>CM056384.1:7452550-8052550 GCA_029718625.1 Synaphobranchus kaupii
ACACTTCTGGACAAGTCAGCCCTATTCATGTGATTATTTAGACTGGCAATCCCGTGGAAGGTAAACCCTGTCCGTAAGGTTCCCCGGCATGGACTGACAGTGGTCATAACATGCAGTGCTATCATTAATTGTTCCGGTCTTCGCTATGAGTGTTAATGCCTAAGCCCTCAACTCCCACAGTCTTCTCCTGCCATTCCCTAAAGGACACCCACAGACACAAGTGCAAACAAGTGCAACCGGTCCCACACCCTGCCGCGGGAAGCTAGCCTAAGCAACTGCCGTCAGCAGTCCACCCAATTGGATCCAGGCTAAAGGAGCCAAAATGGATTCCGACAGGGAAAGAGGAGCTTCCCCGCCCGTCAGAAGAGAGGCCCCTGACTGCACTTTGCCACCTGTGGATCGTCCAGCTTCCTGTCACAGGAGACAGAGCCCCCGCACGCCGTGCACAACTGGTAGAGACACTGTGGAGTAGGTTGCATTTCACTCACGCAATTGCAACACTAATGGAAAAAGCACTGCATGTTACCCAAGTACAGGGAACTTCTGGTCCCTTGCCAGTCTAGATACCCGGACACTGGAGAAGGAAGAGACTGAACCAGGGTGTCATAACAGCAGCGACACAAAAGAGTGTCTAATAGAGATATGACTCTAGATCACAAAGGGACTATTAAACTGGGCATGGGACTAAATGTTTTAAAAATGGTTGGTGAACCATTTGGACAGTTGTTTTTGTTGTTAGCAGGTAACTGCATCTTCAATGTCCAAATGTGTAATGTGATTCCTATTTGGTGATGTAAGAATAGGTTTTTAGCAGGTGCATGCACCTATTCTTACAAGAGAGGGATGTAGGATATCTAATATTTCCCCCCTTCTCTCTATCTCTGTCTCTCTCTCTCATTCTCAACCCCCCATCAAAGATAAGCCAGTCTGTCATAAATGACCCCTCTCCCCCCCCCTCCCCCACACCTTAACCCAATCAGGACAGGGATGGTCTTCCTGTGGAGGTATTTTATGAGTGTACCGCAGAAAAAGAAGTTAGTCAATTGTGGAGTTTGTGTGAAGAAGTCATTCTTTTTGGTTCCTCGTGCGTTTCCTTTTGTTCCTGTTCCGCTGGAGGGTAAATAATTTGACAATTTTTGGCTTATCTCTCTCTTTTCTGGTATATTTCCTAATTAATGTCTGGTTTAATGTCTTCACTTTTGTGAATTATAAGTAGTCAGCCTACAATCCTTTGTGAATGTATGATTCCCAGTCATTATTCTAATTGAATGTTTTCATTTAATAAAATTACTTAATCTCAAGACCTGATTTAGACTTTGTTTTGGCTTGTTAGTTGATCCACCAGGTTACTGTTCGACTTACCTATTAACGAATTTGGCGATTTAATTGATGACTGTAATTTTTAATAATAATTATTAAATTAAATCACGTAAAACTTATTTTGAATGTAGGTTAAGTGAGGGGTTCTAGCACGCAATATCGCTTGTGTTCAGTATTCAGAGTGCCGAACGTTTTAACAAGGGTATTGACTGTTGGAACCACTGGATTCAGAAAATACACATTTTACCTAGTCCTCACTTACCCGACAGCTGACAGCAGTCGCTTAGGCTAGCTTCCCACGGCAGGGTATGGGTCCGGTTGCACTTGTGCCTCTGGGGGTCCTTCGGGGAGTGGCAGGAGAAGACTGTGGGACTTGAGGGTTTAGGCCTTATCACTCACAGCAACATGTGAAGAGGGGAACACTGCATGTTATAAGCACTTAGTCCATTCAGGGGAACCTTATGGACAGGATTTACCATCCACAAGATTGCCAGTCCAAATAATCACCTGAATAGGGCAGACTTGTCCACAAGTGTCCAGGAACAGCATTGGAGGGGGCACCTACACTTTAGAAAAGGGACTTAAAAACATGGGCATTGTCTTATGTTAAAAGGTGGTGGTAGGGATGTGGGGGGGTGGTGGTTGGGGGGGGCAGGGGCAGGCAGAGTGCCAGTTTTACCTCCTAGAACCCCAGTGTGGTTACTGGCAGTCCTTTGGCTGCGGAGGGCCACAGCGTTCAGCAAACCGGGAAGACAGGAGGCATCCTGTCATCTTGCTTCTTCCGCACGTGGATGCCCCTTAACCATGCCCGTCTCATCTCTGTCCAGGGGTCTATGCCAGTTTTGGCTTTGGTTCCCTTTCTGGGCAGCTGGGCTGATCGTTGCTCTTAGGCATCCAGTCCATCACTGCTCTCCGAACACTTCTGATGTCGGAAAGGGGCTCTTGCGCTCTCCCTGGATGACGTGTGTGTGCGAAGTTTGCAGGTGTGGCTCGGGGGTGGAGAGACAAGGGTGGGGGGAAACTGTTGTGCTAAATTGGCTGCTTTCATCTTGCTTTGGAGTGCAAGACAACACTCTGGCGGAGACTTTGAGGGCCAGAGGAGTCGTAAAATGGCCGGGGGTTGGCTTCCTGCTCCGTTTCTCCCGGGGTCTCTTTACAGCTCTGATAGGGGAGCGAGACTTTCGCAGAAGTCCCCCTATCTCCTCCATCACAGGAACTGTGGAAGTGGGAGAGTCCACAGAGCACACCCCTTCTGTCTGTGCAGCAGACAGAGGTTCCCCGGATTCAGCAGGAGGGGAAGCAGCAGGAGGGGAAGAAAAGTCCACAAGGGGTGGGGTGGGGTCCTCGGCCTGGGTGTAATGGTCTGTGGGGGCTGACTCCACCTGTTGGGGTGCGTAGACCTCTCCACCTGGCAGGGCTGATGGGCCTGTAGAAGCCGGTTCCGCGTCCTGCGGTTCAACGGTCTCCTCACCAGGCTGGGCTGCTGCGTCTGCAGTAGCAGGTTCTGCCTCCAGGGGTTTGACGGTCTCCTCACCAGGCTGGGCTGCTGTGTCTGCAGTAGCAGGTTCTGCCTCCAGGGGTTCGACAGTCTCCTCACCAGGCTGGGCTGCTGTGTCTGCAGTAGGAGGTTCTGCCTCCAGGGGTTTGACGGTCTCCTCACCAGGCTGGGCTGCTGTGTTTGCAGTAGCAGGTTCTGCTTCCAGGGGTTCGACGGTCTCCTCACCTGGCTGGGCTGCTGTGTCTGCAGTAGCAGGTTCTGCCTCCAGGGGTTCGACGGTCTCCTCACCAGGCTGGGCTGCTGTGTCTGCAGTAGCAGGTTCTGCCTCCAGGGGTTCGACGGTCTCCTCACCAGGCTGGGCTGCTGTGTCTGCAGTAGCAGGTTCTGCCTCCAGGGGTTCGACGGTCTCCTCACCAGGCTGGGCTGCTGTGTCTGTAGTAGCAGGTTCTGCCTCCAGGGGTTCGACGGTCTCCTCACCAGGCTGGGCTGCTGTGCCTGCAGTAGCAGCTTCTGCCTCCAGGGGTTTGACGGTCTCCTCACCTGGCTCAGCTGAGAGGACTGCAGCAGCGGATTCCACGTCCTGTGGGGTCACATCCTCTGTGGTGGCTGGTGTGATACAAGACACAGAGCTGTTTTCCCCCAAATTCCTTCAGGGAAGGGGGGCTCACCAGGGGGGGCGGCTACATTGTCTGTGGAGGTGACAAAATCTACAGAATTGTCCAAGCCTGAAGGGGGTGGGGATGAGTCAATGGAGAGTGCTGTATTGTCCTCGGTGGGGGGTGGTGCCTGGGTTATGGCTGGAATGGCGCCATGCACTGCTCCTTCCAGTGCAGGCTGGACTGCCACAGAAGAAACTGGTTTGGCAGTAACTCCTGACTTAGAATGGTGCTTTTTCCCAAGCCAGTTTCCACATTTGGTTTACCTCCTCCCATGCCTGCTTTGACCGCCGGAGGTAGATGTTGTCTTTTCTCTAGGTACGACCTTATCCCTTGGACAATCCTGCGCTTGGTTTCATCACTATCTGGACAAATCAGATAGTCCAAATACTCAGTCCGCAGGTTGTAAAGCGCCTCCTCCTTAAGCTGATCCATTGCCTTGAGCTGTTCTGCAAATTTTGGGCACTGGGCTATCAAATATTGCCATTCTGATATCATGAGATACCACTGCTGATCCAACCTTGACTGGCCAGGGAATGCTGGTAGGCCAGCAGTGGAGGGTAAATGAGGCATCTCTCTCTTTGTCTGGTATGCCATAATAATATATATATATATATATTTTTCTAAATAAAATCAATCAATCTAAGACCAGTCGATTAGAAAAAGATTTGAACTTGTCTCAGAGTTTACCGCAGTTTACTCAATAGTAAAATTTAGTATGCTATAGGACAACCTATCTCGGTGGGACCTCCAATTATGTCGGGTAAGTGAGGACTAGGTAAAATGTGTATTTTCTGAATCCAGCGGTTCCAACAGACAATGCCCTTGTTAAAACGTTCAGCACTCTGAATACTGAACACAAGCGATATTGCGTGCTAGAACCCCTCACTTAACCTACATTCAAAATAAGTTTTACGTTATTTAATTTAATAATTATTATTAAAAATGACAATCATCAATTAAATCGCCAAATTCTTTCACAGGTCGAACAGTAACCTGGTGGATCAACCAACAAGCCAAAACAAGGTCTAAATCAGGTCTAACAAGCCAAAACAAGGTCTAAATCAGGTCTTGAGATTAAATAATTTTATTAAGCGAAAACAGTCAATTGGAATAATGAATTGAAATCATACATTCACTAAGGAATGTAGGCTGACTACTTATAATTTACAAAATGGAAGACATTAAACCAGACATTAATTTGAATATACCAGAAAGGAGAGAGATAAGCCAAAAATTGCCAAATTATTTACCCTCCAGCTGAACAGGAACAAAAGGAAATGAACGAGGAACCAAAAAGAATGACTTCTTCACCAACAAACTCCAAACAGACTAACTTCTTTTTCTGTGGTACACTCATAAAATACCTCCACAGGAAGACCATCCCTCTCCTGATTGGGTTAAGGTATGGGGGAGGGGGGGGAGAGGGGTCATTTATGACAAAGACTGGCTTATCTTTGATGTTGGGGGGTGAGAGTGAGAGAGTGACAGAGATAGAGAGAAGTGGGGAAATATTAGATATCCTACAAAACACATAAACAGATGTTGAGCAAAGTATTTAAAAGTTTCATAAATTGAATATAACTGTAGCGAAGAGCGTTTGCTGAAGCTAAGCCCTGGGCCTATACACATGGCGTAGGCCACGTGTAGCCTACCCAGTATCTAAAAACAATTAAACATTCACCAATTATATATACACTACTCACAAAAAGTTAGGGATATTCGGCTTTCGGGTGAAATTTCAGGATGAACCTAAAATGCACTATAACCTTTACAGGTGAAATTAATTTGACCTTCTCTAAACTTTTGAATGCACATGTCCAACTATTCAATGTTTCAGTACTTTTTGCACAACTTGCTGTTCTCTAACAAGGAGCTGAACGGCAAAATTCACAACAGGTGTTTGATCCATGAATCGACCAATAAATTTCCTGGTTCAATTAGAATTGGTATTTAAACAGTCCTCTTCATCATGCTGTTCACATTTTGACATCATGAGACCAAGACGACACCTAACAATTGATCAACAGTACCTCGCCATTGCGAGGCTTCAAACAGGATGTTCTCAGAGGGAAGTGGCCACTGAGCTTAGAGTGTCACAGAGTGTCATCAGCAGGTTGCAACAGAGATACAGAGAGACTGGAAGAGTCACAGAAAGGCATAGAAGTGGACGTCCTTTGGCCACATCCCACACTGATGACCGCTTCATTGTGAACAGTGCCCTGCGGAACCGGATGATGAATGCCACTCAACTCCAGGCACATTTAAGGGAGGTGAGAGGCACCCAAGTGTCACGTCAGACCATTCGAAACCGTTTACATCAGCGTGGTCTGCGTGCTAGACGACCTGCAAGGGTACCTGACCACACCACCAGGCACAGGCGTCATCGTCTTGCATGGGCCAGGGAGCATTTACGCTGGACGAGGGACCAGTGGGCCTCAGTGCTGTTCTCTGATGAAAGTCGATTCACGTTGAGCAGAAATGATGGCCGCCAACGATGTTGGAGACGTCAAGGAGAGCGCTATGCATCAGCCACTGTTGTCACCAGACGACCCTTTGGTGGTGGCGGTGTCACAGTGTGGGCAGGTGTGTCTAGTCAATACAGAACGGCCCTACACTTTGTGAATGGTACAGTGACAAGCCCATACTACCTGAATAACATCATTAATCCAGTCATTGTGCCCCTGCATGAACAACACAGGCCTAATTTCATCTTCATGGACGACAATGCTCCAGCTCATCGAGGTCGCATCATTAGGTAAAGGCTGCTGGAGACTGGGGTACCTCAAATGGAGTGGCCTGCACTTTCTCCAGACCTGAATCCCATAGAAAACCTATGGGATCAGCTGACTCACCGTGTAGAGGCTCGTAACTCTGTACCCCAGAACCTCAATGACCTGAGGGCCGCCCTTCAAGAAGAGTGGGATGCCATGCCTCAGCAGACAATAAGTCGACTTGTGAACAGCATGAGACGTCGTTGTCAAGCTGTAATTGATGCTCAAGGGCACATGACAAGTTATTGAGACATTGACATTTTTGTTGTGGTATACCCACCACTGTTGTTGGCTTTTGTTTCAATAAATAGTTTGAGATGAGGAAATCACCATTGCATGCTTCTACTTAAATGCCCTACTTTTCATGATACGTATAATATCACTGTAGCGTGAACTTACATTTTCCATAAATTTCACCCGAAAGCCAAATATCCCTAACTTTTTGTGAGTAGTGTATATATATATATATATATATATATATATAAAGCATCTTTAAAGTACATTTTTTAAAATTGTAAAAGCATCTTGCTCTGTCTAACGGTAATGGCCTCTGGTAGAGCTTCAATAAACTCCTGGAATTCCCCCGACCACGTGTTCCCCGTCGCTATTCAATATTTCATCCAAGTCTGTAATACATTTACATTAACAACCGTTAAATTAATAGAACATTCAACATGTTTAATTAACAACTTGTAAGTTCCATACTTTTGCAATAATTAAAATAGTAACACATACCTTGTGTTGAAAAATCTACAGACATCGCTTGCAAATGGTTGCCTCCTTCTTCTTCTTCTTCTTCTGAGCGTCAAGAGTGCATGAATCAGACCCATTCAACTACTGTAAAAAATGTTGTAAAAACTCTGTTTTATAGTTTAACAGGGTGGGGGGGTCGTAACTTGAGAAAAAAAACTCCACACCTCCCCACACCCCCACCCCCGTGAATTGTAGCCCGCGCAGTTCTCCGAAATTTAAATGTACGTTTTTAAAAGTTACGTTTAAACAATATAGGTTATATATGATGGCTCAATCCTGTTTAAAATGAATAAACCCATCTTTTTACAAGCCCATTGATACTAAACAGTAGCTAGGTACGTCTAGCAAATAGCCTATATTTTAACTTTGTTTTTAAAAACTTGTAAGTAGCTAGCCTATTAGACCTACATCCTCTGCTAAAATTGTATACGGCCCTTGTGCAAATAGTCTACTGAGCGGTTTGTTTGTTTCACTAGTCTAAGGTTTATTTTCAACCTGTATTCATCTATACGTTTTCATTCAAAATATCTTTGACTCAGCCGCCATGTAACAGATGGCCTAGTCACTCAAACGGTGTTTCCTGCTGTGATTCTACGCCAGTCGCGGATCTATGGGCGGGCCTGGGCGATTGACAGCTTGCCCACCCATTCAGATTCATAATTACTGTACCTTAAATGTGAATTGTTTGGTCTTGGGGAATCGTTATGTATTAATAATCTCTAAAAAGTGTGGAGATGCCATTGAAACCAACTGGAGAAAATGCTGGATGTGATTGTTTGTCTCCATCGGCCCGTTGCTATGTTCGTTACTATGTGATGACACGGCACTTTCATAGCAGAAATTCTCTTACGTTTGTTTAGGCTACATTACGAACTCGCGCGCCAAATCGGTCTGAGTTTCATGTACAGTAGCAGCCTAGTATGAGCCAACTATGACTAAACAGCTATCATTGACCCGTTTTCTTAAAAAACCACGTCTGGAAGTGGAAGATGAAAAAAGTTTGGACCAGGACTTTGCACTCGCAGGATCGTCGTGAGACGTTTGCGGGCCCTGGCAGTGAAGGAGAAACGGCCACAGCAACGACATCCCGTGAGTGTCATGCTAGCCTGCAGGCTCCACAGCCCCCTCCACTCCTGAAGGGACCTTCACTGCTTCTGAACTAACCGGTACATCAACCGATAAGGTAGTCCTATACGGGTTCATTTTTTAAATTTACTCTGGGGCCCGCTGTGGCATGGTTATGATTGCAGCCTCTGTGAGCGAGGCAGGGAGTTCTGAATTATGACAAATTCTAGGCTATTTGGTTATTTAATTTGTGGTTGTATTCCGGTCAGTGCATTAATGAGGTTTATGCAATATTTGTTATTATCGCACCTGTTCTGTTCTGTGGCTAGCTAGCCATTCATCTGGCTGGCTCATAGATAGGCCTATGTGATCTCCGGTGATGTATTTTGGTGAGAGTCGTGGCTGTATTATGTTAACACTAGAAGTGCCATCGCCGACGCCAATTGGCGTTGTGATTTTTAAATTATAATTATTACAGCAGTGTAAATACCACGATCAACTCTTTCCTTGACGTTTCCCAATTATCTATGCTGCAACTGCCTGCAACTGCAGAGATTATTTCATTTTTCAAATAAGCAACAGAATTCATTTTTCTGCGTGACCAAAATCAAACTCCTATTTTTAGAAGTGGGAGCACCGCTTCTGTTTCTGTTACATTTGTTGCTAAAATTAAGTGCTGCCTGGCTGAATACAGAATTGGATACAAACTTTCATCTCGTTCTTTCTTTTTTTAATTATTATTATTATTAATATTATTATACTTTATTTTATTTTTAATTTATAATTTTATTTCCAGTTTATAGTTACTTGTTTTTAAATTAATTTTGTGAATTCTGTATAATATAGGTAGAGGCCTCGTATAAGCCCTTTTGGGTTTCTTGCCTACCTTGCACCTCTCTTTTTGTTGTTATTTTCTTTATCTCTTTGCTTTTTTGTCTTATCATTGTGCAAAATAAAAATCTAATCAAATCAAATCAATTGTTGGGGTCCCCACATTGTATTGTAAATATCTAAGCCTGTTGAAGAAAACGTGCGGTGATGAGCTTCACTCAGGCCTACCCAGATTTTTCCAGGCCTACCCATCAGCCACTTTCTGTATCCGCCACTGTTCTACGCATGCGCAGTTCTCCGAAAAAATTATTACGTTTTTAAAAGAGTTACGGTTAAATAATATAGGTTATATATGACGGCTCAATCCTGTTTAAATTGAATAATCCATCTTTTTACAAGCCCATTGATACTAAACAGTCATATTGGCGCTAAGTTTTGCCATATTACATAACCTTGTACAAATACCAAAAGTTTTGTTTCATGATTCTGCCCAGTGAACAACATTATAGGGCATATAGACGGTTAGGGTAGATAGCCGCCTTTTCAATGGGGTTCGGGGCATTTTGTGGCCTGTTGAATTATTTCTAGTCTATGCACTTCATTCTTTCTTTGAGTCAAAAGTTAGTGGATGTCCCGCCAATCCCCCACGGCTGTCCGTGCCAGTTTTCTCTAACGTCGCGCACACACGCACGCACACACGCAAGCACCGCACGCACCCTTTCCCCAGCTGTTGTTAAATCTCAAAACCCATTTTGTCACAAACTTTCCAGCCCTATCCAGCTCATTGGACCGTGTAAACATCCGTCAATTTCATAGGGTACAGGTCCCCCCCTCCCCAGCTGTTGTTAACCCTCAAACCCCGGTTTTGTCACAAACTTTCCAGCACTATAAGTCCTTAACTTGCAAAAACTAGGCCTGCCTTTAAAAGACTTGATATCAAAATGTGACCAAGTTACAACTAACAATATTGCCTATCGTAGCTCACACTAAATAAACTAGCTCTATTCCAAAGAAATGCTATCCAAACTTTCCTAAATTATTTAATGCAACTTGGCTCTGTGTTTCTTCATCTTACCATCTCAAGAGAATGTGGTCAATGAAACTATGTTCCACATCAAACTGCAAAATGAGAATAATTTATAGTGGAAATACACTATAGGGCATGTTTGAACAATTGTCTGCATCCACTGCTTTGGGTCTATGAAAAGCACAGAATTAATAAAATGTATTGTTATTATTATTATTATTATTATGTATTTATTGATTTATTTATTTGGATTTCTATCAAAACCTGTGTGGTCCTACAGAGCATAGATATCCTTGTGTTCACAAAATTCTGTTTGCAAATATCTACTATTATGTTAAGAAAATTGGTACTATTACTTATTTGCCACCATCTGACCCACAAACATGTCTGGATACCTTGCTAAAATGCTATATGTACACTATTTTCTAGGTAAAAATATTACTCATTTTTATCTGCATTTATTTATTCATCACCCCTTTCTCTATTGTACACAATGTTTCTTGATATAAATGTCTGTTTGTGAATTGTAAAGAATTCTGTAGCAGCAGTTAACATTTTAAAACCTGTACATTTTCTAAAGTAAACTTGCCAACAAAGTACAACCATATCCTTTCTGGAGTGTAATTATTCATCAACTGTTAAAAACATTAATTGAAATCATATGTTGTTCCATGAGGCACAATCTCTTCACATGCAAAGATGAAGAAACACAGGGCCAAGTTGCATTAAATAATGTAGCGGGCGGCAGTGTAGTATAATGGTTAAGGAACTGGGCTTGTAACCGAAAGGTTGCAGGTTCGATTCCCAGGTAGGACACTGCCGTTGTACTCTTGAGCAAGGTACTTAACCTGAATCGCTTCAGTATATATCCAGCTGTATAAATGGATAATATGTTAAAAAAAATGCTAAAAAGATGTGTAAGTTGCTCTGGATAAGAGCGTCTGCTAAAATGCCTATAATGTAATAATTTAGGAAAGTTTGGATAGCATTGCTTTGGAATAGAGCTAGTTCATTTAGTGTGAGCTACGATAGGCAATATTGTTAGTTGTAACTTGGCCACATTTTGATATCAATACTTTTAAAGGCAGGCCTAGTTTTTTGCAAGTTGAAATTAAGGACTTATAGACCGCTATGTAGGCTATGCGTGAGTAACTTTTTTTTTTACGTCGTAGACATTTTTGATCTAATGTTAACCTAACGCGATACGTTAAGCATATTGTGAACATCAAAACAGTGTTAATTTGAACTATTATTACATTGCTAGGGGTGCTACGTTGTACGATGACTCAAAAATATAAACTGTAAACATTACCTATGCTGGCCAGGCAGGGTGCGAGCGATATGAGAGAATCCAGAAGAGAGCGAAAAGAAAATGTAACGTAACGATATTAAAGGTTGTATCAGCGATTTTGGGTGGAAACATAAATGATCACATTCATCTGATTTTTCCTCACGATCCTCTAGCTGCCCGCCCCATAAGCAGGCCGTCAAAAAACCGCGTCTCTGTAGGCAGCCTATGCTCCGAGATCGTACACAAAAACAAATGGTACTACCAACCACTCAAAACCAAAATAAACAGTATTCCAACCAATCACAATGATCTGCACAAACGCTAATACTCTTATCTCACTGAAATCTTGACGGATTTACAAACGGTTTGGTTTCTTACAAACGTTATTAACGTGGTTATAATTCTGGATGCTTGAACACTATTTTTTAAAACATAACATAATTATTAATAAGTATGTTTGTTTTGGGATTTCGCTTCAGAAGTGACGTCACCCAAAATCGCTGATACAACCTTTAAGCACCAAATGACAATGTATTTGAACGTAATAATGAAAGTAACGGGAAATGTACTTTTGTGTTGAACTGATTCGCCTTTTATCCATCGAGCTAAAATATGTTTTATTGGTGAAGTAGGCTACTGTAGCCTACCGTTAATACTTTAACATGTAACGTATCACTTTGCTCCCGTATAAACTGCACAAGCACTTTACTTACCAAGGTGGTATACGAAGCAGGATTACTGAGTTAGTATTAGCTGGATAACTGAATAAAACCCAGAACAGCTTTTTTTACTTCAGTCCATGTTCCAGATTTTGGAGGGTTCCAGGGTTTACTCAGTAATCAATCCTGCTTCGTAGTATACCCCCCAAGACTCCTTATAATATTTGTTTATGTTCGTATTATTGTTTCGTGTTGTTGTGCACTGTATATTTTGTGTACATTTTTTATATTGCTGAGCTACCTGTAAGCATTGCGCAAAGCAAATTTCGATGATGGCAATAAAGGAAAATCAAGCAACCTCCTGATTAAATGTGATAGCCTATAAATTTGGTTTGCATAACGTTATGGAACACCAGCATTTGGTCCTCCAACATGGCGGTTGGCGTAAACAAGTGGGCGAAATTGTCTGACCAAATTGTGACATAGGTGACAGGCCTCTATTGGCCAGGATAGAAAGTAATTGACAACTGATTCTAGATGGTGACTGGTCGGGTTAACATTTGAATGACACGTAATTCCAGCCTTCTGATTGGTGGGACCGGAATGTAAGTGACAGTAACCCCGCCCACTCAAAGTCTCCAGCCCGCCCACTCAAAGTCTCCGGTCTGCAGATATACACAAACTTGAGAAGAGAAGCTGTTTTGACTCAATAATACGCTTTGTGGCGCAAGCGGCTTTAACACACACACAGGATCATTCACCACTTAGCTAGGCTACATCAAGTTCAACAAACAATTGAGTTGAAGCAACCGAGTCATCAACGAATCGGGGTATGTTTTTTCCGGGCGACAGGCCGGTGTAACGACAAACTGTATGGGGTGCAGAAAGTGTACGGGTGCCTTGTCGCGTAAGAGTGACGTAAGTTTCAACCAATCAATAACGAGTAAAGGAATACGTTGGTTACCACGTTTTATGCCTGTTTTTTTTTTCTTTTTCAATGACCCTGATGCGGCTATTAAACCGAATCGCATATTTCATTTCAAAGGATTAGCAAATTAATGTTCCGGTCATATTTTGGGAGCTTAACGCTGAAAATAAGCTCTAATGCTGGCTAGAATATTGGCTAACAAAGTTATTAAAAAGGATTAGTAAGATTTATCGATTGTTTATCGATTGCTAACTAACTACTAGCTAGCTTAGGCTACGACTGACAGCAATTGCATATACCTACATACCTGGATATCTTACCTATATTACCAATAACTTGTCAGGTGCTTTGAATGCAAACTAGCTAGCTAGGTATTGATAACTAGTTAGCTAGCGATTGCTAACGTAACTAGTTAACGTTAGGTTGGATAATTTTCCAATAAAAGCTTAGCTAGCTAGTGATACAGTATCTGTATTGGTTTGCTCGGCCTTGTTAGCTAGGTCTACACTCCTGTAACGTCAGACAGATATAATAGCTAACTCATATCTGTCTGTATCAATCAGACATGTTGACTGACTTCGCCAATTTAAAGGGATAGTTCGTAATTTTGGACATGTCGTCTTAATTACGACTTACCCATGATGTAGTTGATTGATGGAAACCATTTTCAGCTAATTCTATGCTGTCCATTATTTTGGACACACACACGTTGCTAATGCTAGTGCAACTCTACGGTAACCGTAGCATCCACTACCAAACGCATTTAAACACTCCACAGTGCACCCAAAACAAATAAAATACGACGACAGTCTAGGGGTGTAACGGTACACAAAAGTCACGGTTCAGTACGTATCTCGGTTTTGAAGTCAAGCTTCGGTAACAGAGTGCATAATTGCTGCATCGTGGATCGTCTAGGCTGCACTCGGACCCAGATAAGTGTATCTTTTTTTCATTGTTTTCAGCTGTTAGTTAATTGAACATATTGGAGTCATTCAGTAGCTTAGTTCATTTAGAATTGTTTGCAGTCAGTCGGTAGCTTGCTCGCTGTAATTGGGCCAGCTACCTGTCTTTTGTGTTGCTAATTAGAACTAGTTGAATTAGAACTCACTCTGAGGTGATGAGCCGCAAACACGCTTAATATACACACAGGTGAAACTGGTTCCAACTAGTTCTAATTTGCAACACACAAGACAGGTAGCTGCCCCAATTACAGCGAGCAAGCTACCAACTGAATGCAAACAATTCAAAATAAACTAAGATACCGAGTGACTCCAATCTGTTCAATTAACTAACAACAGTTGAAAGCAATGAAAAAAGATACGTTTATCTGAGTGGGACAATCCACGACGCAGCAATTATGCACTCTGTTACCGAAGCGTGACTTCAAAATCGAGGTACGTACCGAACCGTGACTTTTGTGTACCGTTACACCCCTAGTTTATACCATAATTTTTTAAGTCAAACTATCGTTGAATCCTTTACTTTGTGCTGACCTATATTCTCTGTGGAAGTATGGCGGCAGAGCGATACTTTACGTTACCTACGAATGTAGTGCCGGCACTGGTCGACTACAACAACAAAGAGCAGCAACAAGTTGCAATGGCCACGTTCGCTCCGCCGCCGTACTTCCACAGAGAATAAGGTCAGCACAAAGTAAAGGATTCAACGATAGTTTGACTTAAAAACTGATGGTATAAACACTCAAAATAACCCCGATAGACTGTCGTTGTATTTTATTTGCTTTGGGTGCACTGTGGAGTGTTTAAGTGTGTTTGGTAGTGGATGCTACCAGTTACCAGAGCATTAGCAACGTGTGTATGTCCAAAAGAAGGGACAGCATGGAATTAGCTGAAAATGGTTTCCATCAATCAACTACATCATGGGTAAGTCGTAATTGAGACATCATGTCCAAAATTCCGAACTATCCCTTTAACTTTACCTCATCCGACAAAACTATAAGTTCGAGGAAAACTATAGAGCTCTCTACAGGCTGCATAATTTTAACTGTGAATTAAGTGTCCATAGGACATTATACTATAATGGATCGATGGATGAGGTGTTCATTATTCATGCTAGTCATTGTACACATTGCTTATTAGTGGGGAAAATACACACAATACCTCATTTAATGGACAACTAAACTGTTAACTGTCATTTCAAGTAGGGGAGACCGGAGATGCTTGTCACAGGGGATGGTTGTCATGCTGTTTATATATCGGCCACTAGAGGTCACTGTTGCAAAATTTGGACTGGAACTCACGTATTTATTTGTTCTATAGTCATTCATCTTTATTTTGTTCAGGGTCACACATTGTTGAGGTGAGGAACATTTTTGAGTTTTTCATACCTAAAAGTAACATTTGAACACTTTGATGATTTTGTCATATATGTTTTCTGTATCATGATATAAAAAAAGAAAGAATGCTGTCAAAATAAGTAAAAACACAGTATTATTTAGTGGTAAATTTAAGTAGCTAGTGGTAGCTAGCAGGCCGTAGCAAAGTCAAAATGGCAGACAAGAGAGTTGGAGATGGTCGTCACACTGATTTTGGGGATGGTCGTCACGTGACAACCAACCCTCGTTATTAGGTAATTGAGTGCATAATGGGCAATATAGAGATTTTAGGCCATATATACATAGGATTAGGGTGTGTGTGTGGGTATCCCTTTTTATTCGTAACTTAATTCATGAAAATGTTACAAACTACAAACAGGCACTGAGACATTTGTGACAACCAACCACCGTCACGGGGTTAGTTGTCACAAGTTCGGGGGTTGGTTGTCACAATATCTTTCAATGCATTTTTAGGAAAAAATATTGGATTTTAAAAACATACGTAACATTTTGTTTAAGCTGGATGCACCAGATATGTTTTTAAAAATGGAGAAAGTCAAAAGCACACACTAAAGTGTTCTCCAGCACATCCCAAAGATTTCAATGGGGTTAAGGTCAGGAATCTGGTGGCTAATTCATGTGTGAAAATGATTCCTCATGCTCCCTGAACCACTCTTTCACAATTTGAGCCCGATGAATCTTGGCATTGTCATCCTGGCATATGCCCATTGATGGGATAACCTGGTCATTCAGTACATTCAGGTACTTCGCTGACTCCATTTTATTGCTGCATAATGTTGCTGAGCCTAGACCTGACCAACTGAAGCAACCCCAGATCATAACACTGCCTCCAGAGGCTTGTACAGTGGGCACTATGCATGACGGGTGCAATGGCGACTTTTTTTTTGGCCGGGCAGTGTATAATGCTTTAAAATAATGTTGAAATGACTCTTGTATGACGTGCTGAAACTGAGAAATACACACGAAAGTAAAAAGTGTGACAAGCATCTCCGGTCTCCCCTACTCATACAGAAATGTACCCACAATAAGGAGCATCTCAATAAATTATGGGTTACAATTCTGTTCTGTTTGCAAGGATGTTGCTTTAAGGTGGTTGTTGCACCCTTTTGCACATCTCAATGATGTGGCTTGATGCAGGTTCTACTCCGCTTTCTTTCTTTTTCCTTCTATTTTCTTTGCAAAGTATATTTGTCGATCTTAGTAGGCCAATACAGACATATAGCAATCAGCAAGGTCAACCAATGCACAGTAACAATAAATAAATAAATAAGCCAAACAGCAAAACATTGAGTGAAGTTTTTATTGTATTTGTGGGTGAGAAAAGGACACAAAGATACTGTTTGTTATAAAATAAAAATCGAAAAAATCTTCATCCTTCCCTCATTGGTTTGGGACCAAAAACAAAAAAAAATTAAATAACAAATATATAATCACGTGTTACAAATGTCTCTTTAGGATTTTTTTTTTTTTTTTTTAAATCTCTCCATGAAGATTATCTAAGCCTTCAACACTTAGATAAAAATAAATTATCATGAATAAATGTTAAATCAAAAAAAAATATATATACATTTTTACTGTGGGGAAATTAATTAAATCTCAGCATCAGATAACTTCATTGTGAGGGGTGAAAGGAAAAGGAAAACAATTTAATGGTGTACTTACATATACATATGCTAAATTATATTACCTTTGTATTATTGAAACTGAGAGATGGTAAGGAAGCCTGCTGGTTATAAATAAAATCAGGCTAATCAAAACAATACTAGGTCCAGTGAATGATAGAGCACTCCAAAGTGTGAAAACGAAATCCTATAAGCATAACAGTGATGCCAGTATCCTAGTAAAGACACCAGTTTGTAAAAACAGCAATCTGTTGTAGCCTGGTTAAACAGATGCTGGGTAAGTTGCAATGTGAGGAGTAGTAGTAGTAGGAGGAGAGGTGGAAGATGTAGTATAAGCTTAAATAGCCATTACAGTAACGGAGTAAAGTTTAAGACTATTTAAGCATAACAGCAATGCCAGTAGCATGGTAAAGACCAGATGAGGCAAATCAAACACAGTCACTACTAGTCAAGCAATCAATGTAAAAAGTAGTTTGCTGTATAAATACACTCCCAAAGAACAGATGTTAGGCCATAAACGGCAGTACCCCTCGACGTTCTCTAGGATTCGGATGGTGACCTGAGACAGAAGGAACAAAAAGAAATTACTGTCAAAGACAGTAATTGAGTTAGAATATATATTTTTTATTTGTAGGTCTTACGACACCGTGAAGTATGTCTGTTCATAGGACTTCGGAGGCTCATTCCATCTGGATTTGTACTCTGATTTGAATGTGTCTGTCTCAAGCATAGACTGTATAAAAATATGGACAAAGCCACTGTGACGTCATCCATTGCCTTTCCACGGCCTCATAAAAACTGAATTGAGGCTCCGGATGTCTTTTTCGCCGCCCGTTTGTACAAACTGTCTGCTCCGTGGAGCCGAAGAGGACTCAACCTGTCCCTCTGATTGGTCCTGAACAAATGTTAATACCCTGTCCAAATGACACATTTAAAAAAATCAGCACATGCAGAGGCATTAGATGAAGGAAAGGCACCTATTGAAATTACATTTTTTTGTGGGAAAAATTTATTGACTGAGTATTTTGACCACATTGCTGCCATTGACTTACATGGTGAAAGACCTATACTGGAGCCAATCGCAGTGGCGCTAGTGAGCAACGGCACAATTGCTGCTCCCAGCCCAACCAGGAAGTGAGCTTCAAAACGAAAGCCCAGTCTTGGCCCCTTGGTCTCAAGCTGTTTGTCCGGTAGGAAAGATGTGCTTATAGGTGACAAATTTTATTCAAATGAAGCACTACATTGTCTCGGTCTGGTTCCAGCAGCATCAATGCATTTCATGCAGAACATCAAAACAGAGGTTATGCCATAGACCATCATTAGAAAGGGAAACGTATGTAATTATAATCACATTTCACATGGCAGAGCCATTCAACATGGGGGACATATTAATCTTAACATTATGTTGACATTTTACGACACCTTTCATGTTTTATGTTTGGGGTCAAATTGACCCAAACAGTTTAAACTGATGCAAAACTATTGTAATAGAAAGTGTCAAAATGTTTCTGTGAGTCTCCTAATTAACTAGCCTTTTATCCCTAAATATTACAAATCTGGGGATGAAACATCTAATTTATTCTTCACTCCTCACCTCCTTTCCTACATTCATCTCCTGCACTCGTCTACAACCCGGAAGTATGCAAAAAGCCTGTACATTTCAAGTAACAGTAGTTGCATGTCAGTATACAATGTACCTAACGTTGCGGTTCGCGTCAAGACATTAATATGTAACAACATGTAATCAGTAACATTAGATTAAGCCACAAAGATCCATTTCCGGGGCACGGAGGAGTGGAGGTGGTAGTGGAGGAAAGGAAGATGCATTTTCCAAGTATTTGGATGCACCCATTATTTTACCCATTGAACAGAAATATTTGTTAATGATGATAGATGGCACATCTGGTTCAGTTCACAACATCAACATCATGATGGTAATATAAATAATTTAGTTTTTTTTTTCTTTTTCTTTTTCAGTGCTTTTTCAGTTTGATTAACAGGATCTTACACTGGTGACGTGAAATAGAATACAGTTTTACATAAAAATCAGCTCTTGCATATCTATAGATATGTAAAAATGAACAATAAACATAATCACTAGTAACTTGTATTGATTTGTAACATGTAAAAATTTTAAAATGAGCTGTCTGCGTGAGTTACTTTGTATCAACAATTTCAACAGAAACTGTCCAACAAAACAGTTGTCCTGAGGCAAAAAGTAGCGTGGCACAGAAACGTGTTCGTAGGCTACAAGTTGACCGAGACGCGTAATTCCCACGCCCGATGTTGGTTTAGGTGGACCTTATTCTAGATAAATTTTAAAACCTAGGCTAAATATAACTTCTAATATTGGCATCTAGAACCATGTAAAAAAAGAGCTAATCTGGGTAAAAGGCAATAAAAGACCGTCAGTCTAAGAACTGGCATTTCAAAAGGGACAGATGGTCATAGACCTTCATAAATCTAGTAATGGGTACACGAAGATCTACAAACAACTGGAAATACCACTGGGCACTGTCAGGGCAGTTGTAAACCTGTTCAGGTGGAGGTTTCAACTGTTGGAACAGTTGAAAACCTGACGAAGAGGACGCAAATGCATTTTGCCCCGCAAGATGGGGAGGAGGATGGTGATGGAAGCAAAGATGGGGCGGCAGTGTAGTATAATGGTTAAGGAACTGGTCTTGTAACCGAAAGGTTGCAGGTTTGATTCCCAGGTAGGACACTGCCGTTGTACCCTTGAGCAAGGTACTTAACCTGAATTGCTTCAGTATATATCCAGCTGTATAAATGGATAAACATAATAAGAAGTTGTGGAAGTCGCTCTGGATAAGAGCGTCTGCTAAATGCCTGTAATGTAATGTAATGTAAAAGAAAAATCCCCAAATATCACTGAGAAATAATTGCAGACCTTGGTGGCATCTTGGGGTCACCAGGTTTCAAAAGGCACCATCAGATGCCACCTCCACAACCACAGACTCTTTGGAAGGGTTGCGAGATGAAAGGTCTTTTAACATCTCACTCAGCTTTGGGTCTAACAACATTCCCTTAGTCATGCATATATTCTTGATATAGCAATTGCAATGGGTATTTTTCATTACCATGGCAAAGTGTAAATTGCCAAGGATGTAGCGCGATACTGCCAATGATGTTCCATCGCGGTTTGGGTGCAGTTCTTGGGCTGAATGTTGCTGACCTCCAAGGCTGCCATCTGTTGAATTAAATGTTATGCATACAGACTGTAATATTGCATGTTAATATATCTGTAGGCTCTGCACTTGCTATTGGTTATAACAAGAAACTTACGTTGCAAAGGAACGCCCCACAGTTTCAGTCCTTCTGCAGCCACTGAGAAGGTTACATAACCATCCATGATTGGAGGTTCCATGTTTGTCTGAAGACATGACTAAAAACAAACAGGAACACCCATGGCCATAACTACATGAGGGTTTTTTTCAGTTGCACGTTTTTAAAAAGTAATAATATTGTTCTATACTGTTTCTAAAGCGTGTGCTGTGTGCATGAAACGATTTCTTGTGCTGAACGCAGCCCAAGTCCAGCCTACAGCCGATACAGCCAATGGGAAGGCGCGTGGTACTGCAGGGTCCCCTGACCCAGTTGCGTTCGTCAAAGATCCTTGTCAAATGACGTTCATCGCGATACACTACAGGTATGCTGGACGCTGTCAAGAAACTCAACAATTGATAATAAAAGTGGTTTCGCTTTCTAATTTCCTCAAACCTAGGCATATCTAGTCTAGTTAATGTAATCAATATTATTTTGACGATTCATGTGTTTATTGATGAAAATTTCAGTCAGTGAGCTCATTTTGAAAATGTCAGCTAGCTAACGTTAGCTAACTAGCTAGTAGTATGACCCGAATGGTGGGTTCTCCTATGGAAAAAGAATATGCTGCAGCATATTGTAAATATATAAAAATTATCTTCACAATATATTTAAAATATACTGAGGTATATTACATTTCCATATGGGTTGATACCAAGCGAACTATTAACGTCAGCAATTCAATACGAGCTAGCTATCTAACGTTATATAAAAACGTTAGCTATCGTTAGCTACTTAGTTTATGAGTCAATTCAATGATGTCAAAGAGCCAGTTATTTATCCATTTTCCACAAACTGTCCTGGTTTTTATTTATAAAAAATTACAGGTTTAAATAGCAATGAAACTGTTTTGTGTGGGCGAATTACTGGTGTTTATTAAACAAATCATTGTTGATTATAAGGTCTGCAATGAAAATGCCTAAACTGGAGAGACCTAGATTTATATGCAACACTCAATCAAAAGTACTGTTTTTGGCAACATGCATCATTTTGTGAGTGTTTGTTTTCAAGGAGCCAGTTTTAACAAAAATAGGAAGAGAGGAGTAGAGGAGAGAAGGGTGTGAGGAGGACAGGGAGAGGAGAGCAAGGGCTTAAGAATAGGAGTAGGTAAGGTTTGGCTAGCGAATTCAATCATCTCTA
The DNA here is from genome assembly GCA_029718625.1 of Synaphobranchus kaupii. Classification (NCBI taxonomy): domain Eukaryota; kingdom Metazoa; phylum Chordata; class Actinopteri; order Anguilliformes; family Synaphobranchidae; genus Synaphobranchus; species Synaphobranchus kaupii. The sequence continues at coordinate 7,473,813 of CM056384.1, forward strand.
TTCATGAAATAAATTGTCCTGGTCTCCATAAAAATGTTTTAAACCTGTGCTTGTTGGGGTTATAACAATACCAAAAGCAAAATCTACATCTTATCTACAATGAATTACATGTGGCTGATTGACTATAGCTACCATTCATGTAAAAATGTGAGACCTGCAGGAAATGCTGCCCCCCTCTGGTCATCACATGCCTCACTTACAATTAGGTTCTAGAGCTGGGGCTGATTCGAATCCTTATAGTTACCAATCTAAACAAATAGAACAATATGAAAGGGATAACTCAAAGCTGAAATGTATGCTCTAGTCGATTTTGTGTTTTGACCATTTGTGAACTGTTAAACTCAGTCTCGTTTACCATGCTTTGTGGGTGTGACTTTTTTGTTGTGTCATCACCATTCATATCTATACAATCAATGACGTTGTTTATGATTAAATTGTTTACGAGAGCACTAAATTGTTTACAAGAGCACAAAGTTCTTCATAGATCTAGCCTCTTAATTTTGCTCTCAAAGTACACCAGATTGATGCATTTAACTTTAAAATGTACAATATTTTCTTCCAGGGGAGCATGCCCCCAGACCCCCCTAGAAAAAAATCTGGACCTCACTAATTTCTAAACCCTGGTTACAGCCCTGGGACCACTGCCACAACATTTCCAGATGTGATACAGTTGACTATACTTTAAATTCTTCATGACTGTAAATACAGGAGGCTAATAGGCTAATATGAAAGAAGCTGTGTGTTTACCTGCCGATGGATTAGTCAGATTGTTGGCATACTTGTTCATCAAGGAAAAGTCATTAAAACGGGTTGAGACCAATGATCAGTTTAAAGGGAAGTTTTATACTGGTAATACCATTGTTTTAGAGGGACGTAAGAACCTCTCCATCGGTTGCAGCTGCAGGCACTGGGGTAAATATCACTTCTGCATGATTACATGGTCTCTAATTTTCCACGGAACATCCAGTTTTCCGTGATAAATTCCGTGATCACGGAATCACGGATTTCTGGGGGCACTGGTAGACAGCCTCTTAAGCATGTAGAGGAGGAGACGACAACCCAAGTCAGACAACTTGGGTCCGATATCAGACCACAGTGAAAGTTTCACCAAAGATACAGGTGTTGATGCAGCTGCAGATTATGACTATTAAAAATGTCAAATCAAATAGTTAAAGTTGGCATGAAACAGATGGGCCCTTGCGTACATCATATGCACAAAATCTCACTCCCACCACATTTTGTACTCTCTTCCAATATAAAGACTTGTACATGCCTTCACAACTTCCTCACCAATCAGTCCACCTTCACCAAGTATTCAATTAGGTCACAATACTTATGTTTAGCAATTTATTTTGTGAAAAAAACAGCTTCATTGCCTTTTTACTTACTTTCATTACTGCCTTTACTTACATTTAGCCTTGATAAAACTACATTTAAAACTTGAAGAGGTTTATTTGTATAATGAGGGTAACATCTTTAAGACTACTTCAAAATAAATACAAAAATGACCGCGTTGGAAGCTGGTCATGTGGCATGGTATGCCAGCTACGTAGGAAGGTATAAGTAAAGGACGTCTTAGTGAATAGCATTTATTAATGCAAACTTTATTTACAAAAAGTTACTTCCTGCCATGCACCATGATCCCAACAGAATCATCGCTTCAGCTTTTACAGGAAACTACAGAAACAGCAGGACAGAACTGATAGGGTTAGCAGAGAAGACAGGAAAAATACAATTTTAATTAATTTTAAAATCAATTAAAATAAAAAGAAATGTAAGTGTAAATTATACATATTACAGCAATCTCCACAGAGAAACTGTACACTTGACACTTGAATTCTTGAGTGGTTAAGAAGCCTAGAGAATATAGTAATTGTCCCACGATACTTGACGAAAAGTAGTCCATTTATGATACAGCGAGACGGTGCTGATACGGCGGTCCCTGAAAAAAAGGGTGGGGGGGGGGGGTTTCTCATTGGCGGTTGTTCTTAATTCTTTCCAGCCTCTTCTTGAGGTCGTCGAGGTTGGCAGCGGGGGAGGAGGAGCGGGAGGAGGCGCGGACAGGGCTGCGGGAATGAGGCTGCTCGCGGGACTCCTTCAGCTGGGACAGTTTGCTGTGGAGCATGTCCGTGGAGGAGGCCACCGCGGGCCTGGACAGCAGTGACGTCAGAACGGGCCGGTCCTCGTCCTGCTGCTGGGGACGAAGGGAAAGTGAGAGGCATGAGTCACACTCTGTTTCCGCCAAGGCTGTTCCAACTACCATTCTGTGAGGGCAAAAAAATACGTACCTAAATAAACGTGCATTATGCAGAATGTTTAGCCTTGCTATGGCCAAGGTACCCAGTTTCGGCAATCTAGCTGCCCAACATAGCTAGCTGGATAGCCAGAGATAGTTACTTACAGGTTCAACAGAAAACAGGCCAACTCTGTGTTGTTTTTCATCCCCTTGCTAAACTTTAGATGCCTCTATCGAGGGAAAGCAAATCCAAGGTTGACTTGAACACGCCCTGTTTTGTTGCTTGGCTTCGCTGCACATGCACTTCTTCACCTCCGACAGTGCAGTAGCCCACTAATGCTCAGGTGAAACATGATCCCACCCCACAGGCACTATAACCACACCTACCCATGCCCATACAGAAAAGTGCCACGCCCAGAAATGGCCTGAACATATCTTAGAAAAATACAAAAAAGAGGCAAAAGAGGAAAACTATTACAAGGGCTGCATCCCAATCCAGTTTTTGCCCCACCCTCACAAACGCACATACCAATAAAACAGGAGTATACACTTTTAGCGTTTAGCGAGTGGGAGCGAGCGGGTTATTTGAAATGAGACCCACTTCACCCTATAGATCTATACTCGGAAGTTAACCACGCTGCTGCACAGAGGTGTATCGTGGGATGTAAAACTTCTGTCACCGTACCTTTAAATGGATGATAGGCAACCCGTTTCCATTGATTATCAGTCAATTAATTTACTGAATAACAAATATGAATAAATACAGCAAATTTGTGTGTGCCCGCATTTTTCTTTGTCATAAATTTGTGTAGCATTTAAATATGTAGGCTAGTGACAGCCGCAGTGCGCTGGACAAAGGGGGGAGTATAGAGCATTTAAACCGAACATATTCTCAACCTGTTTCCGTTTATTTTGCTTATCAGTCAAACAATGAATTCCCTGAATAATCAAGACCAATTATGTAGCCTATAATGATTAACAAATGATAATGACAGAGATAACTAACGTGAGATTGTTTAATGAGGATGGAAATAATCAGAATAATTGGGAAAAAATACCGTTTTCTCAGTTGCATGTTAGCATTGCGTTTTCTTCTCATCACGTTAAAAATGTAATTAGGCGTAATTTAATAGGGCACTCGGTTCAGTCAAAAAGCATAAATTTAAAGAGGAAAACCTCTTAAATCGCTGGAACCAGCATTGAGCACAATGCATAACGCATTGAAGATAGAAAAAAATTTACCCAAATATCTGCTGTTCATTGATCATTTAGCGAAATTGCAGAATGTTTGCATGACATAACATTTTCTGTCATCACAAATGTGGACATAGGAACATGCTGCTTACCTATTGGTCTTGGTTATTGAGCAAATCAATCGTTTGATTGTTAGGCTATCTGGCAAACTATACAGAAAATGATTGAGAGTAGCCTAATAATCCATTTAAAAGAAAGATTACAGAGAGCCTTTTTCTATATCCACAGTACAATACTGCTGCTGCATAAAGCAAATTGCTAAGCTATGTAATACAAAATACCAAACTACTAGCCTATACACCACAATATATATTGTAGGATATCTAATATTTAGATATAAAGTACCCCCCCGGCCCCTTTCTATCTCTGTCGCTCTCTGACTCGCCCCCACAAACATCAAAGAAAAGCCAGTCTGTCATAAATGACCCCTCTCTCTCTCTCCTCCCCCCCCCCCCCCCCCACACATCTTAACTCAATCAGGACAGGGATGCTCTTCCTGTGGAGGTATTGTTATTAGTGTAATGAAGGAAATAAGTCAGTTTTGGAGTTTGTTTGGAGAAGAAGTCATCCTTTTTGTTTTTGTGGTGGTAGTTCCTTTCATTCCTGTTCCTGGAGGGTAAATACTATTTGCAATTTCAGGCTTATCCCTCTCTTTACAGGTATTTTCTAATTAATGTCTGGTTTAATGTCTTCCCTTTTGTAAATTATAAGTAGTCAGCCTACATTCCTTAGTGAATGTATAGTACCAGTCAAAAGTTTGGACACACCTACTCGTAGAAAGTTTTTTCCCCATTATTTTTACTGTTTTCCACATTTTAGAATAGTAAAGACATCAACACTATCAGATAACACAAATGGAATTATGCAAAGACCCAAAAAAAAGTGTAAAACAAATAAAAAACGTCTTATATTTTAGATTCTTCAAAGTAGTCACCCTTTGCCTTGATAACAGCTTTGCACATTCTACCTGGAAATAAGGTATCAAGAGTCTTTCGATATCCTTTTATACAGTCATGATGGCATCACCTGTTTACCTGTGGAATACATTGAGAGAATGGCAAGAATGTGCAAAGCCGTTATCAAGGCAAAGGGTGGCTACTTTGAAGAATCTAAAATATAACACTTTTTTTGATTTGTTTGCATAATTTGTGTTCTCATTGTTTTGATGACTTTACTATTCTAAAATGTGGAAAACAGTTAAAAAAAAAAACCTATGAGTAGGTGTGTCCAAACTTTTGACTTTTCATACTGTATGATTAAGTCATTATTCTAATTGACTGTTTTTCATTTAAAAAAATTATTTAATCTCAAGACCTGATTTAGACTGTTTTGGCTTGTTGGTTGATCCACCAGGTTACTGTTCGACTTACCTATCAAAGAATTTGGTGATTTAATTGATGATTGTCATTTTTATAATAATGATCAAATTAAATAACAAAACTTATTTTGAATGTAGGTTGAGTGAGGGGTTCTCGCACGCAATATCGCTTGTGTTCAGTATTCAGAGTGCCGAACGTTTTAACAAGGGCATTGACTGTTGGAACCGCTGGATTCAGAAAATACACATTTTACCTAATCTTCACTTACCCGACAATATTAACGTGATTATCAGAGAAAGTTCAAAATGAATTGTGTGTAATATGAGCTTGAGGAGTCTGCTCGTGCACTCATTCCCTTCAGAAAATTTGAGGGTGGAGTGGCTGTCACAAACTTCAGTTGGCTTTCTAATGGATTGGACTCACACCTAAAATGGAGACAGAGGGTAGCGTTCAATTTCAAATTTTATGCTTTCTTCCCGTCGTTCCCTTCCCTTGCTACAAGGGGGGAATCCCTAAAATAACAGGATGAAATATGGCAGCCACACCAAGTGGGATTCAGTTCCAATTTAAGAAAGGGGAGGGAGTAATTACATTCCCTTGTTTATCCTCCCTTCCACCAAGGGTATAAAATGTAAGCTTCCAGCAAGAAGCAATCCCACAACGCAATGCTCCACATGGAAAAAGTGGGTGGTCACATTTCAGCTCTATGGTGTTGCTCTTCCTATATTTGGTTGCGAAGGGCGGTTCAGTTCTGTTTGTTTCTCATCAATCCTCCCTTGCAGAGCACCTTTTAAGTTTGAATTAGCTTAGACATTTTATTGATGTTTTTGATTTTCTTACAAATAAGCATGCTCTCTAAGAAGTTCAGGGTAAAAAACAAAATCCATGGTTCTCAGTCGAGCTCTCTGATTTATTAAGAGAAAGAGATGTTGCATGGGCCAAAGGACGCACATCAAAATTGGCAAAGGATTGGCAAACTTTTCGTTAATTTAGGAACAAGTGCATTCGGAAAATCAGAGGGGCAAAATCATCGTATTTTGTTAAGTTTGTCAGATTGTTATGGCAATCCTGCAAAATAATGTACAGGTCTCTCCTCTACCAAATCATCTTATTTATGATTCTAAAATTGTATCAGATAAAGAGCAAATATGTAATGCATTTAATGAACACTTAATTTCTTCTGGTAATCTATTTGAAAGAAAATCTCTGCCCTGCAACACTCACACCCAGTATGGAAAGGTTTATCGGGTTGAATTTTTCACTGAGGTTTTTTCTCTGTACATGAGGTACTTCATGAGTTAATGACCATTGATCCAAAAAAAAGCTACTGGTGCTGATTCTCTTGATCCAAGATAGCTTTTGCTGGCAGCTCCCATTTTGGTTTTACCGTTGACTCACATTTTTAACCTGACTATTGCTGGGAGAAGTATTTCTAAAGTCTGGAAAGTAGCTCATGTCTCTTCATTTAAAAGCAGGTTTTAAATGATTGGTTAGTGACCCAAATAACTACCGCAAACTACCGATAATCTCCAAACTTCCTTGCTTAGCCAAAGGTTTAGAAAAATTGTTCGTTTTTTAAACTCCTATCAGTCTTGGTTTTAGGCCTGGGCACAGTACTGTGACCACAGCTTGTAAGGTGGAAAATGGTATAATCTGTTCACTGGATGAGAGAGCGCATTGCTTTCCCCTTATCAATTTAGCAAAAGCTTTTGACACGGTAAATCACAATTATTCTAAATAAGCTTAACTCAATTGGCTTTGATGGTAATACTTGTAAGTGGTTTGAGTGTTACCTTAATGGCAGAATTCAAGCAATAGTGGCGGATGAGCATCAGTCGAGTTTTCTTGGTTTGCATAGAAGTGTGCCCCAAGGCTCCTTTGCATTTTACTTTATACATAAATGATCTTGGCTCACTGGGTGCGTCCCAATACTCAAAAAATGCACCCTTCCCTTCCTCCACTACCACCCCTCCCCTCCTTGCCCCGGAAACAGATCTTTGTGTTTTAATCTAATGTTGCTGATTACATCTTAATTACGTATTAGTGGTTACATATTAAGCAATGTCTTGAAGCAAACCGCAATGTCAGGTACATTGTATAGTGTAAATACTTGTACTCGAAACGTTCAGGCAGTTTTGCATACTTCTGGGTAGGAGAGGAGTGGTAGTGGGGGAGTGGAGGAAGGGAGGTGGGAGAGGAGTGGTAGTGGGGGAGTGGAGGAAGGGAGGTGGGAGAGGAGTGGTAGTGGGGGAGTGGAGGAAGGGAGGTGGGGAGTGAAGAATACAGGGACGCACCCACTGATGACAAATAGTTCTGTTCATTTTTATGCAGATGATACCATCATTTATACTTCAGCACCCTCAATTTATAAAGCTTTCACAGATGTACAGGCTGCCTTTCATGCCATTCAAAATGCTTGTGCTTAACCCAACTAAGACAAACTATATGCTCTTCAGTAGATCAAAAACAAAACATCTCAAATTTAAACTTGTATACTATGGATGGTCTTGAAGTTCAGAGAGCCCAAGGTTAAACGTACTTAGGCATCTGGTTAGTTGAAGAATTCCCTTTTGAAAAACATGTTGAAGAACTGGTTCTTTCTACAGGAACAAAAACTGTTTTACAAGAGCATCAAGACTAGAAGTTCTACAGAAAACATTTTTATCTGTTGGATTATGCGGATATAATCTACATGCACGCATCTGCCAGTACCCTCAAACTAGAGGTCTGATTTAGTCATTCTGAACCCACCTGCTCCCGCTGGTCTTCATGCGGAACACGCCCATGCAGCATATATTCTCGCTGAAACCCACCCGCTCTCGCAAGACCTTGTCCGAATCCCGCCTGTAAAGACGCCTCATCCCCTTAAAATCCTATTGCCAGACACGTATAGAATATATTGTCAATGTACACTTAGATAATGTATAGATAATTGAATAACTAAGTTGTTTATTTGAAGCCATAAATCGTGCGTAAAAACTATGGCCATATTGCGCAATGGAAAAAAAAAAAAAAAAAAGTTTTTCATAGCAATAAGCAATGTCATTTGGATAATTTGCAAATAAACAAATCCTTTATTACATGAGGACTGGCCCTGTTATTGACAGTTAAATTAAATTGAAATGATGGCACAAATAAGACATTTACGTTTTATGAAGTAACGTTTATTTCAAAACAACGTTTTAGTTGCGCTTTCTGCAACAGCAGCAATAACAGGCTACGGCATGGATAACTCAAATACTGTGATCATTAAAGATCCCATGACACTTATCGTAAAGAGTAGGGGTTTCCCTGGTGTCCTGGCTAAATTCCCAACATGGCTCTTTCAATCTGCCACCTAATCATCCCCCAGTTTAATTTGTTAAGGAAGGATGTTTCATGGGCCTGGTCAGAAGCTTGTCAGAAGGCTCTGGACCAGGCAAAAGCGATCATGATCATTAATTATAATCAATAGCACCTATCTAGTGGTAAGGTGGCTTTAAGTGAGATCAGGTGGAGTATGATGGGAGAACACACCTAGGTCCTCTGATTGGGCATGGATTGGATGTGAGAGGATTTAAGGTGGAGCGATGGAAATGGAGGGAGTTTTTGAACTGAGAGAGCGGTTGTTGTGTTTGTGTGCTACACTGGTCTGTCTTAAACTTGGGTGTTCTGGCGCGATCGTTGACCGGGGGGCGGGGGGTCTCTTCACTGCCTGCTTGTGGTGCCCACATAAGTAACAGGGCATCCCTACAAGTCAGAAATGCATTATGTACACTAAATTGAAAATGGCCTAAATATCATTTGGCTTCATCAATACGAGTGCTTCAAAATATCAGACATCAAAAAAAAACAAAAAAAAAACAATGGACCGGAAAAAAAAGAAGAACGAGAAGAGCGAATAAAATATTCATTATTAGTTATGTTTAAAAAAATAAAAAAATAGGTGGCTAAAATAACGGTTTAAACGCTGCTCTGTGATTGTCATTTTTAGGAGTTTCATTATCAATGAAGATTGCAAACTTTAGTTCTGCGTTAGTTACGCCCCTAGGCTTGTTTCATTTAATCATAAAGCCATGGTTTGTAGCAACGGCATTGCATCTGCAGACTCCATTGCATCTGTAGGCTATCATTCACGTTGGCACGCTTCTGTATTATCAGAACGGCGCCCAATGTTCGCATTCCCCCCGATCTCACATTTACATGGAAGGTGGCAAGCTCCTCTTAGCTGAAGAATTACCATCAGCTAGGGTTAGTTATTCGCTTTCCTGAGGTAACATCACCCAAACAAATTAATTCTGCGCGTGGCCAAGCAGCCAATCGTAGTGAGATTATGGCAAATCAAAACACTAATTTCATTACTTGGAGTTTGTTACTAACCGAAGAGAGTCAAATCGATTGAATCGTTGATAATTTATGAAGACGGGTCACAAAATGGTGCGCTTATGCGAACATATTTTCTATACATTTTTAAATGATAGTAAATTTGTTTTAAGATGACATTGCCATTTTATATTTATGGTAATGGAAACACTTATGACTGAAGATAGAATTAACAAAAATAAAAATAGTTCATAATATGTGACTGGTGCTGGTAAAACGGTCCACAAGTTGCACAGGGTTATTTTTCAGTTTTTTTTTTAAGTTTATGAAAGTAGAGATCCTGAGCTTTCAAATGACATCGCATACTACATTTTTCACATAGGTTACTGTATGTCAATAAACAGTAGGCTACGCTGTAAGCAGTAACGTTCGCCTACCTTATCAGCTACACAGGAGGACACAGTAGATTCGGACCATTTTTATATGGTCTATATTTTGGACACAGCTCGACTAACAGATAGATTGATAGCAAAAACTCAAATTTACTCGAGTAACGTTACAAACTAGACACTGCAAACAATGGTAGCTACTTTGCTCCGTCTGGACCTCTGGCTTTCGATATGAATATCTTCACAGAGCTCCATATAAAAAAGTGAACGCTGTAACTTAACAGCAGTTTTGCGGCAGAACGGAATCGAGTTCCGTAATTCTGAAAGTTCTTACATATTCTGGCACTTGTCCTCTCCACAAACCTCAGCCGTAATCCATACTTTTAGCGAGCCATAGGCGATAATTTCTATACAAACTAGTGAAAAATTTACATGGACGCCAGACTTCTTCACTCTGACGATGAAACGCATGCGCTCAGCACTGACGCCACTGGCCGCGGGTGTATTGAAGAAGTCAGCTACATTATTCAGAGAAGTAGGCTCTTTATGGGCCAGGCATGCCGAACCTCAGAGCCAATCGAAACTAAAGGAGTTAATGGACAGCTGATTATAGTCTGTCCCTCAAATTGAAGCCTGCCCCAGAAAAAAATGGTTTAACAAGCATATTTGTGTTACTTATTACAGGTATTTAGAGATCATAAATACGTTGTATATTATTTTAAGCGACTTCAAAAACTCTTACACTTGTTATATGGAAAAACAAAAAACAACTTTGTTTTCCTCCCTATTTTGCGCTCTACTGTGAATTGCAAAAGTGTGACTTACGGACTGCTTTACCATCACGAGTCACATATGTACCGCTCTTGTACTACAAGTTTTAGGTTTTACTTTGGGTTTACATCCCAAAATTGTTGGATGACTGCACAGTTCAGTGGAAGAATGTGCTCCTGAATCCCCTCAACAAAACCCCAGAAATAAGGGTTTCATCCTGGTATTTTAAGTGCCCTCATTTGAGAAAAAATAGCCCACTCAAAAGCTTTTTGCCGAAGTTGAAACAAATATGCGCCCTCAAAGGGGTTAAGGGATCTTATTTGGTCACGGCCCAGGTCCCAAAAGGGATTCCCCCAAGCGAAGTTGCAAATGAAGTTTATGAGGGTGGAGCAAAATCTGGATTGGGACGCAGCCCAATAGTTACAGTTGAAGTTGGAAGTTTACATACACTTATGTTGAAGTCATTAAAACTCATTTTTAACCACTCGACAGATTTCATGTTAGCAAACTATAGTGTCAGTTAGGACATTTACTTTGTGCATGACAAGTAATTTTTCCAACAATTGTTTACAGACAGATTATTTCACTATCACAGTTCCAGTGGGTCAGAAGTTTACATTACACCAAGTTTACACTAAGTTGACTGTGCCTTTATATTTTTTATATTTGGTTGCATATCCTTTGCATGCCATGACTTCCTGAGGTCTGTGACCCAACAACATCAAAAGACTCTTGATATCTTATTTTCTAGTACTCTACTATAACATCTCTGCATTTGAATGGATCTTTATGGGAATTGGGGGGTTGGACTAGATTTAGCTAAATAAACAAACATTTCTCAGAGGAAACTGTAAGGTCAGCTTGTGACAGTAACTGACAGCATGACCTGGGCAGTTGTAGCCTATAGATATAATACGTCTGTATTATGTTTAAGCCATCTTACTATTCCATTTTACGGGTAGCATGAGATGATCTGGCCTGATTCCGCTACTGCTTAGGTCGTGCTGACAGTAACTAAAAGACCTTAAGTCACGATTACCTCAATTGATTGCTCACACACAAAGTTAAATAGCTTGCTTCACCATGGCAGTAATGTCTAAACAATGAAAACGACAATTTGGCAAAATAGTATTTATTGTTAATAATGTCATGCACTGTACCATAAGATTTGTAGTTCATTTCAAATACTTAATGTGCATACCTTATAGCTTTAGAGTATGGTCATTTCTGAGGTGAATGCATTTTCCTGTCAGATCAAAGGTTCATCAAGTGTCATCAAGTGCATTCTAAAATTGAAGCGTAGGCCTACTTGCGATCTTGCATACTATGAAGTACGTTTTAGCTGGTAGAGGCCTACTTGGAAGAACGTACTATCTAGCATGCAAGTAGCTAGTTATGCAGAACGCAATAGGCTAGAGCCTGTCGTCTTTTTTTTTTTTTAAATGAGGTTAAACACGTGTTTATTGACGGGGGTTATTTTATTTGACGGGACTTAATTTATATTCACGCTATAGCCTACTGTATTTGCAAAATCACCTTTCATTAAAAACTATTATAAATCTATTCCCCTGATGAGGTCATTCTTTATAAAGCCTGCATATCAATTGTTTTAAAGCATAATAAACACCAGATAATATTTGACTGGGATTTCTCCCATTTGTCCGGCAAACTGAAATCTTGTCGGTCACGGTGGCCGGCACACAACGGAAACCCTGCTGTCTGTAAACAATTGTTGGAAAAATTACTTGTCATGCACAAAGTAGATGTCCCAACTAACTTGCCAACACTATAGTTTGCTAACATGAAATCTGTGGAGTGGTTAAAAATAGGTTTTAATGACTTCAACCTAAGTGTATGTAAACTTCCGACATGAACTGTATCTTTTTGTTACTGGGAGATGAGTGGAAGTGAACTGCACTGGTTTACACCGGGAATATACATTTCAGCACTCCAAAGACAAATTTAGAAGGAAAATTGTGGTCATTTACTTGACACGTGCGCATAAATGGAAAAATTTAGGAGCACAGTGATAAATGTTCAGGTAACAAGGTTTTATTAACCTGTTAGTGCAGATGCCAATTTTCGCCTGTTTTCACTGTTCTGTTTAAGCCTTTATAACTACAGTTATGCTCACCACACACACTTGTTTTATTGCTTAAATTGAAGAAGACCCCTGTACCTTTGTGTGTCTTAGCTTAAAATAATTACATTTCATAATCTTTACATACATTATGGGCTGTAAATGCACAAACTTTTTGCGCAAAAAAAAAAAAAACGAGATTGTAATTCTTAGTTTACAGTGAACCTCTGAAAGGCAAAGATGTAAAACAGGTCATACTTTCCATTTCCTGGTGCACACACCACTTGTCAACATGTGTACAGAATTTTAGGGGGATATGTGAATCTACTCAGGTTCTATAAGCTAATTTGTAAACTGTGTATCCTGGTGTCCCTTAGGGTCTCCAAATCTATCCAAATGGATAAAATGTGACGCGGTATGTCAAAAGCAGGCGGAATTGGGCAGAGCTACGAACAGAGGAAAAGCTGCAAAATGCCTTGGGGGTGAATTTTAGCGTTTTTGAGATTTTTGAACATTTATGATGCTACAAATATTAAAAATGTTCTGTAAAAGTTTCAAACTGAAATTTCATCGACAAAGTATTTTTTTAGAGAGGCATGTCATTTCACAAAATGATGCCTTGTTCGAGATTTTGCTTGGAAATGACGCCAAATTTAGCGTAACTTCTAGCTCACTTGCTAACGTAAAATCGCATGATGATATTTTGCCAACATATTGGTTATTCAAACGGTATCTTTCTTGATGAAATAAACTATTAATTGATTATTAAAACAACAATAATCGTGAGCTTGTTTATGGATTACAACAGCCGCCCGATAATGGGCGCCCTTTCTTTGGCAGTCTCGTCTCATCTTAAAGACGTTAAAACGAAAAAAAACACGTTATTGGCTTAAAAGTTAACATCGTTTTTGTAAAGAAATAAATCCAATGCGATTGAGCCTATCTCTTTTAAGCCAATAAACGATAGTTGTCTCCCCTTTTTTGACATTACTGTCTCATCTAAAAGACGTTAAAACAAAAAACTACCGGTCACGTCTACATGTTTAATATTGTCTTAAAACTTAGTTTATCGTTTTGTGAAGAAATAAACCCAATATCGACATCTTTCGGACTGTCAGGTAAACTATCCAGTTAGCCAGCTATTTTGCCAACATATTGGTTATTCAAACGGTATCTTTCTTGATGAAATAAACTATTAATTGATTATTAAAACAACAATAATCGTGAGCTTGTTTATGCACTACAAGAGCCGCCCGATAAAGGGCGCCCCTTTTTTGACAGTACTTTCTAATCTAAAAGACGTTAAAACAAAAAAACTACCGGTCACATCTACATGGTTATTGGCTTAAAAGTTAGCTTATCGTTTTGTGAACCTAATAAATATAATATGTTCAATGGTATGTGCCAGAATAATATCAGTATCGTATGTTGATCACAAAAATGTCTGGTTTCCGCCGGATAACAGGGTTCGGTACGCTAACATTGTTAACCAACTTGTTTTGTTTAAACTCAAACTTTAAAGGGCTATTTCTGTTTCGATGTTTCAGACGGTCCAATTTAAAATCTTAATAACTTCGCTTTGGAATATCCGATTTGAAAAAAGAAAGCGGAGTTGTAAAGTGCAAGGTCTATGTTTTACTAATATACCAATAACTCAAAATTGACCTCTTGCCCAATTCCGCCTGGTTTTGACATACCGCATCACAAATGTGCATCACAGTAAATCAAGAGATAATCAGTTTTTTTCAACAGATAAAGTATTCTGGCTCATAGAAAAACATGTTTGTATCAACTACATGAGGGAATTTTCACCTTTTTCCAAATAATTTGGGTTTGGATATATAAGGGTCCAAAAACCTATCCGAAAATGAATACAATGCTTTTTTATCCAAATGAAGCATTTTATTATGTCCTTTGTGGTAGTAGGAGATAATTACAATCACTTCACATTCAGAGGGTGATACATTTATTAGCTCTAGTTCAGTTTGTGGTTCCAAAAATTTATTTTTCCACCGGAGCCCCACTAGCCAGCACAATTTTGAATAGAAAATGTATGTTGCAGCGTTGACTGGAGAGGATATAGTGTGCTGTTACCACCTCCTATGACGTGGACGAGGGGCAAGACCCAGGTACAGGACGATGGACAGATATTTTAGCATGTCCTCAGCATCCACATCAGACCATGGCGTATGCAGTCCCTGAGCATGTTTGCGGGCTGTGTTGCCATTTGTGTAGTCACAGAGGAGCTTGAGGACATCTGTGCTAAAGAACAGCCGAAAGAGATCCAGGGGGCTGTAGTCTTGCTGAAGGTCCAGCTGCACTTCTGGGGTCCTCCGGGGGCAGAAGGGGAACTGATGAGGCTCTTCATCCTCATCCGCCATGTCGTGCCATCCGTCCTCAGACTCGGGCTCTGGCTCGCTTGGTCTTGTTTTAGCTCCTCGCGGTGAACGAGAGCAGGGCCTCCTTGACGTGAGTCGTGCGGGGGTGAGGAGCAGGTGCAGGAGCAGGAGCAGAGGGTCCAGGACTGTCCAGAGCAGAAGCATCTTCTACCCTGAATTATTTAAAAGAAATCAAAATAAAGTGTACAATAAGAGCCACATAATGTACTATGTTGCAAATCAAAAATGAAAATGCTAGGCTTTTCCAAAAAAATTTAATAAATGCTACATTTGACATAGAGACTGTGATTAAAATTTACCCTAAATTAAGTTAGTTTAGTTTAATTCGGTTATTAACATTTTCTTTACAAAGATGTGTGTACAAAGATATAATTAAATAAGTAATTTGACTGAAAAGGTGTAGGAAGAAGCCTTAGCTTATTTGACCTACCCTTCTTACAATATACATTTTCCCCTTTAAGAATTACAAAAATAATTACTTTTTGTAATTCTTTTCTAAATTAAGTTCTTAAGTCTTATAAATATCACAAAAATCAATTCCAACCAGTGACACTGTATGAGGGTTTTCTCTCCCTACTAGAGTTTTTACCTCTGCTATCTGGGGGCTTAGAGCTGGCATTTCCTATTTCCCCTTTGTGTTCTGTAAAGCGTCTTTGTGACAGTCCTGTGAAAAGCGCTATATAACTAAAAAAATGTAATTGAAAAATTGATTACCATTGACAACCAGCAACAATGTCATAGGTTAGTTTATGGCCCATTTATGCTGGTGTGCTAAAGTTACGATGCATGCTAATGCATGGCTAAGCTATGTATCAACAGGCCTAATTATACATTACATTACATTCATTTAGCAGACGCTTTTATCCAAAGCGACGTACAATAAGTGCATACAGAGACGTCATCAAGATCACTACAGAACAGACAAGACAAGGCACATCCTTCCCATAATGTAGCAGCTATCCCTCGTATATAATTATACAATACATGATATGACTTATGCCATTTAGCCACAAGAAATTAGATAAAAAATGCTATATTTTACATGGCTACTGTGACTAAAATTAAACCTATGCACAAATAAAGTTATTACTTAATTTAATACAGTTAATACTTACATGTCAACAGCCACATCTTCGCCCTGGGCAAAAGCATCTTCGACAACAGTCTTTGCTTTCAGCGTCAGAGCCACTTTCACTCCTCCCTCCGACTCACTCCTAAAAATCTCCTCCGCTACATCCGACAGGGGCATATATTTTTCGCCATCATATACACTACTCACAAAAAGTTAGGGATATTTGGCTTTCGGGTGAAATTTATGGAAAATGTAAGTTCACGCTACAGTGATATTATACGTATCATGAAAGTAGGGCATTTAAGTAGAAGCATGCAATGGTGATTTCCTCATCTCAAACAATTTATTGAAACAAAAGCCAACAACAGTGGTGGGTATACCACAACAAAAATGTCAATGTCTCAATAACTTGTCATGTGCCCTTGAGCATCAATTACAGCTTGACAACGACGTCTCATGCTGTTCACAAGTCGACTTATTGTCTGCTGAGGCATGGCATCCCACTCTTCTTGAAGGGCGGCCCTCAGGTCATTGAGGTTCTGGGGTACAGAGTTACGAGCCTCTACACGGTGAGTCAGCTGATCCCATAGGTTTTCTATGGGATTCAGGTCTGGAGAAAGTGCAGGCCACTCCATTTGAGGTACCCCAGTCTCCAGCAGCCTTTCCCTAATGATGCGACCACGATGAGCTGGAGCATTGTCGTCCATGAAGATGAAATTAGGCCTGTGTTGTTCATGCAGGGGCACAATGACTGGATTAATGATGTTATTCAGGTAGTATGGGCTTGTCACTGTACCATTCACAAAGTGTAGGGCAGTTCTGTATTGACTAGACACACCTGCCCACACTGTAACACCGCCACCACCAAAGGGTCGTCTGGTGACAACAGTGGCTGATGCATAGCGCTCTCCTTGACGTCTCCAACATCGTTGGCGGCCATCATTTCTGCTCAACGTGAATCGACTTTCATCAGAGAACAGCACTGAGGCCCACTGGTCCCTCGTCCAGCGTAAATGCTCCCTGGCCCATGCAAGACGATGACGCCTGTGCCTGGTGGTGTGGTCAGGTACCCTTGCAGGTCGTCTAGCACGCAGACCACGCTGATGTAAACGGTTTCGAATGGTCTGACGTGACACTTGGGTGCCTCTCACCTCCCTTAAATGTGCCTGGAGTTGAGTGGCATTCATCATCCGGTTCCGCAGGGCACTGTTCACAATGTGGGATGTAGCCAAAGGACGTCCACTTCTATGCCTTTCTGTGACTCTTCCAGTCTCTCTGTATCTCTGTTGCAACCTGCTGATGACACTCTGTGACACTCTAAGCTCAGTGGCCACTTCCCTCTGAGAACATCCTGTTTGAAGCCTCGCAATGGCGAGGTACTGTTGATCAATTGTTAGGTGTCGTCTTGGTCTCATGATGTCAAAATGTGAACAGCATGATGAAGAGGACTGTTTGAATACCAATTCTAATTGAACCAGGAAATTTATTGGTCGATTCATGGATCAAACACCTGTTGTGAATTTTGCCGTTCAGCTCCTTGTTAGAGAACAGCAAGTTGTGCAAAAAGTACTGAAACATTGAATAGTTGGACATGTGCATTCAAAAGTTTAGAGAAGGTCAAATTAATTTCACCTGTAAAGGTTATAGTGCATTTTAGGTTCATCCTGAAATTTCACCTGAAAGCCGAATATCCCTAACTTTTTGTGAGTAGTGTATATATATACACTACTCACAAAAAGTTAGGGATATTCGGCTTTCGGGTGAAATTTCAGGATGAACCTAAAATGCACTATAACCTTTACAGGTGAAATTAATTTGACCTTCTCTAAACTTTTGAATGCACATGTCCAACTATTCAATGTTTCAGTACTTTTTGCACAACTTGCTGTTCTCTAACAAGGAGCTGAACGGCAAAATTCACAACAGGTGTTTGATCCATGAATCGACCAATAAATTTCCTGGTTCAATTAGAATTGGTATTCAAACAGTCCTCTTCATCATGCTGTTCACATTTTGACATCATGAGACCAAGACGACACCTAACAATTGATCAACAGTACCTCGCCATTGCGAGGCTTCAAACAGGATGTTCTCAGAGGGAAGTGGCCACCGAGCTTAGAGTGTCACAGAGTGTCATCAGCAGGTTGCAACAGAGATACAGAGAGACTGGAAGAGTCACAGAAAGGCATAGAAGTGGACGTCCTTTGGCCACATCCCACACTGATGACCGCTTCATTGTGAACAGTGCCCTGCGGAACCGGATGATGAATGCCACTCAACTCCAGGCACATTTAAGGGAGGTGAGAGGCACCCAAGTGTCACGTCAGACCATTCGAAACCGTTTACATCAGCGTGGTCTGCGTGCTAGACGACCTGCAAGGGTACCTGACCACACCACCAGGCACAGGCGTCATCGTCTTGCATGGGCCAGGGAGCATTTACGCTGGACGAGGGACCAGTGGGCCTCAGTGCTGTTCTCTGATGAAAGTCGATTCACGTTGAGCAGAAATGATGGCCGCCAACGATGTTGGAGACGTCAAGGAGAGCGCTATGCATCAGCCACTGTTGTCACCAGACGACCCTTTGGTGGTGGCGGTGTTACAGTGTGGGCAGGTGTGTCTAGTCAATACAGAACTGCCCTACACTTTGTGAATGGTACAGTGACAAGCCCATACTACCTGAATAACATCATTAATCCAGTCATTGTGCCCCTGCATGAACAACACAGGCCTAATTTCATCTTCATGGACGACAATGCTCCAGCTCATCGTGGTCGCATCATTAGGGAAAGGCTGCTGGAGACTGGGGTACCTCAAATGGAGTGGCCTGCACTTTCTCCAGACCTGAATCCCATAGAAAACCTATGGGATCAGCTGACTCACCGTGTAGAGGCTCGTAACTCTGTACCCCAGAACCTCAATGACCTGAGGGCCGCCCTTCAAGAAGAGTGGGATGCCATGCCTCAGCAGACAATAAGTCGACTTGTGAACAGCATGAGACGTCGTTGTCAAGCTGTAATTGATGCTCAAGGGCACATGACAAGTTATTGAGACATTGACATTTTTGTTGTGGTATACCCACCACTGTTGTTGGCTTTTGTTTCAATAAATTGTTTGAGATGAGGAAATCACCATTGCATGCTTCTACTTAAATGCCCTACTTTCCTGATACATATAATATCACTGTAGCGTGAACTTACATTTTCCATAAATTTCACCCGAAAGCCAAATATCCCTAACTTTTTGTGAGTAGTGTATATATAATAAAAATTACAAGTTCGAAAATGGCTGTGTTGTTTTAAAAAAAAATTATTCGAATCTCCGTGTAATAATGATGACGCACTGTGCGCATGAAGCAGGCCGAATTGTGATCCAAAATGGCTTCCGAATGTGTGCAACCTAGTCCTGTGTTACGCGTGGATAGCGATCAGCTGGTTAAATCTACTTATGGGAATGCCATACCATTTTAGAAAGCTTAGGATGTGCTCTATTGGATGATATAAGTGTCAATTAAAATCAAGTTTGTCTGAAGGATTTACTTGCGCTTCTTTTGAATGTGATCATTTACGCACGGCTATTTTGGAGCATGGACACATGTTGAAACAAGGATTGAATCTTAAAAACGGGTCAACCAAGGCAAAAAATAACCTCAGATTCTTGCAGGGGACATCTTAATCTTCATAACCAAAGGTAAAGTTACGACTTAATTTCATATTTTACCGGAGCTTTTTATAGCAAACGAAAGTTATGTGGTGACAAACAAATACCACTCGTTTTTTTTCCTGTGGAGTGAGTAGGCATGTTGACAGTTTTGCTTGTGTGTATTCAGGATCTTGGAAGGTGTTTCTTGCGGCTGTGATAGTAAACGATTTTTTTGGTGATATAATAAAAACTTTAATTAACTCTCAAATATGTTTAAATGGCTGCTATCTTACATGTGGTCAGGTCCATTGTAGATAACAGTGTAGCAGCATAGCATGCTACTTTCATGAATTACAAGCTAATAGTGGCAGATAGGAACGTGATATCTCGCACGCTGATAGGATATTAAGTACTAATTATGATGATATGTGGTTTATGGTTATGAAATCCGTATTCTCGTGGAACTAGAAACGCATATGTGATGTTTTTAAAATGTAGACGCCTGCGTCTATACCACTAGGGGCTCGCACAATCAAGTTAATAAACAATCGATAACATCCATATTTATACTGTGTGTGCACGCATTGTTACACCTAGAGTTTTTCTAAATACAGGGATACAAATATCCACAGTTTATTTCCACTATCATTTGCATACCGTGACTTCCTGAAGTCTGGTCATCCTCGCCTTTTCTTCGTTCAAAATAAAAGCGAATGGGCTTCATTGCTAAAAATGTATGGATGTTTTTAATAGATAATCGATGTTTTTTTTGCAGTCTCCCTCCATTTCTCTCACTGACACTGACTGTCGTCACAGAAAACTCTGCTGTCATTTGCTGCCTCGAACGGTCATTGGCGCATTGCGGTATGTGGAATCTGGAACTTTGTCGTTTTTAAACGATTAGCAGCCGGGAACAAAACGGCAACTGCAGCAGCAGTTTTACAAAGAACTACAAATTATAATCTCTACTCGTACACCGCTCGTAATTGATTTTTCTGGTTCGCACATGTCTATTTTTAGGAGCAAATGCAAGTGAAATGTGAGCAACGTAGGGCCCTGGTATGCCATCAATGTTGCATCAGCAAAAATCTTGGCTGTTAGGACTGGTCTGCTGCGCCCTCTGCTGGAAATGACTCACTTTACTGCATGAATTGAAAGCAAGTAAACTACCATGATGACATCATGTACAATTAGCTTAGCTCAGTAGCCAGAAAAAGCATGGAATACATTCAATTACATATATTTACATTTCAGAGCAATGCATTTCAAATTTACTGCAATATCTGAAAGCTGGAAAAGGGTTTATAGTTGCCCATAAATTGTAAAGTGTTGTAATATCTTGATTTCAAACATTCCTGTATATTCCATTTCCATAAGGGACTGTAGTTATGGACTGGAAGGGTACACAGCCTTCAGCACTTCCTGTTCCAAGTTCAGACAACAACCACTGTGTGAGCAAAGAAAAGCTTTACTCCTGCCCGCTCCCATGTCAGGTACCCCTCTAGCCCTACTCAAAACTTATGAAGACCGGATCTAATGCAGATGTGGTACGGAAAGTTTTTTGGACAGAACAGAATTTTTGCAATTCAGGCAAACATTATGCAGAATGAGATGCGAAATGATAATGAAAAGGGGGAATTGTTAACATGAATTCATGTTAATAAACCCACTTCACTGTACCACTCAGACCTTATATAAAACTACGGCTCTGCTCAGCAGACGGTTAAACTGAACTACAGGTGAAATGTGCATGAGACAGGAGAGAGAGGGTGGAAACCTTTGTGTTGTTATCCAGTCCGTGCCGCTGCCTGAGGATCTTCAGCCTCTCGTAGTACACGGCGGGCTCCGGCGCCGGCTCCTCCCCATTGGTGTTGAGTGGTGCCGCGCTGGAGGCTGGCACGTAGCTAGAGCTTTCAGTGCCATGCTGAGGGATGACTGCAGAGAGAAACATCACCTGTAATGCGATTGGTGTCTGTGTTCATCTGTCTCTCGCACTCACTGGCACTGGAAGTCAGATCTGTAATGCGATTGGTCGCTGTGTTAGTCTGTCTCTCGCACTCACTGGCGCAGGAAGCCAGATCTGTAATGCGATTGGTCGCTGTGTTAGTCTGTCTCTCGCACTCACTGGCGCAGGAAGCCAGATCTGTAATGCGATTGGTCGCTGTGTTAGTCTGTCTCTCGCACTCACTGGCGCAGGAAGCCAGATCTGTAATGCGATTGGTCGCTGTGTTAGTCTGTCTCTCGCACTCACTGGCGCAGGAAGCCAGATCTGTAATGCGATTGGTCGCTGTGTTCGTCTGCCTCTCGCACTCACTGGAAGCCAGATCTGTAATGCGATTGGTCGCTGTGTTCGTCTGTCGCACTCACTGGCACTGGAAGTCTGCGTCCTGCCCTTGCCCTCGCGGTCCGACTCAATCATCCGGAGACCCCTCTCCACATAGCTCTGGAAGAACGGTGAGGTGTTCTTCAAGAAGGGCTCAATATTGGCGTCCGAATACTTCTGCTTGTACTCATAGAGCTCCGTCAGCCCCTGCAGCACGGCAGAGAGAAACCGCTTTCAGCACCTGGAGCGTCCGCACACAGACGCTACATGCCAACGCACAAAACCTCTCACCTCCTTTGTGTTTTCCTTCGACCCAATCTTTTTGAAAATCTCCGAAAGGATGTCGCTCACGTTTGCTCTGGAAATCTTCTCATCCTGTAAGCAAAGATCAGGTGTGGTTATGGTAAGTGGAGATGTGGTTATGGTAGGGGGGCGTGGTTATGGGAAGATGCACTTTTCACAAAGCAGGGGTCCTCATACACTGTCCTGGGCTCTCCCCACTATCATAACAAGCTGTTAATTATTTATTTTTAAATTAGACACTTGATATCTAGTGGGATGAATAACCCTCCTGAGGTCACGTTATGTCACAATCACATCAAAGCCTTTTAATCACTTAAAATTGACAGGTGAAATCAGTGGGGTCCTAACAGCTAAATGTGTGGACTCCTTTTAACAATAAAAGCATTAAATAAAATCAAAATTCAAGTTCAAAGCAAAGCCAAATCAAAATGCAATGGGTCAAACCAAACAACGTAAAAGTTTAAAGTGATGGTCAAGGAAAATCCGTAATATGCTTATAACCACATTATTTATGGCTATTAAGGTATGTATTGAACACCAATAAAGCGCAAGGAATAAATTTGATTGCAAACTCGTTACATTTCAGTATCTGTATCTCTATTCCAGCATGCAGAAAAAAGGGGTGGAGTCAAAATGGGTCCATGGTGACGTAGATGTGAAACCTCAACCAATACATACTTTGATCTCATTATAGAACTCCTATAGTTTGAGGCGAATAAAACTGTCCTGTTCCACTAAGAAATCCTGTCTGAACCAAATGGTCGTTTTGTTTACCCTTGAGAATATCTGTCCGCATTATCAGCATTTGGATTTGGAATCGTTAGCAAAAGTGTTTATTTTTTCCCGCTCTCCTTATCCCTATGCCAATTTTATCCCTCTCCCAATCTTTCACCTTTTTTATCCATCCCTCTGTGGTGCTAGCTAGTAACATTAGCTTGCTCCTTGCACAGCTCAGCATGGAAACTAATCTCATTCGTCAGATGAAAATAGATAGTTAAGATTTTGCCAAATAAACCTTTAAATAAACTTACTCAATAAAACCTACCATTATTTAATGATTTGTGTGCATTTGCATGGAAAATGCATTTGGTGAAGCTTGCTTTAAATAGACTAACGTTAGATCAAACGGTTGCGATAGAGTACTCAAGTGACTATGTCACGCTGGCTTCAGAAGTAAATTCCCCATTCATTTAGAGCGTAGACATTAACTAAAGCTTACTTTTAAACCATTTCTACTGATTATGTCTTACCGTCAATTTCCCGGATTGTTCAATATAACGACCGTTCGCAAACTATGTCGTTTTTCTGGACCAGCTTCGAGTATATTTTACGTTTTAGTATTCTTTTTGTGAACATCCCAGCGCTAGCACTGCTTAAAAACTACACGTCCCATAATTCCGTCCGAACGAGCAGCCTTATCTCCAGACGTTTTCATATAACGTTAGCCAGCAGTAGCACACAGCTCCGTTTTTAAAGACTTTTTTCTAACGTTAGCTAGCTAGCTTGAAGGACTTAAAGGTAGAATTGCTTCATGTGGCTAACCGTAGCATAGTTTCTGACCTTGTCGGGCGGGCTTCTCTACTTAGCAAGCTAACGTTAGCTTGTCTTGAGCGGCACGAGCCTACTCCCATCTGCCAGAGGGCAGACAGACGAGATGATATCTTATTGGTCGAGAACCACCCGCGCGTTGCAGTACTGGATATGCAGTCCGTTAAAGTGGACTACAAGTCAAACTATAATCATTAATGCATTACTTTAAAAAATAAAAATTGGAACCTGTGATATATGGTCTACATGATTGTACCACACAGGCTAATCCAGGAACGTTTCAGCTCATTCTATTTTTATTTATTTCAAGAAATAGTCTGTAGTCTCCGAAGCCCATTCTATTTTCCATAGGGAATTTACTTCCGAAACCAGACTCCGCCCACGACTGACTTGAGTACTCTATACGCTGCTTAGCGTTTAAGTTAACTTTGATTGCAAGCTTGCGTGTGATATTTATCTCTTGATAGCAGCTGCACTGTATTTTACTGGTTCAGATATGTAGGGCTGGGTGACATCGATGGCACTCGGGTTGAGGGTGTGGATTCAGACCAATTTTACAATCCTGAGTCCTTTCAAGACTGAGTTTATTAGCTGACTGAGATGTGTATAAATATACCTATTCACATTTTCTTGAAGATATTTGGTGGGTGTGTAGTGGATACATCCCACTGTGATATGTTGTGGTCATTTGAAGTATTTAGAGTCCCTTGACCATCACTTTAAGGGCAAATTATGTAAGAACGTGAGCTCATTTTCAACAACCATAGCTAATCGCAAGGAGGGCTGCAGTAAAAAGAAGCCTGGACAGGGGGCCCAGGACAGGGTTACGGACAAATGTTATCCAGCGTTTCCCAGGATGCCTTTGTAGGTGGGTGGTGAGAGGGCATGACCATTGGGGGGGATAGAGCTTTTCTTCCTTTGGTTTGACGCCCCCCCCCCCCCCTCCCCGAGACGAATGGAAATGGGAGTAGTTGTGTAATATTACTCCCATTTCCCTAGGTTTCATTTTTCCTCTCTGTGTGTACAGCGTACAGAGTAGGCACCTCAGTAAAACGTTTTGCCTTGCCCCTCTTCATTATGGAATACCAAGAGTGCCACAATGATAAATAAAATAAATGTGTACATATAAAAATAAAATAAAAACTAATAAAACTGGGAATGAATTTAGAAATGTAAATGTGCAATTAATTTAAGTTAAATTTATTTTCAAATATCTGTAAACTTAACTGTTGTATAGAACGTGTCTTATCTTTGAATGCACGTTGACTGCCGTGTCTTTTGGTTTATGCTACAAAGTTTGAGAACTTTGTAATGGGCGAGAAATGAGCAGCCTATGTTTCTATGTTGCGGAACTTTTCGTGGGTGCAAGCTTGCTTTCCATGATCGTGCATAAGCACGAAAAGTTTGATTAGGAAAATAGAACTAGCCTATAACTTCAATGCTAGTATGTGCACGTTCACAGGTTCGTAAACATTTCAGTCTATCGATTGGCTACCGTTCTGACAGGAGGCTACCTCCACATCCAGTCCACAATCTCACTCACCTGCTCCCCCGGTTCGTGATCACATCCATAAATCCCCCGTAGCCCCCCTCCCGTTCACTTAATTTTATACAAATTGGGCTATTTTTATTAGGATTGGGTGGTTTTGAGGCTCTGATTGGGTGGGTTGAGTTTTAAAATCTGGCAACATTATGTGTTCAGTGCAGACTGTAGAAAAATGGTTCAGAGCTGCAGGCAGCGTTTCTCAATGTGAGCAAATGCATTAATGGAGAAGTCAATTCCTCACATATTGAGAGAAACGACAGATAGAGAAAGCAAGCTAGCTAACAAAATCTGTCAACTTTCTTTGGTCCACCCACTAATTTTGCCTAGTTCAACCAGGTTCCAACCCTCCATGTAGGCTATTCAGAGCTACTGACAACTTTTCTTATGGGCAAGTGGAGACGTCAATTTCTCAAATATTGAAAGAATCGGCAGGCGGATAGATTGTATATTGCTGTGAGCTAGGGTTGTCACAATATCCCATTTTCATATCGCCGATATGCCTAAGAAATATTGTGATATTCAACATTATCATTCGTATATAATTATAGTGGATTAATGACAACGTGAACAGAAGTAATTACCACGTGTGGCAGCACTGAGTTCTAATTGCAGTAGCCTTTGCGTTGCTTCTGGATCAGTGTACTTTTTGGCCAATCATTTCCCGTTTCAGAAACAGAAATTAAAAAACAAGAAACGAATGGTTATGCTCTATTCATTTTAAAAACAGAAATTGAAAAACGAGACTCAAATGGTTATTCGTTGTGGATCCGTGTATAAATGAAAGCCAAACTGCAACATCCCATACTGTCACTCATCTCACAAAACAGTTTTTTTCTCGTAACCTAGCTAGACACTTCATAGATCGCTCCAAAATTAATGACAAACATGACGATGAGCGCCCGTCAATTTATTACGCTTCAAACTATGTCCACAAAACAATGTTGCGATGCAATGTTTGCTGCTATGTCTGCAGCATATGACAAATTATTTATTGCCATCTCCTGTAGGTTCTCATAGGCATAATGTGTAGTTATCGAAAATGTTTTATGGGAAATGTTTGTTGTATTATCTGGCCTGGACTGATGAAGTGAAGGTATTTTTATCCTACACTAGCGTGTTTGTTTGTGTGTGTATGAGTGAGAGGTAGCGAGAGAGAGGAACAAAGCAGCCGCTGTGAGTGCTGTCGAGAGTAGAATGACCTATAGGCTACTAGTGAAAAAAAGTTCTGGGGCGTGGTTTGATACCTGGTGCTCTGCCCCTATATTATCACCTTATCACGCCCAGATTTTGGCATTTTTTGGAATTTCAAAAGGGGCGGGATCTAGCTAAAGCAGCGTGCTTTGTTACCCCTTAAAGCCACAGGGAACAAACCCTAAAATCATTCAAATGTATGTATGATATCAAACTTGAGTGCGTTAAGCATCCACCAAAGTTTGAATGAAAAAAATATAAATATGATAAGCTAATTCAGCTGTTTTTGAGCAGTGTTATCAGACCTGTATTAGGACGGTTGGGGCGTGGTCGTAATATTCTAATGAGCACGCTTGATTGACATTCCTCTGTCCAAGAAGACACTTGGCATCACACACAACAAAAATACAAAATAGCGGGAGAATCGGGGTTGTACAACCATACATGTACGAACCTACAGACACTGAATTTGTGTGTGTAGAAATTCCACAACCAGATAACCCGTGTTCTCTGGCTTCACAGGTGGTGACAGAAAGGTGGGTTTCAAGATAATAAGTTTCCATGTAATAATAAACCACACTTCTTAACTTTGTTACAACATTTGTTTCTTCCAATAAATATGTGGGTATTGTTTCTAGTTAGCTAGCTAGTTGGGTAGCCTGCATGTTGAATGCCATGGAATTGTTTGGTTGATTACCCTGGCAACTAAAGCTCCGCTTCAGTTCTGTGCGTAAAAAATAAATAAATAAAATCAACTGCGCTGAACCCAGCACAGGCAAGCGCATCGATGAGAAGGCATAGGTGACATTAACGAACGTTAGTGCGACACACCCAACGTTAGCTAAGTTACGCGTAATGTTACTGAAAGTAAATACACAGGGCTATCTAACTTGGCTGTGTTCAAATAAGGCATTAATGCAGGAATGCATTAGTTTTGACAAATGCTGGTGGGAGGGACAAGCGACGTCAGCCTTGTGATTGGTTTGGGATTTGTGACGTCACTATTCCAATTTCAATCCTAAAACGAGGGTAAAAGTACCAAATATCTCTGGAATTCAGAAAGTAATTATTTCCAATACAAGTATATGCATATTGTATGTCCACAAAACCCAAATTAACCTAATTAGAAAGCAATCACGAATACTTGTTACCTGGGGCTTTAAGTTCTTCAATAAAGAAAATTTGTAAATATTGGCAAAAATATTAATTTAATTTCATTGTTAGATGTGTTTTTGGTGCGTTTCATATAACACAACCCATGGTACCCAAAAAGCTCTCCAAACCCATGTAGCAGCACAGTGAATCTTGTATTCCACCAGAGCACCATTAGCCAGAAATGAATCCAGGTATATGCAAGCAGGATAAACAAATGTCCACCAGTTTCCTAGATAAAATAAAAACACCCCTGCATAATAATGAACAACAAACTCATCCATGTTATCTCTCCCTCATGTTATGTCATGCATAAATTGCTCATTTATTTATCTGCACAGCATGCTGAACTGCATACAGAAAAATGTACTCATGTGGAACAATAACTAAACACTTCCAAATGCCATTTCATATAAAAATTTTATTTTTTTAAACTCGGAACAGCTCATCTCAGACACAGATAGCTGCTATGTGTAATTTTGTTGACTAGCTTGTCATTGTTACAATATATCAACGTTAGCAATATTAATTTAATTCAGAGATTAGTTTAATACATAGTGAATTCACATTGGAATACCGACAAAAAAAATCTGTTACCTTAAACCACTCAGCTTCACTGAGACAAGATGGGAAAAACATCTTCAGGCTAGGACCTGCTGCATAAGGAAATGCCTGAGAAACAGACATAACTAACCAAAAACTGATGAGACTAAAGTAAAAAACTGAACTGCAGCCGTTACCTAATGAATTATTAACTGCAGCCGTTACCTAATGAATTATGCTTTACTAACGGAATGTAGTCAGCTACGCTATAAGCTAAAAACACTGCACCATCTTGGTACAGTAAATACGCCAAGGTGCCTCTTCCTGTTATGCAAAGTTTCTACGTGACATCCAAAGGGATTGGGTGCGTCCCAGTACTGGAAAAATGCATCCCCCTTTCCTCCACTACCACCTCCTCTCCTCCGTGCCCCGGAAACAGATCTTTGTGTTTTAATCTAATGTTGCCGATTACATCTTAATTATGTATTAATGGTTACATATTAAATAATGTCTTGACACAAACCGCAATGTCAGGTACGTTGTATACTGTACATGCAAATACTTGCACTCATTTCTTTATTTCATTCTCTCTCTCCTGCCCACTTTCCCTCAACTCACCCACTGTAATGTTCAGGAGAAATCTCTGCACCCTCTTGCACTCCTCTCACTTCTTCTGCCCTCTCTGCACTTCCTCCTCCTGCTTCCTTTGCTAATATGCCTGTTGATGTTACCACCTTCACGTTTAACTCCTGCCTCTCTCAGTCTCTCAACTCACTATGTCCTCGTCTCCAAACCAGCTCGACAATCACCCCCCTGCCCGTGGCTGACGGATTCTCTTAGATCCAGCAGAACCATGCTGCAAGCCGCTGAAAGTGGAGGAAATCCAGATCCCCAGATGACATGGCCTCCTATCACACTCATGATACACATCTGCAACGACATCGGCTAAGACGTAATTTTTTCAGTCTAAAATTAATGCATGTGTATCTAACCCACGTAAACTCTTTTCCACCTTCTCCTCCCTGCTTATCCCTCCTCCACCCCCTTCACCCTCCTCCCTCTCTGCAGATGAGTTCCTGACCCACTTTGAGGGGAAGGTGGCCACAATCTGGAACTCCTTCACGCATCCAGTGACACCCCACATCCCCCATACCGAACCCATCGCTACACTGTCGTCCTTCAAGACTCTGGAGGACACCGATGTGCTCCAACTTGTGACGCACCATCGCGCAACCACCTGTCAACTGGATCCCATCCCTTCAGCAGTCCTCCAGTCTATATCCGGCGAGCTCCTTCCATATCTGTCCTCCATTATCAACACCACCCTAACCTGTGGCCATGTTCCTGCTGTTTTTTAAGACTGCCCGTGTTACCCCACTCCCTAAAAAACCTAGCTTGTACCCCTCTGATGTCAGGAACTACCATCCTGTATCTCCTTTGCCTTTCCTGCCCAAAACTCTCCAACAAGCTGTCCTTAACTAACTAACTAACTGTTTTCCTCTACCAGAACAACCTGCTTGACCCGCATCAGTCCGGCTTCAGAACCGGGCAGTCCACCGAAACTGCTCTCCTGGCCATGGCGGACTCGCCACTGCTAGAGCCTCCACCCTCTCCTCAGTCCTGATTCTACTTGACCTGTCTGCAGCGTTCGACACGGTCAACTATAAACTTCTGATCTCCACACTCACTGAGATGGGCATTTCTGGGACTGCCCTCTTTGTTTGCATTGTATCTAACTGATGGAACCCTTCCAAGAGACTTGGTAGGATCTGTCTCTGCACCCCATCCCTTTTCTACAGGAGTCCCGCAGGGATCTGTACTGGGTCCTCTGCCGTTCTCCATTTATACTAAGTCACAAGTACAGCAAATAATTCACATGGCTTCTCGTACCATAGTTATGCTGAAGACACAACTCTTCCTCACTTTCCCTCCCTCTACCCCACAGGTTAAGGAGAGGATATCTGCTTGCCTGGCATCTCTGAGTGGAAGGCTACCCATCACCTGAAACTCAACCTTGACAAGACATAGCACCTCTCCATGCCATACAAGACCTTCCCACTACATGACCTCTCCATCACCATTGACGGGACCCATAGTGGCTTCCTCCTGCTCTGCAAAGAACCTGGGGGTGGTCCTGGACGACTAGCTGGACTTCAAAGAGCACATCAGGGCAACGGCATGGTCCTGCAAGTTCTTCCTGTAAAACATCAGGAGGATTCGACCATACCTGACTACCTACTCCACCCAGCTTCTTGTCCAGACCATGGTCACCTCACACCTGGACTACTGCAACTCCCTGCTCACAAGCCTACCAGCGTGCGCTATTCTGCCTCTTCAACTGATCCAGAATGCAGCTGCCCGGCTTGTGTTCAACCTCCCAAAATTTTCCAATGTAACCCCCCCTGCTGAGGTCACTCCACTGGCTGTCACATCAGCCAATAGGACATTAATGAAACTTCACATTAATGGTAAAAAAAATGCTAATTTGTTATGTCCCCCTTTTGCTTTGATGACAGCTTCTACTCGAGCTAGCATGGACTCCACAAGTTTGTGCAGAACCTGATGATCCCAAAATTATTTGACAATGTTCCAAAGAGTATCTTGTAGTGGCACTGAATGTGATGTTAATGATGTTAATTGTCATTCAAAATTAGCTTATATTTAGAAAAATCAATAAAGTTCATAAGGTAAAACATTGAATATATTTTATTTGTACTGTTTTCAATACATGTAAAATATAATTTACAAATCACTGCTTTTATGTGCATTTTACATACTGTCCAAACTTTTTTGGAACTGGGGTTTGTATATTACTAAATTAATGAAATATATAATTTAATAACTTCCGCAACACCTGCATTACCGCTAGGGGGAGTTTGGTAGGAATAGGTTACCCCTTTCGCACGTACCATCACAAATATGGTCATTCCAGAACTGGCGCAAAAGCGTACCATCACAAATATATCATTAGAACATTCAGTTGAGAATGTTGTCACAAGGGTCACTGCCTTCTAAAGTGCAAACATGACTCCAATGCGGTGCCTACAAGTCGTTTATTGTTCTACTATAATACAAATGATGTTACTATATTTATCACCAGAGTACTCTAGTTTCTTTTGTAGCCTACTGTATAGGGTGACCATATATTAGATTTTTTTTTAAAGGATGGGGCGGGCAGGTGCTACGCCATTTTGAGTATTATAAATAGCTATAAATAGGATAGTCGCAGCTTTCTGCCGATGACAATATCTTTCTACTCCAAATATTAAGCGAGATATACTCATTTAAATCTCGACTGTCACCAAACCATGTTGTTGATTTCTTCAAATAAATTAGAAGCAGCGATCCGCCAAGTTCATTAAAAGCTACAGAATGTTAATTGAGACATACATCAGCATTAACAGGTAGCCCACACGTTATCTTGGACTGTGCAGAATTTAGGCAAGTCGTTAGTGGTGTAACGGAACGTAGTTGATCCGTGATCCGTACGGATCGCCCCCCACGGTTCGGCACGCATGTGAACCGCGGATTAATTGCAAAATTTAACCATCATAGTGAATTACAGTTTTACTGCCGCTGGTACTTTTAAAAGTATTATACCATGGCTTGGATAAATACTCGATTCTGATTGGCTGGAGGGTGGGCATTTATTTCGTTAAACCGCCCGGCAATGAAGTAGCGCTGGCAACATTTTAATCACCGTTCTAAATTAATACGCCGTCTACGTTATCTGCTGCCGGCGCCATTAGAGTCGACCCTTATATGAATGGTATCCATAGCAACACCAACAGCTGATTAATAAAGCCGGCAAATAACGCTAAATCCACTGATTTGAAAAGTTTGTCTTCGCCAAATATCTTAGTTACAACAACTTTAATCTAGCAAAGACGTTTTGTGGTTAGAGGTGCAGTATTTATTCAGTTTGGAAATATGAACGTAACATAGTAGGGCTTTACCTAATGTAAGGTAACGCTGACGTGAGCAACGCTGGTTGCGAATGCGAACAAGTTACTTCACAAAGCACATTAATCTGTATATTAAAAAAAACATTTTATCCAGCGAAATGTCTTAGACATGACACGTTACATCTAACAGTAACAAACTCTGTATCTACAGTAGGCTATTTTTTTCAGATGTTCCCATCTCATGATGCAGATCGTGAAATGCAATTTCCTTAGCCTGGGCTGTTTAAAATAGGCTGCGTGACCAAAGCATTTTTAAAACGCAAGACGGAGAGAGATGGGTAAATTGAGTTGCGGTTTCATGCAATTTTCTTAAATAATCTAACTAATGACAAAAATAACCAAAATTGGTGCCAATTTTATGGTATAAAGTTGAGAATGAACTATTTGCTTCCATATAGAATCAATTGTTTTCAGAACTACCAACGAGAGGTTTTTGCATAACTACGGACAAAATAGAACTAGTAACGAGAAATAGAATTGAATGTTGTTTTCATTTAAGACCATGGGCAAACGTTCCTTGCTTTAAGTGTTTTACAGAATAAATGGAAAGCAAAGATATACTTGTCTCCCTTTTTTTTTTTTGCTGATCCGAAAAATGATCCGATCCGTGACTCAAAACCGTGATACGATCCGAACCGTGAGTTTTGTGATCCGTTGCACCCCTACAAGTCGTTGTTTGTACCTTTGTGCAGAAAACTTGTCGAAGTACCATTCGACGAACAGGAGGCTAAATGCTTTGAATTGCTGTTTGTTTATTTATTCGTCAATCGACAGGTCGCGTATTTGCCGGGACCACAGTCAAAAAATAATCCGCTTTGAACTAGTCTTACTTTTCGTTAGTTGTTGCTCCTCTGACATTGAGTTTAAAACATGGGCGATGTCTTCCTCTGGAGAGTGTAGCTATCTGGCCTAACTTCCCTGAAGTAAACAGTTGCAAGTAAAATTTCAATACCAATGAAGTACCCCTCCCACTGGTAAAACAATATTGACTGGAATATAACGACTACGAGAAAGATTATACATTTCAGTCAATTGACCTGTATCGTTAAACGTATTCAGTTGTTTATTCATGATTTATGGGTCCTACAACTAGTACTAGTAAAAGGGGACAGGGAGTTACACAGCAAACTTACTGTAATTACTAAATTTTCGCATGCACTTTCATCATCGGGGGATCAGGCAGCCAGCCAGCCAACCAAACAACCAGTCAGTTACCCACATTCACACGTTTAGGCCCGCATGTGCTGTGTCCCAGCTAAAATAAAATTTTTAGGCGGATGGAATGTATTGTAGGGGAAACACTTATCTAATATATTATTTTTGTAGCATGTCTGTCTCCATACTTTTTGCGAACCAAATTAATGTCATTTTAAATACCTAAAAGCTAAATGATGACAAAGTTACTGAAATTAGCAAAAAAACAAAAAGCATAGTGAAATTAACAGACTGTTATGCCCTAGTCACACTGGACTAGTGATACCTGGGGGCCTCATGATTGAAATGTAACATTACTTCCATATTGTCAGTTCGCAAAGTGTTATTTTCCACGCATTTGTAAGGCAGGGTATGCAGATTGGTGCGTTGAAGATGGCTACAAGGTTGGATACAACTCACTTTCAATTAGGGGTGCCATCAACATTATCTGCATCTGTATCTGTATTCGGATAAAAACCGAAAGTGGGCAGGGCTTCGACCGGAAGTGGTGTTACAGTTAACACCCCCCCGCCCACCACCACCTCAATGGTTTCAGCCTCTGTATTGCTCCTAGCTAGCTCAGCCTGCCCTCTCGTTTTGTTTTTGCACTATGTGAAAGGAAAGGTGAAATGGTTATTATGTGAAATGCAACGTCAAATTCACGATGGTTAAACATATTACAGATTGTAGGTTGCACGAAGCAGGAGGCGAGGGTGCGTATGTGTGCTTGTGTCATTTGTGTGACCACAGTGACAGTGCTTATTGCAGACTGAGCCCACTGGCATTAATGTTAGGGTTTCCGAATATTAACAAGCAACTTCGGGTAGAAAAAGAAAATCTGTGCCAAGTATTATTCGTGCTTTCCCGAATAGGGTATTCAGCTCTGGATACACCCCTACTTTCAATTCAGTAAATTCTGGAGTCGGCTTAAATTTAAAAACCTTTGGCATAAGAACCGCACCCAAAATGTTGTCAAAATTCATGTTAATAACCGGAGCGCCATAATTCCTGACCCGGAAAGATGAAGAAAAAGATGTGGAAAAAACAACGGATCTTTGCGGGAGAAAAAATATCACCCCAAATTACTGAGATGCTGATTCACACGGGACTAATATCAGCAAAATATGGTAGGTAGCCTAATTTGCGGTGGAATTTTTTCTATAAATTACGGAGTTGGCAGATTTGCACAGGATTAAGATCACAGACGACCTCTGCAATTATTAAAAATCACACAAAGTCCCCAGGTAATAGCCTACCAGTCAAGTGTGAATAGGGCATTAGGCCTTTATCAATGAAGCATAGGAGGGGGAAAGAATACTGTAGAACTGTAGAATATAAACAAAACATTTCTTCTCATTAATGTTACACTTACTGTCAATTGCATCCCTTTTTGCTGGGATGCAACCCATTAGTCACTTATCCATTTCCAGTAGGAAACTTAAAGGGACAGTTCGCATTTTCTTTAGAGCTAGGTACACCGAGTTACTCACCACAAATTATGTGATAAATTGGGGAACATATGGGACTCAAACCCTCCTGCCTTGAGTACACATAGCTCAATCTTTGTTAGCTGTTAGCTTTGTTAGCAAAATAACATTTATGATTTAATGGGGGCTTAGACACCCCCTGACAGCTACTTAACAAAGACACTATTAATAAAGCAAACAAAGCACAACTGAACTTTGGGTTGTGTAGTTACCTGGCCATGATATGAGTCCAAATGGTGGCGAAATATGTTCGTTAGGTGCTCTGTGCTCCCCTGGGGTGATAATCCAGAATAGGGTATTTGTCGCTCTCCATTCACTTCTATAGGACAGCTAAAACTGTCTCAAAATGACACTTCCAGCACGTATACGAACTCGAGCGAAGCAGATTCGAACTACACTGCTCTCATAGGCTACAGCCTCTGGAATCCAAACAACAGAAATCCGTCGTAGTGACGGAGAAATTTGATCCCTGAGGTTACAGACTAATATGGAAGGCTGTAGAGCGGCACACACCGTTCCTTTCTCGCTGCCCTTGTCGCCACTTCTTTCTCGCTTGACCACCCGCCTCAGGTGGGCCTCCAGCTCAGACTCATTTCTGTTCTCAATCATGGACAAGTGGTCCAGGATCTGTAGGAGGCACAAGGGGATGGGGGACACACTTAAAACACGCTCTCCTTCAGACTTGCACAGCTCACCGTCGTCTATTTATACAGCTACCTACGTGCTGAAGCATCGCATGATTACTGAATTCCCCTAATGTCCTGCCTCCATTTGAGAGCAGTAGCAGATAGTCCCCACGTGACGGTCCAGCGTTATTGATTTTAAACTGACATGGATTTACCAATTTAAACATCTTTAGAGAAGTGCCTTGAAAGCCTGTTCTGCACCTTACTCCATTCATCTCTGCACATGGCAATTGTGATTTCCTGTGGTAATCGCTGTGTCGGCTGTGGCAGTGTTGAGCCTCTCACAGGCTGGCCAAGCATGTGCGTGCATGCGTGTGGGGGGGGGGGGGGGGGGGCACCTTGGGGCCACACAGTCTGCAGAGCGTGTGCAGGAGGGTCTTTAGGGTCCGGTGGGTCATGTCGCAGTTCAGCTGCTTCAGTTTCCCCCAGGGCAAGACCTTCATGAAGTTGTGGATTTCCAGCATGATGCGGTCCAGATTGATGCTGTTCATTGTCTCTGGGAGGAAGCGGATCATTCTCCAAAGACACTAGGGAGACAGGGGCAGGAACTGCTTTTAACCACGGAAAAAGCAGAAAGCACTCTCACTCTCACTCACTCACTCCCCTGCCCTCCCATCACTCCCCTGCCCTCCCATCACTCCATACCTTCAGAACCAGCTCTGAGAACTTGGGGGACCCAGCAGTGGAAATAATGCTGTCCTGCAGCAGCACAAGGATCGCACTGAGATGAAAGAAACAGTCAGCGAGATGAGCACGAGTGCATATGGCGTTACTTTAACGCCAAAAGTCCGAGCGTATGACATTTGTAGCAGAATCCCCCATGCTCACTTACAGATTTGCTGTTCTAGCACTCAACTCAGATTTGCCCTGCTCTTTTACGGATTATTTTCTGCCCACACTCAAAACTACATCCTCTCGCTTACGAATCTTTTTCAGCTGGAACATTACTGCCAAAGGTCCAGCCAAGAAGAATCAACCGTAAATGCACTTGTCTAAATCTAACTGGCCATCTTTGTTTGACCATTCCAATCTTTTATCTGCAAGAGAGGGCACGCCCACAAAAACAAAATACTGTCTCCATACACCAGGCCCAACCCCCTCAGGGGGAAAATTTAGCGAAGTTTCCATAGGAAATCAATGAAGCGGTCAGTTCTAAGTCTTTAAATTAAGACAAAATCTAGTAATATACTAAAAACATTGCAATTTTCAAAATGCCAAAAAGCTGTGGCCTACTGCATGGCAGATTTAAAACCCGGATTTGCACATTTCTTTAATGCCAAGAAATACATTTCTAGTGTGCTTTAAATTTGTGTTAAAGTAACGCCATAATTCGCATCAAGTCTACAGACACACAGTTGGACACTCACACACAGACCCCCAGTATACTCGCAAGAAGAGCCTAAAGACACAGACAGACTCACAGTCCATTCAGAGGAGGATAGACGGATAGACAGATAGCACACACACACACACACACACACACACACACACACACACACACACACACACACACACACACACACACACACACACACACACACACACACACACACACACACACACACACACACACACACACACAGCAGCGGCGGAAACCAGTCAACCTGAGGATGTTGGTCTGGTCAGACTTCCCCAGCACGCGCCCCACCAGCAGGTTGACGGAGCGGATGAGCTGCTGGCCGTCCTCAATGTCCTCCACCCTGGAGTCCAGCATGAGGGTGATGAGACCGTGCATCAGGTCCTTCAGCACACCGATGGAGGCCTCCCGTGCCAAGCTTTCAATGGAGAACAGCTAGAACGGCACAAGAGTTCACTAAGCCGGAGTTGTGAATTCCCATTAAACCAACAGTAATCAGAAATTTCTGATGAATCATGACCCCGAGTAGGTACAAGTCTAATTGGAGGTTGCAATTCAAGTCAACTAACCTATAAAATTACACTAGTTTCTGCAATCTGATTGGCTTCAGTTTTAGTCACAAACCAACTCTTTATTCCAAACTCTGTGGAGGCAGAGACTAGGCGTTTGGTTGCTGAGGTAAGAGTGGGTTGTGTTCCCTGGGCTCCACCCTGTCGGCCAGATAAGACTAGGGACGTAAACTAATATGATCCCTTCACCTCTTTGAGGGCACATATTTTTGTCAAGTCAGTCAAAACGTTTTTGAGTGGTCGACTTTTTCCTCACACTTAGTTAAAACAGAGGCTGCCGTAAATACCGTAAATACGGCAGCCTCATCGTCAATTTGTCTGAATTATCTGTTTGTAATGATCTTTCCCCACCTAACCTGTCTTATCACCCCCTACCATGTGTCTAACCCCCATTCCTCTGTGCTCCATGCCTCGCTCCAGGAGGCCCAACCACCGCAGACGCTGTCCGGCTAACCTGGTCTGCCCACCACTGTCCTCTCATAAGGAACTCTCAGTGGTGGGTGGACTATGGAACTGCCGGTCAGCGGTCCAGAAAGCTGACTTCATCACTGCCTATGCCAAGTCCCTCCACTTCCTGGCTCTCACTGAGACCTGGATCACTCCCAATAACACAGCCACTCCAGCTGCTCTGTCTGCTGGCTACTCCTCCCACACCCCCAGGGCCTCTGGCCAAGGCGGGGGTACTGGTTTGATTATTACTGCCTGAATATCTCTTCCTTTGAGTTTCATGCAGTCACTGTAACTCAGCCATCTGCACTTAACATTGTTGTTCTCTATCGCCCTCCAGGTCCACTCGGCGCTTTCCTGGATGAACTGGACACTCTCCTGAGCTCCTTCCCTGAGGATGGCACCCCTGTAATCCTACTGGGAGACTTCAACCTCCAACCAGACAGTTCCCAGCTATCCAGTGTCGCCTCACTCCTCCAGTCCTTCGCCCTCACTCAGTCCCCATCACCTGCCACCCACAAGGGTGGTAACCAACTGGACCTTGTACTCACCAGGAGGCCACATCTGAACTCACGGTGACCCCCCTCCACGTATCGGACCATTTCTTTATCTCATTTTCTCTCTCCTGCCCACTCCCCCTCAACTCTGCTAACAACCCACCCAGTGTTATGTTCAGGAGAAATCTCCACACCCTCTCACACTCCTCTCACTACTTCTGCTCTCTGCACTTCCTCCTCCTGCTACCTTTGCTAAAATGCCTATTGATGCTGTGTTTAACTCATGCCTCTCTCAGTCTCTCAACTCACTATGTGCTCGTCTCCAAACCAGCTCGACCATCACCCCCCTCCCCGTGCCTGACGGATTCTCTCAGATCCAGCAGAACCATGCTGCGAGCCGCTGAGAGCAAGTGGAGGAAATCCAGATCCCCAGATGACCTGGCCTCCTACCACACTCTGCTGGCAGCCTTCACAGCTGCAACCACATCAGCTAAAACTTAATTTTTCCAGTCTAGAATTGATGCATGTGTATCTAACCCACGTAAACTCTTTTCCACCTTCTCCTCCCTCTCTGCAGATGACTTCCTGATCCACTTTGAGGGGAAGGTGGCCACGATCCGGAAGTCCTTAACGCATCAAGTGACACCCCACATCCCCCATACTGAACCCATCGCTACATTGTCGTCCTTCAAGATTCTGGAGGACTCAGATGTGCTCCAGCTGGTGACGCGCCATCGCGCAACCACCTGTCCACTAGACCCCATACCTTCAGCAGTCCTCCAGTCTATATCCGCTGAGCTCCTTCCATATCTGTCCTCCATTATCAACACCTCCCTAATCTGTGGCCATGTTCCTGCTGCCTTTAAAACTGCCCCGATAACCCCACTCCTTAAAAAACCTAGCTTGGATCCCTCTGATGTCAGGAACTACCGTCCTGTATCTCTCATGCCCTTCCTGTCCAAAACAATTGAATGTGCTGTCCTTAACCAACTGTCTGTTTTTCTCCACCAGAACAACCCGCTTGACCCGCATCAATCCGGCTTCAGAACCGGCCATTCCACTGAAACTGCTCTCCTGGCCATGACGGAGGCACTCGCCACTGCTAGAGCCTCCTCCCTCCCCTCTGTTCTGATTCTCCTTGACCTGTCTGCGGCATTCGACACAGTCAACCACAAACTCCTGATGTCCACACTCGCTGAGATGGGCATTTCTGGGACTGCCCTCTCTTGGTTTGTATCGTATCTCACTGATAGTTCCTACCAAGTCTCCTGGAAGGGTTCTGTCTCTGCTCCCCATCCCCTGTCTAGAGGAGTCCCGCAGGGATCTGTACTGGGTCCTCTGCTGTTCTCTATGTATACTAAGTCTCTTGGTTCAGTAATGAATTCACATGGCTTCTCATACCATAGCTATGCTGATGATACTCAACTCTTCCTCGCTTTCCCTCCCTCTACCCCACAGGTTAAGGAGAGGATATCTGCTTGTCTGACTGACATGTCTGAGTGGATGGCTATTAGGCGTGTCACGATACCGATTCGAAATCGAAAATCGATCGAAATGAGCGTTCGATTCCGAACTTCGAAATCACAAGCTGGTTCGCGATTCTCCAAGTTTTTTTTTTCTCTCCACCCCCCGCGCGCTCTTCTTAGCCTTTCATGTGATGGGTAAAATGTAAAAAAAGTAGCCTACTTGGCCATCTCTAATGTAAGCGTTTCCGACAAAACGAAATTTGACGCCTTCCACTGCATTTTGTTCGTCTACGCAGGCGTGCGTCCGAAGAAAAAAAAACAACGATATTTCAAAGAAGACACAGCTGCTAGTTAACGTTAGCTTACCGGTAGCCTGCATTACTTTTCGACACACCATGGCCACTGCCGGAGTCGGAGATGGAGAAACAGAACTGGAAAATCCTCCTGCTTCCCTCAAGTCACCGGTGTGGCAACATTTTGCCTTCCCCGTGAGTTATATAAACAACGAACACGTCATTGACAAAAAAACGAGTTTGTCGGCTATGCTACACGCGAGTACCATACACCACCTCAGGCAACACGTCAAATATGGCAGGACACATTCGCAGGCATCACAAAGAAATAGATTTGACTGGGCAAAAAACATTGACACAGGCAACTCAAATGACAACCCAAATGACAGTTGTCAGGGCATGAAAAAAAACGTGTAAATAGTTAATAGCGTGGTACATGTTCAACTGTTTATTATTTCAGATATTAGTTTGTTAAAGCTCTTAACTGTTCAAAGAATGTGAACACGCTCATCTTTTTAAAGAAGAATTTGAAAATGACCGTTGTCAGGGCATAAAACCAATGTGTAAATTGTTAATAGCGTGATAAATGTTCAACTGTTTATTCTAGAGTCTAGTTTTGGATAAAGCTCTTAACTGTTTAGGTGTGTTTAAATATTCTCATATTTTTGTCATTATTTATAATTGTTATTATTCAAATAAAAGTTACTTATTGAGAAACAAGTATTTTTCTTTACAAATCAAGACTCGATAGTCTAACAATGGCATAGCCATTAGCTAGACTATAGTGCTGGGAAAAAAAATTGTGCTGAAAAAAAATCGAAAATTGAATCGAATCGTGACCTTAAAATCGAAAGTCAAATCGAATCGCGGATTTAGAGAATCGTGACACCCCTAATGGCTACCCATCACCTGAAGCACAACATTGACAAGACAGAGCTCCTCTTCATGCCGTACAAGACCTCCCCACTACATGACCTCTCCATCACCGTTAACGGGACCGTGGTGGCTGCCTCCCGCTCTGCAAGGAACCTGGGGGTGGTCCTGGATGACTGGCTGGACTTCAAAGAGCACATCAGGGCGACGGCACGGTCCTGCAGTTTCCTCCTGTACAACATCAGGAGGATTCGACCGTACCTGACCACCTACTCCACCCAGCTTCTTGTCCAGACCATGGTCACCTCACGCCTGGACTACTGCAACTCCCTGCTCGCAAGCCTACTGGCCTGCGCCATTCTGCCTCTTCAACTGATCCAGAATGCAGCTGCCCGGCTTGTGTTCAACCTCCCAAAATTTTCCCATGTAACCCCCCCTGCTGAGGTCACTCCACTGGCTGTCAGTTGCAGCCAGGATCAGGTTCAAAGTTCTGACCCTGGCCTACACTGCAGCCAATAGGACAGGCCCCGCCTACCTGCAGGACTTAATCCAGAACTATGTTCCTGCTCGACCACTTCCCCTACGTTCTACTCGAACCCTGCCTGCATTCCGTCGAGGCCTGAAGACACACCTCTTCAGACTCCACCTTGACTGATATTCTAACCTAGGACCTCATGGTACGAGTTCCCTGTGTTTTTCCTGTCTGTCTGTTATAGTTTATAATAGTATTTAGAATAGAAGTGTAGTACAGCTGATTTACCCACTGCTTACTGTGAACTACAGTCAACGTTCATTACTAGGGATAGCTGCTACATTATGGGAAGGATGTGCTTTGTCTTGTCTGTTCTGTAGTGATCTTGATGATGTCTCTGTATGCACTTATTGTACGTCGCTTTGGATAAAAGCGTCTGCTAAATGAATGTAATGTATTGTAATGTACTTGCACCGAATTTTAGACACAGCTGACTGGGAACAACCAACATCTTTTTCCACACTCCGTGTTGGATTTCCTTCTTGAAGGAGTTTTATAATCCTTTCCATTGTTTCAATTGACAGGTCTCTTGTTGGGGCCATGTTTCCTTTCAATTAGCCAAGTTCAACAGCTCGTTAAGGCTGGAAGCACTCTTAACTGCAGACTAATTTGCATTTTTAGACTTGTGCCGGTATTTGTATTAGAAATGCAAATTACAAGGTGATTCCATAATTTTTTCCCTAAACATTGAGGGATTCCATAATTTTTTCCTCTACTTGATCTGGGGGGAAAAAAATGCCATTAATTAAAATAATTACATTTGTTTGAGGTATGTTTCACGAAGCCAGAATGTTCAGCTATTAAACAAAAATAGTTTTCTGTCATATCTGTGATTTGTTTATTTGCTACAAAGTAAAAAAGCTGGGTGAACATCCTCTAAGTGTGGTGATT
Source organism: Synaphobranchus kaupii (assembly GCA_029718625.1). Lineage (NCBI taxonomy): Eukaryota > Metazoa > Chordata > Actinopteri > Anguilliformes > Synaphobranchidae > Synaphobranchus > Synaphobranchus kaupii. The sequence goes on from CM056384.1 coordinate 7,516,139, forward strand.
CCATAATTATTTCCAGGGGTTGTATGAGCATTGAGCACAACTTTCTATTTCCCGAGGACACAAATGACTCGCGCAGCATTTTGGAGACATCCTCAAGTGAACACTTCTTAGTAAGCAAAAATTATCTCATAATAGGGCCTACCAACTACTTCAGAGCATATCCAGGCCTAATCTTGACATTTACTGATAGGCACAAAATGAGGAATTACATGAGGGGGTTGCCTATTACATAAACCTGTTTAATTTGTAAAAAATAGGAGGATAGTGGGGGAAAAAACATCAAAATCACCTCAGGTCTCTAAGGGTTGATTAATACTACAAAAACACTCTATACTGGAAAATGCTTGAAAACAAGGTTTATCAGGTTACAACGTTTAGGCACTCACTCACTTGAGCAAGTTGTAAAGGAATCTACTTGCCTAAACTAAGCTCGTTTGGACATGGCAAAGCTAACCTGTGACATGACACATATGTAAACATGGCAACCTGGCAACCTGCTTCGCTGCAGCTACAGTTCACTCACCTCATGGGGACTGGGAAAGTTGTATTTTAAAAAAAATGGTTTTCATTTGTATTCAGCAACTATTTAAGCAAGTTATTTAATAGGGACAATGCATGTCAATTAACTTTTCAGTTTTCACGTTCGCGTAAATGTGCAGGAGCTGGCCCATGGCGTGCGGTAGGGGGTGACTCACCGAGAACATGTTGCCGATGATGCAGCTGTAGAGCTTGAAAATGTCCCTCTTGTCAAGCCGATCGTCGGCCATGTGCGTGTTGTATATGAGCCTCAGCTGCATGAAGGTGGCGATGAGGAACTGGTCGATGTGGCCCGACATGGCTTCCGCCTTGTCGTCCTGCCGCAAGACCTCATCGATCTGGGAGATTGCCAGAGGGAAAGCGGTTAGCATGGGCAAATGCGCGGAATCTCAGGCAGGTAGCAGTTCTACAGACTACTACATTTTTAAATAAACAATTATTCCTTTAAAGTGCAGTTACACTGCCATGAGTCTATGCCCTGGGATTTCAACAGGGGGTCCTTGAAGGTACTGTAGGGGGTTGAAACCCCATGGTTTACAGGGATCACGTTTTGGAAAAAAGAATACTTATGAATTTATTTTGAAGTTTGAATTCTCATATGTGATGGAATTATGACATGCAGGAGAGTAATAAAATTCACCCGTCAATAGAAAAGTTGTTTCAGTGCTCAGAATACAAGATTGTCGACAAGTGACACTGCAAATGAAAGCAGAACCGTGTGCGTGTGATTGAGAAACCACCGAACCAATATCACACACACGCACCTGTGCCAGGGCCTGCATACTGGCGTAGATGTCCCCGCTGGCCACTTGGGAGATAACAAAGTTGATGGTGGAGGCGGTGGTGTTGTGCAGGTCATCAAATTGAGGAGACACAGCTCGGATTCTAGAGACACGACACACCGAAACAGGGGTGAGTGTCTTAACATTCCCTCACTAGTTTCCATCCGTACTGCTGAACAGCTGAGCAATACCTTATTTACTCAGGGTAACAACACAGCCTCACCAGTGTTCTACATCTTTTAGTTAGCATTGCTGCTGCTACCATTTAGTCTGGCAACCAAACTCTTTGTGATGCCGACTGCCAATCAGCACTAAAAGTCTGGATACGGTACTTGAATTTTGCTTCAGGAATCAATGCTCATTTTTGCACTGAACCATCCACCAACCATAACTTGCATTTGCTAGTGAAGTATCACCATCACCCCCCCCCCCCCCCCCCAAAAAAAAGCTAGCACTTCCTTAACATAAACCACAAATCATTTCCGTAAATAAATTTAAATGGTCGGAACAAAGTGTGCAGCAGCAGCCATGGGACGGACAGACAGGCGGTGAGTGAGTGTACTTGGGCTCAGGGATGATAACGGGCTCCAGGATGTCGTCCAGCTTGTGCTGCACAAGCTCGGGCAGCTCGCAGACTCGGGAGTGGTCATTCTCGATCATGTCCAGGTCCAGCTGGAACTCTTTGGGGAAGGAGGGTGACGAGTGTTCCGTGTGACAGTTCTGAGAGCGGGCCTGACTGTAGAGACAAAGACGACAGACCTTGACCATTTGCACGTTATTCTGCGACACAGAACTTGAAAAACTTGGGCTCCCAAACCCTGGTCCTGGGCTTAGACATTTTCACGTAAAAAATGTTAATTAAATTGCATCAGCAAATGTTAATTGAATTGCATTTCATCTCAACAACCAGATCAGACCGAAGGACGCCAAGTTTATTTATTTTTTATTTTTTGTTAATAATTATTTCTTAATGAGGGATTTTTTCTTTCTCAGAATAAATTAACTTCAATTAAATGTTGGATTTTTCTCATTTTTCAGGGTGAGATTAAGCTAATTCACCAAAAGGTTAATTTTCTTTTAACCTTTTAACTAATCTTTACCAGGGGTGCCAATAATTGTGGAGGGCACTGTATACAGTTGCACTCAAAATTATTCAACCCCCTTCACTTTCTGCACACTTTATTGTGTTGTAGATTTTTAAATTGATAAAATTGCCATTTTTGCCCATCAATCTACACTCAATAACCCATAATGACAAAGTGAAAACATGTTTTTAAATTTTTTTGCAAATGTATTAAAAATCAAAAACTGAAATCTCTCATGTGCATAAGTATTCAAACCCTTTGCTTTAATGCATTTTTAAAGTATTGAAGGAGTGCGGGAAATTACCAAACTGAGACGCAGCTGCGTTCTTTATTTATAAACCTCATTCAACCCAAAGAACACGTCATAGAAGTTACCGTCTATGACGTAGCCGCGTTGACAGTAGGAGGTGAATTATATATGTATGTCCCAGAGGTAGCCACCACAGTATCATATTTCATATTTGGTTGCATATCCTTTGAATGCTGTTACTTCCTGAAGTCTGTGACCCATCAACATCAAAAGAATCTCAATATCTTATTTTCAGGTACTGTTACAAGCGAGCCCCAAACCATCACTCTACAGCCAGATATGGAGTAGATATGAAAGGATCACTTTAAGGGTTTCTTCTCCTGACTCATTTTCCTGTAGAACTCTATGGGGAAAAAAGTCAGGAGAAGAAACCCTTAAAGTGATCCATCCATATCCACTCCATATCTGGCCGTAGAGTAATGATTTGGGGCTCGTTTGATACCTTAGACCCTTGAAGACTTACAGCCATTTCACCAGTCATGTGGTCCATACTGTACCAGCATAATTTACAGCTGAATCTAGTCTCACTCCCCAATTCCCATAGAGATCCATTCAAATGCAGAGAGGTTATAGTATCGCTTGTAAAATAAAATCGAGTCTTTTGATGGGTCACAGACTTCAGGAAGTAACAGCATGCAAAGGATATGCAACCAAATATGAAATATGATACTTTAAAAATACATTAAAGCAAAGGGTTTGAATACTTATGCACATGAGATTTCAGTTTTAGATTTTTAATACATTTGCAAAAATTTCTAAAAACATGTTTTCACTTTGTCATTATGGGTTATTGAGAGTAGATTGATGGGCAAAAATGGCAATTTTATCAATTTAAAATTAAATCAACACAAAGTGTGCAAAAAGTGAAGGGGGTTGAATAATTTTTAGTGCAACTATATATATATATATATATATATATATATATAAAATAGAAAAGTGGAGAAAATGCAGAAAAGTAAAATGAGTTTTGAAACAAAAACATCACTTCTACACACTGGAGTACTCCATGAGTAAGACAACACAGGAATACTTACATCCTGTAAGTGCGATACATAATTCTGTCCAGGGAAAGCAGGGGGAAGCAGAGAGTGCATTTAGAGGGCGGAACAGGCTGAGGGCACAACAAGCTGAGAGGCTGAGAGGCTGAGGGCCAGAGGTAAGCAGGGCAAAAGGCAAGCGTGTTGAGAAACATCACAAAGGGGAATCTGAGCAGGTGAAAGGTGGCTCCAAAGAGTGCGCCACATGGGCGAGCGTACTTGAGTTTTGTGGGCGTCTCCTCGGAGGGGGTAGGCTTGCGCATCAGGCTGGCATTGGGGTTAATGGGTGGGGCCCTCTGCAGCCTGTCCTCCGCCTGCCTGGGGGGAGCGGCTGCCGCCTTCTTGGCCGAGCGCTTGATCCTCTCCTCCAGCATGCTCATTTCCTTCTCTGAAAGCTACACACACAGACAGACAGATGGTTGGAATGCAATCGATGCCACCTCTCTTGCCTTTATGAAACAGAATTTTACATGGACGCGTTATCTGATTGGCACTGATTAAATTGATGGACAGGGGATTATAAAAACATCCTTCAAATAACCACAACATATCACAGAGGGATGTATCCACTACACACCCACCAAATATCCTTTCAAGAAAATGTCAGAACTAGCCTATAACACATTTGTGGAGTGTGTGGACTTCCCTCGGGAGTCTATAACCAACTACAAGTGTAAAACTACAGTGTTTTGATGGGCGGTAGACTAATCTGACAACGATTGCCTGCTTGGCGACGCACAGATGAGTAGCCTAGATTTGGAAAGCGAATAACTAACCTAACTTAGCTAAATTCAATTCAATTCAATTCAATTTTATTTGTATAGCGCTTTTTACAGAGAACTGTCACAAAGACGCTGCACAGGGAGACAGAAGGAAAATTGAGCAAAAAAACCAGGCCATAGCCCCCAACCAGCAAAATGAGGTAAAAAAACTCCCCGGTAGGGGAGAAAAAAACACTGAGCAGTGGCGAGAAAAAACTCCCCAGTGGGAAGAAATCTCGGAAGGAACCTGGCTAGAGAGGGGGTGCCCATCCTTCGCTGGCCGGCCCGGTTTAGACTAAAGGTGGACTGAATGGTAATAGTCAGTTCAATAATGATAATCTTCAATCTTCGTCATCTTCAGCTAATAAGAGAAGGCAGCTTGCCTCAGGTAACGTTAAAGATCTCATCTTTCTTCCATGTAAATGTATAGGCTAAATGAGATAGGGGAGAATGGTGACAGTTGAAACGTCTGATAATACAGAAACGTTACGGTGCAGCTTTATGAAACGCGCCTAGGAGCGTAACTAACTCATAAGTAAAGTTTGCGATCTTCGTTAGAGAATGAAACTACTAAATATCCCAATCACAGAGCAGCAATTAAACAATATTTTAGCCATCTTTTTTGACATAACGTTAAACTGATAATTTATCCTCTCTTCTCGCGTCCTTTTCATTATTTTCTTAGTCTGATATTTTTAAGCACTCGTATTGATCAAGCCAAATGACATTTATAATGCCATTTCAATTTACAGAATTATACAATTCAGACTTATTGGATGCTCTACCACTTATGCAGGCATAAATATAGCAGATAAATATTTTCCATGATATGACTAAGAAATATGAATGAAAAATGAATGCTTTATACTTCATAAATATTGTGTCATTGAATCCATTTTAGATGACCACCCAATAGTAATAGTTGGTCTTTTAGCCTGGGAGCAAATAATATTTAAGGAATCGATAAAGAATCGGATCGATAAGTGGAATCAATAATGGCATCGGTATCAATAAAATCCAACGATTCCCATCCCTATGTGCTGCACATCCCACAAGTGCATGATCCTTACAAATGGGACATCATTGTAAAGGGAAATGAACAGGCTTTCCAATGATATAAGACAATGCTAATAATGCAGCGACAACAGAGATATGATTGACCTTAAAATTGATGTCTGGTGCACAAAACAGGTGTAAATGATTGTCCAATTATTAGATAATTTGGAAGTACTATGCTTAAATAAAAACAAAATTGGTCTGATCTAACATATCATGCCTAGGTCAAAAGAGCTAGCCGGAGCCCTGAGAAAAAAAGATGATTGATTCTCATGACTGGGAGGGGTTACAAAGCCATTTCAAAGCAGTTTGAAGTACATCATTCAACTGTTCAACGCATCATATCCAAATGGAGAAAATTACACATCACCGAAAATCTACGCAGGACAGGCCGTCCCACCAAATTCATCCCAAGCGCTGACCGAAAGTTGCAATGAGGCACACACCACCACATGGTACTTCAGAACACTAATGGCACACCATCACAGTTCTCCAGCAGACTAATGACACACCATCACGCAGTCCTCCAGCACACCAATGGCGCTTACAATGAGGCACACACCACCACATGGTCCTCCAGTACACTAATGACACACCATCACAGTCCTCCAGCACACTGACACACCATCACAGTTCTCCAGCACACTGACACACCATCACAGTTCTCCAGCAGACTAATGACACACCATCACGCAGTCCTCCAGCACACTAATGACACACCATCACAGTCCTCCAGCACACTAATGACACCATCACACAGTCCTCCAGCACACCAATTGCGCTTACAATGAGGCACACACCACCACATGGTCCTCCAGTACACTAATGACACACCATCACAGTCCTCCAGCAAACTGACACACCATCACGCAGTCCTCCAGCACACTAATGACACACCATCACACAGTCCACCAGCACACCAATGGCGTGTTGAAGGGGCCATGACTGTGCTTGAACACAACATGCAGCACACTTTTCTACAAACCTGAGGTGTGCAAAATAATATTTGCCTTCTGTGTCCTGCACAACATGGCCCTGAAACACACCCTACCTATACCCGACATCTACAATCAACCTGAACTAGGGCTGCTGCTAGATGAACCACCACTCAAACTCGACAATGAGGTCGCAATTAGAGTTCCTCGATGAATTGCTGGCACGTTCTATGCGATTACCCGATTTCAAACCACCTCTCACACGCACAGAGCACCAATAAAATGACATTTATTTCTTGGCGGTGAGAAAGACCGTAGTGCTTGGCAGATTGAGGCAACGCACCTGTCCGATGCTTGAAAAACCTTGGCCACCTCCTGTAGCTTTGGTGCAGCTATGCTTTTTCTTTTCTGAATGTCTGCTAATAAAACTTCAATTTCAGTGTCGGAATAATTCTGTCTTTTGCCTTTTCTGGGCAATTTTGAAAACGTATGCACCTGTAAGTGGAATGTGCAACTTCTATATATGGTAGTTGCAGGCAATCCAAGGGTGTGGACTTATGCTAAAGGCTGTCATTTCCGATGAATCGGAATGCATGAACATACGCATGCAAATGACCAAATCTGGCTCTCTCGCAGTTTGATGAATCCGGCATACGGTTTCGTGCGTAATTGTACGCACATATTTAGGAGCGTTTCGTGAATGAGGCCCAATGAAAGCACAATGTGAAAATACTGAAAATTAAGGGACAGACGGGATCTTGTTATCGATTGCATTTATGATGTGTCGTGGTTCTACGGTTGGCATAGTTGCATCAGTAAGTTTGAATGATAAATATATTGTTATAGATAAACTTGCTGGACTGAGAACGTTGTTGGCCGGGTCTGGCACTGATGCCCATGCACTTCTGTTTTTCTGCATTTGTAAGATACTTTGGGTATGTGGTCACTAAACAGATGTGCGCAATGCATTTCAGGGAACAGATGGATCTAGATTTTACAGTTTAGTCATTTGACAGACACTTTTAGCTGAAGCGACAGAAAGAGCATTTAACCTAGCAAGCAAACGCCACCAGAGCTAGAGTTGGGCAGGGTTTCTCACAGAAGCGCAGCCATCGAGGCGCATGCCTCAAAGACCGGCAAAACACTGGGAGCATTCAGTAAAATCAGACTCACATTCCCAATGAGTTTGTAGACCTGGTCCCCACAGACGTTGTATACGGTGACCACAGTGTTGAGGGCGGCATTGCGCACTGATGTGTCCCGGTCTCCGATGTGGACGGCAATTTCCTTGAGGGATTTTGCCGCCGTTGGCTGGCAGACGTTCATTCCGTATGACTCGATCAAACAGCCCAGCTCTTCTAAACACTCTGGAAAATTAAATGAATAACAATTAACCTCAATACAAGTATTTTGGATATTAAACGCATACAGAACTTTGTTAGAACCAGAGGTGGAAGTACACAGATCCCTTATTTATGTAAAAGTGCAAATACCCAGATAAAAAAAACACTCAGGTAAAGGTTAAAGTACCACTTGGAAATGTATCCTTAAGTCAAAGTATATAAGTACATGCTCTTAAATGCACTTAAGCATCAAAAGTAAAAGTAGTCATCCGAATCAAGGTATTTGGGGATATACGTAGTATAGGTAGGGGTGTAACGATTCTCCAAATCCACGGTTCGGACCTCGATTTTTGCGCCACAGTTCGGTTCATACCTCGGTTTCTTTTGTTTTGTTTGTGTAATGTGTAATATTTACAAAATATACAGCTCAGGGTTTTTCCTACATAGTAAATTATTTGGCGGCCGCCAAAATGATTTCACGGACCGCCAAAAGGAAATCGCGACCACCAAAATTACAGTAATTGACAAAACGGCAAATAAAATCATATCCGAATGAATTTCATTCAATTTTTTGGGTGCAATATGGTCTTTCAGCCAGCGGATGGTGATACATATTGTACTAGTCGCCTGCAATATGTCAGTACTAGGAGACGAGTAGAAGAAGCATAGAACCATAGACTGTAGGCTATAGAAATGTGGCTCAGCTATTCTGTGGCAGAGTGCGACTCGGTAGAAAGACATAGCGTGGGCAGCAAGTTGGATGGAACATGCTCCAATTTTGAATTAGGCTACCTTTGAAGGCCTAACTTCTGAAAAGGTAAAAGCTTTAACCCGATCCACGTTGGCACCCCATAACTATAGTGTTAGACTTATCGGCCCCAATTACTGTAGCCTATTCATGTTTGCCTTAAATTATAAACTAGGCAACAGCTTTAAGAAAACCCCAGGATTGATACTACAGTGCAATAAAATAAGAGGGTGCTGTTAATAGCCCAAAGCGCTTATGACCCTCGTCTTGCCACTGCCACACAACTGTAAAATGCACCGTTTACAAAAAAATCATGTTCAGATATAGCTAGAAACAATATTTTTTTTAAACGTTGTAAAAATAGGCCTACGCATTCGGCGTTTTCCATTGCTTACTGTAGGCTACTATACAGTAGGCTACCTGATGTACTTTCGGTTTAGAAGACACCTCATTTTTTTCCTCCAAAATCTCATAGCTATAAACATGTTAATGAAATCAAATATCTTACCTGTAGGCTATATGCAGGTAGGCTACCACTGTGTTATGATTAACCCTGTAGAGTTTGTGATATTTCGCCAAAGTCCGGTACAGTCGACATTTTCACAGTGACCTATCGCATTTAGGGCTGAAATAGTCTACGTTGCTGTTATGTAAAAACACAAATTGTGTTTTTGTACATTTTTTTATTTTTTTTTAAACGTGTAGCTACACTTATTTTTTATTTCTGTTTTAGAGTGTTGTTTATGTATTCTTCGATTTGTGCGCTATCAAAATAGCCTAAATGTGTAGGATATCTAATATTTAGATATATTTAATAAGACAAGTATCCCCCCCCCCCCCCCTCCATCTATCTGTCGCTCCGTCTCTCTCTTACACATTAACCCCCACCAACATCAAAGATAAGCCAGTCTTTGTCATAAATGACCCCTCTCCACCCCCTCCCCCACACCTTAACCCAATCAGGGCATGGATCCCCTCCCTGTCAAGGTATTTTATGAGTGTACTGCAGAAAAAGAATTGTCAGTTCTGGAGTTTGTTTGGGGAAGTTCATCCTTTTTGGTTCCTTGTGCGTTTCCTTTTGTTCCTGTTCAGCTGGAGGGTAAATAATATTGGCAATTTTTGGCTTGTCTCTCTTTTACTGGTATATTCAAATTAATATCTGGTTTAATGTCTTCCTTTTGTGAATTATAAGTAGTCAGCCTACATTCCTTCGTGAATGTATGATTCCCTGTCATTATTCTAATTGAATGTTTTCATTTAATAAAATTACTTAATCTCAAGACCTGATTTAGACTTTGTTTTGGCTTGTTAGTTGATCCACCAGGTTACTGTTCGACTTACTGTTCGGCGATTTAATTGATGATTGTCATTTTTAATAATTATTAAATTAAAATAACGTAAAACGTATTTTGAATGTAGGTTAAGTGAGGGGTTCTGGCACGCAATATCGCTTGTGTTCAGTATTCAGAGTGCTGAACGTTTTAACAAGGGCATTGACTGTTGGAACCGCTGGATTCAGAAAATACACATTTTACCTAGTCCTCACTTACCCGACATAATAGGAGGTTCCACCGAGATAGGTTGTCCTATAGCATACTAAATTGTACTATTGAGTAAACTCAACCTGCGGACTGAGTATTTGGATTATCTGATTTCTCCAGATAGTGATGAAACCAAGATTGTACAAGGGATAAGGTGGTACCTAGAGAAGACAACATTTTCTCTACCTCCGGCAGTCAAAGCAGGCATGGGAGGAGATAAACCAAATGTGGAAACTGGCTTGGGAAAAGCACCACTAAGCCAGAAGTTACTGCCAAACCACTTTCATCTGTGGCAGTACAGCCTGCGCTGGTAGGCGCCATTCCAGCCATAACCCAGGCACCACCCCCCACCGAGGACAGTACACCACTCTCCATTGACTCATCCCCACCCCCTTCAGGCTTGGACAATTCTGTGGATTTTGTCACCTCCACAGACAATGTAGCCACCCCCCTGGTGAGCCCCCCTTCCCTGGAGGAATTTGGGGGAAACAGCTCTGTGTCTTGTATCACACCAGCCACCACAGAGGATGTGACCCCACAGGACGTGGAATCCGCTGCTGCAGTCCTCTCAGCTGAGCCAGGTGAGGAGACCGTCAAACCCCTGGAGGCAGAAGCTGCTACACTGCAGGCACAGCAGCCCAGCCTGGTGAGGAGACCGTCGAACCCCTGGAGGCAGAACCTGCAACTGCAGACACAGCAGCCCAGCCTGGTGAGGAGACCGTCGAACCCCTGGAGGCAGAACCTGCTACTGCAGACACAGCAGCCCAGCCTGGTGAGGAGACCGTCAAACCCCTGGAGGCAGAAACGGCTACTGCAGACACAGAAGCCCAGCCTGGTGAGGAGACCGTTGAACCGCAGGACGCGGAACCGGCTTCTACAGGCCCATCAGCCCTGCCAGGTGGAGGGGGCTACGCACCCCTGCAGGTGGAGTCAGCCCCCACAGACCAGTCCCCCCAGGCCGAGGACCCCACCCCACCCCTTGTGGACTTTTCTTCCCCTCCTGCTGAATCCGGGGAACCTCTGTCTGCTGCACAGACAGAAGGGGTGTGCTCTGTGGACTCTCCCACTTCCACAGTTCCTGTGATGGAGGAGATAGGGAGACTTCTGCGAAAGCCTCGCTCCCCTACCAGAGCTGTAGAGACCCCGGGAGAAACGGAGCAGGAAGCCAACCCCCCGGCCGTTTTACGGCTCCTCTGGCCCTCAGTCTCCGTCAGTGTTGTCTTGCACTCCAAAGCAAGATGAAAGCAGCCAAGTTAGAACAACAGTTTCCCCCACCCTTGTGTCTCCACCCCCGAGCCACACCTGCAAACTTTGCACACACACACACGTCATCCAGGGAAAGTGCAAGAGCCCCTTTCCGACGTCAGAAGTGTTCGGAGAGCAGTGATGGATTGGATGCCTACGAGCGACGATCAGCCCAGCTGCCCAGAGAGGGAACCAAAGCCAAAACTGGCATAGATATACAAATAAATAGACCCCTGGACAGAGATGAGACGGGCGTGGTTAAGGGGCATCCACGTGCGGAAGAAGCAAGATGACAGGATGCCTCCTGTCTTCCCGGTTTGCTGAACGCTGTGGCCCTCCGCAGCCACAGGACTGCCAGTAACCACACTGGGGTTCTAGGAGGTAAAACTGGCACTTTGCCCACCCACATCCCTACCACCACCTTTTAACATAAGACCATGCCCATGTTTTTAAGACGCTTTTCTAAAGTGTAGGTGCCCCCGCCAATGCTGTTCCTGGACACTTATGGACAAGTCTGCCCTATTCAGGTGATTATTTGGACTGACAGTCCCGTGGATGGTAAATCCTGTCCGTAAGGTTCCCCTGAATGGACTAAGTGCTTATAACATGCAGTGTTCCCCTCTTCACATGTTGCTGTGAGTGATAAGGCCTAAACCCTCAAGTCCCACGGTCTTCTCCTGCCACTCACTGAAGGACCCGAGCTCAAGGAGCCAAAACGGATTCCGACAGGGAAAGAGGTGCTTCCCCGCCCGTCAGTAGAGAGGTCTTGACCGCACTTCCACCTGTGGATCGTCCAGCTGCCTGTCACACGAGACAGAGCCCCCCGCACGCTGTGCAGAATTGGTAGAGACACTGTGGAATTAGGCTGCCTTTCACTCACGCAGTTACAACATTAATGGGAAAAAGCACTGCATGTTACCCAAGGAAGTCCAGGGAACCTCTTGCCTTGCCAGTCCAGATACCCTGACACTGGAGAAGGAATTGACTGAACCAAGGTGCCATGACAGCAGTGACAAAAAAAATAAAAATGTCTGCACCACACCGGATCATCACAATGGGACTATTAAACTGGACATGGACTAATGGTTTTAAAGATGGTTTGTGAACCATTAGGACAGTTGTTTTCATGCAGCTATCATTGTACAATGATATATAATGTCCAAATGTGCGGTTGTTATGATGGAACGATAGGCTCTTAGCAGCTGCATGCACCTATCGTTCCAAGAGAGGGAATGACGGGATGTTGCCTAATGTCTTTTGCTCTTTCTCTCTCTCTCTGCCTCTCTGTCTCTCTCGCTCGGCCTTTCTCTGTCCCCCCCCCCCCCCCCCATACCTACCACCACCTTTCAACCTAATACCATGCCCATGTTGTATTTAAGTCCCTTTTATAGAGTGTAGGTGCCCCGCTAAATACTGTTCCTGGACACTTATGGACAAGTCCACCCTATTCATGTGATTATTTAGACTGGCAATCCCGTGGACGGTAAACCCTGTCCGTAAGGTTCCTCTGCATGGACTGACAGCGGTCATAACATGCAGTGCTATCATTAATTGTTCCGCTCTTCACATGTTGCTGTGAGTGATAATGCCTAAGCCCTCAACAATCCCACAGTCTTCTCCTGAGACGGAAGGCGGCGACCCAGACCTCAACACCACCTGAGGATCAACGCTTGCCGCCTGCACCAGACAGGGAGGTCCCCACGCAGCGGTGTGGGGGGCCAGCCTTCGGCTGGTCCCTTTTCTGCCTGCACTGCGTTGCTGTTTTCTGGTCCGCCCGGAAGGAACACCATCTCCTGAGTGCTGTCTCTGTGCTTTCCAACAGTGCGGAGTCCGGCCTTACCGAGAGGAAGGGGGATGGAAGCCAGACCTGTACCAGGGACGCGACGCCATAACGCCATTCGCCTGACATGGATCCAGGGGGCCGAGGAGGGAGGCGGCAGCACCAGTGTGAGCCCCCCGGCGGGACAGGGGGCCGAGGGCGCAGCCACGGAGGGCGCCCCTGGGCCAGCAACCGCAGGGGGGGGCAGGTCGTGCTGCAGGCCTGAACCCAACTCGACCCGAGACGAGTGACAGGTTTGACCCGTCTGGAGTTTAGCAGGGCAGTGCTACAAAGAGGTATGGGCTTTGTGCCAGCTGACCTCAACTGCCTGGTAAAGGTTCCGGGTCAAGGGGAAATCTTTGAGGTAAGCTTCAAGAACCCCAATGTCCTGGAGAGGTTCTGGAACCTCTACAGAGAGGGGAAGGACAGGAGTCCCCTCAACAACTTTGCGGTCAAGCCCCTGTCAGACACGGAGAACAAAGTGGTAACTGTACAGTTCTATAACGGGACTGTGCAGAACCACGATGTTTCGACGTGGTTGGGCAGGTATGGCGACGTTAAATCTGACGCCAGGAGGGTCCTTGATGAGGATGGAGTGTGGACCGGGGCCAGGAAGTGGCTGGTCCAACTAAAACCCGACCCATTTGTAGTGGGGGGGGTATGCCATATCCCCAGCACTATCACGCTGGGGAGAAACAGGGGTGTGGTGTTCTATAACGGCATGCCAAAGCTGTGCAGGAATTGCGGTGAGTTAGGTCACTTAGCCGCAGCCTGCACAGTGGTCAAGTGCAAGACTTGTGGAGGAGAGCATGAGACCAGGGTATGCCGGGATCCAAAGCCCTGTAACCTCTACGGAGCGTGTGGGCATTTCTTCAGAGATTGCCCACTCTCGTACGCAAACAGGGCTAGGAACACCACACCTCCTCCACCATATACTTCCTGGCCCCGATCCCACACCTAACAAGACCATCAAGCAGCTCCCCTCTCAGGGACCCTCCGAAGCAAAGGGGGACCCTGGGGCAAAACCATCACATCCCACCTCTCCAGGACGGAACCTGCCAGGCAGTATGGAGGGGAGACCGGGGGGCGGACCTAGTCAGGGGGTGAGTAGGCGCCTCAATAACCAGGACACTGTTATGGAACGACTCAACAAACTCTGTAGGGAAATAGCCAACAATAAACTCGGTTCAAACGACACAAACACACAATAATTACTTTTATGACATTCACAATTATCATATCAAACACCCGCAGTATCAAGGAATCAAATAAACGCCACTCAGTTTTCTCCACTCTGTAGCAAACCCCCTCGGATGTCATCCTTCTCCAAGAGTGCGGAATCCCTTTCCGCACTATGGATGACACTGAGGGAGGAGTGGAGAATGGGGGACTCTCTCTGGTCCGGCTCGAACGTCGCTTGAGCCGATGGGGTCGGCACATTGACCAAAAACCCTTATGTAAAAATCATGGGAAACAACATTGTGGAAAGTGGGCGAATCCTCGTCACAGACATTTGTGTACGGTGTGTACGGCCCAACCAGCGTAGCCGAGAGGGTGTCCCTTTTCGCAAAACTCAGAACCACTATACACTGTAATATGCCGGTTGTCGTGGGGGGGGATTTCAACTGTGCCCTCAGGGATGAAGACCACAGCAGACTAAGGAAAGATCGGTCGAGCGATTTCTCCCTCCACGACGCCGGGGGCGCCTCTCCCCCACAACACACATGGGTGAGCTCCTCTGGTGTCTCCTCTTCCCGCATTGACATGTTCCTGCTCTCCCCAGGCCTGAGAGTGCACGCCTTTTACATCCGGGCAGTGCACTACTCAGACCACCACATGGTGACCGTGTCCCTGGCCTGGGAGAAGTCCATAACCATTGGCAGGGGTCTCTGGAGAATAAATACCAGCCATCTTCAGGACCCCAAAGTGCGCCTCTCCTTCTCGAGGCGGTACCTGGAGTTTAAAACATCTTTTTGACTCCCCGATAGAGTGGTGGGAGATGGTGAAGGAGCGGGTGCAGGCAAAGGAAAGGAGGGCGGCTTTTGACCACGCTAATGCTGCCCTCCAAAGACTGAGCCTCCTCCAGTCCCGAGGCCTGGAGGTAAGCAGCGAGATTGCACTCGCTAAACAGAGCCTCTCCACCCTCTATCGGGAGGAGTGGAGAAAATACACCTTCCGCTCCAAACTCCAGGGCCTTGAGGAGGACGAGAAGTGCACAAGGTACTTCTTCCGCAGGGCACGGTCAAAAACTAATACCATTTCTTCCCTTTATAACAGCAGAGGGGTGGTGGTGTCTGAAGAGGCCGAGGTCCGGGAGGTGGCCAGGGAGTTCTATGCGGGTCTTTACAGCATAAGGCCCGCAGATGGGGCTCTCATGGACACCTTCCTGGGCTGCCTGGACAGACGCCTGGGGGACGAGAGCATGGAACCTGAGTTGAGCGCCGAGGAGCTCACCCAGGCCATGCGCTCCCTTAATCAGCACAAAGCTCCTGGTCCTGACGGGATCCCGGCCGAATTTTATCAGGCCTTCTGGGATCTCCTGAAGGAGGACGTGGCGGAAGTTTTCAGGGCGGCGTGCAGGGAGGGGCGGTTGGGGGCCTCACTGAGGCAGAGTGCGGTTGCTCTTGTCCCCAAGAAGGGGGACCTGAAGGACCTCCGGCACTGGCGGCCGATTAACCTCCTCTCAGCTGATTATAAGATTACGGCGAAGGCGCTGATGAGGAGGTTCCAACACCTGATAACATCGGTGGTCGGCCCCGACCAAACGTGCAGTATTCCAGGGAGGTCCATAAACGACAACCTGCTCCTCGTGAGGGATGTCATAATCCACTCCGGGGAGCGCAGGTCCCCCTTGGGCCTTCTCAGCCTAGACCAGGAGAAGGCCTTTGACAGGGTAAGTCATGTGTGCTTGGAGAGGGTGCTAGAGAGGTTTAATTTTTCCTAGCTCCCTCCTGCGCTGGACCAAAATGTGTTTGACTGACATCTCGGGTAGGGTGGTTGTGAACAAGCAACCATCCGCCCCCTTTGACATTAGGTCTGGCGTCAGGCAAGGATGCCCCCTAGCATCCCTCCTGTACGTCATCTACCTCGAGCCGTTCCTTCAGGCCATCAGGGGCAACCTGGGCATCGCTGGTTATCCACTGCCCGGGGCCCAGGGGGAGCGGCTTAGGGTGATGGCGTACATGGACGACATCACCATCATCGGCACAGACAGTCATTCCATCACCGTTGCTAACAAGGTGCTGGATGACTTCTGTGCAGCCACTGGCGCCCTAGTCAATAGGGACAAGAGTGAACTGTTTCTGTCTCGGCATTGGATTGAGCCACTAACCGTTTCTTTCCCTGTGCGCAGAGATAATATCAAGCTCCTGGGGGTGACCTACCAGTCAGACGGTGAAGGAAGGCTGAGCTGGGAGGGAACCATCCGCCACGTCCAGGTTAAACTCCGGAGCTGGAGCATGCGGCCTCTGACTCAGACGGGTAAGATCCTGGTCCTGAAGGCAATAGTCCTTCCCATTTTCCTCTACTTGGGGAGGGTGTTTCGCCCAGACAAGGCCACTAGTAAACTCATTACTAGAATGGCCTTTCGCTTTGTCTGGGGGAGCACCATGGAAAAGTTGAAAAGAGCTACCCTCCTCAAGGAAGAGCGGAATGGGGGCAGGGGGGTTCCAGACATTGTTAACATCGTTTTGGTGCAGGGTCTGGCCACACTGGTCCAGAACACTCGGAAGGTTGAGAAGGCCTCTGGTGCCTTTGCTAGGTACTATGCCACTCCCTTCCTGAGGACGATGGGCCTGTGCGCGCTGGACCTCACCATACCATACAGCTGGGACCCCCCATATGTATATCGAGCCCTGAGGGACTTTGCTTTTGGGGCAGGATTGCCCAGGGCCGGGCTGACCTCGTGGAGTTATAAAATAATCATGGCTCATTTAAGATCGAAGGAGACCATGACACTCCCGAGGGGCAGCACGACCCTGGACCCGTCTATAATCTGGGCTAATGTCCTAAATAAATGTATAAGTAACAAGCAAAAAGACATTGCCTGGATGTCTGCCCACATGCGTCTCCCCACCAGGTCATTCATGTTTAAGCGGCACTTGGCCCTGACCGAGCGCTGCCCCCAGGGATGCACTGACTGAGAACACATCTACCATCTGTTCTGGGAGTGCTCCGTGGCCAGACGGGTCTGGGGCCTTGTTGTTTCCTCTGTCTCCCCTAACAGGTTGCTGCCTAGGTCCTCCCTGACTGCTGAGTGTCCTCTACGGCCCCCGTGGAGGATGTAAAACACCGGAGCTCCAGCGTCAGTGGAGGATCATAAACACTGTGAAGCAGGTCCTGTGGGAGGCGAGGAACATCAAGGTCTACCAAAAAACAACAGTAGACCTGGTCACTCTCAGGAGGAGGGCGCAAAACCTCCTCCAAGACGGCGTTATGGTCGACTTCGCGAAGGACAAGTGTCTGGCGAGAGAGAAATGGGGGGTGGACCATTGGAAAGAACTGATCATCTAGTCCACCCGCCTCCATCCCAAGGAAGAGAGAGAGAAACAGAACATTTGCCCACCCAATAACCCGGGAACGCATGTTTTGCATCCATTTCAATGTCCTGTGATTTTATTTTTGTTTTGTGAAATTTATGTATGTGATGTTTCTTATTGTGGTGTCTTGAATGTTGCATGTCAATTTTAAAAATTTAAAGGGACGGGAAATCAAAATCCCCCCACGATAAAACATGTTTTTAAAATGTGAAATGAAAAGTTGTTGATGTAATGAAATGTTTTTATTGGAAAAGAAATTTTAAAAAAACAATAAAGACTTCTCCTGCCATTCCCTAAAGGACACCCACAGACAAGTGCAAACAAGTGCAACCGGTCCCACACCCTGCCGCGGGAAGCTAGCCTAAGCAACTGCCGTCAGCAGTCCACCCAATTGGATCCAGGCTAAAGGAGCCAAAATGGATTCCGACAGGGAAAGAGGCGCTTCCCCGCCCGTCAGAAGAGAGGTCCTGACTGCACTTTGCCACCTGTGGATCGTCCAGCTTCCTGTCACAGGAGAGAGCCCCCGCACGCCCGTGCAGAACTGGTAGAGACACTGGAGTAGGTTGCATTTCACTCACGCAATTGCAACATTAATGGGAAAAAGCACTGCATGTTACCCAAAGTCCAGGGAACCTCTTGTCCCTCACCAGTCTAGATACCCGGACACTGGAGAAGGAAGAGACTGAACCAGGGTGTCATAACAGCAGCGACACAAAAGTGTGTCTAATAGAGATATGTCTCTGCACCACACTGGATCATCGTGGGACATACGTCAGTGTGTCCATATATCTGCTGGCCAGCAGATCACAAAGGGACTATTAAACTGGGCATGGATTAATGTTTTAAAAATGGTTGGTGAACCATTTAGACAGTTGTTTTTGTTGTTAGCAGGTAACTGCATCTTCAATGTTCAAATGTGTAATGTGATTCCTATTTGGTGATGTAAGAATAGGTTTTTAGCAGGTGCATGCACCTATTCTTACAAGAGAGGGATGTAGGATATCTAATATTTAGATATATATAAGTCAAGTACACCCCCCCCCCCCCCCTCTCTCTATCTCTATCTCTGTCGCTCTCTGTCTCTCTCTTACACATTAACCCCCACCAACATCAAAGATAAGCCAATCTTTGTCATAAATGACCCTTCTCCCCCCCCCCCCCCCCCCCACACCTTAATCCAATCAGGGCATGGATCCCCTCCCTGTCAAGGTATTTTATGAGTGTACTGCAGAAAAATAATTTAGTCAGTTCTGGATTTGTTTGGGGAAGTTCATCCTTTTTGGTTCCTTGTGCGTTTCCTTTTGTTCCTGTTCAGCTGGAGGGTAAATAATATTGGCAATTTTTGGCTTATCTCTCTTTTACTGGTATATTCAAATTAATGTCTGGTTTAATGTCTTCCTTTTGTGAATTATAAGTAGTCAGCCTACATTCCTTCGTGAATGTATGATTCCCAGTCATTATTCTAATTGAATGTTTTCATTTAATAAAATTACTTAATCTCAAGACCTGATTTAGACTGTTTTGGCTTGTCGACTTACCTATCAAAGAATTCGGCGATTTAATTGATGATTGTCATTTTTAATAATAATAATTAAATTAAAATAACGTAAAACTTATTTTGAATGTAGGTTAAGTGAGGGGTTCTAGCACACAATATCGCTTGTGTTCAGTATTCAGAGTGCGGAACGTTTTAACAAGGGCATTGACTGTTGGAACCGCTGGATTCAGAAAATACACATTTTACCTAGTCCTCACTTACCCGACAGTTGTAATATTCAAATATCCAAAAAGCTTCAAGGACCTTTGATTTCTAAAACCTAACTCCTAAACACAACCCGACTGGTACTTTTACAACCAAAGCCTACATGGGCTCTTTGTACTCCAAAAACTGTATTTAGGGTAAAATTAATGCAAAAAATGTTGCTGCGAACGCACACAGTGCATTGGTACCGCCAAAACCCATTTCTCTGCCAGGAAAAACCCTGCAGCTTGCCCTAACTTTAAATAGAATAATAATTTTGTGATTTACATGTGTTAGTGTTAATTGTGAAATGAAAAATGAGTTCTCTTACATTAGTAACGTAATGAGAGCTCAACAGGCTGCACCCTGCATTGGTGTCAACGGGTTGGGGGAGGGTGTGTGTCGCGGTTCCTTCTTCCAGAACCGCGACAAGACCGTGGACGTTTGTATCACGGTTTCGGTCTCAGAACCGTTACACCCCTAAGCATAGGTAATACGTTATGATGTCATGAATAACATTTGAAAATAGAATGTTATAGTTATCTACGTCAGTGGTTCTCACTCGGTCCTGGGGGACCACTGTGTATGATGGTTTTCTTTCCAACCACAATTGCAATGCCAGAATTTTAACAAGCTGTTAATTGTTCTTAATTAGGTGTTTGTCATATTTAGAGGGATTATTTACCCTCTTAAGCCACATTATGTTAGCAGTAGCCATGAATGTCATGAATAATAAAAGTCCAATATTCTCATTAGGGGTGTAACGGTACACATATAGGGGTGTAACGGTACACATACCGAACGGTTCGGTACATGGCTTTTGGTTGCACGTTGTGAGCCGAATGAATAGTCTAGCTTTAACCATGCACGTTCAGAACTTTATTTTTGTGCGCGGAACTTAAAATCAAAACTCAGAGTTCCCCCCCGAAGACATAACTAACAAAGAGCCGGATGTTTTTAGTTCAGCCCATGAGCACAGCAACTGAATTAATGCTGCATTCGTTTTTTTCATTTCCAACTAGGAATCCCGATATCCGACTGGGGAAAATGTAATAAAACGCCCTTCTAAGAGTTCCATGTCGGAAATCATGGATCAGAAAATCAACAACCCCGACTAGGAAGGACATCACATCATCATGGCAGCTCACACCCGCGACCCACATTATGAACAGTAAACAAACATGACTTTTAGGCAATTTTAGCTTTTAAACCACTTCAGCTTTCGTTTTTCAGCATGAAATGCTTTTGTATCGGCCAACATACCGATGCAGGGTTAGCACAGCCCAGCCTCGTCACTATGGCGAACTGGTACAGGGAAAAAAAAAAAAAATGCATAACAAACCCACCCATGGCATTTAAGCTGCCTCCACTAATTCAGACCAGGCAAAAGCAGTAACAAACGCCATAGCTTTTAAGAAAGAAAGATGTGCGTCTTCCTTTGTTCAGGAAATTATGGCCAATTAGCAACTGTTTACAAGTTTGTAACTTCATAATAAATGAAAAGAAATTATGTTTTGCATTTCTTCTTTTTTTCCCCCCCCACTGTACCGAAAACATACCGAACCGTGACTTCAAAACCGAGGTACGTCCCAAACCGCGACTTTTGTGTACCGTTACACCACTAATTCTCATTGTGCTATTATTGCAAATAATTACAAAAAGAGAGGCAAAAAAACATTTAACTGATCAAATTAAAGACTGAGGTGAATCAATAGGCTCCTGGTGAAAATGTGGACACATGGCCACTAAAACGAACCATTTGATAAATAATGAAGAAAAGACAAAGCAAATGATAATGAGCAAAACCTGCACTGTTTTAATACATTTAAAGGGTAATTCCACCCAAAAATTATGTTATGATTTGTAGAAAAGTAGCTCTCCTCCTGATTAAAATGAGCTCTCAGCCAACTTTCTACCTGTAGTGAGAAAAGAGATATAGCCTCAAACTACTGCGCATGTACCAGGTACTTGGTTTACTCTGAACTACAATAGCCAAGACTCTTGGCAAGAGCGCTTATAGTTTATGGGCGGAGTCAGACAACGGCAGTCACACTGAATAACGTTACGACCGGAGCGGAGGGACTGGGAATTTTACTGCTCCTCTTGCAGATACTAGTTCGAACACAACAAATTCAAACACATTCATTTCTCAGCCCTGTCCTCAAACATTAACCTTTAACAGAGGTAAATGAGTGGTGTAGCTAGCCTACATGTGGTAACTCGCAATTCCAACTGAAATGGAAATGTTTGCTACCGGGAAGCAGTCCTATTTGGCAGTGCGTTCAGTGCAGGATTCGGCCATGTATTCGGACTCAAGACATAAGCCTTCCACCTACGACAAAATCTAGTAATAGGCTATATTTAAAACATTGCAATTTTCAAAATGCGAAAAAGCTGATGTGTCTTAGCTACTGCATGGCAAACAGTAAACAGTTCAAAAAAGCGGATTTGCACCTTTGTTTAATGGCATTAACTATGCTTCTGTAATTGCATATTCAAAGTGAAACTGTTTGATTATGATAAGCTCGCTAATGTTAGCTGGTCTACTTTTCATGGTCATTGATCATAATGTAGTTGGGCATGTTCTTACCGGGTGATTCAATGAGGCAGATGATGTCAGAATGAGATCGGAGGCCACTTAGTTGTAGGCTATAATTTGTCCACTCTGTAACCAACAGCACTCGAGTCCTATTTGGTTTACATTGCCAAAACATCTTTAGGAAATAACGTAGCCTATCAATGTAATTTTCTGACATAATAAAATAGCAACGATAGCTAGCTTGATCTACGATGTGTCCCTACGTTCCCTACACAGAAGTGACAGACTGTCACGGAGCATTTCTTCCCTCACTGGCTCCGCCTACGGGCCAATGTAATTTACACACCCACTTGACAAACTGTAGTCTTTCAAGTACTAGGAAGTGGTAGAGGTATGTGTCAAAATTACGTATACCTCTACCGAATTTTTAAATTTATATTCAAATATTTCAGTAGAAAATATTTTTTTAGCCAGCCATAAAGGGAGACTTGATCTGTTAAATAAGGTTAATGTTTTTGGGTGGAATTCCCCTTTAAGGAAAACATTATGAGGGAACTTAAAAACACACGTGTTCAACTACCTAATTATGAGCCAATTGATTCACTCTATTCTTTAATTTGATTAGTTGTTACCCATTTGCAATAGGCCTATAGCCTAATTAGCACAGTAGTCTATCTGGCTAGAAGAGAAATATTTTAAGATTCAAAAAAATGGTGAATGGCTTCATCCACATAGGATTAAATATTTCACTGCACTGCAACAAATGATAATGGTCCCTGTCTGCACTCCCTTTTCAGGTACAAGAGATTCAACAATGAGCATCCTATCAACGGTCGGAGAAGGAAGACACGCATTTAAAAAAAATAAAAAAATGTTTGAAGGCGCGCATATTGGTCGACTTTGCATTTAAATAAATGTAAAAATAAATACTCAAGTACAGATACGTAAAAAAACGTACTTAAGTGCAGTAATGGAGTATTTGTACTTCGTTATGGTCCACCTCTGGTAAGAACATAATATTGTATAGCTAACTTGTCCCAATACGAGTCGTAATATTCACGCTCATCTTCAAGACTTGCTCGAGTGGTTAGCAACTGTTCAACGGAGAATGACGTTTCTCTCTCCATTCACTCTCATTGCATGGCGAAACAGGTCTCAAAGGCACACTTTTAGCAAACTTTTTAGCGGATTATGGCGATATATAAATTCACGACATCCGGAACCGAACCTTTGAAAATATAAAAAGCTCTATTCATGATATTTTACACTATTTTACAAAAATTATGTAAAATCTGTAACTGTAATCGTTGTGTGTGGGAGTGAAATACTGTAGTTTTGTCTCCTACGATCCCAGTCCGGAACGCCACGATTTTATCAGACACGCTTGATTTTATCATTTTATCAGTCTTCGCATAATCCTGTGGTTTGCGCTGGCCAAAGACTGAAATCGCTACGGGAATTTTCAATAGCCAATTAAAAGTGAGTTTGTGACAGAGGAAGGCAGAGGTGGAAAAATACGGAAGTGAACATCAAATCCAACGTGCGGATGGCTGAGCCGAATAAATATGTTTTTTGGAATGCTGCAGATTAGGAGCGATTTGTGGCAGACACATGAGCGTGTCTGTCTGTATAATGTCAACTCTGCAAGTTACCACAACAATACTGAGAAAGTTGCAAGCTGTATGGGCTCCGTGTTTGTGTTGGTTTCAAAATATCGGGGGGAAAAAAAGAAAAAAAATGCAGATCTGCCACGAGAAATCACGTTCATGTGAGAGAACTGCATCCATCTGCGTAAATTCTCTGTCTTTTAGATTTGTGCTCCTGAAAAACAGCTGTCGTTATGCGTGTGCGACAAGAGACTGAAAATCTGCATATGACATTTGTTAAATGTGTGGTACTCATTGTCATTGTCGCTTACGATTGGAAAAGTCATGTAATGTGTCCCCAGCTTTAGCCAGACGCAATCTGCGTGTGCCGGGGACATCCGTGCCCCAGGTGCGGGTGTTCTCGGCGGCGAACCTTACCGTAAACAGGCTAGCATACGCACAGATGAACACCAGAACATGTCAACATGTTAATCTTCCGGAACAAAAATATGTAGGCTAGCTAATAAGTAGACTAAATTTGATTTAGTTTAGCCTAGTTCACATCATAGCCTAATTTGATTTTTATTTTTTCTCCCTGCATAAGGCTGGTACGTGCCGATGTCCATTTAAAAATAATTAGGGCTACAACGTAGGCTGCTATTTGTAGGCTATACAGTGTATATTACAACTTATTTGTTATGTTGAATGTCACATTTTGAAAGCAATAAATACCATTCTGAGAAACGTCCATTCTGTGTAGGCTATGCATGCATTTTTAATTTGGGGGTTTTGGGTCGGGTATTATGTGGGTCATAACTGTAGAACGTTTCAGCATTTCTAACCATTAATTAACCGAATAATGATGTTGGCTAACCGGTTGCAAAACTATCCGTTATCAACATCCCTAGTATCATCCGCATAGCAGTGGAAATTTATATCATGCTTGTGCATAATAGTCCCTAAAGGGAGCATGTATAGACTAAAAAGGATAGGCCCTAAGATTGAGCCCTGGGGCATCCCATATGTAATGCTGACACTCCTTGAGGAGAAATCAAGAGGCATAGTATTCACGACCCAGCAGATAGTTTCTGAACCAAGTTAAAACTGTGCCCGAAAGACCAACCCATTTTTCCAGCCTGGAAATAAGGACTTCATGGTCCACTGTGTCAAATGCAGAACTAAGATCGAGAAGTACCAAGACAGAAAGATTTCCGTTATGCATTATGGTAAGCTCGCTAATGAGGGTGTTCTTTTTCAGAAGAGGCTTAACTACTTAACCTCTTAATGCCAAACGCCCCCTAGCGGTAACGCGGGCGTGACGGAAATTATTAAATTATACATTTAATTAATTTAATAATATATAATAAACTGCTTACCTCAATATTTTGATTAAATATCCTTATGATATATCCATTCCTTCTGGGAAAGTGGTTTTTAAGCCCAAAACGTCGAGATAAAACTTTGTAAATAACGTTGGAAACTCTGACCTAATTCTCAAACATGTATTGCAGCTTGATGTCACACCATAAACAATGTGCTGGTAAACTGTTCTGCTTAATTGTATTTCACAAAACTTTGGTTTAAAAAATCATTATACCTTTAGGCTTCAAGAAAAAATACTTTAAAACTTTCATAAGGCTGTACATGATTTTTTTCCAATTTTAAACCGACTTGTGCTTTTTTGCACTTGATTACGACTCGTTCGGCTGTGTTCACTTTGGCGTTGTGAAACTCAGCCAGTTTCTGGAGTACCAATCCAACGGCTTAGTATATGTTAGCCAGAGTGGTTTTTGAACATGCTTGCAGAGAATTATGCAAAACCGTCGTCAATTGGGTGTATTTCTTTGACTGATAGCACAATAGGCCTATCTGAAGTGGGAAAAACTGTCTTCGACCTGCCTCCACTCCGAGTATTATTTGCTTTCCATTGGGTTTTAAAACTGTCTGTCAAATATTCCAGCCAATAGCCAAGACTCTTATCTTTCAAAAGAGCCCTCATTAAACACATTTCCTTCGTAAATGAAGGCGATAACAGCACTGCGTATGAGGAAGTGGCACTCACGCGTAATTATCGAGCCAAGATGGCGCAGTGTTTTTACCTTGTAGCGTAGCTCGCTACATTCCGTTTAGCAAAGCACAATTAATTAGGTAAGGCCCGCAGTTACATTTTTTACTTTAGAGTATTTTTGATACAGTTTTTGTGTAGTTATGTCGAGATTTTTGAGGCGTTTATCCGTGCACCAAGTGCTAGACGAACTGGATAAGCCAGAAGATGTTTTTGCCGAGGGAGACTCATCCTGTCTCAGTGACGCTGAATCCACTGATGACCGAGATGATGTTGCTGACATGTAAGTTGTTTTATCATACTAACAGTGTTATGCTATAAACGCATTGAATTTCGCCATGGCAGGTAACGTCGTTAGGGCTGGTGGTATTACCGATTTTTCGATATACCAGTGTGAATTCACGCAATGCCATGCGGGTTCGTAATTACATTGTCAACTGTATTTTATTGTTTTTCATACAATTAATATTACAAATTGCACATTCCAACGGTATGATAAATAATTTATGAAGTAAACTTAGGGTGTATTGTCTGTGTTGACAAACTCGCACGTGTTACCTGGCGTTGCCAACAACACAGATGTTTGGTGTAAGCATCGAAGGAAATTTAGCTGCAATGCGTGAATCCCTGTGTTTCTTCTGTGAAGCTAACTAACCTTATATACTTATGCATAAAATCGGTCCCTCTCAGCTAAATTAATATAGATAGTATTGCCTTTACAGTGGCAAGCTAGCAAGCATCCTGTGTTTTCCTGTCTGTTTATTATAGTTTATACGAGTATTAGGAATGGAAGTGTGGTGTTGCTGATTTGTCCACAGCTTACTGTGAACTACAGTCGACGTTCATTGCTAGGGATAGCTGCTACATTATGCGAAGGATGTGCTTTGCCTTGTCTGTTCTGTAGTGATCTTGATGTCTCTGTGCGCACTTACTGTACGTCGCTTTGGATAAAAGCGTCTGCTAAATAAATGTAATGTAATGTAATGCAAGCAAAATTACAGGTAGCAAGCAGCTAGCTATCTATTTGTGTCTGAGATGAGCTACTAAAACGATTTTTTTGAGTGTGAAATGGCTTCTGAAGTGTTTAGTAAAGTCATTGTTCCACCTGAGTAAATTGTTCTGTATGCAGTACAGAAGGCTGTGCAGGTAAACAAAATGGTAATTTATGCATGGTATGAGGGAGAGAACATGATAACATGAGGGGAGTACTTGTTGATTATTATTATTGTTGATTGTTGTTGTATAAGGGGGACTAATGGGTATATCAACATGGTGGACAATTCCATGGACAGGGTTAGTGGGATTTGTAATGATGCAGATTGCTCTCCTGAGGGAATGTGTAGTCTAAATGGCTTCTGTATGAATGGTTAAATAATCTCTCCTCAACCTCCACCCCCATGTTTTGATCCTTTACCTTTTTTTGTTTTTAGTTCATTTTTTTTTAGCTTTTTGGACCCTGCCATTTTGTACTTTCTTTGTGTAAATACGGTAACTTCAGCAATTAGAGGGCAAGGATCTTTTTATTTGTTACAGCAGGGGTGTTTTTATTTTTTATCTAGGAAACTGGTGGACTTTTGATTTTTTATCCACTGCACTTTTAGTAGTACACCTTAGTGCACTTGTATATAGTTGATATATGTTTGTCATGTATAAAGTTTTGCCTCCTAAAACCCAACCCAACGTCCCTGTCATAGGAGGTGCCAACAGAATAAAGGACAGGACTGGCAAGCATTAATGTGTAGGGAAGTTTCATACTATTCCCATTATTCATTTGAAAACCTGTTTGCACATTCCTGGACTCATTTCTGGCTAATGGGGCTCTGGTGAAATACACAAGATTCACTGTGCTGCTACATGGGTTTTGACAGCTTTTTGTAACCTTGGTTAGTTAGTTGTGTAATATGCAGAACACCAAGAACACGTCTAAAAATGAACTTTTATTGCCAATTTTGACAAATTATCTCATTTTATTGTAAAAACCTAAAAAATAAATCATATTGAGACCTTTCTGGAACATTGCCATTTTTGGCACATTTGGCACCATTTGGCACCATTTGGATAACGAAAAAGGTTCACCTGAAAAAAACCCTGTAAAAATTTGAATGGTTTGAGATATTGACACCAGATTGTTACCAGAGGTAGGCAGCATATTGATGAATCAGATAGAGGAGTCATTTCCTTGATTGCATTTGTAGCTCCCCAGGTAAAAATTCTTAAACTTGAATGTAGGTACCCGTTTTTTAGTTTTTTTATATTTTCTGTACATAAATTGTTGTAGTTAAGTATCAAAAACTGGATTTCTATGAGTTCTCACTGCTTAGTCGTAATACTGCAGGTGTCTGCTTTAATAAAAGCCATGAACCATATTTGTACCATTTATAGTTTTTGAGATAACCACCTTTGTTTGTCACTAGTGAAAACAGGCAAAATTTGGGCCTATTTTGCCCTCGGTAGGAAGAGGTTAACTTGGAGGGAAAGATTCGAGGCTGCAGCGAGTGGTTGATAATACTGAGCAGTTCTCCAGAAAGGCAAGTATAGACTTTCTTGAAAAAACTGGTGGGGAAAGGGTCAAGGGCACAGGTGGTTGGTTTGAGACTACTTATTACTTTGTTGAACAGTTTATCATTAACAAGGTTAAAAAAGGTAAAAGAGCTCCTGGAATGAGTGAGTTGAACAAAATATTGGCACCGACGCCATGGCCACTAGGGGGGTCGGCTTGAAGAAGTTAATTCTGTAACAAGTGGCTACACCATGAGGTTGGTGATATAAAAATGTACAAATAGAGCAACTGTTTCAGCAATGATCTCAAACATCCATCCTGAATATA
The DNA here is from genome assembly GCA_029718625.1 of Synaphobranchus kaupii. Lineage (NCBI taxonomy): Eukaryota > Metazoa > Chordata > Actinopteri > Anguilliformes > Synaphobranchidae > Synaphobranchus > Synaphobranchus kaupii. The sequence continues at coordinate 7,544,634 of CM056384.1, forward strand.
GTTTATGTTGCGAGGGGTCCGTTTCCAAACCAACATACCGATTCTTATCACTCACAGATATCATCCACTACAGAATTATGGAATGGATATTATATATTAGATATTATAACTTCTCATTTAAAAATCACCCTCAAATTTTTATCCCCCCCCCCCCCCCCCCCCATTTATTTTCTTTCCATTTTGTGGCAATCTGAGAGTGTGTTGACTAAATCCCTGAAGTGCACAATAATTGAATAATTACATAATTTTAAATATTCACAAATAAAAACTACATCCAATTTGCATGTCAGATGTGAATGCTGCCACAAATAAAACCACAATGACATAAGTATATATAAACAGGAATGAGCAGTGAGACAGGTTAGTCGGGTCATAGGGGTAGATCTCAGTTAGAGCTCTACGCCAAACTCAGGAAAATGACGACATGCTCTGCAGACTCCTGTATCCCCGCCAGGAACAGTCTGCACAATGAGCCACTCCAACAGAGCAGGAGGAATTATGATAATCACCAGTGTGGTACAATACCTTTTATGGATGAATAGAAAAATAGTAGCAAACTGACTATTGACTGGTTCAAATCTATGTATGTACTGTATGTTAATGCTTTTAAGACTTTTGTATTGCTGCATTTTGTATTGTTTCAGCAAAATGAATTTCCCCATTGAGGGATAAAGTTGACCAATTAAGTTGACTAAGTATTGCCCACAAACATTACCTGATACGCATTCAGCTACCGCTGAAAACATTAGGGTTTGGGAAATGCCAAATTCAAACACTCAACCTATGTTTAATTTTTAAAACTGTTTTTTTTGGGGGGGGGGGGGGGGGGTGACAGCAAGTGAGCTGACCATATTATGTGCATTCCACATTCATGTGCGTGCAGTGTCAGCCACTCACCAGCCCTCTGCTTGGAGTTTTTGGACTTGGTGCCCTCCATCACGAAGGTGAAGACTTTGCTGGCGGGGTAGACCGTACAGAGCTTGGCGAGGATGGCACGCACGTCTTTGCGGACCACATCCTTAGACTCCCCAACCTGTGGGAGGGAGGGCGAGTGGTGGTGTCGTATACAGGTGGGGAAGGGGGGGGTGACAGGGGAACCCCAATTTTTGCTGGCAATTGTGTGGGGCCCAATGAGAGATCTTGGGCCAAAATGGGGGCCAAAATCCCAGGCTGTGTGTACATACGTGTGTGTGTGTGTGTGTGTGTGTGTGTGTGTGTGTGTGTGTGTGTGTGTGTGTGTGCATGCGTGTTAACATGTGGTTGCAGGGGGCGTGTGAGTCAGATGGCCCCTGTGCACATGAGTGCGTCCTCAGGAGGTCGGACTGAGACTCCTATGCCACGGCACTGGAGTCCCAGCTTACAGTGCAACTCATCATTCTCACATGTAAGGTTAGGGATGAAGGAGGAAGTGTAATGTAGGAGACTCACCTTCAGGATGAGGTAAGGGATGAATGAGGAGGCCTCATATTCATTGAGGTGGTAGTCCTCCCCTGCTGAGCATGGAGAAGAGCAGCTTGAGGTACTCTAATACCTTCATCAGGACACTGGTGTTGGTATCAAAGAAGCGCAGCGTAAACCACTTCAGGATCAGGTCCAGGCAGCCAATGGTGGCGTCCCTCTCTTCCTCCATGCGCTGCGTTGGAAAACAGGGACACCACAATTACGCTATACATCTATACAACACAACACATTTGTTCCATTTTCAGCCTGCATTCAACCAGAAATTTACTGTATGCTTAGTCTAAAAATTGAAAAACATTTAAACAAATGTTACCTTTATTATATACAAAAGATTTGGCAGCCACTGAAATGGAAAATTATTTCTAAGAATACAAACTAAATGCTTCACCTTGCCTTTGTGAAGGCAGCTGGACCGTGCTCTACACACACTACCAGCCATAACACTGACTGGGTGATAAAAGTACTTCCTGGCTGAATATATAAAGTAATCACTTCTAGTCCCCTTCAGTATTGCAGTACTGAAGCCCGACCCAATCACCCCTCCCATTTAGGACTGAAGCCACAACTCTATGGAACCCCACCTCAATCATGGCACCGATGGCTTTGATGTGGCGCTGGAAGTCAAAGTGGAAGAGCTCATCCTGCAGCCACTTTGCGAGGCAGGTGGACATCTGGGTCTTCAGCTGCTCTACGTACTCATCTCTGGGGGTAATGAAGTTCCACTTCAGGACCTGTGGCACAGTGGAGCAAAGTCAACATCCACTCTCTCCCAACAATTTCAGTTCCAAGGTACTTTATTGGCATTGCCATTGTAAATGTAAGAATTAACACCAGACAAAACCACAACCAAATTCTAAATTTTGTCAATGTTGTCTCTCCCCAATGCCTATCCCCATTTCCCTATCCTTGCCTTTAAACCCTTCTCCTCCTTTATCCTCTGTTCTTTCCCGTTGGGAACCAGGATGAAAATTGGCCCGGACCTATCCTCTTCCTCCTTGGTACTGCTCTTGGCTGGAGCCTTCTTCCCAAGAACGCCCTGACAGGGGGGAAAAGAAATGCAGCAAACGGACACACAAACAGATCTATCTCTGAGGAGATATCAGCTGAGGAGAAACGGGAAAGAGGAAGACCTCCACAGGTGTCTGTCCGTTCATGGAGTGAGAGTGACAAAGAACACGCAGTGACCCCAAAACGGGTGCATGTACACCCTGTGAATTTAATTAATGTAATCCCACCTGCCGGACTCGAGGGTTAAGTGATGAGGGAAAAGGGGGGGGGGGGGTCTCTCACCTTTCCTTTGGCAGCCGGTCCTCCTGGCTTAACTTTCTTCGTATCAACTTTGGTTCAAAGACGCCCGAATCTTCGCTGACAGACAGCGTTTTAGCTGGATCGGAAACAAAGTGAGAGGGGACAAAAACTTTGGGATTTGCACCACAGAGAACCGAGGTGCTTCACATTTCAGCTGTGGGAGGAGCTTGACAAATTAAGAGCTCATGTAAAAGAGACCCTGTATGCGCACAACATTCCCATGGGCACTAAATATCAGCCTCAAGTCTGGCTCTTCATTTACATAATGGAAATGATCACTTCTGGCTTTTTACCAACAGATGTGAGAATGCATGTATAATGCAGTGAGTGCGTGCCACGTGTGCACGTCCACTTGTGTCCTTTGAGTGCCAGCAAGGGTGTGTGTGTGTGTGTGTGTGTGTGCGTGCGTGCATGCGTTACTAACCTGGAGAAGGCTTTGCAGCAGTCGAACTGGCTGCGGGCTTGGATGGGGCAGCAGGTTTGGCGGGCATGACTGCCCGTTGCCTTCTCCAGCAGGCCTACCACCTGGTCCTTAGAGGAAGGCTGTAGAGGGGCAACATGAACAAAATCTTGAAATCCCCATACTGAACAGACTCAAGTCTACACCTGTAAAAGTGTTTCAGTACTGCTACAGTGTAAAGGGGAGGGCAATTCCATTCCTGCAGGGTCGGTATGTATGCAGGTTTTCGCCGTCACCAATTACAGCAACTAACTAGATTAAAGGGTAAGTTCGCTATTTTGGACCTTGGACCCTATTTGCGGTCCGTCTTCCATGAACCTGACCCATGAAGTCCATTTTTTTCGCTGATCGGCTCCAGTATTGAGTTCGCTACAGATTTCCTGTAGGCTCTCACTGGGCTACAATAGAAGTCAACGGGGCAATTAGAAATGTTCGATAAATGTGCTTTCATGTACAATAAATGAGACGGGAAGCTCAGGGTGTATTGTTACCGGTCTCAGTATGCTCTCCTGTGAAATGTATCTCAATCCGAACATTTTTACGTGCTTGGCATGGCTTGGAAGTAAGCATTTCTCTGTTGCTTGTTTTCGCTGCTCCCGCGGAGTACTATGTGTCGGGGGTAGGGGAGCGGGAAGGTGTGCCGGCCGTTTACGAAACTATCTAGTTGAGCAGGTCTGCGTTTGTTTACCTGCAGCAACGTAGGCTACAATTTCCACAAAAAAACTTGGATGATGGATGACTATAATGATTACGAAGACGAAGAATTCGATTTTGACTGACGTTACTCGCTACAGATTTGAGCCAGAATACACGGACACGGAACTACAAGAGATGGATGATAAGAGAAGAGAGAGAGGCTGAAGTTGCGCAGGTAATGTTATCCGAAGTCAGTGCGAGGTAGTGCGGTCGGAGAAATAGTTCTGTTTCAAATGGAACTGTTGTTTCAACGTTCGGTTTGCGTTTGCGATAGCCTACATTTCACAGGAGAGCATACTGAGACCGTAAGAATACACACTGAGCTATAAAAGCACATTTATCGTTGTTTTTCCATAACATTTCTAATTGCCCCGTTGACTTCTATTGTAGCCCAGTGAGAGCCTACAGGAAATCTGTACCGAACTCAATACTGGAGCCGATCAGCGAAAAAATGGACTTCATGGGTCAGGTTCATGGAAGACGGACCGCAAATAGGGTCCAAGGTCCAAAATAGCGAACTTACCCTTTAACAACTCCTAAAGAAATTGGAGGTGTGGTTGCTTTGCAGTGATATCAATTGCAAGAAACGGTATAGAAAGATTATGGTATAGTGGGAGGTGGTAAATAAAAGGTGGGAATGGGTATGAAGCGGTAATGTGGTATAAAGGGATCTAAAGAAGGTGAAAGTGATAAAATATGGTGATGTATTTTGTGGAAAGTAGTCTAAAGAAGCTGGAAGTGATACAAAGTAATGAATTGCAATGAAAGCACAAAAAGGTAATGTCAAATCTGGGATAATATTGTTAGGTCATAACAGTATTGTAGAGGTAGACATAGTGATGTCATGAGGTGTAATATGTTACAGCATCCCATTCTATTGCATCGGTTTTCAAAATGTGCCCATCGACTCACATTCATTTTTTTGGCGATAAAGTCAATTATCAGAAAGTGTATATGGAATAAAGGTAAAAAGTAATAGCAACCTGGAGGGTGTATAAAGGTATAATATGAGGTATGAATGGTGTCGATGGTGTGAATGGTGTAAGAGGAGATAGACTGCCTGGCCAAAAAAAAAGTCGCACACTAATATTTCTTGGACCGCTTTCAGCTTTGATTACGGCGTGCATTCGTCGTGGCATTGTTTCGACAACCTTATGCAACGTCACAACATTTATTTCCATCCATTTTTGCCGAGATCTTGTATTGACAACGGGAGAGTCGAACCACTCCGTAAAGTCCTCTCCAGCACATCACAAAGACTTTCAATGGGGTTACGGTCAGGTCTCTGGTGGCCAATTCATGTGTGAAAATGATTCCTCATGATCCTTGAACCACTCTCACAATTTGAGCCTGATGAATATTCCCATTGATGGGATAACCTGGTCATTCAGTACATTCAGGTACTCAGCTGACTTCATTTTATTGCTGCATAACGTTGCTGAGCCTAGACCTGACCAATTGAAGCAAACCCAGATCATAACACTGCCTCCAGAGGTTGGTATAGTGAGCACTATGCATGACGGGTGCAACAGCAACTTTTTTTTTTGGCCAGGCAGTGTATGTTCTCAGAAATCGGCGGAGTATGGGGAACAACAATAGGTGTGGTTTCACAACCACACCTAATAAGTATGGTGAATAACAATAAGTGTGGTTTCGCAACCACACCTAATTAGCAGAATTCACTCTCTGTAGGGTTTAATCCAAACAGGTCCCCCCAAACTATTTCCCCGTTTCCAGGTAAACATAATCTGAACAAAAACGTCTCCAAGTTACTCACGCATAGCCTACAGAGCGCTGTCTATAAGTCCTTAATTCCAACTTGCAAAAACTAGGCCTGCCTTTAAAAGTATTGATATCAAAATGTGGCCAAGTTACAACTAACAATATTGCCTATCGTAGCTCACACTAAATAAACTAGCTCTATTTCAAAGCAATGCTATCCAAACTTTCCTAAATTATTTAATGCAACTTGGCCCTGTGTTTCTTTATCTTACCATCTCAAGAGAATGTGGTCAATGAAACTGTATGTGCCACATCAAACTGCAAAATGAAAATAATTTCTAGTGGAAATACTCTGATTCAGATGTGTTACACTTAGAAATTAAACAGAAAAATTACTACACTATACTAATGTTTGAACAATTGTCTGCATCCACTGCTTTGGATCTATGAAAAGCACAGAATGAATAAAATGTATTATTATTATAATTATTATTATGTATTTATTAGGGCTGAGCCGAATGCTTCGGAGCTCCGAAGCTTCGTTCGTTGGATTGGGATTCGAATCCTAAATTCAGATTCGAAGAGTTTGTTTCTTTTCCTCAAAAAAAACAACAACAAAAAAAAAACTAAACATTTTTTCCCCCTCAAAAAAGAAGAAAATGGATGGTTTACTGGATGTTTGTCAACATATAAAGTGTTTATTCTATACTTGTTGAGCTTTGAATCGCCTGGAAGTTTATCGAACGTACAAGAGATGCGCTGCCTGTTAGCGTGGTTCAGCCTTCCACGTGATTTGTCTCTACATTCGCTGAGGTGAAGTTGCACGATGTCAGCTGTGTGGAAACATTTTAATATTACCGCTGACAATCCAAAAAAGGTCAAATGCCAAATATGCCAGCAGGAAATTGGCATACCATGGTGGAACTACGAATTTGACAAACCATTTGAAAAATGTAAGTAGCCTAATTTATATATCTTCGTAAGAGTAATAGCCTAGGAACATTAGCATTAGCTAGCCGGTCTGACTAGGCAACATTTCTTGATATAGCCTAGGCTAGCATAGCATGACAACCTATTACGTTTTGTAAAGAAAACAATAGAGCCTACACTCGGCTTTATATAGCCTACACTCGGGAATAGACTACACTCAGCTTTAGACTTTTTTTTCCCATACCATACGCAGTATGTTGGCTACGTGAAGTTTTTTACGTGAAGAGTTTATAGGCCTGCACATAACTGTGAAGACTGCGGCTTATATTTATCTTTTAAATTTATTTAGGCCTATGTTTCATGTCCTGAACCTCTGTTCCATTTCAATTTAATACTTTGTTGTTTCAATAAAAAAAAACCTAAAAAAAAAACAAAACTGTTCATGTGCATATTACTGAAATAGATGTGAGCGCGCCCTCTACTGGACGTATCGTAACATTGTTTTCAAAGACTCAAAAAAAAAAAATATTTTTAATAGATTATTATTAAAACGAAGCTTCGGAGCTCCGGGGAAAATTGCCAACGAAGCTTCGAAGTGTAAAATATGGCATTCGGCTCAGCCCTAGTATTTATTGATTTATTTATTTGGATTTCTATCAAAACCTGTGTGGTCCTACAGAGCATAGATATCCTTGTGTTCACAAAATTCTGTTTGCAAATATCATCATCATTTTTATCTGCATTTATTTATTCATCACCCCTTTCTCTATTGTACATGATGTTTCTTCATATAAATGTCTGTTTGTGAATTGTAAAGAATGCAGTAGCAGCAGTTAACATTTTAAAACCTGTACTTGCCAACAAAGTACAACCATATCCTTTCTGGCGTGTAATTATTCATCAGCTGTTAAAAACATTCATTGAAATCATATGTTGTTCCATGAGGCTCAATCTCTTCACATGCAAAGATGAAGAAACACAGGGCCAAGTTGCATTAAATAATTTAGGAAAGTTTGGATAGCATTGCTTTGGAATAGAGCTAGTTTATTTAGTGTGAGCTACGATAGGCAATATTGTTAGTTGTAACTTGGCCACATTTTGATATCAAGACTTTTAAAGGCAGGCCTAGTTTTTGCAAGTTGGAATTAAGAACTTATGGACAGCGCTATGTAGGCTATGCATGAGTAACTTGGCTTTTTTTTAACGTCGTAGACGTTTTTGATCTGATTCACTATACGATATGGTCTTTTGTTACTATACGGTGCAGTCTTTTATTAATTCACGTGTTGAGTTTTCACTATATGATGTGGTATTTTGTTATTTCATGCGTTGAGTTTCAACTATACGATGTAGTATTTTGTCAATTGATATGGTCTTTTGTTAATGTGTTGAGTTTACACTATACAATGTGGTCGTTTGAGTATGGAAAACCATTTTGTGCCACAATTCAAATATCAAAGGCACAATCAAGTGAATAATTATCCAATTGGGGGGGGGGGGGGGAATTATTATGCAATTGAAGTTTCTAATTGAAACACTAATAAAAACAATTAGTTGACATAGTACATGTGGAGGCTGCAAAAGCCTAGCTCCGTCTCGTCTCCACCCCAAGCCTGACTGCAGACAAGCTGACCTGCCGACAATTCAGTGCAACTGCTGTCCTGCATGTTCGAGCAAACAAGCCTATTCACTGCCCTTGCTTTCTCCCTAACATTCTTTATTTTGTGCGTCAAGAAGTAACGTGAGCACAGTTATTTATTACTAACGCAGCGGTTATGTTGAACTTCCAACAAGTTTAAAGTAAAACTTAAATGAGGTGAAATGGTCCACTTTATTTAAGGATGCGCAGAGATTTTATAGGTAGGCTACTATTAATATGTTTCAAAAACTTCAACCGTAAAATTAATAACTTGGACAACTTGGCAGAACTGTTCCTATTTCAGAAAACTGAATGTTAAGTTAATGCACTTAGTTGTTATTCATTTAGAAAGAATTGAGTGCAATTGGGTTAAGCTGTGTTTTCCTAGCAGGCTCAGCAAAATTCCGCCTGTAACTAGACAATATCTTACCTAGTAGCCACAACGGCGGTGCAGCTATAGGACGTTTAAAAGCTATGAACGGCCTGTAATCCATACTTTTATCAAGCTATGTCCAATAATTTAAATACAATCTAGTTATAAAATACACCCCCGGCCAGCGGCGTCAGTGCTGAGCGAATGTGTTGCAAGGTCAGAGCGAAGTTTGTGGCGTCCATGTTTATGTTTCACAAGTTTCTATTGAAATTATCGGTTATAGCTCGTTAAAAGTATGGATTACGGGCGAACCATTCATAGCCTACCCCTAGCCGGCTGAGATTTGTGGAGAGGGCAAGTTCCAGAATAGGTGAGAACTTTCAGAATTACTCAACTCGTTTCCGTTTGGCTGAAAAACTGCTCTATAGCATTCGCTTTTTCCCCCATGGAGTAATATGGAGCTCTGTCTAAAGATATTCATATCGAATGCCAGAGGTCCAGTTCTTATTCTACAACTAAACACATTTATGTTCGATCTGAGCATTAATTAATGCAGATGTTCACACACTTTCTCAAAAGTAATGTTAGCAGTAGTGTTTACACAAGCATATGCGGGACGGTTTCACAAAGCTTAGGCTACAAAGTTAACTGGATAACGGCACAGAGTAAAATCTGCAACAGCTCTAGTTCAGTTAATGTTTTGACTCACCCATGTTGAAGTCAAATCGATAGAGAATTTCAGCCCAGCCTTCGCGTCAAATGAGCGCGGCAGTGAACATGCTCCATAGTGCACCTTCACCAACAGAATCCCACAGCAGTCGCGATTTCAAGCTCTTATTTCATAATGTTGATGTCAAATTACCAATATGTATAACTCTGTAGATGTTGTCGTGTGGAGTGATTGGCCATACACGACGCAAGCACACAGACACAAACTGATGTGATCTGACTGCAGAGCAGTTAAGTTGGCTAAGGTTAACAAAAGCAACTGCTGTGTTGTAGGCTACACAAACATGTAACGTTAGCTACTACTGTGATCGAACCATAGACTAGAAAAAAAAAAAAACTGTAGCTAGCCTATTGTTACTGCTGGTAGCAGCAAAGAGGGTAGCAGGAGCAAGATATACAACTTCGGAACGTCCGCATTTGGAACTTATTAGACGGACAACAGGTGCTCATTGAATGACTGAAGGTCAATGGAGTTTTTTACAAAACAGTTCCCTAAACGGGTTATCAGACAGACAAAATCAAGTCAGTTGCGTACCTTGTCATATCTAAAATCTTTGGTAGTAGGTTATAGGCTGCGTTAAGTAACGTAAGTGTAAACGCCATAGCTTTTGTTTAACTTTAAGCCATCAAAACTATTATTTCGAAATTAGAATTCTCCGTCTTTAAAGGGTTCTAGTTAAACCATTTGCCTCACTGCGGACCACCACAGAAAGTAGTGTCTCTTCTAACGACATCACAGTAGCTGAGAAAAAGCCAGTCAACCCCCCCGCCCGAAGGTAAGAGGGATTTATGATCACATTTAAGCATACATGTTACTTCAAAAACAAAATTATTTTGTATAACAATTGGTTTTTGTACCGCCGACTTTCTCAGATTGTAACATGGAATTCGCTAACGTGTAACGTTAAAGCTCTAGCTAACGTATGTAGGAAGCTATGCTCTGCTTTCCCCAGCTCATTTCAAGCTCAAATTGTGAAAAAGTCCATCATACTATTAACATAATGTTAAGTGAACCAATATAAATGTGAGTATTTTCTGTATTTAGTGTAGACTAGATAACTAAAGCTAAAAACAGTAATGCTAGTCCAGTGGCATAGCCACGGGTAGGCCTGGGAATGCCTAGGCCTATCCATATTGATCATAAGCCTACCCAATCAAATGGCAGAATACATCATTTTTACATTAGAATTTTTTTAAGATAATGAATTTGATTTGTTTTCCGTACGTGACATCATTGTATTGTGACCAATTGAAACTCTGGAACATAAAACAGTTACTGCACACGGTAAAAAAAATAAAAAAGGCTAGCCTATATGCGGCAAGGCTGTCGTTTGCCTGTGGATTCCAAAATTAGTTTGTGAGTTATCATTTAATAAATTCACAGATAACTCAAATTTTGATTACGACAAGGTGCTCAAGTTAACCGAGGAGCTGATGAACAAACACGACATCACAAACTAGGATGTCATTGCTTCACAGCAGCGAAAACTACCGGCAAAATCGACCGATTCTGTAATTGCAACACGGCCTACTTTAGGGAAAATGTCAAGCATCAAGAAAAACAGCGATTTAAAGCAAATGTGGAATAGCATTCTGGACACGCAGATCGCAAAACAGAATACAAGATTTCAAGAAGACACATATGGCCTTTTGCCAGCGGCGGTCTCCTTTCTCAAAGATTCGAAGACTTCTGGCCGAAAAGAACAGCTGACGGCCCCCTGCGAGCCGTATGGTATATCAATGCCTGATGCTGAATTCAGCGTTTTCATTGAGCAGTTGAACCGCAAAATTGAATCGGGAACCTGTTCTGTTCTTCCACAATGGATGTAGCTTAGGTTACTAGACAGTTGCCATCAAGACATTTTTTTAAATTCACTATTAAGAGTCATTGCCTCACTCCCAATGACATCTTGCAGTGTGGAGAGACTGTTTTCTACCACAAACAGAACTAAAACTGGTCTCCAGTCATCAATGAAAAGCACGGCTAAACAACTTGGCACCTCCGCTGCCAGCAAAGGTAGAATTAAGCTACATTTTTCATGCCCGCCGTGGCAATGTTCACAAAATGGTCACAAAAGGTGCCGTCACAATAAAGGCTTTTATATAAAATGCATGCATTTTCTTCCATTGTTTTTCGAACTCAGCCGCTAAATACTCCAGCATGACATGGAAATTAAGGCTGCTATAGCTCATTTGTAGGAGCCATATTTCAGTTAAAGGTAAAATGACAAGGCAAATGTATCCTCAATGCATTGAGATACGTAAAATAAATGATAAAATAGAGCTATAATTCGGAATGAAATAGGAAATTCTAAAATAGGAGACTAAAAATAAGGAAGTAAATCACTGAGATATTGCAGTGTAACATTATTTTTTTTTGGATAGATTATCGCTTCAAATGAAAGAAAAGGGAGAGGTTTTAGTCACACCATGGCCTCTGGTTTTGTCATTCTGCTGTTGTCCAGTATAACTACTGCCTCCCATCACAACCTACAGCATTCTGATGTACCTGGTCTACAAACGCAAGTTAGCCACTCAAGTCAATGGACTACATGCACAAAAATGTCCACAGACATATTGTTTTTCAATGTTAAACAGGAAATATTCTTATTTGTGTAGAATGTGCATCACTGCACAGCTGCATGTCATATTGCTTTTATATTCTTAAATGTCTTATGTACTTGACTTTCTTTAGACTTTTAAGGGCTCAAACGCCCAATTTCCACTTGCGGCTATATTTTTATTTAGTCCTGCTCATTGAAATATGACCGTGTTTTATTGGTAGCTTATGCCTTAACCTCATTTACTTTGGCCAACTAGGCAATTGTCGCTTAGTCACTACTAGTCTCATTTAAATAATAATATCTCAAACTATTCACTGCACATCCATGGTTGAAACTGAATTAAAGAGGCTGTACCATTCAGAAATTTGCAACAGAATAAATTTGTCAGAATGGTCATAGTGCATGATAGTACAGTTTATACATAATACATAGCCTAATGTTTTTATAAAAATTAAAAAAACGGTCTATTTATGCAACTTTTGAATAATATATTGTTCCTAAATCAGAACATGATTTTTTAAGCGCGTAGAAACTGTACCAAGACTGAAGGTGGTAAACAATGGTTTGGGCTTTTATTGCCCTGCAGTGCAACTGAGGCTGATGTTTTCATAGTGACACTTAACAAGACTGTGCCTGAATTTTGTGGTCTAGTTTTAATTTATTATACCATGGCTTGGATAAATACTCGATTCTGATTGGCTGGAGGGTGGGCATTTAATTCGTGTAACCGCCCGGCAATGAAGTAGCACTGGCAACATTTTAATCACCGTTCTAAATTAATACGCCGTCTCCGTTATCTGCTGCCAGCGCCATTAGAGTCGACACTTTTTTGAATGGTAACCGTAGTAACACCAACAGCTGATTAATAAAGCTGGCAAATAACGCTAAATTCGCTGATTTAAAAAGTTTGTATTCGCCAAATATCTTAGTTACAACTTTAATCTAGCAAAGAAGTTTTGTGGTTAGAGGTGCAGTATTTATTCAGTTTGTAAATATGAACGTAATATAGTAGGGCTTTACCAAATTGTAATGTAACGCTAACGTGAGTAACGCTGGTTGCGAATGCGAGCAAGTTACTTCACAAAGCAGGTTAATCTGTGTATTAAAAAAACATTTTATCCAGCGATATGACAAGTTACATCTAACAGTAAAACTATCTATAGTAGGCTTTTTTTTCCAGATGTTCCCATCTCATGATGCAGATCGTGAAATGCAATTTCCTTATCCTAGGCTGTTTAAAATAGGCTGCGTGACCAAAGCATTTTTAAAAATCAAGACGGGGAGAGGCAGGTAAATTGAGTTGCGGTTTCATGCAATTTTCTTAAATAATGTAACAAATGACAAAAATAACCAAAATTGGTGCTAATTTTATGGTATGAAGTTGAGAAGGAACTATTTGTTTCCTAATAGAATCAATTGTTTTCAGAACTACCAACGAGAGGTTTTTGCATAACTACGGACAAAATAGAACTAGTAACCAGAAATAGAATTAGCAACGAGATATTTTCTGTTCAAATAAAACTACCAACGAGCAGTTTTGCATGACAACGGCAAACAACATGCCAAAATGGCCTCGGAAGGATATTTAAATTTCAGCTGATTAAGTCGATAAAAATAATTATATATGCAACTATATATAATTGTTGGTAACCATGGTATAAGCGCAATAATGACCTCGGAGCCGGGCTGCGCCTCGGGCAATTTACTACCTCCGCGTCGGGCATTTAAACTGTGTAATGCCCGGCTCCTCGGTCATTATTGCTTACTAATTTCAGAGAAATAATTGGGATGTTGACAACTCACCACTAGGGTGCCACCTGGGACACAGTTTCAGGGGAAAAAAATATGAATCCCCATTATGCTAGTTTAACCATAGATTAGACCACAATAAGATGTTTCATGCTGAGACACTGGAGCAGTCTCCAGTTGTCCTTCATGAACAACTAGATTAACAATTCCTAAAGAAATTGTAGGTGTGGTTGCTTCACAAATATCAATGGCTGGAAATGGCATAAAGATGGTAATATTGTGTGAGGTGGAAAATAAAAGGTGGAAATGGTATGAACTGTTAATGCGGTATAAAGGGATCTAGTGAAGGTGAGTGTTAAAATATGGTGATGTAGCCTATTTTGTGGTAAGTAGTCTAAAGAACCTGGAAGTGATACAAAGTAGTAATGTATTGTGATAAAAGCACAAAAAGGTAATGTCAAATCATCTGGGATAGTATTGTTGGGTCATAAGTGTTGTAGAGGAAGGCATTGTGAATGCCCAATTTACTGTGTCCTGTGTACTAGCATATTGCTTACTGTAGTCTACACTGCAGTGACATGCAGTATGCAAAATATCCTCCATATAAACCTGGACATAAGTAGCCTAGGCTATATCAGTTGCCTTTACACTCTTTGGCTATATCATCTGGGGATATTGAGAACACTCGATTTGGCTGTGCAGGTAAGGCTAGCCTAATTTAACAGCTTTTCAAAAAAAAAAAAAAAAAAAAAAAAGTATACTCAACTGGCATACTCAAATAGTAGTGTGTGCTGATTCGGACTATTCGGACACAGATGTAGTTGTGTTTGAGAAAAATATGGGTTCACAATTTTTGTCTAGGTTTTAACCAAATGCTCATCTACTGATTTCTCCACTTTATTAAACAAATCTGATTCCGATTACAGATCTCACCGTTTTGTCCAAACCACATGTCCTGTGCTGAATTCGGCATTCTATTCAGCCTACCTAGCATGCAGCTATCTAAAGCAATAATTAAACATAGGCTATCGTTTGCTAATAGTAACTTAGTTTAATGTCGTTGACTCGCATAAACTTGAGATTATAACCCAATCACGTGTAGCGGATAGTTTATTTGCTGTAGCTATAATCGATTGCATTTTGCTAACGTAGTCTACTAGCACCGGTCACCTTGGCATTTTCATGCAGAGTGAAAAGTTTGTTTGTTTTTCCTGGTAGCTTAACCACAGTAGCCTAGCTAGCTGGCTTATGCTTTTATCATGTTTTGTTAGGAAGTTGTCTGTGTTAACGTTAAGACATAAATCAGAATTTGTTGAATGGAGTGATTAGTAGGCTAGATGAGCATTTAGCTAAAACATAGGCAAAAATTTCAACAGCGCTAAAAATGTTTTGTTAATTCAATTGTAGCCTATTTTGTAACTTAGACAACATGCGTTACGTGACAGCATTTGGATTTGGATCAGAGACGGGAAGCATAGGCGGCATTTGCTATGTTTCATTCGTTTCACCCGAAAAGAGCCTATCAACTGAAAGGGGCCTCGCCTCAATCATAAACTGAAAAAGAATATAATTTAAAAAATAAAGATCAGTGAATAAAAGAACCGCCGATTCTGTAGTTTTCCCATTCAGCCACTGTAGGAGCTGTTCCTTACTCAAGCTATTTCAGTGCTTCTCATTTTTCTAGTCTATGGATCTGCAGATACCACAGAACTGTGGCAGATGCTCATGACCCACGTCAAAACACTTGATAGCTACGATGTCAGAATTATCACACAGTACATTCATAGTACAACGGAACAGTTATGTGCATAATTCGGATAAAATACGTAGCCCAATGTATTTATATACCTTAAAAGTAACGTTACGTGTGTTTTTACATAACAGCATCGTAGGCTATTAGTAGCCACGAGTGCGATAGTGCTGTGGAAACATCAACATTGCTGGGCAGTTGGCAAAATGGAATAAGAGAATCTCTTCAACATTCAACAGAAACCAGTTGTAGAATCGTTACGAGGTAGGATATTTGGTTCCTTAATCAGAGATTTGTAGAAAAAAATGTTAACACTACATTGGGTAGGCGTAGCCTACGCAAAGGAAAATACACCGAATGTTTATTTGTAACAGTTTCAACTTTTTAATAATAGCTAGAGGCTAGCCTATATCGGAACAAACGTTTTTGTAGTATGTAGAAACATTTTATGCATGTTATTGTCTGACTGTAGCAAGATGGTTGTAAACAGGTTTGGGATATTTAATCATGATGCAGTGCAACTTGAGGTTGATGTATGCACAAGCGGCGACTCTGTAAACAAATTCCAATGCAGGATTGCTGCAATTTCAGAGAAATAAGAATAGGCTACTATAATTGGGACATTGACGACTAGGCTAGCACCGTAGATAAGGCCAATAACCTGCGTGTTCATGGCGAATGATGCAGCATTTGTTGTAGTTATAGTTCAATGGCAATGATTATTATTTTTGAAAGCTAAAGTGAGTATGATCATTTCAGTTGCAGACTAAAGTAGGCTATGTCGTTAGCTATGGAATTTCTCGTCGGCATTTTTCCAAGGTTGTTGACAACGTTAAAGGGATAGTTCGGAATTTTGGACATAATGTCTCAATTACGACTTACCCATGATGTAGTTGATTGATAGAAACCATTTTCAGATAATTCCATGCTGTCCCTTCTTTTGGACATACACACATTGCTAATGCTAGCGCAACTCGTAGGAAACTAGTAGCATCCACTACCAAACGCACTTAAACACTCCAAGGTGCACCCAAAGCAAATAAAATACGACGACAGTCTATCGGGGTTATTTTCAGTGATTATACCATAATTTTTCAAGTCAAACTATCGTTGAATCCTTTACTTTGTGCTCACCTAAATTCTCCGTGGAAGTACGGCGTTAGTTTAGTAGGTAACGTAAGGTAGCCTATAGCTCTGCCGGCCAAAAACAATATCGCGCGTGTGAAAGTCAGACTCGTAGTATTGTTAGTATATTGTTAGTATTTCGGTGTGTATTTCAAGGTTGTTCAAATCAGGCAAATAAAATGGGCACCACAAAGTTTTTACCGATTTCCAGTGGAAGTTCAACAAAGAAAACAGCTGTGGCTTCTTGCTGCTCGCATGGATGTCACCAACTGAGACTCTAAAAAAGTTTGTTGTGACCATTTCACGGAGGATGACTGTGAAAATCAAAAAAGGACGGGCGGGACACCCTCTACTGAAGGAGACTGCTGTGCCATCACCTGTTTTTCTTCATGCACCGAAAACAACTGATGAGCAGGTAACTAATAAATGATTGCATGCGTGATCTATCTATTCAGCTAGCTAGCTAGCTAGTTGCCACGATTGGGAAGCCATGGAAGTGGTCAAACTTTTCCTGCAAATTGGTAGCCAGTGTGCTTGCTTGGATATGCTGTGTTATTCTGTAGCATGTTTGTGTTTAGCTGACTTGTTGTCTACCAAATATGTAACTTTACGGCAAAACGGATTGTGTCGGCAACTGTGGAGTACAGCAGATAGCCTACAGGCAGATACCCTGGCTAATCTACAGCTAGCTCCGCCGCCGTACTTCCACTGAGAATTTAGGTGAGCACAAAGTCAAGGATTCAACGATAGTTTGACTTGAAAAATGATGGTATAATCACTGAAAATAACCCCGATAGACTGTCGTCATATTTTATTTGCTTTGGGTGCACTGTGGAGTGTTTAAGTGCGTTTGGTAGTGGATGCTACTAGTTTCCTATGAGTTACGCTAGCATTAGCAATGTGTGTATGTCCAGAAGGGACAGCATGGAATTATCTGAAAATGGTTTCCATCAATCAACTACATCATGGGTAAGTCGTAATTGAGACATTA
Organism: Synaphobranchus kaupii; assembly: GCA_029718625.1. Classification (NCBI taxonomy): domain Eukaryota; kingdom Metazoa; phylum Chordata; class Actinopteri; order Anguilliformes; family Synaphobranchidae; genus Synaphobranchus; species Synaphobranchus kaupii. Next base: position 7,562,131 of record CM056384.1, read on the forward strand.
TGTCCAAAATTCCGAACGATCCCTAAGTGATTCAAAATCATTCTCACCGTGAGCTAGCCTACTGCACGTGCCAATTGACCTCCATTCATTTTTTGGCGATAAAATGTCAAATATCTCAAAAAGTGTATATGCTATAAAGGTAAAAAGTAATAGCAACCTGGAGGGGGTATAAAGGTATAATATGAGGTATGAATGGTGTCGATGGTGTGAACGGTGTAGGAGGAGATAGGTTTTGAAAAATCGGCGGAAGAATAATAACGGTCAGTCTGAGCGATAACAGTAGGTGTGGTTTTTCAACCACACCTAACTAGAAAAAAATATAAAATATCATGTACAAAAAGATTTGGCCAATTAAATAGAAGTTGGCATGAAGAAATAGATATGGCCCTCCCTGCCCACCCCAGGTATAAAGTATGCCTCTCACAAAGATGGAGATGAAGACAATAATGATGATAACAAGGATAGCGCATTTCAATCTCAAACTAAAAGAAATGGAGACTTCCTTAACTCACTAACTGCCATGGAATTCTGGAACACTGAGCACTCAGACTGCCAAGCCAATACGGCCGCCCAACATTCTAAATGATTAAACTCACATGACAAATGTTTAAACCTTGTATATGGTCCTTGTTTTAGCTTTAGACATTTATTTTGATTAGTAATTAGTTGATTAGTAGACATTAGTAAATGCTTTTCCACTCCTTGGCCCTCATAGCTACACATAGCAGTCAACATCATCACAGAGATGCCAATAATAAGGTTTTTTTTTAATTTTTTTTTTTACTATTGACAACATCAAGACCAATAACAATGTAAACAGTTAAATTCATAATTTAATATCAAGTGTATGCCATTCAATTAAACATGATTAATTGATAAAATTAACACATTAAGAGACTAAATTGAATATTAGTGAAGTCATAGAGTTCAAATGCATATTGTAGCCTATCTGGACATTTTTAGATAGGTAATGATGAACAATAAATATTAATTATAGACATGTGTAGATTGGTAAAGTTATATAATAATTGTAATAATGAACACTAAATAACGTTAGACATGAGAAAATATAAACATATTGAAAATGAACAGGTCAGCACTGATCATGAACGGATTGCATAAGATAAGATCCCCATCTCTCAACGGCCCAATCAATTAATCGTCCGCTCCCTCCTCTCTCAGCACTTCATTTATTTCCTCATCTTCAAATCCGAAAAACTACTCCTCACAATATCCAAATTGAAAGTGAACGCTTGCTCCCATCTCTTTCCATCCTGCTTGCTATAGCCAGTGTTTGAAGTGGGAAAGACAAGTTATGTTGTCGAAAAGCAGTGAGAAAACAGGAGAGATACGTTTTGTTTAAATATAGAAAGCATGTACCGTTTGAATGGCATGTCAATGGATTGGCTCACTTGAATTCATCATTATGGACTTACGTACAGTGACTGTTGTGGGAATGAAAGAAAGAGAATCTCACGGATGAATGTACAGCTTATGAAAAGTAGCGGAATGCGAGAAATTTCCGGTAAGTTAGCATACTCTGAGCAAAACGTACAAGTCATGGCACAGTGTAGCGGTTCGTTCTGAAGTGAAGCACTGGCTATAGCACATTAAAGGTTGTATCAGCGATTTTGGGTGGAAACATAAATGATCACATTCATCTGATTTTTCCTCACGATCCGCTAGCTGCCCGCCCCATAAGCAGGCCGTCAAAAAACCGCGTCTCTGTAGGCAGCCTATGCTCCGAGATCGTACACAAAAACAAATGGTACTACCAACCACTCAAAACCAAAATAAACAGTATTCCAACCAATCACAATGATCTGCACAAACGCTAATACTCTTATCTCGCTGAAATCTTGACGGATTTACAAACGGTTTGGTTTCTTACAAACGTTATTAACGTGGTTATAATTCTGGATGATTGAACACTATTTTTAAAAACATAACATAATTATTCATAAGTATGTTTGTTTGGGATTTCGCTTCAGAAGTGACGTCACCCAAAATCGCTGATACAACCTTTAAGTTAGCCAAACAAAGGATAAATCATTTGGACAGAAAGTTAAGTCCAAATAAAAGTTGGGAAACTGGAAACCCTAAGTAACGTTAGCTAGTTTGCTCGTTAGCTGTCTCATGTTTGGTGCCTACCGTTAAAGTTGGCTAACGTTAACATTACAGCTTGTTGAAGTTAAGCATATAACGTAACGTTAAATAAAAGTGAATTTTAAGCTTCAAATGTTACCTAGGGTTATAGTTTCCAAACTATTTACCCTTAGTTTGGCTAACAAATGTGGTCATAGGATAAGACACCACTTCTTCAAATATCCTTTATCTCATCTAGACACAACCGCTAAGGGGCTCTCTTCAAATTTGCTATTAAGTTAGCGAGCTTACTTGAAGCTCCGTAATACCATTATATGAAATTTCAACCAATCACAACACATGTTGACATACCACATCACATTTATTCAATGTTTCATGATATATTTACCCAGCAACAATATTGTAATTGGCTAGAAAATGAAGCTTCAACATTTGATGCGTGTTGGGCGCATATATTCACCCCTGGCAGTCTAGAACGTTGGCAGTTTGGGCGTATACAGTTGTTAAAAAAAAAATAGCAGTGGTTCATCAGTAACCTGATGAACCACTGTTATTAGTAGTAGTGATATTTCTGCATGGCAAATAATTTACTTGTAGATGTAGTAGTGTACAACAGACCCAACTGTCATGACAAGCACGCTGCTTGTTCTGAGTAATTGACTCATTCATTGAAAGGGGCGTGTTCAAAATAATAGCAGTGTGGAGTTTAATTGGAGAATTCATTCATTCTGTGAAAAAACAGATGTCATTAATTGTTCTTTATTAAGGGAAGCAAATGTTTCATTGTTATAAAATATATTTCCTTCTGAATTGCTAAGTAAAATGGGCTGTTCCAAACATTGTTCGGAGGAACAACGTAATTTGATTTAAAAAGTTGATTGGAGAGGGGAAAACATACAAAGTGCAGCAAATGATAGGATGCTCAAATAAAATGATCTCAAATGCTTTAAAATGGCAACAAAAACCCGAAACACGCGGAAGAAAACGAGCAACTACTGTTAAAACGGATCGAAGAATAGTCAGAATGGCAAAGATTCAGCCAATCATCACCTCCAGAAAGATCAAAGATGATCTAAAATTACCTGTAAGTGCTGTTACAGTCAGAAGACTTTTGATCGAAGCTAAGCTATCAGCAAGAGGCCCCCGTAAAGCACCATTGTTGAAAAAAACGGCATGTGCAGAATCGGTTAAAATTTGCCAAGGAACACATCGATTGGCCCAAAGAGAAATGGCGTGACATTCTGTGGACTGATGGGAGTAAAATTGTTCTAGTGGTCGTCGACAGTACGTCAGACGACCCCCGGGTACTGAATTCAAGCCACAGTACACTGTGAAGCATGGTGGCGCAAAAATCATGGTATGGGGATGTTTTTCATACTACGGTGTTGGGCCTATTTATCGTATACCAGGGATCATGGATCAGTTTGAATACATCAAAATACTTTATAGAAAATAGAAGAGATTATGTTGCCGTATGCCGAAGAGGAAATGCCCCTGAAATGGGTGTTTCAACAAGACAACGACCCCAAACACACGAGTAAGTGAGCAACATCTTGGTTCCAGACAAAAAGGATTGAGGTAATGGAGTGGCCAGCTCAATCCCCCGACCTCAACCCCATTGAAAACTTGTGTGGTGACATTAAAAATGCAGTTTCTGAAGCAAAACCCAAAAATTCACAGGAACTGTGGAATGTAGTTTGTTCATCCTGGGCTGAAATACCTGTTTCTAGGTGCCAGAAGTTGGTTGACTCGATGCAACGCAGATGCGCAGCAGTTATCAAAAACAATGGTTATGCAACTAAATATTAGTTCAGTAATTTAAAGTGAAGTTAAATCTTGAAAGATTTCTTCAGTTTATACAGTAAGTGTTTGAGTTTGAAGAGAAAAATGTCGACATTGCTATTTTTTTGAACAGATTAATATTCCTTTTCTTTGCTTCCTGTAAAAGAATAACTTGATAAAATTTGTTAATGCTTTGATTTGGAATTGAATGTGTAATGTTTCCACTACATTTGAAATATGCAACTAAAAGCAATAAAAAAATATTTGCACTAACTTTTTTTAACGCACTGCTATTTATTTGAACACAACTATATATGCGCCCTCGGCAGTGAGTTAAAGGCCCTCTATGTGGTAGGCCCCTGTGGAAGTGAAAGCGGGCTCACCTTGAGCTTGTTCATGGCTTTTGCCATCTTCTCGTATCCCAGGTGCATCATGAAGTTGGGCAGGGCGTCCTGGGCCTTCTTGCGGACATCTCCGTTGCGGTCCTCCAGGGACGCATACAGGTAGGGCACGCAGAACATCAGATCTGGGGACACGGCCCGCAGTGTGGGCAACTTCTCCGCCAGCCATCCCAGCACCTGCAAAGACGAAAGGCCAGCCCGTGGGTCATGCCACCCATTTCTGCGCCAGTCCAGACCTACGCCTTAGAGCAGTCTGCTTATTTTACTGGGGACCAAACCAACAGCGCCGTGGGAATTAGTAGCTCGGATGTCCCAGACAGACGTCCACCTCTCCAGCTCTGCCTGTCATTGAGCGGGCTGCGATATGCCTGTCCCATACTTTTAGCTTTTGTACTCCAAAAGCTAAGCCATGTATTTATGAATGCAGTTTTTTCTAATTGCACTGTCCCATGTGCCCCCACTTGTGCTTTAAGAGTTTTTTTTTTTTTCTTCCTTTATCCTATTTTCCTAGGGTTTCATGAAAGGCGCATTCAGAAAAAAATGGTTTAACAAGGATATTTGTGTTACTTATTACAGGTATTTAGAGATCATAAATACGTTGTATATTATATTAAGCGACTTCAAAAACTTAAGATTTTCTGGAAAAAGAAAACAACACTCCCTATTTTGCGCTCTACTGTGAATTGCAAAAGTGTGACTTGCGGACTGTTTTACCAGCACGTGTCACATATGTCCCGCTCTTGTACTACAAGTTTTAGGTTTTAAGTCGGGTTTACTACCACTGAACTGTGCAGTCATCTGACAATTTCGGGAAGAATGTGCTCCTGAATCTCAACAAAACCCCAGAAATAAGGGTTTCATCCTGTTATTTCAAGTGCCCGCATTTGAAAAAAAGTTGCCCACTCAAAAGCTTTTTGCCGAAGTTGACTCAAATATGCGCCCTCAAAGGGGGGATCGTAATTAGTCCCAGGTCCCAAAAGGGATTCCCCCAAGTGAAGTTTGCAAGTGAAGTTAGAGGGTGGAGCAAAAACTGGATTGGGACGCAGCCCAATAGTTAGGGGACCGAGTAGCGTAGCTGCTGGTGCCCTATTGTTTTTTTTTCTTTTCCTCCCCTTTCACCTAAAATTCCCATGAGCTGGTTTGGCCTCGAATCACCAAACTTGGCATGCTTGTTGGGATTGCCAAACTCTTGGATCCTCTATATTATGACGCAGATTGAACACCTGGTGGCGCTGTAAGTGCACGTGACAAAGTTTTGACATTGACACGCCCACTGCCGATGCCCCGTTTCACCTAGAGTCACAATTTGGTATACAGGTCCCTTTGCTCATTCCGAACAAATTTGCTTCAAGGACCCATAAAGTCCACCATATTGGATTTTTTGCTAATTTGCATTTTTTGTAAAACTCTTAAAATGCTACTCCTACAAAATTTGACCAATTGAGATGAAACTTGGTAGACACTCCTTAGACCATGCTTCATAAAAAATATATTCTGAATTTTGATATTTTAAAAGATGGCCGAATGACGAGCCAATGAATTTTCACTGGGTGTGGCTTATCACAAAAATGCTAATAATTCCAAAACGATTTGACAGATAGTTATGAAACTTGGTAGGTCTGTTAAGAGTAACATCAAGACTTGACCTCTACAGTTTTAACCCAATCGAGCCACGTGGTGGCGCTATAGAGTTCTGAATATAAACAAATATTTAAAAATTCACTGCATACGCCCCGTTTTATCTAGTCACAATATGAGCTCCTTCTGCTCATATTGAACAAATTTGCCTCAAGGAACCATCACGTCACCCGTATTGGATTTTCCGCTAATTAGCATTTCTTGTAAAACACTTAAAATGCCAATCCTCCTACAAAATTTGACCAATTTACATCAAACCTGGTAAGCATGCTCCTTAGCCCATGCTTCATAAAATATATATACAGAATATAGATATTTTAAAAGATGGCCGAATGACGAGACAATTTTCAGTGGGCGTGGCTTATCAGAAAAATGCTAATAATTCCAAAACCATTTCACAGAAAGTCATGAAACTTGGGAGGTCTTTTAAGAGTAACATCTGGACCTGACCTCTCCAGTTTCAACCTAATCGAGCCACATGGTGGCGCTATAGAGATCCAAATATAATAAAATATTTAAAAATTCACAAAAAATCATTGACGCCCACTGCCGACGCCCCGTTTGATCTAGTCACAAAATTTGGTGTACACGTCCCGCTACTCATGCCCAACAAATTTGCCTCAAGAAACCATGAAGTCTGCCATCTTCGATTTTCCGCTAATTAGTATTTTTTGTACAACACTTAAAATGCTGAGTTAGATCAAGACTTGAGCCCTGCAGTTTTAACCGTGTGGTGGTGCTATAGAAATACAAATGTTGGGATGGCAGGTATGCCATCCGCCAAGTACACCATCTATGCTTAACAGGCTGTCTACCTACCATACCAACTGTGAAAGTTCCTGTAGCTTAGTGGTTAAGGCATTGGACTGCCGTTGTAGTAGGTCGGTGGTTAGATCCCCACCTGTTCCCAACATTTTTTTTGAGGCACACAATGTGCACATCATGCTAAGAAAGTTATTTTAACATAAAACAAGTTATTTTTATTGCAAAGGCTAAGAAATTTCACAATATTACCAGTTATCTGTTTGTTTTGGCTTACTGACTGCATAATTCAATCTAATACCACAACACAAGTCTTATTTGGCCTCCACATTTCTGTTAACCTGCTTTAGCCTAGTGGATACAAGCTTGGCTTTCTATGCATGTGGTCAGTGGTTCAATTCGAGCTTGGTACCAATGGCTAAGTCAATGTTTGGCAAAACTATTGTGCAAATGCTATGCTTCTTTTAATGTTGTTTTCACTTTAAGAAACACCGTTTCATTGCAAAAGTTAAGAAATTTAACAGTATTAACTGTTCAGTTTCACTTGTACTTAAGATGTAATACGCAAGCCCTTACTGGATCGGGTTAAGATAAAATCAACAATGGCAAAAGCCCTGATTAGAAACAAATATTTGTATTTTGGGTCAACCCTGTCTAGAGTTGTCTACCATTTTGCAGTTTCTGTGTTTGACAAATGCTGCTCATGCCGCTCGGTCCCCGGGAATCGCTGCTTGCAGCTATATTTACAGTTGAAGTCAGAAGTCAGTTGAAGTTTACATACACTTAGATTGAAGTCATTAAAACACATTTTTAACCACTCAACAGATTTCATGTTTGCAAACTATAGTGTTGGCAAGTCAGTTAGGACATCTACTTTCTGCATGACAAGTAATTTTTCCAACAATTGTTTACAGATTTCACTTTTAATTCACTATATCACAATTCCAGTGGGTCAGAAGTTTACATATACTAAGTTGACTGTGCCTTTAATTTTTTTTTATATTCGGTCGCAAATCCTTTGCATGGCCTGACTTCCTGATGTCTGTGACCCAACAACATCAAAAGACACTTGATAGAGGTAATGACTTCAACCTAAGTGTATGTAAACTTCTGACTTCAACTGTACGTATTAGGGCTGTCACCTTTTCATATCGTCGATATGCCTTTAAGAAATATCGTGATATTCAGCATTTATCGTTCGTATATAATTATAGTGTATTAATGACAATGTGAACGGAAGAAATTACCACGTGTGGCAGCATTGAGTTCTAATTGCAGTAGCTGTAGCGTTGCTTCTGGATCAGTGTACTTTTTGGTCAATTGTTTCCCGTTTCAGGAACAGAAATTGAAAAACAATAAACGAATGGTAAATGCTACATTCATTTTAAAAACAGAAATTGAAAAACGAGAATCAAATGGTTATTCGTTTTGGATCTGTGTATAAATGAATGCCAACTGCAACATTCCGTACTGTCACTCATCTCACAAAACAGTTTTTTTCTCGTAACTTAGTAGGCTAGCTAGACACTTCATAGAACGCTCCATAATGAATGTGATGATAAACATGACGACCATGAATGGCCACCAATTTATTACGTTTCGAACTATGTCCACAAAACAATGTTGCGATGCAATGTTTGCTGCTATGTCTGCATATGACAAATTATGTATTGCCATCTCCTGTAGGTTCTCATAGGCATAATGTTATAATGCACTCATAATGACTGTGTAGTTATCGAAAATGTTTTATGGGAAATGTTTGTTGTATTCCCATCTTTAGTTGACGACTTAATGCATTTACAGCATGTTAACTCGTCGACATTTGCCGGTTCTCCGTTACTGGGTTTGTAGCCGAAAAATTCCCAGATTGGCGAAGTGGTGTTTTTCTTTGAAACAAGATCAGCCATCTTCACTCGCTTTCTCTTAACTAATGATGACAATCAGTCACGAGATAGGATAACACCGTGGCTGTTACATCTATTGCACTAGCCCCCTCTGCAAGGAAGCAAGCGATGAGACGTTATAATTTGATCCCACATTCTACCTTACACAAACCTTACACCGGAAAGGGGAAAATCGATGTAATAACCATCCTCACTCTGCTGTTAACATTGCGCATCAGATAATTAATACCAGTATACTAATGGTAACTAAATAATAAAGAGCAAATAACCAAATATTTTAAAAGAACAAAGCATACAGAATTTGTTGCGAGGCATCACAACTAAAATAGAAAATGGAGCGGAAAAGGAAGCCATTGCACATTCAGTTAATGCAAATATTTTGAGTTATACATTTTCAAATATAAACTCACGCATTATTTCTGACCAATATTATTTAAAAGTATGTATGCATGTTTTGTCCTTAGAATTGCAATATATTTTTTTAAATATCGTAGCTACAGACATCTCTGCGATATTTTCAAATATTGCCATATCCGATATTATTGTATATCGTGACAACGCTAGTACGTATTTGATAAGCAACACCTTCGAACCTACATAGCCTATTAGATAAGATCAATGCCTTGGGTCTGCGCTTTGATCTTTATGTTGTTTTTGTTTTGCTGAAGCATATGTAGTGACCATCCATGTAGCTACAATAGCCTACATTTTAGGTATAAACAGTGTAATATCAGATTTTGACATCAAAATGACAAAGGAACATATGCTGTTCAAAACCATCAAAGACAATGCAGTATATGCAATACATTGCATAACGGCAACCACCTGCGACATGCATACATTTGCGGGTGACATGCATAGCCTACACCACCTGCAACGTGAATAGCCTACAGTGAGCACCAAAATTTGTTGGACAGTGACACATTGTTATTTTGGTTCTGTATTCTAGCACAGAATAAGAAAGGATACAATTATAATGTGGTTAAAGTGCAGACTGTCGTCTTTAATTTAAATTTTCATACTTAGCCTACCCGTTTAGAAATGACAGCACTTTTCGTACATAGTCCCTTCATTTTAGGGCAAAAAAAATCCTTGGACAGTTTAGCATTATTGTGGATGCGTTTCTAAAAAAAAACTGTTGTCATTTGCGGTTTGTGGAATCTTGTAGTTTTTAACCCTATGGACTTTGGCCCCCTAATGGTGGGACGCATGCATCCCAATTCTTTATAGTGTTCATATTTCTCTTAAATTCTAAATTAAAACGTTAATAAAACACGGAACTTTCGACGCAAAATTGTTAAAAACAGTCACAGCCGGCGAACACATTCGTTTATATGCTTATCGGCTCTCAGGTTACACTGCACAGTCATAAAGCAGCAGGGTGCTAATAGCCCAACCCACTGCTTACAGCCTTCACCTCGCCGCAGTCACAGGCAATAAAATGCATATCACAAAAACTCTTGGTACCGTTTCTACACACTAGGGTTGTCACGATACCAGAATTTGAAACTTCGATACGATACTAGTATAAGAAAACGATACTCGATACCTCTTTCGATACCACGGCACACAAAAAAAAGTCCTAGGCACACAAAATAGGATACATTTTTAAAAAACTATTATTAACAACCTGCACACAGTGCTGGTACAGAAAAAGTGACTGAACACAGAACAAGATTAACATTATTATTACTATTCTTAATTGTTTTCCTACCTTGTAGGCCTGCACATTATTTATGTAGTTATTATTGCTTTTTGTATTATTTCTTTTTTTTCTCTAATGTTGCTTCACTTGTAAACACAATATAGTCTCAGTGGGTTTCCCCTGTAAACAAAGGATAAATAAAATAAAACAAGAACATTCCAATTGCAAGGGTCTGGATGTCCTTTGCAGCTTCTCTGGTGCTATATGAAAGAAAATCCATAATTAGATTTGATGGTATAATTCTTAAATTGCATGTATTTTTATACAACTAAAATTTATAAAACTTTCTGTCAGGTCCAACATCACTGGCAGTAATCAATGCGCAAGATCAGCCAGCTATTTTACGTTAGCTAACGTTGGCTGAAACTAATTTTGGATAAATGTGTAACATTATGTCGTCAGCTCAGCTCATGCAACCCCGTTACCTTACTTTGGCTAATGTAGTTTGTGTCGTTAAGCAACACACAACATAGCAAGCCAGCTAGTTAGATGCTAGCTTGCTCTGAGAAAAAAAAAAAAACCTAGGCTCGTTAACGTTATAGCTGCTAACGTTAGCTCGCTCGGGGGAAACTTTCTGAGCTCATCAGCATCACATCGCAACGTCATTCATGACACTAACTGCACACTTATTAAATTATACATTACCTCTCTCAATTCTTTGGAGAGATCAGGGTGCCGGTCCTTCAGATGCTTTGCCAAATTTGAAGTGTTCCCTCCTCTTGTTGGCACCGTTTTGAACCACCTTTTGTAAATCGGCTTTTGCAAATCTTTCGCCTTTCCTTCTGCATCCGATCATAGGCAAAATATTGCCAAACAGCACTCCTACTATTTTATTTTTCAACTAACGTTAGTTCTGGAGCTGGACTTGCCATGGCTAACTCTAGCTAGCTTCTTGAATAACAGTGACGGGTCGCTGGCTGTTCTGAGTGACATCCACTGGCGTGTTTTGTCTCTCGCTCTCCTTCTGATCATCATCGTACCTGTTAGTGCTTGTGCCTCTGCCACTGTCACTCACTCACTCAGTCAGTCATGTGGTGGGTTCGTTGCTGGAGAGAATGCCGTAATGAAGCCAGAGGCACTGAAGACCCACAAATATTTAATACAAATAAAAAATAAAAATTTAATTGTTTTTTTTAATAAAGTTGATCGTATAATTTTTAAGCACGTGGTATCGAAAAGTATCGAAGTATCGATACTTTTGACAACCCTACTACACGCTACAAAATCAAGATCCGATTCAAGAACAATGGTATATTATTGAAAAGTTGTAGAAATAAACATTAGGTGTTTTTTTCCCGTGCTCACTTCAGTATGCATACAACCGATGTACTTCCGCTTTTGTATAAATATATTTTCTACGAAATCTCTTGATAAACATGTTTAATCAACAAAATGTGATACCTGGTTATGCAGTTATAACTGTTTTCTGAAGACTCCTGAACGTTTTTTCGTAATCCATTCATCCATTGTCCAGCAAAATCTCCATTTCCACAGTGCGTACCCATCGCATTTGCGTTTGTACTACGTTACTACCGTTGCGTAAAAACATTACTAGACTGCTTCATGAATGATCTAACGTAAAACACATAGATTATCTTCTACGGGGTTTCCTGCCCTTTAAAACAAAGTAAAATATGTCATGTTCGAGCGACTGGGAACGGCGCGGTGTCCATGCGTAACGACAGCCCATAGGGCAATCGTGGTGTGTGCACTCGACCACATGACACTGCAGACAGGATAAGATTGCGTTTGTGGCCATTTTTACTGAGCTTATCCTGGAAGGGATGGACTGGATTGCTGTACAAGTACGTTTTTAGCCTATCCAGATGATATATAGCCATGTGTAGCGCTTTTGTTAGCTGTATGTACGTCATAGGCTAGCTTTTCTCTTTACGCGTATGTGGTTTGCTGTATGGTGTAATTGCGCTGGTCATATGTCTTTGCTGCTTCAACGATTACGATTATTTTATACATTTATACGCAAACGTGGCAAGCAACGGTGGAAAGAAGAGCGCTTATTTCACGGTTGCTCAGGTTTTGGAGGTGCTGCACCGCAGTGATCCCGGAGGTGAAGAAGTCTGTCCTCAGGTATAGCTGTGACTCTGTGGCATGGACCCGTGCCTGGACATGTGTTTTTAAAAATATATAATACAAATTATTATTATTGTTATTATTATCATCATCATCATCATCAACAGTATGGAGCGCTATTATCTAGAGTATTTTTAGTTCGCTAGTTAGCTTCTATGTTGTCACAGGCTGGAGGAGCTCATGGCCTGCTAAGGGGGTTTGTTTTGTAGAGTTCATTCGCAGTTTTTTTTTTTTGTAGCAACCAACACTAGGGCTAGTTGTTGAATTCACGCATTAAACTACATCCATTCTCAGTACTTTATTTCACGGTTCAGTCAAGACATTACAGTATTATAATAATGTCATTTAGTTTGTGCAAGCTGACAAATTCATAAATCCTAGTTAGCTACGATTGCTAATTATGTTGGAGCTAATATTAGACGTACTGTGGATGTAAGAGTTTTTAAAATGTATATACGTGTGTATATATATATATATATATATATATATATATATATATATATATAATGTTTTCACTTCATTGTAATACTTGCCATATGTCCTTTTGAGATAATTAGTGTTCTCATTTTTTAGTGATTCTACTTAATGTACTTGAATCTGTCTTTCAGGGAGGACAGTGAAGACACCCCTTCCCCACCTGACACCTAGGAGTAGGAGGTGGTAACAGACAGGTTTGCCAAATAAAGTGATGTATAATTCATTACTTTTGCTGTAAAAAGTAATGTTGAAGGCTTGTTATAGATAAAGCTGTTATTCTGCTGGCTTATGGGGCTCTGGTAAATCTAATTTTGAAGTACAGTGCCATATTAAATGTAAAGCAGATTGGTTGGATAACATTAGGGTAAGTAATCCTTTTCGGAGAAGTATTTGAACACTTTTGGGCACGCTTTGTAAGAGAAAACCCTCATACCAGGGGTCGCGTTAGGCCGGCAATTGCCGGTTTTGACCGTTTTTTTTATGACAAAGGCCGGAAAATGTAATTCCCTCCGGACATTCGGGCCGGTAAAAAAACAAAAAAATTTTTTTTTTTTTACTTTGCAATATTGTAATTTAACATATTTAGTCTCAAAACCACGGCAATTTATCATAAGGCCTATTATAACCGCAAATCAGACAACGCTCCTCTCACGAAATCCGCTATTTCAAATAGTCTGCGTATCTCAAGCTGGGCTAAAACTTATGACTTTCGATTTCAAATCGGCAGCTGCTCACTTCCATGAAATGAAGCATCATCGCAAATAAAAAGAGCCTATATGGATTGCTCGGTTTTTTGCCAGTTATAAAAAGGCCGTTTTTAACTGTCAGTAGGCATAGGCTACTTTAACTTAATAGGCTATAAGCTTGATATAATCAGCATTTTTTCCCTTTGTTAAATCAATAGCCTAGGCCTACACTGTTCTGGTCTGACTTTCCCGAAAGCGTTGTTCGTTAACGTTAGGTCGGATCCCAATTGTCACGTGTCGTTGCTGGCTCTTTTCCGTATAAGCATCTTCCGCAACTCTGCAATTTGCCTTGGAGTAAAGAAATGTTAAAATCGTTATTCAAAATGAGGTTATTGCTCGTTATTCTGAAGAAAAATGTGTTCTAATAAACTAAAGATGCAAAATCAAGACAGCTTCTTTTGTTGAGAAAACATTAGGCTACGCACGCAGTCACGCACACTAAATGCGCGATTTTAACGCATGTGCAAGGCGAAGCTGTTATATTTAATTTTTATATTATTCCTTTATTTTCAAATAGTTTTCAGTCCAAAATATAATACTATGCTGTAACATATGTTGTTAGGCTACATCATTAAATGCACTTGCCTGTCGTTCATGCATTGAAAATAGATATGGCCGTTTTTTTTATCGTATGTCCGACAAACTGTAATCATTCCGGACATTCTGGCTGGCAGTTTAAAATCCTAGCACGGCCTCTGCCTCATACACATAAGCACAAAACATGTGTAGGTTAATTTTCTCCACATTTTATATTACAAAAACAGTTTTAAAAAAGTTTTTTGATGATTGACATGCCTAGACAGAAAGATATACACATTTTATATTTGGATAGGTTTGGATAGCTTTTGGGACACCTGGGCCCCGTTTTGGGAAAAATACCAATGGATAAGGAAAGCCTGTAGATGTCTTTACCAAAATCTATAAACAAGTGGACAACATATCAGTGCACTAGTATAAGCAATTCTACTAGTATAGTAGCTAAATACTAGTACTACTAGCAGTAGTATAAGCAAGATTACTGCCAATAAACGCATCCACTAGAAAATGTATAGCTACACGTTGGAAAGTGCAATCAATGTGTCTTGAGAGCGCTCTATTAGACAAAAATAAGACGAAATAGCATTACAAATATCTTAGCATAGCCTATATAAGAATCATAACAATTTTCATACCTTAATATAAAATTAGATAATAAATGCTATATAAAGGTTTATTTAGAAACGGTACAATAAACAGAAATGTCACCCATCAAAAGCATTAGTCCATGTCATGCCCTACATTTGTCTTAGATCGAGATATTGATGAGATGATCTGCTAAGTGGCTTGGTAATTGGTGCGAAAACAGCGGAGATATTGATGGGCGAAATTTGGGTTAACATGCAAATGGCAACCAAAACCAAACTAATAATGAGGCCATGGAACCATGTCTGCTCCCCTTTATGGGTTTCTATTAACCCAACTTGGTAACACTGACATTATGATGTGTTAATGTCTACCTTTAGCTAAAGGAAACTGCTCTGTACCTCCTGTTTGAGGAAGGGGTTCTCCCTCTTGAGCTCCTCAGACAGGTCCTCTCCCTCCAGCCACTCCTTCATGCCGGTCTGCTCCACCCAGGCGTTCAGGGTGCTCAGAGCAGCTGCCCGCACATTGGCCTGGGACAGGGGCGGGAACACAAGGGTGGGGTCTGAGCGCCTTCAGCATTTCAATACACAGGCAGCAAACAGGGTTAAAGGTTAGGACAGGCATCGGAAATTCCCAGGTATCATTACCAAAATGCAACTCAGAGGCATTGGTTTAATGTGGCTTAATTCACAACCATTTGGCACGTGGAAGCATCAGCCTCTTAAAGGCATAGTGAACTTTGTTTGAACATAATGTTGTATAGCTACCTGGCACAGATATTAGGCATAATATTCAAGCTCACCTTCATGAGTTGCTCCAGTGGTCAGAAACTGACCAACGAAGAATGGCGTTTCTCTCTCCATTCACTTGCATGACGATAAAGGTCACAAAAGCACACTTTGCACATAAACGAAAGCAAACAACACAGATTATCCTGATATATAAAATCACGACATCCAGAACCGAAAGTTTGAAACTTTTGAACCAATTTTTTATTGCTTCGATTTTGAAGAACTATTTTCTGAGAACTAGCAACCGTTGCTAGCTTCTTTGCTGTTCGGTTTGTTTACTGACACACGCTTCAGGAAGTGAGTGGGACCATTACGGAGCATGAACAAAACAAGAAAGTTAATAAGCTAATGACCGGATCTTCTTCCAAACCTTTGTTTGGAAAAAGTGTAAAATATCGTGAATGGAGCTTTTTATTTTTTCCCCCCAAACGCCCGGTTCTGGATGTTGTGATTTTCTATATCGGCATGTTTGCCTTTTCGCCATGCAATGGAAGTGAATGGAGAGAGAAAAAACGTCATTCTTCGTTGGTCAGTTTCTGACCACTGGAGCAACTCATTAAAGTGAGGCTTGAATATTATGACTAATATCTGTCCCAGGTAGCTATACAACATTATGTTCAAACAAAGTTCAGTACGCCTTTAAAGGGATAGTTCATTCTATAAAATTAAAAATAAATATGAATGTGGACAGCCATCCCTGCCAGGTCAAAAGACATTTCTCAAGGTCAGAAAAGGGTTAAACAATCCCCCTCACAAATGTATTAAACCATAAACAAAAACATTCTAAACTACTTGACATAAAGACATGCTTCTCTCACTAGGAGACATTTTGTAGGAGACATTTTCAGCAGTAATAATCCATTAAAACTCAATTTCCCCATTTTCCATGCCCCGCCCTCGCCCTTCTAAACTACCAATTAGAATTTCCCTGCCCTGCGCCTGTGTGCAGTCATCCGCGTCAGTGTCGAGCTAGCATGAAGCTGAAATGGCAAAAAGTTAAAAACACAAATATGAAGGAGTAGATGTTCAAAGATGAGTGGGAACTTTTTTTTTTATGGCCAACAGTGTAGGAAAGAACCATTGTCCACTTTTACAATATTGTTTTGCAGTCCAAAAGGTCACAACCTCGTTTCGTACAGACTTTAATAAAGGAAATGTACGATCACTTGGTAATGGTAAAATATTTCGGTTATACTGCCACAGCACTGTATGATCTTGCTTTCCCCCCCCCCTTGTAAATCGCCTTTTGTGTTAGTAACATTCACAGTTCTAGTTAGTGGTTAGACAAATGCTTGATTTTACATTACATTGTACAGGAAGTAGAACACACACACGCATGCACACCTCCCACCTTGCTGTCCCCGAGCACGGTGATGATGGGCATGCCGAGGGTCTTCACATGCTGCTTCAGAGAGGGACCCATCGCCACGGCTACCTGCTGCAGGATAGACATGGTCTGCTGCACCTGAGGAACGCATGTACACGCCATTACAGCCCTGCACAGCACAGCCCAGACACAGCATTACAGCCCCAGCCCTGTACAGCCCAGATACAGCAGGGCTGGACATTAACGCTTGTCCGCTTGTCCGGGGACAAGTAAAAAAAAGTGGCTGGACAAGCATAATACAGCTTAACTTGCCCGAATGGACAAGTAAAAAAAACAAATAACGTTAGTAATTCCGTCTGATCAGTGTTGCACTGAAAACTCTCATTCTCTTCATTACGTGAGTATCACTAGGTTCAATGATTGGGAGATTTTGTGGCGCTTGCAAATTTAGTTCCAAATTGTGAAGCTCGTTGACTGACTGGAAATCGAAACAAGCAGCGTCCAAAACCTAACCAAGCCCAAGCCCGTGAGTAAGCAGCTGGCTCCAGATTAATTTACGAGGTGAAACGAACAAGCTTCCGCGATTCGCCCGATACTGACATATAAGTGCACTTAGTTAAACGTATCCTCCTGTGTAATGAGCTGAAATTGAAATAAACCGTGACTGAGTGTGAAGTCTAAGTTAGCAAGCTAACGTTAATTGTCCTGGCTGACATCCAGGCAGTTGACAAAAGTTGTGTAGGTACAGTTGTGTTCAAATAAATAGCAGTGAGTTAAAAAAAAAGTGAATAAAGTGCAAATATTTTTTAATAGCTTTTAGTTCCATATTTCAAATGTAGTGGAAACATTACACATCTAATTCCAAATCAAAGCATTAACAAATTTTATCACGTCTGCGTTATTCTTTTACAGGAAGCAAAGAAAAGGAACATTAATCTGTTAAAAAAAATAGCAGTGTCAACATTTTTCTCTTCAAACTCAAACACTTACTGTATAAACTGAAAATATTTCAAGATTTAACTTCACTTTAAATTACTGAACTAATATTTAGTTGCATAACCACCAGCCCAGCCCAGATAAAGCATTCCAGCCATGCACAACACAGCCCAGCCCAGGTACAGCATTCCAGCAATGCAGGGCACAACCCAGATACTACAGCCCAGCACAGATACAGCATTACAGCCCATATATAGTATTACAGCCCTGCACAGCCCAGCCCAGATAGAGCATTACAGCCATGCACAGCACAGATAGAGCATTACAACCCTGCACAGCACAGCCCAGACACAGCCCTACACAGCATTCCAGCACTGCACAGCCCAGCCCAGATACAACATTCCAGCACTGCACAGCACAGCCCAGATACAGCATTACAGCCATGCACAGCACAGATACAGCATTAAAGGCCTGCACAGCACAGATACAGCATTACAGCCCTGCACAGTACAGCCCAAACCAGATACAGCATTATAGCCCTACACAGTACAACCCAACCCTAATACAGCATTACAGCCATGCACAGCCCAGATACAGCATTACAGCCCTGCACAGCACAACCCAGATACAGCATTACAGTCCTGCACAGCAGAACCCAGATACAGCATTACAGCCCTGTGCAGCACAGCCCAGATACTGCATTACAGTCCTGCACAGCACAGCCTAGATACAGCATTACAGCCCTGCACAGTACAGCCCAACCCAGATACAGCATTACAGCCCTGCACAGCACAGATAAAGCATTACAGCCCAGATACAGCATTACAGCCCAGCACAGCAAAGCCCAGCCCAGATACAGCATTACAGTTCTGCACAGCAGATACAGCATTACAGGCCTGCACAGCAGATACAGCATTACAGGCCTGCATTGCACAGATACAGCATTACAGTCCTGCACAGCCTAGCCCAGATACAGCATTACAGCCCAGATACTGCACTACAGTCCTGCACAGCACAGCCCAGATACAGCATTACAGCCCTGCGCAGCACAGCCCAGATACTGCATTACAGTCCTGCACAGCACAGCCTAGATACAGCATTACAGCCCTGCACAGTACAGCCCAACCCAGATACAGCATTACAGCCCTGCACAGCCCAGATACAGCATTACAGCAGTCACATGTTGTACACACAGGTGATACAACATGTGATGGACTAACAGAACCACAAGGATTTATTAATAACATTACATTTTTCAAATTTGATAACTAATCAGTCCAAAATTCTACTTAGCTATAATGAAGGTTTTGTTTGAAACATTTTGCACTTAGAAACGTATCGTGCATGCTCAGCTAACGTTAACCCACATAAGGCTGGCTTTATATGGTGAAACTTTCACACAACTTTAGTTGCTTGAAACTTAGGTGAAACTAAGTTGCAATTGAGTTGCATGGTGTAAAGCCCTCTGCAATGCACTTGAAATTTGTCTGAAACTCAGCCGCAACAGTTGCAACACTCAACTTTGTGAAACTAGTTTCTCGCAACAGCCAATCAAAACGCTGACAATGTGTCAAATGTCGTCAAACTACCGATTTCACACATCAACTGCTGTGATCACTGACCTGGCAAAATATTAAGCAAAATAACATTATCCAACTTGCTCTCGTGTTGATTTGCCCACACGTCTTGTGATTCATAAAAATGTTAAACCATACGGAAAATTCAAAACTAGCTTTGGACTTTTAGTTTAAAAATAGGTAACAGTTAACGTTAGGAGCCTACGGCTGGTTCATATTCATGGGCCGGTTTCTGTGCGCTGTGGACGCTTCAGAGAGCGAGGAGTAAGAAATCTCGCAGTGCACGAGACTGTGATAACGGTATTTCAACTTTCAATTAGCCTTCGGTTGCTAGCAAATTTATGCCCCAATGTTAAAACAATGGACAATTCATTTCCGGTATCGTAAAATTATAAAGGTTTATTTAAAAACTACAATAAACAGAAATATCACCCATCAAAAGCATTAGTGTATCGCCTGACATATCGCTGTCAACTTTAGCGATTAGAATTTGAGCTAGGTCGTGGGGAAAAAAAAGAAGTCTTAATCTAAATGCAATTTTTTTTTAATGTACTTAATTGTACGAAAACGGCTTAACAAATCTTTCCCATATTTGTTTTATGTTGAGATATTGATGATGAGTTGATCTGCCAAGTGGCTTTGTAATTGGTGCTAAAACGGCTGAGCTATTGACGGGCAAAATTTCAATTTTAACATGTAAGTTGCAACCAAAACCTAATTTAATGATACCGCGTCCCCCTAATGATTGTTTTAAATGTCAGTGATTATGAATATGCATATGCTTTCAGGTGGAATTAATGGTGTTTAAGAAACTTTTTACCCAAAGATGCTATGCGCTAGAAATTAAATAGAAAAGATACTCATGGGCACAAAATGTAATCGTTGTTTAAGCACACATGATGTGGCAATACAATATTGACAGATTCCTATGGTGCAAATGTACAACATTGATTTAGACTACAAAATGAAAAATCATCATCTAAAACGGGCGTCTTACCAGGAGCTTGTTGGAGTCATTGAGACGGCCCTTTAGCGCCGTAGGAAGCTCGCCCACATTTGCCTTAATGAACTTGGCCTCAGAAATAACTGACGCCATCTCATCAAGCCCTTCCTTCCGGATTTTCCAGTTTTTATCCCCGATCTTGGACACCATCTCTGACGTGATCTTGTCACTGCAGACGAGAGTGGAGGTTGCGGAAAACGTTTCTTTAAAATGAACGTTACTAGGGCGATGCGGCTGAAAGACATACCTGATGTCGGTCCTAGGCAGTAGGTCCATGACGTCGGCCCCTCCCTCCTCTTCCTGCTCCTCCGACTCGCCTCCTTCGTCCTCCCCTCCCTTCTTAGTCAGGCCTCTGAAGGGAGCAGGTGGAGACTGGCCCTGCATCTGAAATAAGCCATCCAAGAACCATGACCAAGTTCACCATAACCACTCCTAAAACCATGACCACAGTGACCAATAACCACTCTAAAACTATGGCTACGTTCACACTGCAAGTAAAAAGTGGCCCAGATCCAATTTATATACACTACTCACAAAAAGTTAGGGATATTTGGCTTTCGGGTGAAATTTATGGAAAATGTAAGTTCACGCTACAGTGATATTATACGTATCATGAAAGTAGGGCATTTAAGTAGAAGCATGCAATGGTGATTTCCTCATCTCAAACAATTTATTGAAACAAAAGCCAACAACAGTGGTGGGTATACCACAACAAAAATGTCAATGTCTCAATAACTTGTCATGTGCCCTTGAGCATCAATTACAGCTTGACAACGACGTCTCATGCTGTTCACAAGTCGACTTATTGTCTGCTGAGGCATGGCATCCCACTCTTCTTGAAGGGCGGCCCTCAGGTCATTGAGGTTCTGGGGTACAGAGTTACGAGCCTCTACACGGTGAGTCAGCTGATCCCATAGGTTTTCTATGGGATTCAGGTCTGGAGAAAGTGCAGGCCACTCCATTTGAGGTACCCCAGTCTCCAGCAGCCTTTCCCTAATGATGCGACCTCGATGAGCTGGAGCATTGTCGTCCATGAAGATGAAATTAGGCCTGTGTTGTTCATGCAGGGGCACAATGACTGGATTAATGATGTTATTCAGGTAGTATGGGCTTGTCACTACCATTCACAAAGTGTAGGGCAGTTCTGTATTGACTAGACACACCTGCCCACACTGTAACACCGCCACCACCAAAGGGTCGTCTGGTGACAACAGTGGCTGATGCATAGCGCTCTCCTTGACGTCTCCAACATCGTTGGGGGCCATCATTTCTGCTCAACGTGAATCGACTTTCATCAGAGAACAGCACTGAGGCCCACTGGTCCCTCGTCCAGCGTAAATGCTCCCTGGCCCATGCAAGACGATGACGCCTGTGCCTGGTGGTGTGGTCAGGTACCCTTGCAGGTCGTCTAGCACGCAGACAACGCTGATGTAAACGGTTTCGAATGGTCTGCCGTGACACTTGGGTGCCTCTCACCTCCCTTAAATGTGCCTGGAGTTGAGTGGCATTCATCATCCGGTTCCGCAGGGCACTGTTCACAATGAAGCGGTCATCAGTGTGGGATGTGGCCAAAGGACGTCCACTTCTATGCCTTTCTGTGACTCTTCCAGTCTCTCTGTATCTCTGTTGCAACCTGCTGATGACACTCTGTGACACTCTAAGCTCAGTGGCCACTTCCCTCTGAGAACATCCTGTTTGAAGCCTCGCAATGGCGAGGTACTGTTGATCAATTGTTAGGTGTCGTCTTGGTCTCATGATGTCAAAATGTGAACAGCATGATGAAGAGGACTGTTTAAATACCAATTCTAATTGAACCAGGAAATTTATTGGTCGATTCATGGATCAAACACCTGTTGTGAATTTTGCCGTTCAGCTCCTTGTTAGAGAACAGCAAGTTGTGCAAAAAGTACTGAAACATTGAATAGTTGGACATGTGCATTCAAAAGTTTAGAGAAGGTCAAATTAATTTCACCTGTAAAGGTTATAGTGCATTTTAGGTTCATCCTGAAATTTCACCCGAAAGCCGAATATCCCTAACTTTTTGTGAGTAGTGTATATATATATATATATATATATATATTAGATCTACTCATCAACCAAATTTCAGCTTTGGTACTCAACTCCTTCATGGTTAGACCACATTTTGAAAAATACAAATTTTGCACAATTCCAGGGATACAAAACTTGAAATCGGCCGATCTACGTGCGTAAGCTCTGATCACAACATGCATATTTATCACAGGAGATAGGTAAAATAAAGTTAAGATGCCCCCTAGGGCCTAGAGCTAAGGTTAGATGTGGGATTTTCCCATGTCAGGTAAAATACAGGGATAACCCATTACACAATGATGGGATTTCCCATTACCAGGCAACAATATTTGGTCAATTTCATTCTAGCTCTATCATTCAAGAATTGAGATCCCATCAGTGAGCCTCGTCGATTACAGAATACATCCCAACTATACTTATTTACTAACTGCGAAACATGCGTGTGCTGCTGTTACTGTACCATGCATAGTTTTGTTTCCTAGGCCTACAATGCAATAACACTTATTTTGGAAGCAGTATTCACGTGGAGGCCGTCACTACAGACTAACTTAACGACTTCAATAACATTCAAGGCAAACTGCCAGCATTTATCAAGTAAACGACAAACTGTACACATCTATATGGCAGAATGTGGTAATTTAACATTTATCGTGTATGGTTTAAAGTACATGTACTATTCTGTTTGATGTCTGATACATAATTTGACACTTAAGTAGTAACGTAACTCTTAAGACTTATGTGAATTCCCGATATGTCAAAATGTGTACTTTTCAAAATGTTATCTAACCATGAAGGAGTTGAGTACCAAAGCTGAAATTTGGTTGATGAGTAGATCTAATATATCTGTTTAACTGGTGTAAATTTCAGAAAAACCTAACTGTCCACATGGTGATCCATTGACAAGACAGACGGTTGTGTTTTTGACTTTTTTTCACCCGGACGCAACTTTGGATGGATGTCATTCCTTTCCAAATGAATTGATTAGCCTGTACTTGCTTGTGACCATAGACATACACCTATAGATAATAGATCTGTGATATGGGATGTATAGACAGAGGTTGAGCAAATTTCAGGAGGCCATATCTCGGAAACGACATGTCGTATGAGGCAAATATTTTGTGTGTGTTCATTTTTCACACAATGGATTATTATGATGGAGTTTCATCAAAATCTGAGAGGGTCATACGGGAACTTTTCAGAAAACTGGTTGATTTGACACGGAATGACCCTATTGTGCTGCCAGGTCACAGCACGTCCTCTCCTAAGAGGATGGGGAGTTTTTGGATGTCTGTAAAAATTTTTAATGGAGGGTATCTCCGATTTATTTTGGGAAAATATTTATTTCTGATTTGATTGCATTTTTCCCATTTTGTGATAAAGTGCCTCTCCGTAGCAACTTCGTTGAGATGGCAATGTTTCTCCTCCCGGAATTTGTTGACTATCACGGTTACTCTGATCAAACTGTCCTCTTCCCCTGGCCCTGCCTCGCCCACCACGAACACGATTGTCGCTTTGGATAAAAGCGTCTGCTAAATGACTGTAATGTAATGTTTATGTAATGGCTGCCCCTCACCCTTACTCTGGGGCCGCGACCACTGGATGTTGATGGCTACAGAATGAACCGAGCAGAATTACAAAATTATGATTTTGAATTATTTTATGAAAATGAACAGTGGTCAAATTTACAGAGCAAATATAAGTTGAGATGGCAAAGCATATAAGTTGAGATGGCAATGGTTCTCCTCCCGGAACATTGCCATCTCAACTTATATGCTTTGAGCATGTAACGTAGTCTCCATTTACAAGGTTTGGTCAAACATGATAAATAGACTATTGTCAACAATAAACAAACATCACGACAATAGATAGCCTTAGCTATCGATAGCTACTACGTTATGGGAAGGATGTTCTTTCTTATCTGTTCTGTAGTTACTTCGATGATGTTTCTGTATGCACTTATTGTATGTCGCTTTGGATAAAAGCGTCTGCTAAATGACTAATGTAATGTAGCTAGGTGCATGGTCGTTATTTTTATAATGATATTGTTACCTCCTCGGCTGAAAACATCTTGCTAATGAGTAAGGGCAGAAACATACCTCATGGAAATAACGACGAGAACGTGGACGCTTCGAGCTACGCGAACAGTTTTTCGTTTGCCATGACATTTGTAAAAGACAAACCAGAGGAAAGCACAGATCGAACAAGAAAGTTGTTTACTGTTGTTGCTGCTATAGCGTCCCTTGCTGCAACGCTCTGGCTTGTCTTTCACAAATGTCATGGCAAAAGAAAAACTGTTCGCTTAGTTCGAATCATCCACGTTCGCGTATTTGCGTGAGGCATGTTTTGGTCCTAAGCTAAAATAAGAGTTTGCCTGGAAGCCTGTCCACATGACCTGGCCATGTCAATCAAATGAGCAGGAACCGCCCATTCATGACGTTAACACAATTTGAGCCGTTTCTGGCTTTAAAAATGGCGGCGGGATGTGAACAGTGTAACATTCAAAACATTAACAAAAAAACACTTTGCAAACAACTTGAGGTAGGAAATACATTAAACGTGTTTATTAGACCACAAGGACACATACAATGTTTTTTGGAAAGAAAATTTGAATGTAAACAAAGAACGAGTTGCTTACAATGAAACTACATAGTAAACCTGGAATGCAAATTCAGTTGTATTTCAACCCTGCACTGTGCATTGTTCCATAGAGTACTCAAGTGACTACGTCGCACTGGTTTTGGAAGCGACATCCCCATTCGTTTAGACCATAGACATTAACTAAAACTTACTTTTAAACAATTTCTAGTGACTATGTCTTACCATCAATTTCCTGGATTGTTCAATATAACAAAATGTGTTTTTTCTGGAGCAGCTTCAAGTATATTTGATGTTTTAGTATTTTTTTGTGTGAATCTACCAGCGCTGGCACTGTTTAAAAACTTGACGTCCCATAATTCCCTCCGGACGGTTCAAAGAAGTAAAATGGCAGAATTAGCAAGGTGGTATACACTGCCAAAAATGTCCAGACGAGATGATATTTGATTGGTCGAGAACCGCGTTGCAGTAATGGATATGTAGTCTGTTAAAGTGGACTACAAATCGGACTACAAATCATTAATCATTACTTTAAAAACTAACTTGGAACATGCAATGTATGCTCTATAACCATATACCACGCAGGCTAATCCTGAAATACATTTTTTTTTTTTTTTTTGGGGGGGGGGGTTAGGAAATACATTTCTTTTATTCAACATTCATGTTTTTTGTTCAATGAAAGAATCCATTAAAGTTCAACTCACAAATGTTTGCTTGGATGTCTGCTTATGACAAGACAAAATGTTTATATTTATGTCTGCATATGACAAGGTAAATACCGCTACTACAAATGACGCCAACATTTCCAATTTATTCCCGTTAATTCCCATGGAAAGTTTCCACCTTTGAATATTCCCGGAATTTTGCAACCCTCCCTCCACTGCTGTACACTTCGTTATTGCAACGCAGGTGGATTTTTCTTTCGGGACGCAAGTGATTTAAAATAATGTTAGGACATATTATTGTCCTGGTTTGTTGCACGATATTTATTATTCAGTTTTCACATGTAGCTAGCTTACTGCTTACCGAAAGTTAATGTTTGTTGGTCCAATAATGTCAATAGTCTAATCTAAAGGTGCACAGTGCTATTAGGCTATAAGTACACAGTAAGGTGAACAGACGGCATGTTGTAGATTCTTTATCTTGAGTATTTTATCACGGCTCGAACACTGTATTGACAAATCTGCATCCCGGAACTATCCATTTTATGAACATTATATTCATTGGTCTCACTCGCCAAACGGCCGAGCACTCTTTTCTTAACTCGCTCATCCTCAGAATCACTCGAACAGGCAAGCGGGCGAGGTTAATTTCATGCCTTGCGCATGTCCCAATCCAGCACCAAAACACTTGTCCATGCCCTGGTCACCTCTCGTCTAGATTATTGTAACTCCATCCTCTCTGGTGTCCCCTCCAAACTGCTCAATAAGCTCCAAATAGGCTCCAAATAGTCCAGAACTCTGACTATTTTCTCCCCTTCCCTTCTCATCCTATGTCCCTCCCACTTTTTATTCTGCTCTGTGTGATCTTTCCCCTTACTTTGTTTATTATTATTTTTGTATCCCCCCCCCCCCCCCCCCCCCTCCCCCCTCTACTCTGTGTCCTTGAGTTTCTTGAAAGGCGCAGATAAATAAAACGTATTATGTTTCACTGAAACCGCCCATGTCACAGTCCCCCCATTCCTGGCTCCGATCTTGCATCCACAAGTCCCTCTTCACAGAATAGCAGCCGTGGTAGCACAAAAAGATAGTTAAAACCATGGCTCTTTTTTCACCTTCTCGCAGTTATCATTAGCTGACGAACTTGCATCTGGCCTCCACTGCACATCAACTTTAAAATTAATGAAGAAGCAGTGACTGATGACTCATTTTGTTGTTTATTTCTGCAATGTAGGCTGTGTAACAGGTGTGATGTCTTTTGTTATTGTTAATTTGCGTATGCGGGTCATTTCAGGCGAGCAATCTGTTCACACAGGTATCGGATATGGGCCACATTAAATTAATGTCAATGGCGAAACAAATAAAATTGGATCTGAGCAATAAATCGGAATTGAGCATTAAGAGTAAGACATGCAGTGTGAACGTAGCCTATGACCCGAGACCAATAACCACTAAAAACCATGAGCACAGTGAACAATAACCACTCTAAACCCATGGCCACACTTCCCAACATGGTGACCAAACCATTAGTTGGCAAGTAAATGTCCACTAGACCAGTATAAAACAGCAGCATGGTTGCTAAAAGCATAAAAGGAGTACCTTTTCAAACTCCGCGTCTATCTGAGCGAGCTGGGCGGGCTTCTCGTCCTGGAAGAACATGCGTAGAGGGGCCCCCATGTACAGGTACATGACTCCCAGCAGGGTGATGGCAGATGTCCTTATGGCCTGGAGCAGGGGAAAGGCCACTTCATATACAGGGGAAAGAGACCAGCCTAGGAAGCTGGAGCCCACTCACTACATGCATATGCAGAGGATGTGGATGGAAGGGCTACTGGAGGACCAGCATGTACACCGGTTTTGTTCCAACTAATCATTCTGGCTCAATTTTCTGAGCAGCAGGTGAGCTTAATGCAGGTACACTCCTTTATCAGACAAAAAGTAAAGAGCCTTCAGCAAGGATACATGCACAGCCTGCAGCTGTAACTCATGACTATGAAACATGTCAGATGGAATAAATTATAAAAGTGAGTGCGAAATCCAGAAACTGATCTGCCCTGGAGTTCTCATTCCGATGGAACTGCACCCCTGGATCGTATGAATGGAAGGCTGGCGTACTCACAGGATTGGTCGCGCCCAAAGCGGTTTTGACATTGTTGATGAATGCCTTAACATTGATACTGTGGGGATAAAATACACACATGGGACATTGAGAACTTAATATCACAAATTAAATTTTTACACATACATCACATACAAATTTCAAACTTAATTCAGAGATAACATTAAAAACTAAAATTAAATTCAATCAAAGTTTTATTAAAAACTCAAACCATTCCTGCTTTAATTTAAATTTTTTTTTAAAAAGTAAAAAACTTACCCTGCAAATCCAAACTCCTTCATGGCATTTGCAAGCCAATTGAGGGTCTCTGCTTGGTTTTTTGGGTTCTTCTGTGCAAAAGCCATAGAGACAACCTGGAAGTGAAAGCAACAGTTGCATGCGGGACCCTTTAAACCCGAAACGACATCTTAAATTAGCTAAATAAAATTAACCAATATCTCCTGGTATTCCGTCTATTGTATAATGTTGCATTTATTTTGCGGCTGCTCTCTTGTAAATAAATGTTTCTGTACCTCAATATGATTTCATGGTTATAGAAAAAACTAAAATTGAGTTTAAAATGTACAAAAGGAAGATTAAAAACCACTTGGTCTCTTGAGATAACCTGCATTGGATCCATACTTCCGAAATGTGAAAACAGGGAATTCTTCACATTATATGACTCTTCAAGTTGTTTCAGAGTCATATAAACAATACTGACATGGATTTTTATTCATATTTATTTATTTTTTTACGGCTGTGTGGATAGGCTACTGTCAGAACTCACTGTATTCGCACAAGCTCCAAAAATACCAGTTTTTACATTCTCTCAATAACCACGTTGCCTATTTAAATTGAAGAACTTAAAATGTTGTGTAGGCTAGGCTATAACTATGACCAGTAGCCTAAATGTCTAGGGCTACAACAGGAAAATTTTACAGCATTGAGATCTTGAAAGCTCCAGAGACTGTGCAAATAACATTAGCCTACCTACTAGCCCACCAAAGACGGTGGATTGTGCTGTAGGCTATATGGTGTAACGTTATAATACAATAAAAATGTAATTTAAAAAAATTGTGCAAATGCCCATTTGTTTTAATCTGTAGGCTAATGTTGCTTCATGACTAGGCTAAATATAGATTATTACAATAGCCAAGGTTGATGGGCCTGTGAGTAGGGAGATCAGAGTCGGTTGTGCTGTGCACCGGGGTCGTTTCCAGTGTTTTCATCAAATGAAAAAGAAGCTAAATTGCTGTCATTTTACTGCCATCTGTTGGGTAAAGACATGAATGACAGTCTACACAACATAGCCTATGCGGAATAGGCCTACACAATTTTTTTTAAATTATATTTTTTATTTAAAGGTTGTATCAGCGATTTTGGGTCGAAACATAAATGATCACATTCATCTGATTTTTCCTCACGATCCGCTAGCTGCCCGCCCCATAAGCAGGCCGTCAAAAAAACCACGTCTCTGTAGGCAGCCTATGCTCCGAGATCGTACACAAAAACAAATGGTACTACCAACCACTCAAAACCAAAATAAACAGTATTCCAACCAATCACCGACAAGGGGTGGGTGATACTAATACGCTAATACTCTTATCTCGCTGAAATCTTGACGGATTTACAAACGGTTTGGTTTCTTACAAACGTTATTAACGTGGTTATAATTCTGGATGCTTGAACACTATTTTTTAAAACATAACATAATTGGCTCTGAGCTGGAGCTGGCTCTGTTTGTTTGGGATTTCGCTTCAGAAGTGACGTCACCCAAAATCGCTGATACAACCTTTAATTAGCCTATACACCATACAAAATAATCCACCGTCTTTGGTAGGCTATAGGCTCAGGCTGTGTTTCGTTCCGATCGCTGTCTCAGGCTTTCTGTGGACTACGTTACCTTTTCTCTGCACACAGCCTGTAAGGCTGTCTAAAAGAAAACAATAATCAATATAAATCGTGGTTACTGTTTGTATAGACAGAATCCGCTTCGGTCACATTAGTATACGTGCTACAAGTGTAATTTTACGACAAATACCCCATTCTGGATTATCACCCCGGGGAGCACAGAGCAACGAACGAACATATTTCGCCACCATTTGGACTCATATCATAGCCAGGTAACTACACAACCCAAAGTTCTATCAAAGTTTAATTTAGCTTTAAGAATGAAGTTTGAGTACTTTTTACAACACTGCCATTGAGTGTCAGAGAATTAGAAGGGCTCCCCCATGTCCATAGTGGTTATTGCTCTTCAGTTTTATGGACGGTTGACCAACACTACGGTGTAACATCTGGTTATTTCAGCAATGACAATATTAATTTGACGATTAAATAACCGTTAATGTTTATTTATTTATTCTTTTTTAAACAGTTATATCGTCCCCATCCCTAGAGGCAATAAAGGCAAATACTGAGACTGAGCAATTTTGGCTCTGAGAATGAGAATTTCCTGATTGCTGTGTGAAAAGGGCATCCCTGGAAAGGTGGTGGTAGGGTGGGGTGGGGCGGGGCTAACCTGTTCGGCAGTCCAGGGCAGGGAGCATGCTTCTCCGATGGCGGTTAGGGCCTCCTTGGCCTTCCCCCCACACTTGATGTCCCCGACCTTGTCCACCAGCCCGTCCATCACCACTCCCGCCGAGGTCTTGGAGAAGGAGCCCTTCTGGGCGACCAGGCCCACTATGTGCAGCTTCATCTGCATCACCTGCAGCCAGAAAACTGTTACTCAGTACTGCGCAGTCACCTGAACCCAGAACACTGTTACTCAGTACTGCGCAGTCACCTGCAGCCAGAACACTGTTACTCAGTACTGCGCAGTCACCTGCAGCCAGAACACTGTTACTCAGTACTGCGCAGTCACCTGCAGCCAGAACACTGTTACTCAGTACTGCGCAGTCACCTGAACCCAGAACACTTACTCAGTACTGCGCAGTCACCTGAACACAGAACACTTACTCAGTACTGCACAGTCACCTGAACCCAGAACACTGTTACTCAGTACTGCGCAGTCACCTGAACCCAGAACACTGTTACTCAGTACTGCACAGTCACCTGCAGCCAGAACACTGTTACTCAGTACTGCGCAGTCACCTGAACCCAGAACACTGTTACTCAGTACTGCACAGTCACCTGCAGCCAGAACACTGTTACTCAGTACTGCGCAGTCACCTGAACACAGAACACTTACTCAGTACTGCACAGTCACCTGAACCCAGAACACTGTTACTCAGTACTGCGCAGTCACCTGAACCCAGAACACTGTTACTCAGTACTGCACAGTCACCTGCAGCCAGAACACTGTTACTCAGTACTGCGCAGTCACCTGAACCCAGAACACTGTTACTCAGTACTGCACAGTCACCTGCAGCCAGAACACTGTTACTCAGTACTGCGCAGTCACCTGCAGCCAGAACACTGTTACTCAGTACTGCAGTCACCTGAACCCAGAACAGTTACTCAGTACTGCACAGTCACCTGAACCCAGAACAGTTACTCAGCATGGCGCAGTCACCTGAACCCAGAACACTGTTACTCAGCATGGCGCAATCACCTGAACCCAAAACAGTTACTCAGTACTGCACAGTCACCTGAACCCAGAACACAGTTACTCAGTACTGCGCAGTCACCTGAACCCAGAACACTGTTACTCAGTACTGCACAGTCACCTGAACCCAGAACAGTTACTCAGCATGGCGCAGTCACCTGAACCCAGAACACTGTTACTCAGCATGGCGCAGTCACCTGAACCCAAAACACAGTTACTCAGTACTGCAGTCACCTGAACCCAGAACACAGTTACTCAGTACTGCGCAGTCACCTGAACCCAGAACACTGTTACTCAGTACTGCGCAGTCGCCTGAACCCAGAAGACTGTAACTCAGTACTGCACAGTCAACTGAACCCAGAACACTGTTACTCAGTACTGCGCAGTCACCTGAACACAGAACACTGTTACTCA
Organism: Synaphobranchus kaupii; assembly: GCA_029718625.1. Lineage (NCBI taxonomy): Eukaryota > Metazoa > Chordata > Actinopteri > Anguilliformes > Synaphobranchidae > Synaphobranchus > Synaphobranchus kaupii. The sequence continues at coordinate 7,593,861 of CM056384.1, forward strand.
GCATGGCGCAGTCACCTGAACACAGAACAGTTACTCAGCATGGTGCAGTAATCTGAACCCAAAACACAGTTACTCAGTACTGCGCAGTCACCTGAACACAAAACACTGTTACTCAGTACTGCGGAGTCACCTGAACCCAGAACACAGTTACTCAGCATGGCGCAGTCACCTAAACCCAGAACACTGTTACTCAACATGGCGCAGTCACCTAAACCAAAAACAGTTACTCAGTACTGCGCAGTCACCTGAACCCAGAACACTGTTACTCAGTACTGCGCAGTCACCTGAACACAGAACACTGTTACTCAACATGGCGCAGTCACCTGAACCCAAAACAGTTACTCAGTACTGCGCAGTCACCTGAACCCAGAACACAGTTAGTACTGCGCAGTCACCTGAACCCAGAACACAGTTACTCAGCATGGCGCAGTCACCTGAACCCAGAAGACTGTTACTCAGCACGGCGCAGTCACCTGAACCCAGAACACTGTTACTCAACATGGCGCAGTCACCTGAACAGAGAACACTTACTCAGTACTGCGCAGTCACCTGAACACAGCACACTGTTACTTAGCATGGCGCAATCACCTGAACCCAGAACAGTTACTCAGTATCGTCAGTCACCTGAACACAGAACACTGTTACTCAGTACTGCGCAGTCACCTGAACCACATGTACCCAGAACACAGTTACTCAGTATTGCGCAGTCACCGGCACCCAGAACACTGTTTCTCAACACTGCTCTTCTAGCCAGTCAAGATTAAAAACACCCATGACAATTCAGAATCTACATAAGCAGAAAGCAAATCACTAAAATTATCAACGGCACATTCAGCAGCGAGGGAGGGCGATAGATTCCAAGTAAAATAAAGGAGTTATTTTGTACCAGGAGTAACCTCAAGGCAAGTAATTCACATAGATTTTGTCACTTTGGATAAAAGCATCTGCTAAATTAATTGTAATGTAATAGATTTTCCAATGAAGCAGACAGCAAAAACATAAATGGCTACACCACCACCCCTTCCAATTCTATCAGATCTAAAAATATTGTATCCATCAAGTTAGTGGAATCGGCAACACTACTTTTTAGCCAAGTTTCAGGCAGTACTAAGCATGAGACAAGGATGTTTAAATTATCCATTTTCTAACATTTAAGTGAAGCAGGCGAAAACTATGGAATCCTAAAGGTGACAAGTCACTAATGGGCTATCTGGATTTGAAAAAATAAAAAGCTTTTAATAATTTCCTTAGCCAGTCAATAAATTAATTTAAAAATAATTTATTTTACTCTCCCATTTATCATTTACTTTATTCATTTTAGTCCTCACTTTTCCCATTTTCTCAGACCAAGCATGCATTTAATCATTTATCCATTTCCAATTTTTCCCATGCAACATATCCCATTTTCCTCTCCACATTTTCTATTCTCCTCATTGCTTATATGATGCGAAGGCCGTGTCTAAGGCCTACATTAGGTTCAATGTCACCCCAACTGTAACCTGGGGTAACCTCAGAATCTGAGCACGCGTTTTGATAGGTTCATATAATTCAACGTGCAACGCCCTGCACGTGTCAATCATTAGCTTATTAGCTACTCCACCCATACCGGAAAAACAAACTAACGAGGAAATGGTTTCCTCTCCGGTAAACAAACTATGTGCATGTTGCAAAGCACGGACAATTCTGACGCGCGGGATTTTGTGATAAGCTACAACTCTGTCTTAGAATTAAACAAACAAACAGCTGGATTAGGAGGTAATTGGTGAGGTGGTGCTTAATTAAAACAGCTTGTGATTTGTTCAGCGTAGGTTGCCTGAGTGCACAGCTTCAATATCTACGTAATTTGCCAACAAGATCAAAGCCTCCTTACCAGAGTCAGGAGTATGGTCCAGACTCGAGCATTAGCCAGGGTACCCCCAAATGAGCAGAAGCGAGAGAAAAAAATCTGCGCTGTAAACCGAACAACTCAGGCTAAACACACCCACCCTTCATGTTGCAGTCATGTACTCATAGCCAACTTATACATTTTTTTAAAAAAAGCAGTCTTAAACAAGTTTAACGTTACCGGTGTCATTTTCTTTTAGTTAGCTAGCAGTTGTAATGGCTAACGTTAGCAGATCATTTGTCTAAAATAGCGAATGCTAGCTAATAATATTCATTTAGCAATCTAGCTAGGCCCACATGAAGCAAGTTGTGCAACGTTGACAACTCGCTTCATGTTAATGGACAGTGCTAGCTAGCCAAGGCAGCTGTTTTGGCGAGAGAAGGGCCATAGATCTACAACATATTGAAGTCCTGTAGTTGTACTCAAAACAGGCTCCTTTTAATCTAAGATTGTTTAAAGGGAAACTCATTAGAGAAATTTACTTACGGAACTGAACTCAGAAAAAGTGATGCCACGGCCACACTTAGGCTGTGTCTCAAACCGCATACTTCCATGCTCTGAGCACGCAATCATGTTGGAGTGCGAGTCCAAACCGAAGTACGGTAGTACGGAGCACGGACAAAGTACCCGTATGAGTGCCACGTTTGTATGCATCGATGCTTGCTCCAACCGGGAAAAATCCCACAATTCCTTTAGGAAAAAAGGTCAAGACAAAAATTTCCGTTGTAATAGGGGGACCACAGTGGTGAGATCAAACTCAATAATTTAGCTAACTTTAGATATTAGTAACCATGTAAATTGCAATGCAATTTGCTAGCTATTAATTGAACGTAGTTAGTTATCTTAGCCAGGTAATAATGGCGTTAGGAATTAATAGCCTATTAAATATTGGCAGTCGCATATAATCCAACTTACTTGCAAGCTGGACATCAACCCAGTTAGCTAGTGTTGCACTAACGTTAGATAACATTATACCAGTAGCCTGCAGCCAGCTGTGTGATCTGGGAACTTCCCAATACAGTAAGGTCAATCTATACAGTAGGCTACTCTGGCATATACAAATATCGGATTGTCATTTAATGTTAGATGTCATGTCACGCCAGTAGCCTAGGCTACTGTAGCCGACATTGGCTAACGTTAGATGTCATGTCACGCCAGTAGCCTAGGCTACTGCAGCCTACATTGGCTAACGTTAGATGTCATGTCACGCCAGTAGCCTAGGCTACTGCAGCCTACATTGGCTAACATTAGATGTCATGTTAGATGTAACGTTAGATGTCTACTTGCAGCCAGAACTGCATACCCAGCTGGTAAACATAATGAACATAATGAAAATATAGACAATTGTTTATAATGTAATGACAACTGTATTTCGGGGTTGATAGTTCAAAGTTATCCAATGCTGCAATGAATATCTTCATATCGTTGCCTTCCACTGAACCTTCTTCTGGCATAGCTACGAACACTAGCATAAAGGAGAATTCATATGAACTGGCTAATGTTAGTTATAACATTGCAGGCTAAATGTTGCTGATATTAACATTACTGGTGACATTACAATGTTTCAGTAACATAGTATACCATTTCTACAGTACCTACAATGCAAGCTAACGACCTAACGTTATTCCTCTCAAGTGTACTTACTACTATCAGAATTTTCCCAATAGTTACGGCAAAGGTCACACGAAGTGTGTCCCATAACTGAGCAAAACATTCCGTGCTACCGTATTTCCATGCACCAGAGTGCGTACTCCTAAGCCTTGACTGCACGGGAGTATGCGGTTTGACACACAGCCTTAGGCTCACACCACCCAGGCATTGTAGACACGCCCTCATTCTCATTATCATATTAGCGATATTAGTGAGGAAAATCTTGTGGATGACCCGAATGTCATTTTATAGGATTTGGATACTCGGTGTTGCCGAACAAATTTCAGAGTATTCATTCTCATAAAAACACGTTTGAAAAAAACTGCAATATTAATGTTGTTTCCTAATAGTAATAGTAATCAAAAGCATAACAGTTGCAGTTCATTATACATCCAGTGGGGATGCCATTGTATAGCCTAATTCAGTCTCTAGGCTAGTTGTGACAGTAATGAATGGTAGGCCTATTTTTTTGGAAAGCTCGACACAGCAACAGCATAACACGGTTCTTTCAAAAATTATATTTTATTGAACACGGTCATTAAACAACAGATCAGTAGCCTATTTTAACAAGTTAAAAACGGGTACATGCTGCGTGATAGGCTACAATAAAAACACAATCAATCACTGTCGGATAAAGCGCTCTGGCAATAAGAAAATAACCGACAAGAACATTCTACAGCAAGTTAAAAAAAGGCTAATAAGTAGAACATTATTATTATTATTATTATTATATTAGGCTATTATTAAGCTGGTCAACCATTCATTGCTTATGCCAGGGTTCATACACATTTCCACCAATGGATTTCCATGACTTTTTCATGACTTCAAACCAAATTTTCATGACCAAATATTCTGTGAATTCACTGTGAATACATAAATCAGGATAGAATTTGGTATTGAAATTAACCATGAGAATTCCAAAGCACACAGTGAATAACATGAATGACTGACAATAATTTGATCAAAAGATAAATTTTGGTTGATAAGCATTCCATAAAACTGACACAAATCAAAAGAGCTTTAGTTGGCAGCAGCTTCTAGCTAGTGCACACATTGCTTTTCCTTTTGCAGTGCAAATTTTAACAAACATTGGCTAACAATCCTGTCGGAATTTTAGGTTTTATTAGTTTTAATTTATAATTTCATAGAAATGTGAATACTATAATTGGGACGTCGACAACTCGCCACTATAAGGCCAACGTAGATAGTTAATCGTTGATATGAGTGATGTGTATTATAAAAGATTCTTAAATGGAAGGTGCTCCGTTAGTTTTAGAATAAGTTAATTTTCCTTCGACATATATTTAGTTTATATCAAAACAGCCATGGGTTTCGGTTTCGTTTCGACATTTAATGTAGAATATTTAAAAACCGTTTTCTACATCAATGGGAAACGCAATGTCAGACCGGCGGTGCGTGATGACGATTCTTTTGAATAAAGTCTAGTTTTGGGATTTAGTCGGACATTTGTCAGCTAAGTTATAGGCTAGCAAGCACTTTTATAGCCAATATCGGCTGACTTAACTAGTTGATCCCTCTGTATAACTGTCTCAATGTTTGCATTGCAATGACCACAGAGATAACTACACCGATATTAACATAACCATTTCTAAATCAAAACTCACCTTAGGTGGAAATGTTGCTTAGTGGCCTGGTGCCAAAGCCAGAAACCTCTTCAGTTTCTCACTACCCTTCACAAAATCGCCAGTGATGGCGCCAGTCTGAGTGTAATTTATCTTTATTCTCAATTACAATCAAATCAAAAGTTAATTTGGCTATTTTTGACAGGTTTTCACTGAGTTTTCTGGTATTTTTATTTTTTCCATTCTTATCATTCAGAATTGGAGGCGGAGCACTACTACTACAGGATTGCATGTGGTAGTGCATGTAAACAGTCATACATGTGAGCTACTCAAGGAATGGAGTATGTTTGCAGATAACATGCACTAAACTAAAAGTTTGGAATCAGACATTTTTATGTTTTTGAAAGAAATTGACTTATTCACCAAGGAAGCATTAAATTGATCAAAAATACAGTCAAGACATGGATAATGTTAAAAACTGCAATTTTCTTTTCTCATTCTATTTCTACTTGAGCAATCATAGACATTTTTACACAGTTTCTGCTACTGACAGATATAGCAAGTAGGGATGGGGGTTTTGGCTTTTTTTTGTACACGTTTACACTTAGAATGTTGGCGTGTATCCGCGGTTAACCGTAACATGACGTCATAGCTTAAGCGATGACGTCATAGCCATAGAGGCCAACGATACTGGTCGGAAACTCGAGTCGCTGCTAGTAAGTAAGCAAGCAGTTATGAAAGATTAACGTTAGGAGGTAAATATAGGTTAGAATATACTTTACTGTTTCAAAATGTTTTCATAAAATAAACTAGTGTCATGAAATTCAAATAAAACAGTCCAATCACGGAGTGTTTTTGTGATTGTCCACCGGCTTGGGAATGAGTAAGATGGCTCAACATACTCCATCAGAGACGGAAAGCCTGGCGCATCCACTTCACTTAACGGTCTTGTGTCTTTCACAATCATATCCGCGATCAGCTGGGTGATTTTCGCAGCTCTCTGTGAAGTGGACTTGTAGAAGACGGAGCCTATTCGGGGTTGGGTGCTAGCATTACCCACCGCGGCATCTTGTTCAAAATCTACGTTCGCGTGTTTTAATCGCAGATGATTGTTCATTGAGCTCGTACTCCCCCCTTTCACACTTAAAACGACACCAGAGTGTACATGTTACCGAGTTGCCGTCTACTTATTTTGTAAAATAATTCCAGGCTTTAGCTTTTCCGCCGCTCATTTTGATGCTTTCACTCAAATTCACTGACTCTTTGATTTTTTCCATCAACGTTACTTATGTTGACGTGATTTCCGATCTAGATATATTTAAATGCTTTAGATATAGGCTATACATAATATTGTACGAGGAACAATTATACGCAACATTTAATATTTAATATGATTTTAAAAAATTTTTTTTTATTATTTTAAGATTTCGGTTAATCTGTCCTAAACGGATAGTGATTAATTTTCGTGTACACGGTTAAACGTGTACACGACCCCATCCCTAATAGCAAGGCGAGGTATCATACCAGCTTCTCAGTTCCATAACATAACACAGTTCCATAACACCCAAACTATCCAATTTGTGAAAAACTCTAAATTTCGAATGATTTAAGCGAAGGTACAAGACTGTAGGAAAATATTTTTTATTAACAAACAAACTACACAATAGCGCTTAGCCAATCACAGTTTGAACGTTGCTCGGACCTCCTTGGCCTGGAGTGATCAACAAGAGACAGGCAGGCATATTGCCGCCAGTTTTGTAGCGTAGCTACCTAGCATTACATTCTTCCGCTTTTTGCACATAGCCTAATCATTTTAATTATAAACAAATAAAAACATAGAAAGTGTGACCAACCACCATGTTAATCCTTTAATATTAGGTTGCATATCCTTTGCATGCCATGACTTCCTGATGTCTGTGACCCAACAACAATCAAACATCAAAAGACTCTTGATATCTTATTTTCAGGTAGTCTTACAAGCGATACTATGGCTCAATCTCAATTTCCGCCTTGAGCCCTAAGGACTGAGCCCCCACAGACTTTAGGGTGACGTCACATGCCCAATGTGAGTGCATGAGTGCAAGGTACAAATACGAGGAATGGGACAGAACTTGGCGATACAAACCTCTCTGCATTTGAATGGATCTTTATGGGAATTGGGGGGTGGGACTAGATTTAGCTGTAAATTACACTAGAACAGTACGGATAACATGTTTGGTCATCAAGGGTCCGAGGTATCAAACAAGCGACAATCCATCACTCTGCTGCCAGATATGCAGGAGATATGGATGGATCACTAAGGGTTGTTTCTCCGGACTTATTGTTCCATAAAGTTCAATAGGAAAATGAGTCAGGACAAACAACCTTTAAAGTGATCCATCCATGTCTACTGCATATCTGGCAGCAGAGTGATGGTTTCAGGCTCGTTTGATACCTCAGAAGACACTGAGACACTGACTGATTCACAGAAAAAAAAAAACAGGAAGTTTTGCTCCCAGAACACCGTTACTCAACACTGCAGTGTCACCTGAACCACCTGCAGCCAAAACAGTTACTATACACGGCGCAGTCACTAGCAGCCAGAACAGTTACTTAAAGGTTGTATCAGCGATTTTGGGTGGAAACATAAATGATCACATTCATCTGATTTTTCCTCACGATCCGCTAGCTGCCCGCCCCATAAGCAGGCCGTCAAAAAACCGCGTCTCTGTAGGCAGCCTATGCTCCGAGATCGTACACAAAAACAATGGTACTACCAACTACTCAAAACCAAAATAAACAGTATTCCAACCAATCACAATGATCTGCACAAACGCTAATACTCTTATCTCGCTGAAATCTTGACGGATTTACAAACGGTTTGGTTTCTTACAAACGTTATTAACGTGGTTATAATTCTGGATGCTTGAACACTATTTTTTAAAACATAACATAATTATTCATAAGTATGTTTGTTTGGGATTTCGCTTCAGAAGTGACGTCACGTTTGTGCAGATCATTGTGATTGGTTGGAATACTGTTTATTTTGGTTTTGAGTAGTTGGTAGTACCATTGTTTTTGTGTACGATCTCGGAGCATAGGCTGCCTACAGAGACGCGTTTTTTTGACGGCCTGCTTATGGGGCGGGCAGCTAGCGGATCGTGAGGAAAAATCAGATGAATGTGATCATTTATGTTTCCACCCAAAATCGCTGATACAACCTTTAACACTGCGCAGTCACCTGAACCCAAAACACGGTTACTCAACACGGCGCATGACACATTGTTAGCACCGAAGCAACACACGCTCCTTCACACAGCAAATCAGGTGTACCTGGAAGTTAGTCTCCTTCCAGCCGGGTTTTTTGGCCAGCATTCTGACAAGTGCCTGGCACGGCATTTCACTCTTCTCCATCACTTCCACCGCCTGACAAGCACACATCAGGCACACGGTTAAATCATTACCACATCTTTAAACCATTATCACTCGTTTAAATCTTTTCAGGCAGACTTAAATCACTTTCACACATTTAAATAATTTCAGGCATGTCCCATACATATAGCGAAATGCACTAAATCTAGTACACAGTTCTTTACATACTTAAGCAAAAGCTGAAACTGGTCAAAAACACTTGGGGAAAAAATAAAATTCCCAGTCTGCGCAATCCAAGACAACATTAGGCTGGTACCATTAGCACACTTCAGTGAATTAACACTAGTTACAATTGCACAAATCTGTTTTTTCTAAAAAATTTAAAAAATAATAATTATGTCGACGACAAGCACGCTATGCTACACACTGCCTGTGCTTTGCCAAACACAATTACCATTTTTTCATGTGTTGATTTTGGTGCCAAAGAAATGCATCATTTATCAGGGCACAGGAGAAAATGAGGCAAGCATTAAAAACGTGAGAATTTGGTTTCCCTGCCCGTAACTGAAACGGGGCCAGATGTGTCACCTTCTGGAACTCTTCCATGCTGGCCAACCGCTCCTTCCAGTTCCCGCTGTCCAGCTGCTGCATGCAGGAAGCGGGAAGCACGGCGGCTGCCTTCTCCACACACACCTCCGGCTGCGGGACAAAAGCAGGGTCACCTGACAGGAAATTCGGAAGGCGGCTCCGACACTACCCCCCCACTGACATGTCCTTGGCTTACAGAAAGCTCCGCCTCCAACACATCCCTGCAGTCATCTTTGGGCTTCTTCCCTTTTGCGCAGCCAGCTACCATAGGCTTCCCCTTCTTGGGAGGTCCTGAAGCCTGTGGGCACGAGCAGAGGTGCTGTTACACACAAAATTAGCAACTCTGGAGGTAAGGTTTGGAGTGCCAACCCTTGTGAAAAATCTTTGTATTCCTCCAACCCTGGAGGTCAGGTTTGGAGTGTCAACCCTTATGAAAGAGCTTTCTGCATTCCTCCAACCCTGAAGGTAAATACAGCTAGTACAAATAGCGCCAACATTTCCAGTTTATTCTCTCATATTCCCATTAATTCCAATGGAAAGTTTCCACATTTGAATATTCCCAGAATTTTGAGACCCTACAGTTATACATTTCTGCTGAGCCAACGGATCCCGACCAAGATGGCCTATGCTCGCTGACTGCCTGTTTGGCTGCTAAAAACAAATGGATGAGCGACAACTTCCCAAAACTAAATGAAGATAAAACTGATACACTTTCGCTAGGACAAAAATCTGAGAAACCCTTTTCAGTAAGCCCGGAGACCTCGCTCTCCAAACCAAACCAGAAGTTAAAAGCCTAGGTGTCATGTTATATTCCAACTTAAAGGTTGTATCAGCGATTTTGGGTGGAAACATAAATGATCACATTCATCTGATTTTTCCTCACGATCCGCTAGCTGCCCGCCCCATAAGCAGGCCGTCAAAAAACCGCGTCTCTGTAGGCAGCCTATGCTCCGAGATCGTACACAAAAACAAATGGTACTACCAACCACTCAAAACCAAAATACAGTATTCCAACCAATCACAATGATCTGCACAAACGTAATACTCTTATCTCGCTGAAATCTTGACGGATTTACAAACGGTTTGGTTTCTTACAAACGTTATTAACGTGGTTATAATTCTGGATGCTTGAACACTATTTTTTAAAACATAACATAATTATTCATAAGTATGTTTGTTTGGGATTTCGCTTCAGAAGTGACGTCACGTTTGTGCAGATCATTGTGATTGGTTGGAATACTGTTTATTTTGGTTTTGAGTAGTTGGTAGTACCATTGTTTTTGTGTACGATCTCGGAGCATAGGCTGCCTACAGAGACGCGGTTTTTTGACGGCCTGCTTATGGGGCGGGCAGCTAGCGGATCGTGAGGAAAAATCAGATGAATGTGATCATTTATGTTTCCACCCAAAATCGCTGATACAACCTTTAAATTTGAAAGCACATTAACAAGGTGACCAAGACCGCTTTCTTCCACCTGAGAAATGTGGCCCAAGTACGGCCGTTTTTAACACCAGAGGATGCAGAGAAATTAGTTCACTTTTATTACTAGCAGACTAGACTACTGCAATGCCCTCTTTACCGAGCAGCCCAAAAAGTCAATAGAGAAACTTCAGCTCATTCAGAATTTGGCTGCTAGACTTTTAACAAAGACCAAAAAGAGAGAGCATATCACTCCTGTCCTAATCACCCTGCACTGGCTCCCTGTTTCTTTTAGAATTGATTTCAAGGTACTTTTACTCACCTACAAAGCTCTAAATGGCACAGCACCCACATACATTTCTGATTTTCTAAGTTCGTATCAGCCAACAAGAGCCCTCCGGTCCTCAGGTGGTGATCTTTTAACCGTTCCCAAAGTACTGCACAAAACGAGTGGGGAAGCCGCTTTTAGCTATTATGACCCAAAACTGTGGAACACCCTACCCAGACACAGAGATGCAAGCTCTGTGAACATAAAAAAAACAAAAAAACAGCTCAAAACCTACCTGTTCGAGCAGGTTTTTAATTAACCTGCAGAGAAAGCTCTCCCTGTGTACCTAGCATCTCTTACTAGTGTCCCGCTAGAATTTCTCTATGTACAGTTGAAGACAGAAGTTTACATACACTTAGGCTGAAGTCATTAAAACTCATTTTTAACCACTCGGCAGATTTCATGTTAGCAAACTATAGTGTTGGCAAGTCAGTGAGGACATCTACTTTGTGCATGGTACAAGTAATCTTTCCAACAATTGTTTACAGACCGATTATTTCAGTTTTAATTCACTATAATTAACTAATTCCAGTGGGTCAGAAGTTTACATACACTAAGTTGACTGCCTTTAAACAGTTTGTAAAATTCCAGAAAATGATGCCATGGCTTTAGAAACTTCTGATAGGCTAATTGACATTATTTGAGTCAATTGGAGGTGTACCTGTGGACGTATTTTAAGGCCTACCTTCAAACTCAATGCCTCTTTGCTTGACATCATGGGAAAATCAAAAATCAGCCAAGAACTCAGAAAGAAAATTGTGGACCTCACTTGCAAGCCGAAGAACACCATCCCAACCGTGAAGCACGGGGGTGGCAGCATCATGTTGTGGTGGTGCTTTGCTGCAGGAGGGACTGGTGCACTTCATAAAATAGACGGCATCATGAGGAAGGAAAATTATGTGGATATATTGAAGTAACATCTCAAGACATCAGCCAGGAAGTTAAAGCTTGGTCACAAATGGCTCTTCCAAATGGACAATGACCCAAAGCATACTTCCAAAGTTGTGGCAAAATGGCTTAAGGACAACAAAGTCAAGGTATTGGAGTGGCCATCACAAAGTCTTGACCTCAATCCAAACAAAGATTTGTGGGCAGAACTGAAAAAGCGTGTGTGAGCAAGGAGGCCTACAAACCTGACTCAGTTACATCAGTTTTGTCAGGAAGAATGCAACTTATTGTGAGAAGCTTCTGGAAGGCTGCCCGAAACATTTGACCCAAGTTAAACAATTTAAAGGCAATGAGGTTTGATACCTCAGGGTCTGAGGCATCAAACTTGCCTCAAACCATCACTCTGCTGCCAGATATGCAGTAGATATGGATGGATCACTAAGGGTCGTTTCTCCTGATATATTTTCCTATTGAACTGGAAAAATGAGTCAGGAGAAGAAACCCTTCAAGTTATCCATCCATATCTACTGTATTTTTGGCAGCAGAGTGATGACTTGAAGAAGTTTGGTATTTAGCATGTTAAGCCCTGCTAAAAGGTTATTTACGATCATATACAACGGTCCATATCAATATTTTGACGAACTGTGCAGTCTTGAGATATATTGATTGCTCATGTCACAGCTAACTTACACAATGGATCTGGATGGGCCTATAGAAAATCCATCAAAAAAACTCCATAAATTTTCGTTTTCAAAGACGGGAAACTCGCCGAGTGGTCACTGGTGTCTTGTAATTTATGTTTAAAACATGCTTTAAATAACCGTTTAAAGATTTATATAACTATTTTGAGTTGCCGTACAGCCATGGATTTAATAAAATGATAAATAAAACCCGATACAAAGCACACTTTGCAACGATTTTTGTGTCAGAACAGACACCAGTGACCACTGAGTTTCCAGTCTTTGAAAACGAAAGTTTATGGTGTTTTTTGAAGGATTTTCTACATGCCCATCCAGATCCATTGTGTAAGTTAGCTGTGACATGAGCAATAATCAATATATCTCAAGACTGCAGTTAGTCAAAATGTTGATATGGACCGTTGCATATGATCGTAAATAACCTTTTAACAGGGCTTAACATGCTAAATACCGAACTTCTCCTTTAAGGCTTGTTTGATACATCAGATCCTTGATGACTTAGCCATTTAGCGAACCATGTGTTTCCATACTGTTCCAGTGTAATTTACAGCTAAATCTAGTCCCACACCCCAGATCCATTCAAATGCAGAGAATGCAAATATTAAAAATTGCGACCAAATATAAAAAATTTAAAGGCACAGTCAACTTAGTGTATGTAAACTTCTGACCCACTGAAATTGTGATAGTGAATTAAAAGTGAAATAATCTGTCTGTAAACAATTGTTGGAAAAATGACTTGTGTCATGCACAAAGTAGATGTCCTAACTGACTTGCCAACACTATAGTTTGCTAACATGAAATCCGTGGAGTGGTTAAAAATAAGTTTTAATGACTTCAACCTAAGTGTATGTAAACGTCCGACTTCAACTGTATGTATGTATGTATGTATGTATGTATGTATATATAAACGGTATTATTAGTTAGTTTTGGACCACTTTCCTTAAAGCGATTGTACTTCGACACCTAGCCGACTAGGGGAGAACCGGGTCGAAAGATTAACTTTTTACATTCATCCGGTTTACTCGAAAGTCAGTAGAGCTAGAGAGGCCATATTTTCTGACAGACAACTTGTATGTGTCCCTCACTAATAGCAACGGGAATTTTGTTACCAGCATAAACAAGTCGGATATAAATTGGCTGCAAACAGGATGAGTGCAATGCGTCTTTCGTCCCTGCCGTGCGGGACGAAAAACACACTGAATCGGGACGAAAGAATCACGTGAGGGAGTGTGTGTTTTAGCGGTCTTATCTCGGTCTTGTTGTTTTTTGTGCTCATTCCTTTCAACAAATGTACTGTCAGGCAAAATGCCATGTTAGGGACGAGTCAATGAATAATGGTATAAGTTTAAAATCCATGAAAATCAACCATGCGTCAAGAGCATAATGTCGCATAATTAATAGAATTTTGCATTGCAACGTTAAACGGTCTGAAATTGATGATTTAATAGCAACTCACCTTTATTAATAGCTACTAGATATCATTTATTGATGCTTATTATACCAGGCATTGTTGAATACTCGGTTCTGATGGGGTCAATACGCATTCCAAGGTTGTGCATTGATTTTCACCATGGCATTTTAACAGTGTGTCTTTCGCCCTGCTCGTGTCTCGCTTGCTTTCAAGTTGGCTAGCAGCTAAGTCTCGCAAGCATGCCATTCGAAACCTATGCTGTCCTTTAGTCAACAGTTGTGTGAAGAAAATTATGCATGTTTAGAAAATTCAAAACATAAACACACTTATACAACCGAAAAACACTTCCGGTTTCGATATTTTACTTTCAGCTGTCAAAAATAACTTTGGTCTAGCACTCCGCCAAAACGGGACGCACGTCACTGGTTTTTTGCAGAGTGAAATGATTACACGTGTCACATAATGACTGAACTACGGCATTCGGGTTTCTGTAGTTTTCGCAAAAATCGATGTTATTCTTTCGTCCCGTGTTTCTTTCGTCCCGGTTCTCCCCCTACTCCACAACAGCTGATCGTGCCAGCAGTTGCTTGGCAACGGCCCATTGCGTCATCTTTATAAACAAAGTTGACAGTAGTTGACGCAGACTAGCTAGAGATCCAATTTTTGTGAACAATATTTGAATATGTCTTGTAGCAGTGACATGGGTGCTGGTGAGAATTTGTTTTGACTGAACTTTTTTATTTTTTTATTTTTTACTGGTGTCCAGGTTGTGCGGCGAAGCTTGTGTTTGCATCCCACATGTGCAATGCATCAAAGTGTAGGCCTAAATTAGCATCTGGCTATTATCGAGTTTTTAAATTAGCGGTCTTAAAAATATACCAGATAGTGCCGAATACTTACAACTATAATTCAGGGGTTATTTCAAAATAATAGATTATAAAGTCAGCATACAATCCTAATCAGTTCCTTTAATTGCTTACTCAGAGTGTATAGGCTATAGTAAGGCAAAAATACTTTTGCTACATACGTTTTCATACGGGGCTGAGGTGTGTAGAAAGTACTTAAAATAACTTTAATGGTTAAAGGAACGTTGGATTGCATTCACCTTTTAGCTTTTATTATCTTCTTCACATGAAAAAAAAAAATCTGCCAATGGGATTAAATAATTCCATCTGTTCACAATTCAGTTCTTGGAGAAAAAATTTTTTAAAGGTGCAATTTGGTGCATTCTAGCCATGATTTTTATCCCTGGCAAAGGCACCAATTTATGCATGAAAAGTAAAATAAAAATAAAACTAAAATAAATAGTAAAAATATAGTAAATAATAGTAAAATAAAATATGACTGCATACTGTCTCTTATTCCGACTGCACACTGACAATCTTTCAGATTAGTGTGGTTGCTGAAAGCAAAGTTTTCTGTCCCGCCCCTAGGTGGCACTGGGAGACCAGGCGACAGTCTTGTGTTTAAAAGGTGTAGAACCGTTTTGACCATTTTCACTTAAAATATTTTGATATCTCTGCCGTCATGAAAGCGACATGGCTTCCCTTCGTGGTTTTTCCTAAAAGGGTTGGGAGGGTTACTTTTACTATGTAATCAGATACTGATTACCGATTACATGCTTCTAAATGTAATCAGTAACGTATTCCGTTAGAATACTCAATATCAGTAACGTAATCTGAATACTTTGGATTACTTTTAGAATACTTTTTTTTTTTTTAATGCTGGGGTTTCTGGATTTAATGATAACTAAGTGGTTATAGCTAAAATACAGCTATGATAACAACCAACTGAAGACCATATTAAATTCAGTTAAATTCCTTAAAATTAGCCTACCTTATTTCACATACTTCCAAATAAAAATAAAAAAGATATGTAAGAAACATAAGACATAGTTATATATAAAACATGAAACCACAAATGATACACAACGCAAAACAAAAACTTAGTATAAATGGAATTCAAATAAAACATACAAGGGAATTCTATGAAGAAACAATTCAGTAAAAGCAATAAAAATAATAATAATAACAATAATTCAATAAAAGGCATATTAATAAAAAAATAGACTATAAAGGCTTTGCTAAAAAGATGAGTTTTTAACTTGGATTTAAAGAGACAACGTGCCCGCAGACCGTACATCGAGGCTGTTCCACAGCAATGGTGCTGTCTCCCGATGTCCGTCTGTTAATTACATTCACCATGTCTGCCTGAAATTTGGTGTGGGTTATGTCGTTGGAGCCGCTATCAGGTTAGTTGGGGAGAGCTATGGTATTTTATTTGGGCTAGCCTAGATCACATTATCCCATAGTAAAATCAATGGGTCTAACGTCGATAGTTATTTTATCTGAAAATAGGCTATTGCCATTTGCCAGCTAGCTATCTGGCTTTCTTATGCGGCGAAAAAAATACACAAATACTAAGAACAATCATCTGTTGCACTTTGAAAACGATTCTCATTTTCAAAGTAATCTCACAAGTAATCTACGTATTTTGGGAAAGTATCTGTAATCTGATACCCTCTTTTTGATAGTAACTATCGGAATCAGGGGTCGCGTTAGGCCGGCATTTGCCGGTTTTGACCGTTTTTTTATGACAAAGGCCGGAAAATGTAATTCCCTCCGGACATTTGGGCCGGTAAAAAAAACTTTAAAAAATGTTTTACTTTGCAATATAGTAATTTCTCAAAACCACGGCAATTTATCATTAGGCCAATTATCACCGCAAATCAGACACCGCTACTCTCAGAGACGCAAAACGCGACGCTATTCCAATGATGACAGCTCTCCGGGGCTACAGAGTATAAAGATTTCAAACAGCCTGTGAAGTTTTGATCCGAGAATTTCCCGACATTTATCCTGACTGGGCGAAGGTGGCAAAGATGGCCTGTGTCATTCCCGTGTCAAGTGTGCCAGCTGAGTGGGGATTCTCGCTCCAAAACCGGATCAAAACCGCACTCAGAAGCCGCCTGCAGGAGGAGAAGGTTACACGACTCATGCGTATCTCAAGCTGCACTAAAACTTACGAGACATTCGATTTCAAATCAGCAGCTGCTCACTTCCATGAAATGGAGCATCGTCGCAAATGAAAGGAGCCTATATGGATTGCTCGTTTTTTTTTGCCAGTTATGAAAAGGCCGTTTTTAACTGTCAGTAGGCATAGGCTACTTGAACTTAATAGGCTATAAGCTTGATACAATCAGCATTTTTTTCCTTGTTAAATCAATAGCCTACACTGTTCTGGTCTGACTTTCCCGAAAGCGTTGTTCGTTAACGTTAGGTCGGATCCCAATTGTCACGTTGTTGCTGGCTCTTTTCCTTATAGCATCTTCCGCAACTCTGCAATTTGCCTTGGAGTAAAGAAATGTTAAAATCGTTATTCAAAATGAGGTTATTGCTTGCTATTCTGAAGAAAAATGTGTTCTAATAAACTAATGATGCAAAATCAAGACAGCTTCTGTTGTTGAGAAAACATTACGCACGCAGTCACGCACACAAAATGCGCGATTTTAATGTAATTCATCCGCTTGTGCAAAGCGAAGCTGTTATATTAAATTTTTATATTATTCCTTTATTTTCAAATAATTTTCAGTCCAAAATATAATACTATGCTGTAACATATGTTGTTAGGCCAAATCATTAAATGCACCTGCCTGTCGTTCATGCATTGGAAATAGATATGGCAGTTTTTTTTTTTTTATCACGTCCGACAAACTGTAATCATTCCGGACATTCTGGCCGGCAGTTTAAAATCCTAGCGCGACCTCTGATCGGAATACAGTTACAGATTTTTTGTAATCTGATTGCGTAACCCCGTTACATGTATTCCGTTACTCCCCAACCCTTTTTCCAAAATACAGTAGGCTACATGTACTGAACAGTCTGACATTGTTTGAATAATATAGCAGAAGAAAAAAAAGTTATAAGCACTGACTCCATGTTCAGCTAATTGACCGTTGTTTATCTCGCATGTAACATCATTTTGAAAGCAGTCAATGAATGTCAATGTATGTCAATGTCAATCAACACAATAACATTCCTTGCGACCGTTCCTTGCGATTTAAGGTAGCCTATCGATAGTATGAAATTTCGACGGTTCGCCTAGATTTTATTTAGGGATAACATCTCGCACTACAACAGTGAATAGATACATATAATTTTGTATAATAGAATAAATAAAAAGCCTAATGGTTCAAATAAACATATTTTATGGTGTCCAAATAAATCTTTACTAAATCTATTTAAAAGTAATAAACGAAACAGGCTCCTGTAGCGCGCGCGCGCGCACACGCACACACACACACACACACACACACACACACACACGGCTGGCTATCTCTCCTACACAGCCATCCATCCACCACATTTTCAGTAGGCTACTGGATTCTAGGATCCGATTATTTTTTTAAAGATTTATATTTGCATAGACTAATAAAATAGCTATAGCCTATGCAAATATAACCATTAAATGTCTATTCTTACACGTAACATCTAACGTTACAGTCAATGACCGACAGCGATATTTTACACTTCTGCTAGAATAACGGATGGGAAAGTCGTAGCCTAAATAAATGTAAACTGGATGCGATTGCAAACTAGCTTGAAAAGCAAGAGGGAGTGAACAGAAAACATTGAGCATAGGCTATTCATAGTTTTCACGTGATGTCACAGCCCTATGGGAACGCCCACCTGGCGGGCAAAAAGCAGCCCACCTTCCACTGCCCGCCAACGACAACTCCGCTTTTCCCAAAAGTTTGCCAAAATGCCGGATAGTTGTTGTTCAATTGGATGCACTAACCGAAGAGGAGACGAGCCTGGATTGTGTTTGTACAGAATCCCGTCTGACAAGGAAAACCCAGAGAGGAGGATGTTATGAATCCCTCCTTCTCTACAGCTACCCAGGCTGTCAATGGCGGGTCATTTAAGCTGTAGGAATGGTTTATCTGACAATGGAAAAACGTTTATATTACATGTATGTCACAATATGTTGTTATCTTAACCAAAATATTACTGCCCTAGAAAAGCTAACTGCAGTAACGTTAGCTGACTAACGTTACACTGACCACCCATGCAAGCAACGTTAGGTAGCTCACGTTAGCTAATTAGCACTCACCCTCACTTTGACGATGAAGAATTTATTGTCCTTCACCTCCCAAACAACAGCATTATTGACCCATCCAGATCGAAAGTACAGATAACTGTCTGTACTTTTGTACGCTTTCATCTTCGCGGCAGTGTAAGGGGATGGATTCTCCACAAGATAAATGTAAACGTCACCGAAGTAGCCTACAGCAGCGACTTCGCGGTTTTTAATAATTGAAATAAAGCAGCGGGTGCTGTATATGGGTCACACGTAGCTACCTAAGACGCTTAGTTTGTTTGCGTATCTTTGTTTTTCGTCTTTTGACAGGTTATCTAAACACACGTGTGTTGCAAAAGAAGGAAATTTGACAGGCTTCTGCGGTAGCTCTATGGGGTTTCCAGTGTCCGTCCGCATTCTGGAACGTTGTTTTGCTCGCCAGTGCTCCGCAGCAGTCACGTGACTGAAAACTATGAATTAGAAAATCAATCAGGTGATGTAGGTACGTCTGAATAAAATATCAAAGCTGATTTACCAACTTCATTTGCTACCAAACCCTGCTGTCTGAAACAGCTTCAAATTCCAGCTCGCGCTGCTGGGAGAAAAAGATGCGGCTCGGGTAGCTCGAAAGAATCTAACAAACGAACGGTCGCCTACTGTATTAACCGGAAGTAGCCTACCAAAAACTTGCGACTCCGATCCGACTCTTAAAACCGAACGGTACGGAACGAGCCGACTCAGAAAAAGAGCCGAACTGCCCATCACTACATGATACAAAGCGAAAAGCGGAAATGAGGTTGACTGGTAAAATGGTCCAAATCTGCTTGTGAAGCCACATCTAGACCATTTTCATTCTGCAAAAACAGGAACGATGGAATTATCATACGCTTTGGTTAATTGCCACTGTAAAACCGCATGGCATTAAATTGCAGAACCATTTCGACACCGCTAGATGGCAATATGTCCAATGTCTCTTTGTATCATGTGATGCCGAAGGTCAACTACCTAGCTAGCGAGTATGAGAGCAAGGAGTCCTAGCTACAACGAAACTAATCAAAATACCTTAATAAAAGTGGTTCCCAGAAAAGAAAATCGAAAACAGATGACGATTTTGCACAACACACGGCTCGTCAGATGCCCTTCAAATGAGTGAGTAACGTTAGACGAAGTGCTTTTCAAGATGTCCGGTTTTCGGGCTTTGCTAACCCGTTATAATTTCAGTTGGGCCGCCGCATTGCTTCTCAAACCTGTGTTTTTGATTTGTGTGAGCAAAGCTGCCATGTTAAACAGTAATAATGAAATTGCAGTTAAGGATAACCAACAGTGATGCACTCCCAGTGAACAACAGTCATTCATGGACGGCTAAATTGTGTTCGAAGTCTTGGATGCCTTTTCAACGGCTGTTTCTTAAAGTGAAGCATCAGATCAATTTCAAGCTCCAAAACTATAGGTATGTTCAGCCAACAGCCTAAGTTACTATGGATAAGAAAGGGTTTGTACGGTGATCTTTTTGTTGTTATGACCACATTATAGCAATCTTTGGGATTATGCATCTTGTGGGGAGAGGGTTTGAAGGAAGAGAGTGTCAATGTGGTAACAGGTGGATTATTTGTAATGTGATTATTAGCTAGCATGTATGTTTAAACTTTGTACAGGCTGTATCAACACTTGCTACCCAGCTCTGGGGTTAGCGAACTCCTAGACCAGTGATCAAGTCGGGAAATCTGTTATGAATTAAACAGTATAGTCTACGCCTTGTATTCATGCTAGCCTAATTTACTAGTGTGACTTGATTTTTTTGCACGGGATTGCTATTACCTGGGGTTGTTTTCACAGGGCATTTAACAGTAGGTAAAAGACGGCATCTTTTCTGTCGCAGGAGCGCTCAGGCCGTAAAAGTTAGACATGGCACATTCGGACGATAATAAAATAACGGAGATCCTCAGGTAATAATTACATTAGCCTACCCCACCTCCCCCCGTACAACTTATGCCGTCCGAATAGGGCTTTTGTCATTACTTAAAGGGATAGTTCAGAATTTTGGACATAATGTCTCAATTACGACTTACCCATGATGTAGTTGATTGATGGAAGCCATTTTCAGCTAATTCCATGCTGTCCCTTTTTTTGGACATACACACATTGCTAATGCTAGCACAACTCTAAGGTAACCGGTAGCATCCACTACCAAACGCACTTAAACACGCCACAGTGCACCCAAAGCAAATAATATACGACGACAGTCTATCTGGGGAACGATACTTTACGTTACCTACGAATGTATTGCCGGCACTGGTCGACGACAAAAACAAAGAAGAGCAACAAGTTGAAATGGCCACGTTCGCTCCGCCGCCGTACTTCCACAGAGAATATAGGTCAGCACAAAGTATTCAACGATAGCTTGACTTCAAAAATGATGGTATAAACACTCAAAATAACCCAGATAGACTGTCGTCGTATTTTATTTGCTTTGGGTGCACTGTGGAGTGTTTAAGTGCGTTTGGTAGTGGATGCTAGCAGTTACCTTAGAGTTGCGCTAGCATTAGCAATGTGTGTATGTCCAAAAGAAGGGACAGTATGGAATTATCTGAAAATGGTTTCCATCAATCAACTACATCATGGGTAAGTCGTAATTGAGACATTATGTCCAAAATTTCAAACTATCCCTTTAAGTAAAACATGGGGCCTATTTAATATTTTGTCTTTTTTTGTGGGTAGAATATAGGCCTATATCTTTTTTTTTTTTTTTAAGATTAAGCAAAGAGCCAGCACCTTATTATGCCTGTGGTATGCTCTCAATGCTGTAGTCTTCATTTAGTACAACCCTTAAAGTGATCCATCCATATCTACTACATAGTTGGCAGCAGTGTGATGGTTTGAGGCTTGTTTGATACCTCACAGACCCTTGATGACTTAGCCATTTAGCAAACCATGGGTACCATACTATTCCTGTGTAATTTACAGCTTAATCTAGTCCCAGTTCCCATAGAGATCCATTCAAATTGACAGAGGCTATAATATCTGAAAATAAGTCTTTTGATATCATTTCATACCCAGTCATGATAGCATCACATTACATTACAGGCATTTAGCAGACGCTCTTATCAAACTTCTTTTTTTTTTTAACTCTGTTAACCTGTGGAATATTCCAAGCAGGTGTTTTTTGAACTTCCCAGTCTTTTTTGCTTCAGTCCCGTTCCCTTTTTAGGAACATCCCTTACAACAATATTGGCCTTCAAGCAAATTTGCAGTAAACCTTTGGCATTGTTGCCACATGTTTGCAGCAAGTTCATATTTTCACATGCAAATTAGCTTTGTGGGAACTGCCATTCACTTCTGGCAAAGTTTTTAGTTCGCCGCTACTGGCAAACACTGAAACCTCTGGCAACATTTTGTGCAGAACAATTTAGTTGTTTTCCACGCTTAATATTAGCGGCAAACTGTCCAGTTTTGTAAGGGGTGTTGCAGGCATCAAATTCAGAATTAGCGTATATTTACAAAAATCAATGAAGTTGATAAGGTCACATAAATT
The DNA here is from genome assembly GCA_029718625.1 of Synaphobranchus kaupii. Lineage (NCBI taxonomy): Eukaryota > Metazoa > Chordata > Actinopteri > Anguilliformes > Synaphobranchidae > Synaphobranchus > Synaphobranchus kaupii. The sequence goes on from CM056384.1 coordinate 7,616,273, forward strand.
TTGTTTCTTTGTACCTTTTTCAATAAAATATATGTTAGAGAATTTACAAATCACTGCTTTTTGCTTTCATGTGCATTTCACATACTGTCCCAACTTGTCTGAATTTGTACAACAATTTCATCCCCGGATTTGAGGGTGTATTTTATGATAAAAAAGGGCAGAATCTTTAAAACCAGTTCTCAAATCTGTTTTACAAAACACAATATACAAAGAGTCATATCTCCAGAAATATATTATGAGATGAAAAATTCAAAGAGACAAATTTCAAAACATGCATCTGAAGCATGGATCTGGTCACATATAAAGTTCTCGCTCCCCTGTCAGTGACGCTACCCAGGTCAGTGGGCGTGTCTAACTTCAAGGTGAACTTGTGAGGACGGTGTGATGTCATAGCGCCTCACCTTCGCTGCGGGAGCCTTCTTAGGAGGCCCAGTGGGCTTGGCGGGGGCCTCTGCAGCTAGCTGGGCCTTGGGAAAAGGTTTCTCCTTCTCTGGAGCTGCTCCACCTGCGCTGCCTCCTCCTCCACCTTCAGCCCTTTTCTTTCCTCCCACCAGCTCCACTTTGTCAGCACATTCCTTTATCTGTTTGAACAACAAAGTGTGTCAAACAGATCCTTCACAAACAAATGAAAAAGGCAAGAGCACAGCAGCAAACTGGGTCCAGTCAGTTAGTAAGGTGTTCCTTTGAGGTTTCCACACTTACATTTCAACCAGTTAATACATTACAAGATATAACTTGTATGCTTAGGTTATTAAGTTGTAAGGAATAATGGTTGTAGGTTGGATTTTATTAAAAAACCAAAAAAAAAAAACAATGCAAAATCCAAACGCACATCCTTACATTTTCCACAGTAAAAATCATGTTTTAGTGCGTGGATTTGATTGGCCCAGATGCTATTTTTGCATGTAATGGAGGTAAGACATTATGCCTCCAGAGACTGTGTGTTTGTGCACGTTAGCCGAATACACCCGAAATGGTTCCAACTGAAAATAATATTGAATGCCACCTTATTCTGCTTGCAACCTGAAATCATTACGCTCAAGGGAAGTAGTAGCAGAATGATACGCTATAAAATGAATCTGTTCATATTAGGGGTGTTAACGATTAATCGTTGATCGATTAATTGCCGTTAATAATTTGATCGATCGACCATTTCAAATTTAACGATCAAATTGAACTATTTGCGGTCTCATCTTAATTGTGTCAATGGGAGCTGTTGGTGAAATGCAATCATTAAGTTAAACATAAGGGGCCAGATTGACAGCTTGCCCACCCATAGATCCGCGACTGTGCAGTATTAGCTTTTACTCTACACTAAAATGTAAGAGTTCTGGTCAGATAGCGAAACGGACGAAAGTGCGCCATTTTGCGTAGAGGCGGAAACTATAATTACACCCTTATAATATCAGCGCTGCCATTGCAATCATTCCAGCATTCTGCGGTAAGGGAAATAATTATTGCAGCTACATAAAAAATTTTTAAAAAAGATTATATATTATATAATATATATCCGCCCGGCCAAGATAATGGTAGGGGAAACACTGAACATGCTATTAACTTTATACAGAAGAAGACTCACTCGACCATGAAGCACGCTACTTATCGGTCCCATCGGAACACGTATTTTCAGAAGCTGGTCTCGTTGTAAACCGACTGCGCACACGACTCACCCCTGATAACGTAAACATGTTTATATTCTTAAATAAAAATCAGCAGGCCTAGGTATTTACTGCACTTATGCAGTTTAAGTTTTAAACTGAGGCCTGAGCTGTCGTAGCTTTCTCATTTCAAGAGGGAACCTATTATAGTTTTCAAAAACGTTATTTATCTTTATCTATTTCATAATCATTTTGCAAATTTAAGTTTTTAATTAAGGCTCATCTTATTTTTGTATATGTCATAGACGTACGTGTTAGTCACTGATACGCCTCGGAAGAGTGAGCGCAATTTCCCGTGCCTTATTAAAATATCATACTTAAACAAAACAGCGTTCATAATTATATTTGTGTTATGCTATGAAACAGGCGTATTTCTCAAATGTTTCAATAAAGCTTTGATTGAGGAAAAAAACATGCATTTTGTATTTTCTATGTCATAAGCTATTTTTAGCTGTTTTGTTATCGATTGATCGATTAATTGTTCATTAACGTTAACGACTATCGATCAAGGAAATTCCTTAGAATTTGCAACCCTAGTTCATATGCACAGCCTCTGAGAATGCCATTGACATATGCTATAAAATGGATCTGTCCATATGAACAGCCTTTGTGAGAATGAAATTGATATACACTATAAAATGGATCTGTCCATATGAACAGCCTTTGTGAGAATGACATTGATGTACACTATAAAATGAATCTGTCCATATGTACAGCCTCTAAGAATGACATCGAGGTGCATTACACAATGAACCCCCCAGTGCCCCTTCACCAGCAGTTGTCAGAAACTCAGAATACCCTAAATATCTTTAGATTAAAACCACACTAAATATGAAATATCAAAAACCCCAGAAAGTGAGCTATGGCTTTCCACAGGACCCCAACGCCACATTGCGTGTCTCACCTTGTCAAGCTTGAGTTTTTCCAGGTCGGAGAGGAAGGGGGTAACGGCCCTCTCCCCCACCACCTTCATGGCTGTGCCCAGAGCTTCAAACGCCGCATCCCTCACCTCAGGTGCCGAGTCATTCACTTGCTGGCATGGTAAATAAAAAAATGAAATTCATTACAACTGCATACATAGTTAGTCATGAAGCTACCTGGGATAACCCCACCGATAACCTCAGACTAAGGATGAAAATGCAAATCTTCTGATCGATTAACAGATAAGCTTAAAATCTACTATATGGCTTACACAACCCCTGGCAAAAAAAAAAATGGAATCACCACACTTAGAGGATGTTCACCCAGCTTTTTTTACTTCGTAGCAAATAAACAAATAACAGATATGACACAAAACATTTTTTAATAGCTGAACATTCTGGCTTCGTGAAACATACCTCAAACAAATTTAAATTATTTCAATTAATGGCATATTTTTTTCCAGATGAAGTAGGTAGTAATGTTGAGGAAAAAATTATGGAATCCAAAAAAAAAAAAAAAAAAAAATTTGTACTTTGTTGCTCCTCCTCAGGCTTTTATGACAGCCTGAATTCTTTGAGGCATGGACTTCACTAATGAAAAACAATATTCTCCTCCATCAAGCTGGTTCCAACTTTCTCGAATAGCTGTTGACAGATCAGCTTTGCAAGATGGAGCCTTGTCATGGATACATTTTTTTATTTTTTATTTCCACCATAAATTTTCAATCGGATTGAGATCCGGACTGTTTGCTGGCCATGTCATTGAGTTAATATGCCTTTCCTGAAGCTTTAACGCTTTGCTCTGTGGCAAGATGCATTATCATCCAGAAAAATTACTTCATCACCAAACCCATTTTCCATCCATGGAATGAGAAAAGTGTCCAAAATTTCTATGTACACCTGTGCACTGGCTGTTGAGGTAATGATTGCCATCTCCCCTGGTGCTTTACCTGATATGCAACCCCATATCATAAATGACTAGGGAAATTTGATTGTTTTCTTCAGGCAGTCATCTTCATATGTTTCATTAGAACGGCACCAGACAAAAGTTCCAGCATAATCTCCTTAGCCAATGCAGATTCTTGATTCATTAGTGAATATCACTCATCCAATCATCCACACTCCATGATTGCTTCTCTTTAGCCCACTGTAACCTTGTTTTCTTCTGTTTAGGTGTTAGTGCCGGTTTTCGTTTGGCTTTTCTATATGTAAATCCCATTTCATTCAGCCAATTTCTTAGTTCTGTCCCAAACATTGACTCCTGTGTCCACCCATTTGTTTTACATTTGTTTTGTTCTGCATTTTATATTTTCAAGGCATATTGCTTTGAGTTTTCTATCCTCACGCTTTGACGTCTTCCTTGGTCTACCCGTATGTTTTCCTTTCATAACCTTCATATTTTGTTTATACTTGCACCAAATTTTGGACAGCTGACTGGGAACAACCAACATCTTCTTCCACACTCCAGGTTGGATTTCCTTCTTGAAAGAGTTTTATAATCCTTTCCATTGTTTCAATTGATAACTCTTGTTGGGGCCATGTTTCCTTTCAATTAGCCAAGTCCAACAGCTGGTTAAGGTCTGTAAGCACCCTCTAACTGCAGACTAATTTGCATTTTTAGACTTTTAGACCGGTATTTGTTTTAGAAATGCAAATTACAAGGTGATTCCATAATTTTTTTTTTGACATTAAAATAATTTATAGAGATGTCCCGATACCACTTTTTCACTTCCGATACCACAGCTTTGGCTATCTGCCGATACCACTCCGATAGTTTGTTTTACTCTTGAACAAATAATAATAATAATAAAATATATGGAAGCACTTTGCTCATGATGGCCAATTAGCCACCTAAAAACATCTCACTCAAATGAAGAACAAACAAATACTTCAAGTATATAGTCTACAACAGTTGGTTATGAAAGACTGCCACCCTTTATTCAAACACTACAAAAAAAAAACAGGTACTGTAGCACTTAAAGCGACCAATAGGTTTAAAGTTAAAACAATTTAAACGGCAGCATTCAGCATTGTAAAAAAATAAAATAAAAAAAATAAAAATACATAACTTAGTTTCATAATTTTCCCGTTTCCAAAACCCAAATCAAACAAGGAAAGGTGTACGCTGTGGATAAAATTATGTGGGCGACCTCATTCACAATTGAACCCCTCGGAGATGATGTAGCACATCTAACATTATGTTTACTCCAAGGTAAAAAGCTAACGTTAGTTAACATCAAGTTACCCTTATTTTGGTGTCAATAGCTACCATAACTGAAAAAAAAAAAAAACTAGCTACACAATGGTAGCCAATTAACTTAAAATATATCAAAATTAAAATCTATTTCACCGGTTTCTAGGGTCTAACAATGCAACGTTAATCGCATCCTTAGCTTTGGCTATCTGTAACGGACGTCAACTGTTATAGCTACTGTGTATGTTAGCGCTATCTAAAAAGGGACACAATAAATTTAACTTTAAAAGGAGGAAAGAAAATCACTGTTCCCTAACAAACATGTTATTCCCGCAATTGTTAGTGGGAAGCCAAGACCCAAGTAACGTTACCCAAACACCTGTTGCTGCTGTCTGTGCAACTACTGCTGCCGATAGTGGACCTGCAGTTACATGCCGACCACCTCCAACTAAAATGTTAGTAAGCTAAAAACATGAATAATGCAATAACGTAATGGCCACTAAATAGACAAAGTATTGGAACATTTCATAGTTTGCTAAATAATACCAAACTCTAGCTTGAGCCATTTAATTTGAAACAGTAAATTTCATCTCACCACAAATTAAATTGACAGAATTTTTATTTAATACAAAGGAATGTCCACTTCCGTAGCATGAAATCAATACTGTGCTGTTCTAACTAGGCATTTAAAGCCAAAGCAAACGCATCTAACGTTAGCTGGCTAGTTACCACTCCGTTACTGTGCTGAAACTGGACTTATTTGGATGTTTGGTTAGCTTACTAATATAAAAAACGGGCATATGTTAGTGTTTGCATATCTATTTTTAAAACTTTAACGTTCGCTAACGTTGAATAACATCAACGTCACCAGACTCGTAAACAAACCAATGATAATAAGGTCTTCATGAATGAGATATGGTTTGCTATTTGATGCCTTGCCAGCTAGTCCCTCTGCTGATGTCTGTTACGTTAGGTTTCCACTGTCACTGTGGTCTGGTAGATAGCTAGCAAATGAGACAGCACGCTGTGATGTAAATAATGCTGCCTAGCATCATAAAATCTACATTGAATAATTTCAGCTAGCATATAAAGTACACTACAAATATGAAATTGAAGATCGATTTTTCCAAAAAGGCCGTCTTCATGAAAAAGTGGCATCGGGACATCTCTATAAAAGCCTACTTTCATGGTTGAGAACGCCAGGTTTGTTTTGACGGACATAGCAACAGTTACTACTGTTATCACGTGACACGCTGCGCATATCGGATCATATTTTTTTCTCCTCTCCGATATCCGATCCAGCGTTCTGGGCCAGTATCGGCCCGATGCCGATGATCGGATCGGGACATCCCTAAATTTAATTTGTTTGAGGTATGTTTCACAAAGCCAGAATGTTCTGCTATTAAACAAAAATAGTTTTGTCTCATATCTGTGATTTGTTTATTTGCTACAAAGTAAAAAAGCTGGGTGAACATCCTCTAAGTGTGGTGATTCCATAATCTTTGCTAGGGGTTGGAAAAAAGAACGACTCAAAATACACTTACCAATTAATGAGTTATAGGCTATATACCAGAGTTTTTATCAAGACATGTCCCAACGAGTGGTTGTGCTAGAATAAATCATAATCCGTTAATGTGACAAACGGGGTTAGAAAAAATCTGTCTGTTTTTACCGGTCATTAAGTTTGTGAACATCCAGGGATGGTTTCAAACAGCCATTTCAATACCTCGAGCCGAATTACAAAATTACAGTAGTTAGAGACAAAATCTAATCCAATGTTATTCATTGAAATGGTTTATTGAAATTTAACCGTTTAATCAATTAAATTAATCGACCAATGTTCTTAGTAACGATTAACAGTTAACATCCCTACCTTAGCAAGGCTGTGGTGGAAATTATGCCCATCATTAGCATTTAAATAGAAGTTTTATGCCAAAATTGGATTCCGGTTTCACTAGCAGATCCTGATATTCTAGTGTTAACAGAAATGACATCACACTGGATGGTTACAATATTTATAGAACAGAGTCTCACGTAGGGTGGTGTCACCATATTTGTTAACTCTTTACTTCATTCCATCTCCTTACCTTAGCCAAACAGTTTGAGCGCTTAGCATTAACGGTCTCATTGAATACTGTTGAGTCCCTAGTTATTTTTGGTGTTTATCGCCCTCCATTGGCAACGCAAAATGCCATTGATAATCTAGTTAATTATTTGAAATTATTGTACTGAATTAAATTCAACTCCGCTCATTTCCACACCAACTAGACCTGATCTAAAGAATCCTGAAAATGCAACCCTCCTGGATCTGATATTGACAAATAGGCCCAAGGAGAAAACACAGCTTGCTACATATTTATGTGGTCTAAGTGATCATTGTCCAATTGTCTGTATTCGATGTATCACAAAGCTAAAATATCCATCCCATATTCATGTCAAGAGGGACTTAAAGCATTTTGTTGATCAAGCATTTCTACACGACATTTTCCACAGTGATATTGGAAGAGTATGCAGCATTCCGGAGCCTGAATAAGCTGACATTTTTTTGATGTTTTTGATTTTCTTGCAAATAAGCAGGCGCCATTTAAGAAGTTCAGGGTAAAAAATAGAAACAATCTATGGTTCTCAGTCGAGCTCTCTGATTTATTAAAGGAAAGATGTTGGGACTGTCAGCATCATTTTTGGCCATAAGTGCCTGTTAGAGTCAATTAAAGCATGTGTGGACAAATGTATGCAAGAGCGGGATATACCTCAGGAAAAGATGCTTACTGTAATAACCGATAACGGCAGTAATATGGTGGCAGCGTTTAAGCATTCCACAATGGAGGAGGAAGAACAAACCAGCTTTTTTGATGAGGACTCCCTGGGCTTAGTCGGATGGAGGTGACCAAAGGTACACTTTCTTGAACCTCTGTTTTTCTACCTTACAAAGTGGATTGCCAGTTAGTGTTAGAATAGGACCGGGAAGTTGTTTATGATGCTGAGTACAATTTGTCAGAAGTCAGAAATTTGTCAATTATAAGACTCAAATTACAAAACTCCTTTTGCATTTTCATGCTATGAAATAGTTGTATCATCGGGTTTTCCAAGTTTGAATATGAGCATAGTGGTCTTTTCATCACAGTAAATTTTTTTTGTCTTTTTGTCTTGAGGTATGGTGCAATTGAAATAGACTGGACCCCTTGCATGGTGTACACACTACAGCTTGCGGTAAATGTGGTGCAGAAGGAGGCAAGTATTCAGAGACTCCTTATCAAAGCAAGGTCATTGGTCAAGCTCTTTCGAAAGTCTTCGGTGGCAACCCAGAGGATGGTGGAGCAGTGCCTTACTACTGTAAATGACTGTCCCACGCATTGGTCGAGCACATTCAATATGCTAGCACACCTTCAAGTTAGACACACTCTGTCAGATTGCTGATAACATGGGACGGGACAGTGTGTGTATGGCAAAAGCTCAAGGCTTTGCATGAGCTACTGCTGCCTTTAACAGAGCACACTAAAACACTCCAGACTGACACCATGTCCATGTCACTGGTAGTCCCTGCACTGCTTGAGTTACTCAGCCACCTTGATGAATTTACCCTGCACTGCTTGAGTTACTCAGCCACCTTGATGAATTTACCCTGCATTGCTTGAGTTACTCAGCCACCTTGATGAATTTGCCCTGCACTGCTGGAGTTACTCAGCCACCTTGATGAATTTGCCCTGCACTGCTGGAGTTACTCAGCCACCTTGATGAATTTGCCCTGCACTGCTGGAGTTACTCAGCCACCTTGATGAATTTACCCTGCACTGCTGGAGTTACTCAGCCACCTTGATGAATTTACCCTGCACTGCTGGAGTTACTCAGCCACCTTGATGAATTTACCCTGCACTGCTGGAGTTACTCAGCCACCTTGATGAATTTACCCTGCACTGCTGGAGTTACTCAGCCACCTTGATGAATTTGCACAGACCACATGCTACCGAGACCTAGCCTCTATGAGGCAACATGAAGCAGCATTTTGATTGCTTCTTGGATCCAGCAGAGAAGTTCTCTTCCCCTTCCAGCAGAAGCGTGTTCTCAACCCCACAGTCTGTGAAACCCTTGTGGAGGTCGATGTGAAAATTCAAGAGCTGCTGAAACATGCAGAAGAGTGTAGCTAAATAAATCCTGCCAGAAACGCAGAGTGATGACCACTCTGAAGCTGATGCAGATGATGTTAGAATGGAAGAACCTGAAGCTGCTCTATTATCATCAACGCAGCCAAAGTTTTGATTTCTGGCAAGGCGTACTGCAATACCTAAGCAGAGGACCTCTACAATAAGTGTCAAGCAGGAAATACAAGGAAGAGCTCCTCACAGACCATCGATGAAGAGACGGGCACAGACTTTTAGCTCACAGAGTGGCAGGGCTCGAAATTGCGACCGTTTTGGTCGCATATGCTCCCGAAATTTAATCTGTGCGACCTCGAAATATAATTGGGAGCATTTGTGCGAGTGCAAATAATTGTTCTGGTGCGACCTTTTTTTTCCCCCCCAGTCGAACGTCCCTTTCTCTGTACATTCGCTAGTTAGTACACTCCCCCAGTATGTGCCTTGTGAGCTGACAGTGACCATTCTAACCAATCAAACGTGAGCTTGACGTTCTTACCTTTAATGCTGATTTTAGATTGGTTAAGATTAGCCTTCAATCACTCCCTTTCACGGCACTCCACTGTTACGTGACACAGAGAGCTAACGTGTTAACTAATGTTACGAAGACAAAAGTTTATTATCAATTTATTAACGTTACCTAACTAGCTAAATTGGTAACGTTAGCTAGCGTTATCGAAAGCTAACAATATGAAGCGAACGAGTACGGCATTTTTTAGTAACGTTAACGTTATTAATAGGCTACATAGCGTTTAATTCACCAATTGCTCAATGCCATCAAATGTAGCCAGTTCTCCTCAATTAGGCTATTAGGCAAGTAATACAATTATTTTAACTTGCATCGCAAAATTGTGCAACATTATTATCATTATTATTATCGTCAACATTATAATTGTGGATACATGTGCTCTTCGTTCTCTGCACTCTTAATTCCAAAAATATTCATGGAAATTAAACGATCTTAAAGCTCATCATTTGTTGCAATAAAAAAATAATCTAACAAAAGCTGAGCTTTAAGATCGCTGATGTAGCCTATTGTTAATCAAGGAAACTGATTGAAAAATGATTAAGACCAATAATCAGTTTAAAGGGAAGTTTCCCCCCGCCACTGAAGAGTGCGTTTGCAACCAAATTTTAAATCCTGGCCCCAGGATATTGCGTAAAGCCCCAGTGGTGGCCTACCATGCGTTTTTAAGGCTACTTTCACCGTACTGTTATATTGTTGTTTTTTATCAATAAAATAAATAAATATATATTACATATATTGTTGGTGCTCCTTACATTTTGGTGGGTGCTCCTAAATTTTTGCTGGTGCTCCTAAATTTTTGAAGTTGGGAGCACCAGTGCTACCAAGTAAAAAAGTTAATTTCGAGCCCTGCAGAGTGGTACCATTTACCATACACTAAATGCTAACCTTAAAATTAATTGAAACAAATAGAACTGTTGTAGTGCATACACTCCCATTGCCAGAAAGGACTGATGGCAGTGTTATTGGTGTTATGATTGCTCATTTTATGTTATCAGAGTAACATTATAATAAAAAAAAATGCTGAACCTATTCAGTTGATCGTACAATATCTACAGCAATTCATTTTTCACTACTGAATGGCTTTTAGTATTTACTGTGTGCAGTATTTTAAATGCTGTATTTTGTAGTCTACACTTGATATTTTGAAAAATAACTAGTGTCTAATTCCAACACAAATCTTGAAATATTGATTGAAACTTATGCCGAATGGTCTAATTGTTTTTGAGATCAGATATATTAATTCATATTTCCCATAGTACAGCCATGTACATAGTACATACAGTACATAAAACCTCATACAGTTCATAGATGGGAATACATCACTTGTCACAACAAATGATTCACTACTTTTGCTCATTGCAACTCATTTAGACATGATGTCAAACCTTGTTTTCAGTTCAACAATGGACATGTTTACACCTGCTATATTGCATGTGTGTATCAAGCGTTTTGGGTGGTTCTCTTATTAGAAGCTCATTGAAGAAGCTCGTCTTTTCCTGCCTAAAGTTTAAGATAGCAACTCCCTTCTTTGTAGGGTGAAATGTGTCTTGCTTGATCAGACATTTTTCACCCCCTGAAAATGCTGTTGTGTATATTCTATTAATAAATGCCATCTGAAGAGACTTCCAGAATCTGTCATTTTCTTTTCATATTCCTACAGATATACAGTCAAGCCGGAAAGTCTCCCCACCCCTTTCACCTTCTCCACGTTTTATTACGTTACATATTCCAAAATTGATTAAATTCATTTTTTCCCTCAAAATTCTACACACAACACCCCATAATGACAATGTGAAAAAAGTTTTTGAGATTTTTGCAAATTTATTAAAAATAAAAAAATAAAATTTCTCATTTACATAAGTATTCATACCCTTTGCTTTAACGTATTTCTAAGGTATCATATTTCATATTTGGTCGCATATCCTTTACATGCTGTTACTTCCTGAAGTCTGTGACCATCAACATCAAAAAACTGTCGATATCTTATTTTCAGGTACTGTTACAAGCGATACTATAACCTCTCTGCATTTGAATGGATCTCTATGGAAATTGGGGGGTGAGACTAGATTCAGCTGTAAATTACACTGGTTCAGTATGGAACACATGGCTGGCTAAATGGCTGTAAGTTATCAAGGGTCTGAGCTATCAAACGAGCCCCAAACCATCACTCTGTTGCCAGATATGGAGTAGATATGGATGGATCACTGCAAGGGTTATTTCTCCGGACTCATTTTCCTATAGAACTCTATGAGGAAAAAAGTCAGGAGAAACAACCCTTAAGGAAGTAACAGCATGTAAAGGATATGCGACCAAATATGAAATATGATACTTTAAAAATACGTTAAAGCAAAGGGTATGAATACTTATGTAAATGAGAAATTTTATTTTTTTATTTTTAATAAATTTGCTAAAATCTCAAAAAAACTTTTTTCACATTGTCATTATGGGGTGTTGTGTGTAGATGTTTGAGGCAAAAAATGAACTCAATCTATTGTAGTATAAGTCTGTAACGTAATAAAACGTGGAGAAGGTGAAAGGGTGGGGAGACTTTCCGGCTTGACTGTATGTGGATGTGCCTGTAAATAGTGCACGTTCATGTTCCAGCCTCTTTACGTGCTATGTGTGTTTTGCAACCTAAGGTTAGATGATTCTTGGAAGCAATATAGCCTAATGAATCTAGCACAATCTGTGTATCAGTCTATAATTTCATAAGAACATTTCAGTGACATAGGTCTATTGTGCAAATTAGACTGACTGTTTGTTTTCGTTGACTAAAACTAAACAAAAACTAACAATATGCAAATAATGAAACTGCGACTAAAAATAAAATGCAATTTAGTCAAAAGACTGACTAAAACAATCAAAATTTGGTGTCAAAATTAACACTGCAAGCAACCCCCCACCCAGTCTATACCTACCCATGCGTGACATAGTGGACCATAGCGTCTATGTTTGAGTTCATAAACATATTTATTCATCATATAAAATTAGATTTCCGTCATAGCAACAAGATTAAAACCCAACAATAGCCTGATCCTATGCCAAAAAAAGCGATGAAAAGCCCTGCTCACTCAAATGCAAAATAAACATGTGAAATTGTCTCATTATACCACATATTCTACCATGAATATCTGCTACTAAATATTAAATAAATATACAGTAAGCCCTGTGGAAATGGCCTATACCTTGAGGAACGCTGCACAGAAGGGTTTGAGGACGCTTTTTGGCAGCGTGGCAGTGCTGCAATGGCGGAAGCTTCTAGCGAGGAAAAGAGAGGCTTGCTGCTTAATGGAGGGGTTCTTGTTCTCCATCACTGCCAGGACGTCCTCACTGATATTCTGCAGCGTGGTCTGCGGGAAATGGAAGAACAAGAGTTAAAACATGGTCATTAAAGCCAACTGCAATCAAAATCATTTTAATGGTTTTAGAGTGCTCCCATGCTATACTGGCAGTTAAAAACAAAGGTAGGGTGTTAGGTGACGTCACATAAGCTGGACGCTTCGTGAGAATTTGATGAAAAAGCATGGTTTTCAAAATGAAAACCACAAAACCTCAATAGTGGGTTTGTTATATTGCACAAAAATTACATCAAAATATTCCTAATTTAGTTGTTGCTAATGTCAAGAGGTTTCAATACTGTCAGTTTCTATAATTAATACTTACGAGGTAAACCGTAACTGCCTAGAGCGCTCTGCTGCGGGAAAGGCACTTTTTCACTAAATGTCAAAATGAGGTGTACGCGCATTTGCTCAAGGCGGGGTGATTTCCCCGAGTGAACAGACATGCGTTTCTGGTTTCATCCTGTGGCCTATATTGCAGTCAGAGGAAAGTTTTGCTGTCATCGGACTATGTTTTCCTGACTTTTACGGTAAGAAAGCTTATTTTCATTATTTCACATGTAATTTGGGAATATATGTTTTAATAGTAAAATTCCTCACTAAACAAAAGTTAAATAGGCCTAAACCGAGTAGAATGTGCATTGTTTTTGCACTGCATATCACTTTCATCCAATCATCCACACTCCATGATTGCTTCTCTTTAGCCCACTGTAACCTTGTTTTCTTCTGTTTAGGTGTTAAGTGCTGGTTTTCGTTTGGCTTTTCGATATGTAAATCCCATTTCATTCAGCTGATTGTTGTGTCACAAATATTGACTCCTGTTTCCACCCATTTTTGCACCAAATTTTAGACACAGCTGACTGGAAACAATCAACATCTTTTGCCACACTCCGTGTTGGATTTCCTTCTTGAAGGAGTTTTATAATCCTTTCCATTGTTTCAATTGACAACACTTGTTGGGGCCATATTTCCGTTCAATTAGTCAAGCCCAACAGCTCGTTAAGGTCTGTAATTTGCATTTTTAGACTAGTGTCGGTATTTGTTTTAGACATGCAAATTACAAGGTGATTCCATAATTTTTTTCCTCTACTTGATCTGGAAAAAAATATGCCATTAATTAAAATAATTTTATTTGTTTAAGGTATGTTTCACAAAGCCAGAATGTTCAGCTATTAAACAAAAATAGTTTTGTGTCATATCTGTGATTTGTTTATTTGTAGAAGTAAAAGTAAAAAACTGGGAGAACCGCTAAGTGTGGGGATTCCATAATTTTTGCCAGGGGTTGTAGCAATTGTCTGACACCCGCCCATAAACTATAAGCCCCTAGCCGTTGTTGTCCATAGTAAAGCAGGAACCTGGACCATGCACTGTAGTTTGGAGTCATATCTGTTCTCACTACAGGTAGAGAGTTGGCCGAGAGCTCATTTTATTCCCCTGGAATTCCCCTTTAACAGTTAGTTAACCGTGAACATCCCCAGACTACACAGAATAAAGATAATTCCTTCAAGAAAGGCTTTTCTTTTAAAAACTACACAGGTGACTGCAATGTCTTCAGCAAACTGCAGAGAACCACATAAACAAGGCTTTCGAGCAAAGAAAACAAATGCTATATTAAGCCAATTTTATTCACTTGAAATTGCAAATGAGATAATGCTGCTCAACGGAACAAAGTACTTATACTGCCCACTACAGAAGGATTTGGTATTGGTCATTTAAAGACCATGGCTGTCTCTGAATCTGTGCCCTATCTACTGTGCCATCTCCTGCATACAGTGCACTGGCAGAAGTGTGCCGATTAATGCGCATTGTGTAGCACTCGATGTGCAGTCCGCAAAAAAATATCTGCCATACTATTCTCCAACCATACTGTGGAAGTTTCGTAAGCAGGTCGTAAGACGTCCCACCAGTGTTGCCATGTCTGCGGTTAACCTCTTGCTGCCAAACGCCCTCTAGTGGTAACGCGGGCGTTATGGAAGTTATTAAATTATACATTTCATTAATTTTATATAATAAACTGCTCACCTCAATATTTTGATTAAATATCCTTAAGATATATCCATTCCTTCTGGGAAAGTGGTTTTTCAGCCCAAAACATCGAGTTAAAACTTTGTAAATAACGTTGGAAACTCCAACCTAATTCTCAAACATGTATGGCAGCTTGATGTCACACCACAAACCATGTGCTGGTAAACTGTTCTGCTTAATTGCATTTCACAAGACTTTGGTTTGAAAAATCATTATACGTTTAGGCTTCAAGAAAAAACACAAACTTTCATATGGCTGGACACAATTTTTTTCCAATTTTAAAGACTTGTGCTTTTCTGCACTTCATCACGAATAGTTTGGCTGTGTTCAGTTTGGCGTTGTGAAACTCAGCCAGTTTCTGGAGTACCAAACCCGTGGCTTAGTATATTTTAGCCAAAGGGGTTTTGTACTTGATTGCAGAGATTTATGCAAAACCGTTGTCAATTGGGTGTATTTCTTTGACAGATAGGCCTATTGTGCTATCTGAAGTGGGAAAACTCACATAGACCCGTATTATTTGCTTTCCATTGGGTTTTAAAACTGTCAAATATTCCAGCCAATAGCCAAGACTTATCTTTCAGACAAGCCCTCATTCAACACAAAGCCCTCGGAAGTCACGTAGATACAGCCCCGCATAAGGAGGCAACCAAGCGTAATTATCGAACCAAGATGACGCAGTGTTTATACCTTGTAGCGTAGCTCGCTACATTCCGTCTAGCAAAGCACAATTCATTGGGTAACTGCGGCAGTTTATCTTTTTACTTTAGTCTCTTTCATACAGTTTTTGGTTAGTTATGTCTAGGTTATTCAGGAGTTTCTCCGTGCAGCAGGTCCTAGCCCAAATATGTTTTTTCGGTCTTGTCTCAGTGGTGTAAGGTAACAGATTTATTTATTTTTTTGGCGCCGGTATACCAGTGCAAATTCACTTATGTATAAAATTAATCCCTCTGAATTAAATGAATATAGCTAACATTACTATATTGTAACAATGGCAAGCTAGCCAGCAAAATTACACATAGCAGCTAGCTATCCATTTGTGTCTGAGACAAGCTGTTCCGAGTTTCTTTTGAATTAAATGGCGTCTGAAAGGTTTGTTTTGTTCCACGAGTAAATTGTTCTGTATGCAGTACAGCAGGCTGTGCAGGTAAACAAATGAGCAATTTATACATGACGTAACATGAGGGAGAGATAACATGAGGATGAGTTTGTTGTTGATTATTATGCAGGGGTTTATTTTATCTAGGGTGGACATTTGATTTTATATCCTGTTTGCATATACCTGGACTCCTTTCTGGCTAATGGGGCTCTGGTGGAATACAAAATTCACTGTGCTGCTACATGGGTTTGGAGAGCTTTTTGGGGACCACGGGTAGGCTAGTTAGTTGTGTAATATGAAACACACCAAAAACACATCTAAAAATTTACTTTTATTGCCAATTATCAAATTTTATTTTAAAACTTAAAAAATAAATCATATTGAGACTTTTCTGGAACAAAGGAGTTATTTCCTCCATAGCTCTTGTAGCTCATCAGGTAAAAAATCTGAAATTAGAATGTAGGTACCCGTTATTTAGTTGTCAATTTCTGTACATAAATTGTTGTAGTTAAGTTGAAAAAAGTATATGTATATGAATTATGACTGCTTAGTCATAATGGTGCAGTTCTCAGTTTTAATAAAAGCTTTATAAAGTGAAAATAGTCGTAAAACACACTTATTTTAAAAAATAAAAATATAATGATTTCCGTTTTAAGGGTAAGTAAACCCTAAAACCACTTTTTTTTGCCGATTACTGATATATTTGGACATATCCAGGTGCTAGATATTGATCCAGTTGCAAATCGCGACATGTAGCATCATATAGGAAGAGTAGTGTATTTTGGCTAACTAGTAGGGTTGTCACGATGTGGAGACTTTCACAACGATTGATATTCTTCTCAGGAAATCGGTAACACCAGTTTTAACGAATCCCCGCCAAGGCTGTCGTCTACTGCTAAGCCCATAAAATGCTGTTCAGGTGCCCAGCTGTCCGCCCATGGAGAATAAAACCGTAAAAGATAACATTTTCTTTGCCTCTAAAATCATCGGTTTATAGGCCTATTGATATTATCCTTTCATCCAGTTAATAATACATAAGTAAACAGTTTGTAAACACTGTAGCCAATAAAATTAAATGACTCAATTGTACCTATTAACTTAGTCATTTCCTGTGTGTGTGTGTGTGTGTGTGAGAATTTAGCTATAGGCTATAGACTATATAGCAAATATAGCGCTTTAGGTCTCTCTCTCTCTCATCTCTTCTCTTCTCCCCAGCAATTCCTCCTCGCCCGCTTTTACTTAGGCTAGCTACAAGTTGTAGCACCCCAAAAACGAACAACTGTGCGTATGTTTAAAGATAGTTCAATTGGCTGAAATGTATAATCTCTCTCGTAGTCGTTATCGCCCAATCAATATTGTTTCACCAGCGGGAGACGGACTTCATTGATATTTATATCTTAATCACAACTTCTTACCTCAGAAGTTAGGCTACACTATCCAGGGGAAGACATTGGCAACAGGCTGCGCGACTCGTCGAAAGTGACGAATAAATAGGCCTAAAAAAGCAGAAATTTAAAGCATTTAGCCTACTGTGAGTCTAATGGTAAGTCGACAAGTTTCTTTTCTGCGCAAAGGTAGGCTACAAACACAAACGAACATGCCTAAATTCCGTACAAACGTGTGGGCTGACAATGTAGATATACATGCGTGAATGAACGTTCTGTAGCCTTTAATGAACTCGGCGGATCGCTACACTTCTAATATATTTGAAGAAATCAACCGGTTTGGTAACACTCGAGATTTAAATGACCATATCTCGCTTAATATTTGTAGTAGAAAGATAATAATCTAATCACATATTTGTGATGGTACACTTTTGGGCCAGTTCTGGAATGATCACAATTTGTAATGGTACGTGCGAAAGGGTTCATAAATGTGGGGGCTGAGGCTCTGAAATGCACTCGGTTCTTACTAAAAAGTACAATTGCAAAACGACGTGGGGACGATGTGCACGTAATGCACTCGGTGTGCACCCAACCACCATGTAAGACCTGTACACCGGCAACGACGACAAGCCTACTAACAAGTGACACAGTGGTGAAACGTAGGCTACTACAGTTGTAATTTACTATTGGTTGTTATACAGTATATGTGACGTGCCAGTACATGTGATGTCACACCCTCTGGGTGCATCTGGCTACACCCTTCCACCTTGCACTATAAATTAATTTTTTTACAACACACATTCTCTCTGGAAGATAGCGTGGTGCAGTGAATACAGGTGCACCTGTTGAAAAAGTTCTGCTTGCATGTACTTAATGATAGCATAGGTGTCAACCCATAGTTTGCCCGTATGAAATACGGTTTTTCCACCTTTTCAAAAGCATATGGGCGTATAAGGTTATGATACGGGAAATTTTGCTAGTCCAATACGTTTTTTTCTAAAAACGATTTCCAACATAATTATATCGCAGCAATCACATTTTCTTTCTCCCTCTCCCGCTATTCTCTCAATTTCTGAGGCCGTGGACATCCTGAAAAAGACGTTGTCTAGATGGCAGCATATGCACCAAAATGGATGTGTACCATTGAGCGTTAATGGTGCCTTCACAGACGAGTCCATGTAGATATAGAATGTAAAAAATCTATAATTAACTGCCATCGGCTACATGTTTTCAACAAACGTTTGTTTTGAAAGATGGACTCGTCAGACCACAGTACACATTTCCACTTTGGGCTCAAGCTTATCTGAGATGGACTGACGCAGAGAAGTCTGCGATGTTTCTGGACGTTGTTGATACATGGCTTATGATTTGCTTAACTTGCACTTGTCAGTAAACAGTTTGTCACTGCATCTACAACGTTACGGTTTTCCGAAGTATTCCCGAGCCCATTATATTCATTACAGAAGTATGTCGGTTTTTAATGCAGTGTCTTCTGAGGGATTGAAGGTCACGGGCATTCAACATTGGTTTTAGGCCTTGCCCTTTACGCACGGAGATTTATCCATATTCTGAATCTTTTAATAATATTACAAACTGTAGATAGTAAAATCCCTAAATTCCTTGCAATCGTGCGTTGAGAAGTTCTTCTTAAACTTTTGGACTATTCGCTAACGCAGTTTTTCGCAAAGTGGCGAACCTCAACCCATCCTTGCTCGTAAACACCCAAGCCTTCATGGATGCTCCTTTTATACCCAGTGATGATAGTATCACCTGTTACCTATTCACCTGTTTACCTGTGGAATGTTCCAAAAAGGTGTTTTTTGAGCATTCCACAACTTCCCATTCCTTTTTTTTTTTTTTTTGCTCGTCCCAACATTTTTGGAATGTGTTGCAGGCATCAAATTCGGAATTAGCGTATATTTACAAAAATCAATAAAACATTAAATCTTTTCTTTGTACCGTTTAATTAAATATATGTAAAGGAAAATTTAGAAATCACTGCTTGTTTCAGGGTTGTTTCTCCTAACTTATTTTTTTCCAGAGTTCAATAGGAAAATGAATCAGGTGAATGACCCTTAAAGTGAGCCATCCATATCTACTGCCTATCTGGCAGCAGTGTGATGGTTTGAGGCTTGTTTGATACATCAGTCTCTTGACTTATAGCCATTTCAACAACCATGGGTTCCCATACTATTCCCGTGTAATTTACAGCTTAATTTAGTCCTACGCCCCCAATTCCCACACAGATCCATTCAAATGCAGAGGTTACAGTATCACTTGTAAAGAGAATTTACAAATCACTGCTTTTATGTGCATTTTACATAGTCACAACTTTTTTGGAATTGGGGTTTGTACTTAAAGCTCCAGGAAACAAATATTAGTGATTGCCTTCTAATTAGGTTAATTTGGGTCTTGTGGACATACAATATGCATATACTTGTTTTGGAAAGAATTACTCTGAATTCCAGAGATACTGGATACTTTTTTACCCTCGTTTTTGGATTGAAGTTGGGCGGTACTATACTTGGGGATAGTGACGTCACTAATCCCAAACCAATCACAAGGCTGATGTCGCTTGTCCCTCCCACCAGCATTTGTCAAAACTAATGTGTTCCCACATTAATGCCTTATTCGAACACGGCCAGTGAGTTAGCTAGCCCAGTGGATTTACTACTTTCAGTAACGCTATGCATATCTTGGCCAATGTTGGTTGTGTAGCACTAAATTAGCAAATAATATCACATATGCCTTCTCATTGATGCTCTCGCTGGTACCCCCCAAAACTCTTGGGGCAAGCCACATTAAAATGGTGTATTCTAAAAGGCCACTACAGACATTTAATTCAATAAGATATTATAACATTTCACTTTTATTAAATAAGAATTTTTTTTTTCTTTAAGAGGCAGTAATGCTCAGAAGTCCTCGTCATAGGCTACTTGTAAAATAGAGTGCCCCTGAACTGGAGCATCAAAGTCACAGATCAACTCAGCAACGTGTCCAATCAATCCGACTGTCGGGCTGGACAAAGAGAACACTAGCTAGCTAACAATAACCCACCAAAGACGTGAACGCAAACTCTACCCTTAGCTTCTAACAATAAAAACACTTGTAGGCAACACTTATTTTAACAATTCATTAAAGGTTTTTAGAATTTGCTTTTGAAAGTTTTTCTGGGTAGTTTCTCATAGGCTGACATGGAAAGCAATAACCACGAAGCGGAGTTCGCGTTCACTTTCACATCGGGTTACAACTTGCAGGAACTTTGCAATATTAGTAGAATTATAATAAACACGAGTCTGTATTACCATGCGTAGCCCAATCTGCACATTTGCAATGGACTAGTAGCCTTGAGGGGTATACTACAAATCAGGACTACAGAACTGAGTAAAACCCCAGACCTTGGACCATGGACTTAAGTAAAGAGAGCTTCCGAGTTATCCAGCTAACGCAGAACTACTACGGCCCAGTATTATTGTGGTCGTAGTTTACCCATGTTGTTACAGTGCTTTGTAGGCTATGCATGAGTAACTTGGCGCTTTTTGTTTTTTTTTCAACGTTGAAAACGTTTTTTGTTGAGATTATACATTAATACATTTAGTCATTTGACTTCAACATTATGAAATAACAGCTCAAAATCACAACTGCTGTGGGATGCTGTTGCTGAAGCTGCACTATGAAGTATGTTTAAGTTTTTGGAGCTGCAAGAAGGTTGCCCCCGTTCACTTCCATTATAACTTGCGGCTCACAAGCAGGTGCTCCTTGTACGACGCGAAGGCTAAGCTGACATTCTCCATCGATCGACAACATCTAGGCAAGTTGAAAATCTATCCAGATATCAAAAATTCAGGAATTGTCCCTTTAAAAGCTCGGTGTTATAGTTGTTTCGTCAGACATTATTCCTTGTAATCACACCCATACGACTGGTTGCTCAGACGACGACATGCAGCTGGGATGGGCCCTCTCTTCAGCGTTGAGCAAGAGCCGTTCCATACTCATGTATGTAGTACTAATATAGTATAAATCCAGGCACTTATTGCATTCTCAAAATTAGCATACTATGCACTAGAAACATACACTAATCTTTTTGTCATAGTTAGCATGCTAAGTACAGATTGTATGCGGTTCCAAACAGTCATGGTCTACATTCGGGTAATTTTTGCATACTGAAAATGAACATACTATGTAGTAGAAACATACTACATACTAAATTTACGTCACAGTTAAGTATGAGAAGTATGCTAGTATGTGGTTTTGAACACAGCCCAAGGTTTTTGAATGGTTAAAATGTCACGGCACTCAATCAGCCATGCCACCACGTGGTCTGTCAATCAGAAGGAAGTATCCATAGAGAATGGACACTGCATCTTGATCTCCAGCATTTGTGGTTTGACATTTTTACACCAAAATAATTTAATTTCCCCTTTAAACATGTAAAAAAAAGTTTACATCTTACTCACAGTTAGGAAGACTGCATCGATAGCCTCTTGCAAAGCCTGAACCACTTGAGGCTTCTTCTCCTTGAACTTCTCCAAAATGGTTGGCACCACCTTCAAACACACAAATGGCAAACAATGTGTAGCGACACCACAAACTATGGAGCGAGAGCTACAATGCTGCCAAGAAGCCACTGAAAAGGAAACCTGAAAAACACTTCATGTTTTACTGCAGTAAAAGTATGGGACTACTGTGGGAGGAGACTTACTTGGCCCGCGTAGGTCCCAAACTTCTTTCTGAGACCAGTGGCCAGTCCAGAAAGACATTTGGCTGCCAGGGTTACCAGCATTACATTTGTGTCTTTGCCCACAACCTGGAGCACAAATTAAGAATAAGATAAGCCATTAAAAGAAATTACTTCACTGACAAATTCTCTTTAGAGCCCTTTCAAAGCACGGCTGTTACCTTCTTGAGAGCTCTGACCAGATCCCCGTAGTCTCCACTTTCTAATTTTGGATTTTTTATCAAGGTTTCTATGGCTTCCAAAGCTTCTTTCCTCTCCTGCCATTTCTTTGCCTCCTAAAACACAGAATTAGACAAAAATATGATCTTTAAAATAAAAACATTAAGACTTGAAGAGAAACGATAGTAAATCCAATTATGAAGGTCAAAAGATGGACAAAGTATGCTGTACAGCTGCATTCAGACAACTAAACCTTTCATTATTTTAATGCTGAAAAGATACAAAAGTTATCCTAACTTCAGAAAATAATGCAGTTTCACATAGGGACACTGGTTCAAACTTACGATTTTCTCATAGAAGTCTTTGGGCATCTTAGAGAGGATCTCAACAGCCTCCAGGAGCTCATAGGCATCCACCTGTGGAGCGCAGTCTCCATCGTCATCCCCTGAAAAAGTCCAGAGTGAAGGGTTCACAGTAGGGCTGTCATACGATGGTTCGATATTCGAATGCTATTCGAATTGTAAAAAATTAAAATTAAAAAAAGACGTTTGAATCTGAAAATTAACATTCGAAAAAAAAGATTTCATGCAGCGCCTCTATCGCAGATAAGTGTGTCTTCCTTTCAACTTGGGTTCTGTTAAACCAAAAATAAATCTAATTTTAACGTATCCTCTGTTGAAAACGGAAGACGCTGCATACAGGTCATTACTATGCTTGTACGGGACGGACACGGCACTTTTATTTAATAGCAGATTGAAAATCAAATGTAGGCATATTTGTCGAGCTGAAGAGCCAATAATTCAACAGCAGCAGCATGGCAGAGAGTTCGGAAACCAGCTCAGCCGCGGAGAGAGTGATTAGCAATCCGAGCAATCTAAAAAGCCCTGTTTGGAAGTACTTCGGTTTTTGGTCAGTGAACGGCAAAATTGTGGAACCTCGAGACAGTTATATGCAAGCTATGTAAGCTACAGATGGCCTATGTTAAACGTTAAATGTTAAAACTATGCTGATCACAGTTCCCTCTCCAAAAGGTCAAATATGGTACTTTTTTGTTTTTAATAGCACTTTATTGTAAATGATCCCTCAGGATCAAAATTCTTTTTAGTAACATTTCTCGAAACTGTGCCTTAATTTTATTCAAACAAAAGCATTATAAAAGGGTGTATGTAGATTTTAAAAGCCATCTCGAAGGTTAACGGGGTTTTTTTCCCCCAAACTTGACTGCATTCATGTTTAGGTTCAAATAAAATGTTCCGATACTAGTTATGCGTCTCGTTGTATTGGTTTGCCTAACGGACCTAACGCGCAATAACACAGCCCGAAAGTGGGTCAAATTGTAACATTTTAAAATTGTAAGATATTCGAACTTATGTTTTTTCAGAAGGAATATTCGAATGTGATTTTTGGCCCTAGTTCGTGGAGCACAGTCTCCATCGTTATCCCCTGAAAAAGTCCAGAGTGAAGGGTTCACAGTGCTGCCAACACTAGGCAGATGTATCCAATACCATAGGGATGCCACAAGTGATTTTGTCATAGGCCACGCCCACAAAGTTGAATCATGTCCATATACAAATACAAACACCAATTCCAAAAAAGTTGGGAGTGTATGTAAAATGCACATAAAAGCAGATAGTAGTGATTTGTAAATTCTTTTACATATATTTAATTGAAAATGGTACAAAGAAAATATATTTAATGTTTTACCTTATCAACTTTATTGATTTTAGTAAATATACGCCAATTCCGAATTTGATGCCCGCAACACGTTCCAAAAAAGTTGGGACAGGGGCAAAAAAAAAAAAAAAAACTGACAAGTATTCAAAAAAATTCAAAAAAATTAAATAGCCCTAACCAGCGGTCTCACTTTTACAGTAAGAGAAAAATGCAATATTATTAGAAGCACTCATATCGGTACCCTGTATCAGCAAGTACCCAAACCGGAGTACTCGGCACTCATACTCAGTCGAGGAAATAAATAAATAAAATGGTATCGGTGCATCCCCACAACAAGATCTTTACAAGCCATCACGCCTTCAAATGCCCCACAAGGCAGAAATGGTAAAGATGAATATATGACTCAAATAGTTGGCTGCCACTGTATGACCTTGCATATGCAGAGCCAATGGCCCCAAATACCAAACTTCTGACTTACAAAAATAAAAATAAGGGATCGTTGCAGTTTTCATTACTCATCTTGCTATTTTAATTAAAGATGTGGATTTCCATTGACTTGACACCATTAGGAAAGAAGCCAAAACTAACTACATAATCAGTCATCTTTGCCATTACCAAAGACCGCGTCTGTGAAATCAGTCGGTTTGTGCTTGTAAAGGAATGCAGCCCTACCGTCGGGCTCGTCCATGCCTGCCGCCTGCAGCTCGAATTTGGCCTTCAGCTCCTGCTGCGAGCGGAGGAAGCGGCTCTGCTTGGGGGTGCCGCTGGGCAGCTTCACCCACTCTTCCTCCAGCTCCTTGAGCTGAGGGAGAAACTTGCTCATTATAACTGGGAAAACCACTATACAGAAAAGGGTGATCCCGGCAGGGCAGCCAATTAAAATGCACACATTAAATATGTACATCTTAAGGTCGGCCAAGGTATCAGATTGCTTTCCTCTTTGTTCAGTATGAAAAATGTAACAAAATATTTTAAAACCAGTATCATTCTTAGTTTAAAATTTTCTACAATGTTGCAATTTAGAGACATGGAATTAAAGCTGGAGTACGCAAGTTTTTTTTGTTTGTTTTTTTTTAAATATCAGGGAATAGTCATGCACAAGCACCATACACTGTTTATACCCTCAAATTCTGTGTTCTAAAACTAGCGATTTGATTTTGTGTTTTCAGAACAAAGTGGCTTATGACCATAGAATCAATTGAAGAGATTCACATCGCGAACCAATCAACAGTGAGATTGACCTTGGCAGTTCACCAACTAGACAATTCACAGCAACCCCTAACACTGGAGCTATTTCATAGAATGAAAAAGGGGATAAAGCGTGCTCGAAAACTGGAGTAAACATAGGTGCTAAATTTCAGACGGCGGAATGTTCGGGAGCGAATTGGTTTAAAGACAGACATGGAGCTCCCATATTCTACTGGACACGTAGGTCAAAAGTTTCAACACAAATGGACCTTCTGCTTGCCAGACAACTGTAATTGCCTGTAATGAATAGTAGCTAGGTTGCCATTATTGATAACATTACTTTATTTGGCGGCTAGTTGAAAGGAAATGTTTCCTAACGTTATAGGTCATATAGATCGCATTAGCTTGAACCGGCTATGCAGGTAGTCAAGCCGGAAAGTCTGCACACCCCTTTCACCTTCTCCACGTTTTATTACGTTACAGACTTATACTACAATAGATTGAGTTCATTTTTTGCCTCAAACATCTACACACAATAGCCAATAATGACAAAGTGAAAACAGGTTTTTAGAAAATATGCAATTTTATTTTACTGACAAAAATAGGTTATTTAGGGGTTACATATCTGTACACACCCTTAGCCTAATACTTGGTTGCTGCACCTTTGGCAGCGATTACAGCTTCAAGGCGTCTTGGGAAAGAAGCTACGAGCTTGGCACGCTTGTTTCTGGACATTTTTGCCCATTCCTCTTGGCATATCCTTGCAAGCTCCGTCAGGTTGGATGGGGAGCGTCGGTACACAGCCATTTTCAGCTCTTTCCACAGATGCTCAATTGGATTCAGGTCTGGGCTCTGGCTGGGTCACTCACGGACATGCAGACTTTCGCCGAAGCCACTCCTTTGTTCTCTTGGCTGTGTGCTTCGGGTCGTTGTCATGTTGGAAGGTAAACCTTCGCCCCAGTCTAAGGTCCAGAGCGCTCTGGAGCAGGTTTTCTTCAAGGATCTCGGTGTACTTAGCTGCATTCATCTTTCCCTCTATCAGGACTAGTCGCCCCGTTCCCGCTTCAGAAAAACATCCCCACATCATGATGCTGCCACCGCCATGCTTCACTGTAGGGATGGTATTAGCCAGGTGATGAGCGGTGCCTGGTTTCCTCCAGACGTGACGCTTGGTATTCAGGCCAAAAAGTTCAATTTTGGTTTCATCAGACCAGAGAATCTTGGTTCTCATGGTTTGAGAGTCCTCTAGGTGCCTTTTGGCAAACTCCAAGCGGGCTGTGATGTGCCTTTTACTAAGGAAGGGCTTCCGTCTGGCCACTCTACCATAAAGGCCTGATTGGTGGAGTGCTGCCTGGATGGTTGATCTTCTGAAAGGTTCTTCCAAACTCCACAAGGATACGCTGGAGCTCTGTCAGAGTGACCCTCGGGTTCCTGCTCACCTCCCTGGCCAAGGCCCATCTTCCCCGATTGCTCAGTTTGGCCGGGCGGCCAGGTCAAGGAAGATTCTTGGTGGTTCCAAACTTCTTCCATTTACGAATGATGGTGGCCACTGTGCTCTTTGGGACCTGTAAAGCTGCAGAGATTTTTCCGTACCCTTCTCCAGATCTATGCCTTGACACAATCCTGTTTCTGAGGTCTGCAGATAATTCCTTTGACCCCATGGCTTGGAGTTTGCTCTGACATGCACTGTCAACTGTGGGACCTTATATAGGCAGGTGTTGGCAATCCCCAATCATGTCCAATCAATTGAATTTATCACAGGTGGACTCCAATTAAGTTGTAGAAACATCTCAAGCAGTATCAGTGGAAACAAAATGCACCTCAGCTCACTTTTGGGTGTCATATCAATGCACACTTGTGTACATATATTTTACATTTTGATTTTTAATAAATTAGCACAAATGTCTAAAAACCTGTTTTCACTTTGTCATTATGGGCTATTTTGTGTAGAACTGAGACAAAAAATGAACTCAATCTATTGTAGAATATGTCTAACATAATAAAACGTGGAGAAGGTGAAAGGGGTGTGCAGACTTTCCGGCTTGACTGTATAAGTTACCATGCATACCAGCTGTAGCCAGATAATGCCTAGTTCAGACTAATGCTACACATACTCAATGTCATGCAACAGAAGATTCCGTTGTTTTACTTGGACTTTTAGATGACATTTCTACTGTAATGTTAGCTATACCAGTCTGTAACCCTGCAATCGTATCTAGAAGACTTGCACGTGCACAACGAGGTCTGTGGAAGCAGCGGGGTGGGGGGGTGTCTCTCTCTGTGGGCAGGGCCAAGGGATGCTGTGACTGAAATGCTCTGACAAATGTGACTGGTGCATGTGAAGTTGCATACTCTAGCTTTAAATCTAGTAAAACAAAGTTGGCAGTCTAAAATGGTCAGGCGTACTGCCATTGTCACGGCTTTCCCGACACAAAGCTTTTTGTTGTTAATTAACTTTGACAACAAAATTCTCAAAAGGAGGATATGACAGTTGGTCATCTTTAGAGCACGTTTTTTTGAACCAACCCAGGGTTCAATAATAATGCGGGCCGAGGGCAAGGAGGATTCTGGGTTAATTGACAATTTTATTTTGTTCAAATCGGCGTTTGGCACCACAAAGATAGGACAGAAGTAGAGTTTAAAAAAATGGTTACAAGCATCACCCTTTTTGCGGAGACCACGCTTTCCAGTTGTTGATCAAAATAAAAATTAAACAGAAAATTTCAGCTCTCTAAAACGGCATACTGGGTCCATCTAAAAATCAATGAGTTGTGATGACGCAGCATAACAAAAAACATTGGTACCTTTCTTGTGTGCAATCACACGCATTTTATTGCGTTTCTGAACACAATGACAGATTAATTTATTCAACAGCGCTAGAAGCAGTCTTTCGGTGTTCTTTTATGACATGGCAAAAAAATTATCCCAAGCCTGCTTTAAATTTTTTAATTCAGTTTGCTTTTTGAATCCCTCAAGAATTGTACAATAGTTTTCAGTTTCTCTAATCGATACGCACAGGCTACATTCATGACAACGTGGTTTATATTTTTTTGTTTGAGAATGTTACAGTTCGTTAGTGGTTACCTTAATATGCTGCATCTTTCAGAAAGCTGGCTAGAAAAAATGTTGAGATCCTTGCTTAAATTAGTTTCATTGTTGTCATTCCTAGAACATTAGAGCCTCTAAAAGTAAACCCTGATTAAAACAAGTAAACATTCCTATAGACTCTTTTATGACCTACGTCACGCATAGTATGCGCGCGCATTTAGGCAGCAAAAAGAGGCAACTTCTCCAGTCAGTGCAAGTGGATTTTTGATCGATTGATTTTTAAAATGTCATCTTGTTGTGATGAGGGATGCCAGAACAGGGCTAGCTAAAAAAAAAGGTATTAATTTCTACCGCATACCATCGGGGAAAAGACCGTTCAATGCAAACAGGCTCACAAACAGCAAGATTGTGGCTACAAGCAATAAAACGAGTGGACTAGACCAAAGACATCATTAGAAATGCACGCGTATGTGGGGCGCATTTTATATCGGGGAAGTTAATTCTATTTTTGGTAACTTTAAATTGTGTTGCTTAAATTGAACGATAGCTATATCTGAGTTGGCCAAAACCAAAGTTCTTCTATTGCCAAAACGGTTAGCTCGCTAATGTTAGCTATCCATAGCTAACTTACATTAGCCTTGCCTTACCTTTAGGTTAACTTACCGGTAACGTTAGCTAGTTCATACATTCATCTATTCGTTACATACAATGATCGTCCAGTGACTTGTATGCACGCAGTTTATCCTTTGTGTAAACACTAGGTTTTTCAGTGAGGTGGGTATAAATATCCTGCCACTCGATAGCTGGCCATTTTGTCATGTTATCCACCCATTCCCTTATTGAATATGGATCGGGAAGTCGGATACCATCGCTTAGTTCATTTATTGAGGTAGCATTCACGATCTTTCGGATTAAGCAACTGCAGGTATGATCTTAGTTCCGCCAGTTTTTGCTGCCATAATGCGCACGCACACTAAATCACGTGATCAATGCTCACCAACTGTAAAAGGGTCTATAGTCATTTCAAATTTGAATCAATTTGATTGCTTTAAATCGATTCAAATTTAAATGTGTATTTTGACTTTCACTAGTAATCAAGGTTCTACTGTATTTACACAAATCGTTGACTCAATTCAAAAATATAATACTCAATCTAATGATTTCTAACATTTTAACATCCGATGATTCCAGAGAATAAATAAGTTATGTGAAGTCTGACTTTACGCACTAATCCGACAGGTAAACTTTACCATATTCAGGCAAGTATAAATTTTTAGTTTGGGCAACCCAATCTAATGTCTTATAAAAAAAAAAAAAATTCAAAAGAAATAAAAATAAAAATAAGCAGCAATATCCATACAGAACAGACACCACTTCAGACCTCCATCCCTCAATTTTCTTGTTTACAGATTTGAGAAAAACTTGCATCTTTAACTCATGGCTGAATTAATCACTTACAAAGCAAGAAATAAAGGGTCTTAAACCGCCTAAGGAACAAGACTCACTCCTACACAGACGGCATGAAATTGAACAAACAACTAGAAAACAGAAGCTTAAGTACTGAGGATCCAAAAGGCCTTAATAGCAGTCATCTGGTAGCCTTACCTGCACAGAGTTGAGGTTTTGGAGGGGTGGCCGGAGAGCATCCCGAATCCACTTATAGATCTCAATAGCAAGTAGTTTGGCCTCGTCTCGAACCGCCTTCTCTCGAGACTCAAACAGTTTTGGCAACACTTTGACAACTGGCTTGAGAGCAATGATCTTGGAACCAAATTCACTGCAGGAAAGTAATGGCACAAATCGTCCAGTTACACAACAAAACCACATTTTCCTTTTTTTACCCTTTAATCAGGAAGACCCGATTAAGAAGATTTACATCACATTTACAAACAGAAAATAACTCAGTGCCGCAGGTGACATAAGTCGACAAAAATACGAACGGTCTAAAGCGACCACAGCAGTCTTTACTCTGCTACACCGGATCTGGATCTGTACCTTGATATATAAATATGATATGTATATATTCTATAGAACCTTTGGTAAAAATTTCAGCAAAATTCAAGACCGAAGATAGTTATGGCAAGAGCTGATTTTTATGGAAACCAGTTTTCATTATTATGACACATCACCAATGTAAGAGTCATGTTAGCCAAACTAAGAAGCACTGAAAATAAACTATATTACCATCAATATTGTTTGACATTGTTCCAATAGTGAACTGAACCAGAAGGTGTGCTATTTAGTGCCATCTATCCTCATTAACAAAATGTTATGCTCAATAGGCAAAATGTTTTTTCATTAAAAGTTTGCACATTGACAGGATCAATTCAATTCAGATTGTTGGCAGTGGCAGGGAAATTGGCCAGTAATTGAATTAATAGGTGGCTAGCTACCATTCGGCTGTGATAGTGAATGCTAACATTTAATTGGCAATTAACTGTTCTCAGCTAGTATTGTCAGCTAACTTTAAAACCTCTACATTACAGAAATGTAATGTACTATCAAGTCCCGTTTGGCAGCTGACTGCAAATAAAGCTGCATCCGTTTTATTTTGTTACTTTAGTCATGTAGTTATTGGGACACAGCCAGAATGAGCGACGTCCCGTCCTCCATTTTAGCGAGGTATTAAAAGAAGCATTTCTATTAGCTGATACTGCAAATTCGCGGGTCAAAGTTGAACATAGTCGGAAACTGCAGCCGGAAATGATGCAGTTCTCTCGCCCTTCGCACGGTTTTGAATGGAAGTGAACAGCAGCCCCTTTAGTGTTCCAGAACACTCTGGTATTGAATAAGTTAACAGCAGGGATTAAAAGCAGGAGCCACTGTCTTCAATTAAACTAAATATTTACACAAGTATCTTTAATTTCACATGAAAATGAGGCCCTACTTTCAGTACAGCAGTGACTGACCAACTCTCCGATTCATTCAATTACAGCTGTGGTTCTCAATATGCTGGTTTTGATCACAACTAATTGCTATCGTGGGTAATTGTAAGTGGGTAATTGTTTTTAATCACAGGCCATCTCACCTGAGTGCATTCCTTATGGTCTCGACGCAAGCCACAACAATCTTGGGATTTTTATTTTCCAGGCCTTTGATCAGCTCCTCCTGGACCACCTCTCCCTTCTCCATCTCTATGTACATCAGGCAAATGTCCATGCCAAGCTCTTTGGCTCGAGCTTTGGGCTGGTTGAACACTTTGCTGACCACTCCAGAGACCACCTCTCCGGTCGTTCTGAAATACAGCCATTTGGCGCACCGCGTTTTCAATTCCTCGTGTTCAAGCACCCCTCAAGACTTCTCAAAACTAAAAATTAATTCACCAGTGCTGTAACCACAGCCAAAAATGGTTTGTGGTTTAGTAACTTCACTCAGAAACAAGCAAAATAATTTTCTATAAAATATTATTTGATAACCACCTTTGTTTTCATCCAAACCCCCCCCCCCCCCCCACCAAGAAGGACATGCTCATCTTATCAGGAAAAAAAAACATTTTTAGCAAACCTAATGATATTTGTGTGATGACTTTGGCCAAAGCAAATGAAACATCGCAGCAACATACAAGTCAAATCTGGGTATATGACCACAGAAAAGACAAGAAAATACTGTGGCCAATTTGTTAAAGTTCTGAACAAAAAGGAACAAAGGAAAAGAGTTTCCAAAGCGTTTCCACAAAAAAGGCCACACACGCTGCCATGACAACCCAAAAGCAGAGACATGCCATGTGGAAAAGAGCTCTATTAACTATTGGTGCATACAACCCTGGAGATATGCCATACCTAAAAAAATGACAGCGTAATACCTGTAAACATCACAAATTGGTCTGATAACTTTCCATAAATAGATTGCAGACAGGCATCAGATTTCAACTTTATTACACTTCTTCAGGACTGACTACACTGTATTTGCAGTATTTTCACCAACAGAAAGAGTTCAGAAGAAGCAGCAAGGAGTTTTCACTAAACACAGACATTTGGGGCCTTGCACACATATGCCCGTGTGAACCGGGTAATTGGGAGTACTCACTTGCCGGCCACATGA
This sequence comes from Synaphobranchus kaupii, assembly GCA_029718625.1. Classification (NCBI taxonomy): domain Eukaryota; kingdom Metazoa; phylum Chordata; class Actinopteri; order Anguilliformes; family Synaphobranchidae; genus Synaphobranchus; species Synaphobranchus kaupii. The sequence goes on from CM056384.1 coordinate 7,648,399, forward strand.
GCATTTTCCACGTAAACGAGCGCCGCCTCCAGCCCTTTCAGCTGAGCCACCGCATTGGAGTCCTTTACAAAGTTCTTCATCAGCCCCAGGTATTTGCCCCACTCTGGGCTCTTCTCATCCTGGATCCTCTGGAAAAGCTTGATGGCCTCCTCGTACCCATTTAGCCTGGCCTTCCACACCTTAGAGCAGCAGGACGGGTAATATGCATTTATCATTGACACAGGCTAACATTCACAAGGAATGAACCTAAAATCCATCAGTCTAAGCCAGACAGATGCACAGTCAAACTCTTCGGTAGTTGCTTATAGAACCGCACAGGGGTTGAGTTAACCGAGAATTAACCGATTTTTAGAAGCTTTGACTGAAATCTAAATGCCATCCGTCATTTTGACAGATAAAAAAATATTGCTGCAAACACATTATACGTTAATAGGCCTAGCCTAAAAAGACTGCGTGCCTATTGTAGTTCTAGCTATGCCTTGCTGTGGTTTTGTCATTGTGATTGGCGCTCCTCCCTTTTAAAAAAAATTTAAAATAAAAAATAGGCGCCGGGTTTATTTATTTTTTACCAGGGGGTGCCCTTAAAAAAAATTTAAATTAAAAAAAAAATTTAAATTAAAAAAAAAATTTAAATTAAAAAATTTTTAATTAATTTAAAAAAAATAAAAAATTGTACCACAGGCAGAAAACATCGCAGCAAACAGTGAACATCCCAGGGATGTCTCCTTTTAGTGTCCTCAAAGTTATGATGTGACGCTCGCTAGGGATGTCTTAAAAACATTACTAGAACGTTATTAAATTCCTAGGAAGGTCACCATTTGGTTACAATATGACGTTTAATTAGAATTTTTCAGGGACGTTCAAGCAACGTCCCTATCCGGTTATGATAGGACGTTGTGCTCATAACATTCATGGGATATTCAGGGACGTTCCTGCAACGTCTTTTGTTACAATATAACGTCATGTAATGAATGTCTGGGGGACGTTACTAGAATGTCCCGGGAACGTTCTGACGTCCACGTAACGTTTAGAAAACCCTACAAAAAGACATCAAGGCGACGTTCTCATGACATTGAGACGCTCAAGGGACCTAATTTTGTTAGTTTGTAGTTAAGCGTGTGTAGTTAAGCATAATATTTCTGACGCTTAAATTTTACCATATGTAGCCTATGCAATGTGTCACATTTTATCCTATGTTCATACAGTTGAATGTGTCCGGTAAATAACTACAAAATACTCTATAGTCGAGCCACGTTTTCAACTGCCAGTTCAAACGTTAACATACAAGCTGCCTTGCTTTCAAATGCTTTTTTCCCCCCCTCATTCTCGTAAAGTATGACAGAATCAACAAAAAAAGTAACCGCAACAAATCTGAGATCAATCGGTTAACTGAAATGTTGCATTAATCAAAACTGAACAAACACCAATCAGTCATTGTATAAGCGCAATGTAAACGTTCACTTGATGCCTGTGGGTAAAGCATTAGCCTACCTTGTGCTCGCATTTCTGGTCGATGGGCAACTTCATCCACTCGCTGTCGTCCCCCATGGTCGGCTGTGTGTCTACCTTATACACAGAACTGCAACAAAAACATGAGAAATGCCACTCCTGTTGGGATGAACCATTTGCAAAAGGACCTGACCATGTGTGGTGCACATAACACAAATCTCTCATATCACAAATTCAATTTATGATTCATTGAGACTGTTGCTGATTAAGTACACTAGTTTCAACAATGGACAATTGTTGTTGCTTCAACAGACAGTTTCCATGATATTAGGCCCTGTTCTGCAGTAGGAAACTACTTGGAATGGAATTCCAATAACCTGTGGCCTAAAGTACTGCACGTATAAAGGGACTCAAGAACCAGCAGTTGTCAACGTCTCCACTTAAAGGGGAATTGCACTGAAAAAACAACATTAACCTTATTTAACAGATCAAGGCGAAACTAATTAAGTCTCTCTTTGGAGCTGGCCAAAGCAATGTCTGAACAGAGATATCCGCAGGTAAAGGTGCAAATTTGGTAGAGGTATAAGTAAAAAATAAAGAGCCGTTGACCGGAGACAGGGGAAGACAGGCAAGAGTTCTTAACCAAGTTACAATTCCAGGGGGGTATTCCACAGAGCAGCATTACGGATTTAGCTGGATAATTGCACTGGAGCAAAATCCGAAACAGCTCTACTTCAATCCATGCTCCAGATTTGGGAAGGTTCCGGGTTTTACTCAGTGAAGTTATCCAGCAAACTCAGTAATCCTGTACAATGCCCTACCCGCCAGTACAATGACTTCCAACAAGTTTGTGGACCATACACGCCATCTGAGAAAGTTTACTAGAATCGGAGAAGGAAGGCTACACCAAAGGCGTGAGGCAGCAGCTTCGTTAACCAGAGCTGAACATGCAGCCGACCCAGGACGGCCTCGGGTAAACAATGGATGGTGGTGTACGTGTGGTAGCCCAACTGTGCCGCACTGCCAACTGAAATGGAAAGTGTTTTCTGCAATGAGTGGGGCCGGGCACAGTATCATTTGTCATCTGTAGAGTAAGAAACAGATGAAGACGGAAGAGACTGTCCGACTACACACTGATTTTGAACACCACATGCATAAGGGTGTTTTGGAGACATTCTTCTGGATCCTCAAAAATGAGACCCAGACCCAAATGAGCAGACCGGGAGGAGAAATGAGTAAGTGTTGCAGACTTCTGGCTAGGCTAGCTAATATGTTTTCACTGTACCAAAAGTAGTTCCCCGGTCTTTCTCTGGAGACTCCAGCTAATGTAGGTGACATTTCTTTGAGTATAACTGCAGTGGCTAGCTTGCAAGCAAGTAATGTAATGTTATCCTCTCTCAAAGAACCCAGCCCCTCCGGTTGTATTTAGTGGCTGTGTCCGAATCAGAGCCCCATCTTCTGTGACCATTGTACTAGCATACTGTATCGTCACGAGGCGCTGTAATGGCGACATGTAGTCCAGCTGTCTCTCGTGTTCGTGTTTGTTCATTTGAATGTATTTTGTTGTCTGGCTTTTGCCTTTAGTTTTTGCCATGCGCTGTGTGTCTGTTGTGGGATGGGGAAGCGGGCTGGAGATTGTTCAGGGCACTCATGCAGCACGTTTTGATAATATTGACAAATTTGATATTCGGGATAATTTTGTTTGAGGTCGTCACCATGGAGACGCATTCACAACATATGCTCGGGAATATCCGTTGGATTTGCAGCCACAAAATTTACCATCGTTCTTCAACGGAGTTGAAGATGTCAGGACTTGGGACTGATCTAGGACTGCAGGTAATATTCAAAAGGCCACCAGGGAAGAGAAAGAAGATAATGCGGGGGAGGAGTGAGGCGACAACTGGGAAGGCTGACGCGGTTCGGCGCTCCGTTTGGACAGTGTGCAGAGACCACAACACTGCGTGTATGGAGGAAAGTCGTGGAGGCGGAGTTTGTGTGTTGACCTGTTTAATAATGACACTGGACATCTTGGGACAGCGGGGGCTATTTTTAATCATGGCTGTATCCCACTATAATTCACTTAGTTTCATTAATGCAATGATTATAATGAATGTCTTTGTTTGATACATTCGCCCCACCGTCTTTTTTGTTGTTGCTGGGGCTACAACTGAAGTTCCCTTGTGGGAAAATAGGTTATTCTATACTGCGTACTGCATACTATTTCGTAACATTTAGTATGCAAAAAATATCCTCCAAACCATTTATAAGTGAAAAAACTAAAATAAGTAGCCTACAGAGGACAAGATAAATGGCCAAACGAATGACGGCGACAAAAAAAAATCCTGACAAATGTCTGAAGAAGCTAATATGCTGCAGCTAGGAGCAGAAGCTAATGCTAGCAACGAAGGAAGAGGTGATAACATTTTTCATGTCCGAAATAGCAGTCTTCACGTCGAAATCCGACAATGTCTTGAATAGTGGACAAGACTCCGTGAAAATTCATGACTTTGCAGTCAGGCTGTCCAACACTGAACACCGAATAAGCAGCACAGAAGATAGCGTTGAGGGTATACAGAAAGCGGTGCAGACCCACGAGAAATAGATAGAGGCTCAGGTCCATAATAGATGACTTGGAGAACTGAAATAGGCGAAACAACCTACGTCTAGTAAACCTCCCAGAAAAAGCAGAAGCAGATGCCGTGAGATTTTTGGAAGAGTGGATTACCCAAACCCAGTAATAATTGAACGAGCACATCGAATTGGCAAACCACTGACAACTGAACCGAGGTATCCCCGAGTGCTAATCATGAAGTTCCTGAACTTTCGTGATCAGCAAAGAGTAATGGAGGCTGCCAGAGCGATGAAAACTGATGTACCAACAGCACAAAGTGATGATTTTCCCAGATTTATCTATGGAGGTGGGCAGACAACGGAAGCAGTTTGATGGGGTGAAGAAACGTCTACAGTTGACGAACACTGAATACAGATTCAATTACCCAGCAAAATTGACCATCACACGCAGAGGACGGACGAAGACCTGCAACTCCCCAGAGGAAGTGGAGAAATTTATTGAAACATCCGAGTCAGGCGAACAACAAGGAGACATTGAACAGTAGGATAAACTGAATGACTGGTTTAAATTTGTGCTAGGTAACGAATTCACAGATGGTAGGTAATACATTTAGGTAACATGTACTCGGAAAATGTTCGATTACAGTACTGACAGACTTTTCCTGTCAAGCCTAGTTTGCCTAACTTCCGCAGAGATTATCTGTCCTAGTTAAACTTTCCAACGTTGTGTGTAGAGAATCACTAGTGGAGTTGTTGCTAATAACTTAATTTTGAGGGGCTGTTGCGTGGAGAGCGACGTTAGTGGTTAGTAGGGCTGTCAACATTGGCCAAAAATCACATTTGACTATTCCTTCTGAAAAAACACATAAGTTTGAATATATTTGAATATCTTGCGTCCTTCGCTACGTTTTACATTTTAGTTCTGATGCCTCGCAACAAATTCTGTATGCTTTTTTAAAATATTTGGTTATTATTTGCTCTGTATTTATTATTTTGTTACCTTTAGACTATTCGTATACTGGTACTAATTATCTGATGTGCAATGTTAACAGCAGAGTGAAGATGGTTATTACATTGATTTTCCCATTTCCAGTGGAAGGTTTGTGTAAGGGAGGATGTAGGATCAAATTACAACAACAAACATTTCCCATAAAATGTTTTTGATAACTACACAGTCATTATGAGTGCATTATAACATTATGCCTATGAGAACCTACAGGAGATGGCAATAAATAATTTGTCATATGCAGACATAGCAGCAAACATTGCATCGCAACATTGTTTTGTGGACATAGTTCGAAACGTAATAAATTGACGGCCGCTCATAGTCATGTTTGTCGTCACATTCATTTTGGAGCAGGTGTCAGTGTCTAGCTACTAAGTTACAAGAAAAAAAAAAAAACACTTTTGTGAGATGAGTGACAGTACGGAATGTTGCAGTTGGCATTCATTTATACACGGATCCAAAACGAATAACCAATTGATTCTCGCTTTTCAATTTCTGTTTTTAAAATGAATATAGCATAACCATGTGTTTCTTGTTTTAAAATTTCTGTTTCTGAAACGGGAAACGATTGGCCAAAAAGTACACTGATCCAGAAGCAACGCTAAGGCTACTGCAATTAGAACTCAGTGCTGCCACACGTGGCAATTACTTCTGTTCACGTTGTCATTAATCCACTATAATTATATACGAACGATAAGATTGAATATCACGATATTTCTTAAAGGCATATCAACAATATGAAAATGGGATATTGTGACAACCCTATTGTCCACTGTCTCCATTGTTATTTGTGTTGACTCTTCAACTCCTGGCAATAGCAATCAGAAATCATCCAGGTATAAAGGGAATTAATATTTCAGGCCAAGAACATCAAATTTCTTTATTTGCTGATGACATACTGTTATATCTTTCAGATCTAAAAAACACACTACCTACTCTTATTAATATGATCGATCAATTTTTAACATTTTCAGGTTATAAGGTCAGTCTAAATCATCAATACTTTTTCTCAATGAGCAAGAAAGTAATAATCCAACAAACCAGCACCCTTTCAGAGTATCTAGAGATGGGTTCAAGTATTTATGGATTACTATTCCATGTAATTATGACCCCATTATTGCTCCGGTAAATGACAGCTTGGATAGATGGATGACTACCCTCTACCCCTCACATTAATTGGCAGAATCAATGTTATTAAAATGAATATTCTACCCAAATCTTTATATTTATTTCAATCGATTCCCCTTACACCCCTGCGGCCTTTTTCGCCAGCATGAAGAAAGCATTCACAAACCTTATTTGGAATAAAAGACGACCAAGACTTCGCTTAACACTACTATATGTACCATATGATAGGGGTGGGCTCCAACTACCCAACCTTTTATGGTATTTTAGGGCAGCTCAACTTAGATCTGTCTTTTTCTGGTTCTCCGACCCTTCCAATCTACCATGGGTCCAGATAGAGAAAGACAGTGCCAGAGGACTAACGTTGGATACATATCTCTACTCTGACTCTCAGAAGGCTTAAACAAAACACATCTAATCAATTTGTTAAAACCACAATTACAGCTTGGTATGAATCACAAGACATGTTTAGGGAACCAACAGGGTTATCACAATTTTCTCCCATTTGGGGTAACACAATGTTTACACCAGGTAAATCAGATCCTGGATTCAGGCTCAGGGCTCAGAGGGGATAGCAGAAGATCTCAGACCTTTATAGAGATAACATCCTTCTGTCCTTTGAAAAACTTAAAGAAAAATTTGGGATCCCTCAAACATTTTCAAATATGGAGTTTCATTCGCTCTAGGATTCAGTCATATCAATGCCCTGCTTTAAGTATCATTGAAGAACCGGCAACATCAGACCCATGCTAAAGGAAAGATCTCAATAACATACAGGAAATTGGTAAGGGCGTCTACAGAATCCTCAAATTATAAAAGAATGGCGTGGATATTAACATTTTCTATATACACTACTCACAAAAAGTTAGGGATATTCGGCTTTCGGGTGAAATTTCAGGATGAACCTAAAATGCACTATAACCTTTACAGGTGAAATTAATTTGACCTTCTCTAAACTTTTGAATGCACATGTCCAACTATTCAATGTTTCAGTACTTTTTGCACAACTTGCTGTTCTCTAACAAGGAGCTGAACGGCAAAATTCACAACAGGTGTTTGATCCATGAATCGACCAATAAATTTCCTGGTTCAATTAGAATTGGTATTTAAACAGTCCTCTTCATCATGCTGTTCACATTTTGACATCATGAGACCAAGACGACACCTAACAATTGATCAACAGTACCTCGCCATTGCGAGGCTTCAAACAGGATGTTCTCAGAGGGAAGTGGCCACTGAGCTTAGAGTGTCACAGAGTGTCATCAGCAGGTTGCAACAGAGATACAGAGAGACTGGAAGAGTCACAGAAAGGCATAGAAGTGGACGTCCTTTGGCCACATCCCACACTGATGACCGCTTCATTGTGAACAGTGCCCTGCGGAACCGGATGATGAATGCCACTCAACTCCAGGCACATTTAAGGGAGGTGAGAGGCACCCAAGTGTCACGTCAGACCATTCGAAACCGTTTACATCAGCGTGGTCTGCGTGCTAGACGACCTGCAAGGGTACCTGACCACACCACCAGGCACAGGCGTCATCGTCTTGCATGGGCCAGGGAGCATTTACGCTGGACGAGGGACCAGTGGGCCTCAGTGCTGTTCTCTGATGAGTCGATTCACGTTGAGCAGAAATGATGGCCGCCAACGATGTTGGAGACGTCAAGGAGAGCGCTATGCAACAGCCACTGTTGTCACCAGACGACCCTTTGGTGGTGGCGGTGTTACAGTGTGGGCAGGTGTGTCTAGTCAATACAGAACTGCCCTACACTTTGTGAATGGTACAGTGACAAGCCCATACTACCTGAATAACATCATTAATCCAGTCATTGTGCCCCTGCATGAACAACACAGGCCTAATTTCATCTTCATGGACGACAATGCTCCAGCTCATCGAGGTCGCATCATTAGGGAAAGGCTGCTGGAGACTGGGGTACCTCAAATGGAGTGGCCTGCACTTTCTCCAGACCTGAATCCCATAGAAAACCTATGGGATCAGCTGACTCACCGTGTAGAGGCTCGTAACTCTGTACCCCAGAACCTCAATGACCTGAGGGCCGCCCTTCAAGAAGAGTGGGATGCCATGCCTCAGCAGACAATAAGTCGACTTGTGAACAGCATGAGACGTCGTTGTCAAGCTGTAATTGATGCTCAAGGGCACATGACAAGTTATTGAGACATTGACATTTTTGTTGTGGTATACCCACCACTGTTGTTGGCTTTTGTTTCAATAAATTGTTTGAGATGAGGAAATCACCATTGCATGCTTCTACCTAAATGCCCTACTTTCATGATACGTATAATATCACTGTAGCGTGAACTTACATTTTCCATAAATTTCACCCGAAAGCCAAATATCCCTAACTTTTTGTGAGTAGTGTATATATACATATATATATATATATAGTAGATTTAAATTGATCCGATATAATTGGCTTATGAGAACATATGCAACTCCTGAAAAACTCAATAAATTCAATCCTAATATCACAGACAGATGTATAAAATGTAGAACAAAGAAAGGAACCCCATTTCATTGCATTTGAAAGTGTAAACATATACAAGACTTTTGGAAAGAAATAACCGACACAATTTCCAAAATCATCCACAAAGAAATCCCTGTACGCCCAGAGATCTGTATTCTTGGTCTTATTCCAGAAGCATTGGCCCTGAGAACTCATGAAAGAAAGTTGGTTAACCTTTGCCTATTACAAGCGAAGCATCTTATTGCTAGACACTGGAAAAGTGTTTGTTATCCATCTCTGAACTTTTGGATTAATGAGCCTTCTTGCATAACGATTGAAAGGCTTACATACACAAACAAAAAAGTCCTATCTTCCATAAAATCGATTCATTTCTTACATTTTTGGATTCAAAACCTGATAACTTCTTAAATTTGACATTTACCAAGTGAGACTGTACCCCTTTTTCTTTCTTTTTTAGATCTTTGTTTTAACTTTTTTTTTTTTTTTTCTCCAATTGATATGCAGGATGCATGTGGATATTTGTGTAAATAAATAATTTATTTTCATTATTATCATTTCGTAAAATATCATTGTTTTTATCTACACTGTTGGCTCAAAGTTCATGGGTGGGCGGTTGGGAGGGAGGGAAGAAGTCTCGAGGGAGACTTGAATGATGTAACCAACCCATTTTGGAAAAGTGAAGTTTCATTAGGGGTGGGAATCGAGAACCGGTTCCCGTTAGGAACCAGTTCCAAGTTGTCCGATTCCTCGGAATCGTACGCCTTCGAGCTTATCGATTCTCTTATCGATTCAAGCATGTTTTCCCGACAGCTACGCATAGCAAAACGTCACGTCATGCGCGCCGTCGTTTTTCATTCAGTCAGCGCATGATGGCAGGCAGTTTGGCGCCCCGTCTAAAAATATAAACGTCATTTTTTTTAAAACTGATACTACTGCTAGGCTACTGTCATTTAAATCAATAGAAAATGAGTTCGCGTAAGCTCCATTTTGTGATCCGTCTTCAGAAATGACCAACTATTCAGAACTTTAACAGATTTGTGGAGTGTGTGGACTTCCCTCGGGAGTCTATAACCAACTACAAGTGTAAAACTACAGTGTTTTGATTGGTAGTAGATAGGCCTGTCACGATAATTACTATATCGACTTATCTTACGATAAATGGACATGACGTCGATCATTTTTGCGACCTCGATATTGCCCATTGTGTTTACAGTACATGCGTGTTTGTTTACATAAGAATGTCACCAACATTTTAGCCAACATGATGCCAGAATAAACAGCATAACTTATTGTGCGTGGTCTATCTATTTGAGGCAAATAATCTGTCTACCTGTTTCAGCAGGTTATTTCCAGAAGGTTTCAGCATTTTGATAAATCCAGTTTTGCAGTCATTTATGATCCCGCTGAGTTTCTCTCCTCTGACCACCGCGCCGGGGCTGCACCTCCACACACACGGAATTCAGCGGAGCAGAGGAGACAGCGAAGTAACGTTGGTCGAGTTGATGCCAGCGACACTTGTTACGTTACTGTTGTTACTCAGTTGTTGGTTAACTCGGCCTTTTGAGCCACTTTGTTCGAGACGATCTGTGCCTCTCACAGTGGCGCCGGAATGAGTTTAGAAGTGGGGGGACATTCAGTTTTGGATAGCGTGAGCTATATTGGTGAGATTTTTCACGTCAAATTCCCTTCAATCTCAGCCTAGCCTACTGTTTTTTTATGGTGAAAAATGCATTCCCTCCTCTCATCAGGATACTTTCAGATCTAAATTGTAGAACACTCGCTTTTTTTGCGCAGCGTCCTGGCTCCGGCTGATATACTCTGAGAACTGTTTCACTGTAACCATTCAACCAACCAGTCAATATATATTTTAGAATCACATTCGAAAGAAAATCATGAACTAACAGGAATACTGCTGTGTTTTCACATACAAGGAATTTGTCTTGGTTTTTTGGTGCTTCACAGTACATAAATTAGTAAAAGAGAATAGAATAAAAATAAACATATTTACAAGAGGAAAACAGTATGAGGAATGTATACGGAATCTGCAGGATATTCTTATTTTCCTTAAATAACAGGAGTGCAATTGTGCGGGATTAATGTGCAAAAGTATTAACAATGGAATGTTCAGTTATTCACAGTTAACAATGTAACAATTGAATGTTCAGTTATTCACAGTTATGGAAATAACAGGAGTGCAATTGTGCAGGATTAATGTTCAGTTATTCCGTTATGGAGTGTAAGTACATAGTCCAGAGGTGCGTTAATATAACGCATATTGACAGACTTTAATGTAATGTGAAGTGTCTATAGGTGGAGGAGGTAGGAAACAGTGTCAGTGGGGGTCCCGGGCCTTGTTAAAGGTTGCATCAGCGATTTTGGGTGGAAACATAAATGATCACATTCATCTGATTTTTGCTCACGATCCGCTAGCTGCCCGCCCCATAAGCAGGCCGTCAAAAAACCGCGTCTCTGTAGGCAGCCTATGCTCCGAGATCGTACACAAAAACAAATGGTACTACCAACCACTCAAAACCAAAATAAACAGTATTCCAACCAATCACAATGATCTGCACAAACGCTAATACTCTTATCTCGCTGAAATCTTGACGGATTTACAAACGGTTTGGTTTCTTACAAACGTTATTAACGTGGTTATAATTCTGGATGCTTGAACACTATTTTTTAAAACATAACATAATTATTCATAAGTATGTTTGTTTGGGATTTCGCTTCAGAAGTGACGTCACCCAAAATCGCTGATACAACCTTTAATGAGGCCCACTGCAGATGGGAAGAAACTGTTTGTGGCGTGAGGTTTTGGTCCTGATGGACCGCAGCCTCCTCCCAGAGTGAAGTGACTCAAACATTATCATTATATCAGTGGCATAAAATGGTCTTAAAATTACAATAATATCGTTTATCGCAATTATTTCTGGGACAATATATCGTCCAACAAAAATAGTTATCGTGACAGGCCTAGTAGTAGACTAATCTGACAACGATTGCCTGCTTGGCGACGCACAGATGAGTAGCCTAGATTTGGAAAGCGAATAACTAACCTAAATTAGCTAAATGATAATCTTCAATCTTCGTCATCGTCAGCTAATAAGAGAAGCCAGCTTGCCTCAGGTAACGTTAAAGATCTCATCTTTCTTCCATGTAAATGTATAGGCTAAATTATAGGGGAGAATGGTGACAGTTGAAACTGTTCTTATAATACAGAAACCAACGCAAACGTTACGGTGCAGCTTATGAAACACGCCTAGGAGCGTAACTAACTCTAAAGTTTGCAATCTTCGTTAGGGAATGAAACTACTAAATATCCAAATCACAGAGCAGCGGTTAAACAATATTTTAGCCATCTTTTTTATCAGTTAAACTGATAATCTATCCTCTCTTCTCGCGTCCTTTTCATTATTTTCTGGTGTCTTACTTTCTTTGACGTCTGATATGTTTAAGCACTCGTATTGATCAAGCCAAATGATATTTATAATGCCATTTCAATTTACAGAATTATACAATTCAGACTTTTATTGGATGCTCTGCCACTTGTGCAGGCCTATAGTAGATAAATATTTTCCATGATATGACTAAGAAATATGAATGAAAAACAAATGCTTTATACTTTATAAAGAGAAAAAAAAACATTTTAGATGACCACCCAATATTAATAGTTGGTCTTTTAATAGCCTGGGCGCAAATTATATTTAAGGAATCGATAAAGAATCGGATCGATAAGCGGAATCGATAATGGCATCGGTATCAATAAAATCTAACGATTCCCATCCCTATGTTTCATGTTCAAAATCAATAGATATGTGATACAAAAAAAAAAACCTTGCCTATATCATCCATGGACACTCAATTTTCAGAACTGTGCATAATTAACAGCTTTTAAAAAAAAAACTAGACTCAACTGGCATAGTCAATAATAGGCAAGTGTGCTGACTCGGACACGGCCAGTGGGAGGAGCAGCCTGTGACTGGCGTTGTCTGACACCGCCCATAAACTTTAAGCGCCTGCCCGTAGTACTCCAAACTAAAGCAGGTACCTGGTACATGCGCAGTAGTTTGGCACTATATCTCTGCTCTCACTACAGGTTGACAGTTGGCTGAGAGCTCATTTTAATCAGGAGGACAGCTACTCTAACAAATCAAACAATATTTTGGTGGAATTCATCTAATGTCTGAATGCAAATGTGACTTTACTCAAACAGTATTACAACAGTGGGAGTTGCTAAGGTAGGACACATTCGAATACAGCTTTATGTAGCCTAGTTGAATGAGCAGCATTGCAGGTCTTCACGTTTTTGCCTCGGCAAGACCTTTCACAGCTGAATCAACTGTACTAAAGCACAACACGTCATGGGTCTCAAAGGGGTAAAAAAAAAGAAAAAAGATGCAAATTGGGCTCGAGAGGAAAGATGGGGGGGGGGGGGGTTACAGTTAGGGGGGAGGGGCAATTGATGCAGTCGGTAACACTTCATAGGCACGTAGGCAGAGCCAGCTAGAGGAAAAACAATGCCGCGTCTGTCACTGTTCTACACTGCACTGGCATAGCCGTCTGTGAGCCCATGTGGGCCATGGCCACCTAAACAGTTGAAATGTATGATCAAGAACACTTGTTTTACATTGAATATCTTAGTTATACAAATACTGCGGTAGCTAAGCCATTTGGCGTTAATTTTTATATTCCATTTAGCAACTGTCAACTAAGTTATGAACTTGCTTTGTTAGGCTACTTTTGGCTCCAACTCATCGCAAAGCTAGGCACTCAGCTTCGCTACTATACAACAGTATAGCTGCAGTTTTGAAGCAAACGTTTTGAAGCAAACGTCGAACGTTAGCTAGCTTCGTGTCCGGTGGTACTCTGCTTCCAGTGCATTCGAGTTAATGCTTCTGTGCATTAATAAAATCATTAATCATATAACGTTACCACACGCCTCACGGTGGATTATCCCTTAGCTACATAATTGCGTTTGTATAAGCATCATTATGCACTGGCTGCTAGCCACCTGGGGCAAGCAAGGGGCCAAAACCGGGCTTTCGTTTTGAAGCTCAATTCCTAGTTAGGCTGGGAGCGGCCATAATGCGGTAGCTCACTAGCGCCACTGTGGTTGGCTGGGGTATAGGTCTTTCACCATGTAAGTCAATGGCAGCGATGTGGTCAAAATACTAAGTCAATAAATTTTTCCCACAAGGGCAAAATTGTCATTTGGACAGGGTATTTACACATTTGTTCAGGACCAATCAGGGACATGTTGTGTCACAGATTCTATATACTGGTTATATCTGGTCACTGCACTCACTCAGATGGGTGGGACCAGAAATGGGAGACAAGAATCATTGGTGAAAAATGCGCAATACCTGAGGTCTTGAGACAAGACAGGCTGTATTTTTGAGTGGAAGTCTTAGTCTAGTCCAGTGGTTCTCAACCCTGGTCCTGGAGTACCACTGTGTATGCTGGTTTTCGTTCCAACCACAATTGCAATACTTGAATTTTAACAAGCTGTTAATTTTTCTTAATTAGGTGTTTTTAATGTTTAGAGGGATTATTTACGTTCTTAAGCCACATTATGTTAGTAATAGCTATGCATGACATGAAGAATAAAAGTCCAATATTCACATTTTGCTGTATTGTAAACAATTAAATGGAGGTAAAAAAAATTTTAACTGATCAAATTAAAGACTGAGGTGAATCAATTGGCTCATAATTGGTGAAATTTTGGACACATGGCCACTAAAACGAACCGTTTGGTAAATAATGAAGATTTCAAAGACAAAGCAAATGATAACGAGCCAAACCTGCATTTTGTTAACAAGTTTAAGGACAAAATTATGAAGGAACTTAAACGTGTTCAATTACCTAATTAGGAGCCTATTTACCTATTTATTAGGAGTTCTTACCTCTTCTTTGTAATTGTTTGCAATATAACACAATGAGCATAACGAACATGGGATTTTTTTTCTTCAAAGCATGCATAGCTATTGCTAACATAACATGGCTTAAGAGAGTAAAGAGTTTAAAGTGTTCTCTCTATACAATAAAAACACCTAATTAAGAAAAAATAACAGCTTGTTAAAATTCTGGTATTGCAATTGTGGTTGGAACGAAAACCAGCACACACAGTGGTACTCCAGGACCAGGGTTGAGAACCACTGGTCTAGTCGATGAAGATCCCTTCGTAGCCTACCCTATTTCAAGCTGTTGTTTTGTGGACGCAGTTCGTAAACATAATAAATGGACTGCCTTGTCGCTCATCTTCAACAAGTTTGTCATCACATTCATCTTGGAGCAAGCTATGATGTGTTTACTACAAAAAAAAATATATATATATACTGTTTTGTGCGATGAAACAGCAGGGGACGTTGCAGCAGTTTGCATTCATTTACGATGCTACAGGCCGAGCGTCTCGGAGAAAGAAGCCAAACTGTGGGTTAAAGGGATAGTTCAGAATTTGACAATTTCTCAATTACAACTTACCCATGATGTAGTTGATTGATGGAAACCATTTTCAGCTAATTCCATGCTGTCCCTTCTTTTGGACATACACACGTTGCTAATGCTAGCGCAACTCTAAGGTAACTGGTAGCATCCACTACCAAACGCACTTAAACATTCCACAGTGCACCCGAAGCAAATAAAATACGACAACAGTCTATCTGGGTTAATTTGAGTGTTTATACCATCATTTTTGAAGTCAAACGATCATTGAATCCTTTACTTTGTGCTGACCTATATTCTCTGTGGAAGTACAGCGGCGGAGCGAACGTGGCCATTGCAACTTGTTGCTCTTCTTTGTTGTTGTAGTCGACCAGTGCCGGCACTACATTCGTAGGTAACAAAGTATCGCTCCGCCGCCGGTTTTTGTAAGCAAAATAAAACATAGCCACAAACGGCAGCTAGCCATAGACTAACTGGTGGGTATTCAAATGGACAGGTTCGGGCGGGTATTATGAACAATAGCCTAATAACGTTATTTGGTTATTTAGGCCTATATACC
Organism: Synaphobranchus kaupii; assembly: GCA_029718625.1. Lineage (NCBI taxonomy): Eukaryota > Metazoa > Chordata > Actinopteri > Anguilliformes > Synaphobranchidae > Synaphobranchus > Synaphobranchus kaupii. The sequence goes on from CM056384.1 coordinate 7,664,037, forward strand.
CATTTCACTGAATATATTCCGGAGCACACTTTTCAAGAAGTACACGAACATTTTGGTCACATAAATATGACGTGAAGCTTCGTTTTAAAAAAATGAGGCGCAGCTTCGCTGACGTTGCCTTTCAAATAGAACAAAATCAACACGTGACATGGCAGCGCAAGAGAGGGGCGCAGGGTTGCCAGATCTTGTAAGACTTTCCAGCCAAATGGCGACTCAAAACTAGCCCAAATTATAGGCTATTTTTAAGCGAAACCAACGTATTTTAAAAAGAAATCATGTTTTTACTTTTTAAAATAAGTGCTTGCTTTGCGACTTTTCATTTTTACCCGTGACTGCACTTTGAAAGTATCTCAATTAAGCTGTAAAACCGCGGACATAGCAACATTGTCACCGCTTTCCACGTGCACTCATAAACCCTACCTAATGGACACAGATCTAATGCAGGCTCAATGTGTACTTATGGAAGTATCTGGTTTCATATTTGACATTGATCAAGCGATTGACGCCAAATCTTTATTTAACTGCCTTTCGCTTCGCACACTTAGAATACAGCAGCTTCGTCACGTCAACTAAAACACCAAAATATTCTCCTAAATCACTTTCTACGAGCTCCACAATGAGATGTGGCCTTTGTAATGTTAATGCGCTAGGATTAGATTAAAATATACATGTTACCAGAGATGCGACGTGTATTAACTTCCTCCATACCAACACACTCGGTAAACAATCTTGCTTGATAGCTCGGGGTCACATATCATCCTATGGTACTTCCTATCATATGCGCGGGTCGTGACGTTGTAAAGTTACAAGAAATATGAACATGGGCATTCAGCAAACCAAGCCCCAAGCAGTGGTGCACACTGGTGTGTAAGTACACGGTTATGTATTGAATATGCGATCCGATGAGCTTCCATAGTCTGGCATCCCTATGCAGTTAGCAGTGGCGTCTGAGTCAGGGCCCGTCTCGCCCGTTCCGGCCCAAGAAAGGTAAACACGACCGCGCCACGATCCACAACCCAGCCCAATTTCACTACGGAGTTCACGGCAACCGGAACATTCTCCCCGAAGCAATGCAAACCCCGACGCATGACAATGCAACTGCCTGGCGTGTTTGCCACGAAACAGACTCACTATTGTTTAAACAAAGGCTACCAGCAAGCAGGCCGCGGAAACGTAGCAGCAAACCTCACAAATGGACAGAGAGGACTGAGATGGAGAACGCGTACGTCCATTTATTCACCGAAGGACATTTTAGCAAAATAATGGAAAGGCTCTGGTTACCTGTGATTCTTTCTGGAAGGCTGTGTGATTATATTTAGCTACGGCCGATACAGGTTCATTACTCATCGAGCTCTGAAACGCCTCCAAGGGCGAAGAGTCGGAGGGAGGGGCTCAAGCGACACCACAGAGGGAACCCGCCTAGAGCAGAGCGTTCATTTTAACAGACAGGGATCGGGAGCGTCTTCATACGCTAGCATCGGTGCATTCAAATATAGCCTACTTTACTGCGACCAATACATTTAAATAACTACAATCAAGTCAAAACAGTAAATATGAGAATTTGCATGCGATTGCGGAAATTACATCATCACATAGCTGGATAATTAACGTTAAGTTAGTCTTAAATTGTCTGGCCCAGTTCACGATTAGCACTGAAGAAATTCAGTTTTCCACATTGAAATTCCATTATGTGCATGCACACATCGAGTCACACCTTGGCTTGCAAAACTATAGCATTACTAACGTTGCACTCAAGCCACTGCATGGCGCAATTAACGTTAGAGCCAACTAGCCAGCATAGCTAACGTTGGACGTTAACATAGCTCATACCGTTAGCCCGTTAGTCGCGATTAACCAGCTAACGTTAATTAAAATGGTCATAATATTAAATTTGATCATGCAATGAACAGCTAGCAAGCGAGAAATAGCATTAACGCACTGTAACCTATCGTTACACGGCTAGGTTAGTGAGCCTATTTAACGTAGCCTAAGTATATGTAAAACATAACTTTGCTAACTTAGAAAAAAACACAGCATTTTTATCGAATTTAAGTAACTTATACCTAATTAACGCTGTATGAGCATACACACGTAGCATAATAGCAAACTTACTTAACTTTAAGTTAGTACAAAAATGAATCGCCATACGTTAACGTTATCCGTCACAGCTGCACAGTAACGTTATTTGCTGTATAAAAATTTAAAAAAAATCCATTAACAGCTAGTTAACGTTAGCCTGCCGATTGAAATAAATAACACTAACGTTAGCTTGCATTAACTAACGTTAGTAAGAAAATAACGTTAACCTCGAAGTTTTACGTTAAGTTACTCATTGGATATGTTAATTAACGTTAGCCAACTTAAATATACTTAGCTCCAACAATATTAATGTTCCATATAGTTCAGCAAAAACATAAAAATGAGATGGGTAATGTTAGATAGCGTTACATTTGCTAATATAAAACTGCCAAATAATAGCCTACTGGATCCTCCCCGTTGCCTTATGCGATAGTGGAACATGGTACATTACTTAGCTAACCACCTAATGTAATGCAACGGCAGGAGTTAGCTAACGTGAGTTAGCTAACGTAAGTTAGCTGTATAACTTAACTGGCTAGCTAGTGCTCGGAACATATATCCAGATAAGCATCGACCCGGTAAATTATACGTAAATCATCTTACATTTGATTTCACGATCCGAAAATGGTCACAAGAATTTAGATAATAGAAACAAGTAGCTATTTTCAGAAAGTCAAATAAAGCGCTCGTTCGTCTTCTCCAATTCGTTACACTTCCCAGAGTTACTCCTCTACGTTTAAAAATACTTACGTTCCAGGACGTCTAATTTTTATTGGTTGAAATCGTAGGTTGAAGTGGGTCATATGACACAGCAAATGTGATGGTGATTGGATGGTTTGAATCATAGGGCGTGCTCGGCTCATAGAGCGTATATAGAACTGGAGAGGCGGGAGGAGCTGAAATTTGTTGTGACAGAGCCAGGAGTTGCAGCAACCAATATGGCGTCCAGTGCACCGCACCACACCACTCAGTTTCCCCATAGGCTATAATGGAGAAACTCCTGCCTTTTTATATCAAACTAAGCGATTTACAGTCATATTTTCAACCTAGCTATACCCGTAATACATATAAGAATACGAATCAATGCGTGATTTTACTTGACGCGACTCGATAACGAAGTTATAGCCTCCGTTGTTTCCGTTGTTTTACTCTCCGCGAGTCAACACGAGACTCTGGTTGGTCAAAATACGACTCAACATATGACTCTGGATTCGCTGATTAGTGGGGACGCGAACAATTGATGAATAGCCTACAAGTAGCAAGTCGTAAAGTAGTTCGCACTTCCATGGTTACTGAACTGTGTAAGACTTGTGAACACAACCGATTCCCTTGACAGTAAACGTAATCAAGCTCCTATGATATTGTGCTGTCACTTAATTTTGCTTGCTAGCTTGCCACTGTCCAGTAGCCTAGCTATATTTATATATATATAGCTAGCTATATTTATTTTATATATATCCAAACCACAGGAATATTCGCCTTAAAATAACTAAAAATAAACTAAATTGACACAAGAGAAATTATCAGTTCAAAGATTTGCTGTTCTTGAGCTGTCACTGACCTGTGGAATATGTTGTAGCCTGCACATCTTTTAAGTTTTTGTTCACATTTGTGCTGTACCAGCAAAGATATGAGACTCCTCATTTCTTGGCAATATTCTTCAAATAAAGCATACTCCTCTAAGTTGAAAGATTCTCTCTCACCCTTTTACTTTGTGGATCCTGAAAAATGAATACAATTACGTACAATGACTATATACTCTGATAAATGGTATAATCTGATGTTCTTTTTCTTAATATTGTATTGATAACCTTTGGGTTATTTCAGCATTGGAGACATATTTTGTCTGTTGGACATTTTGATTAATAAAACTGAAATGGTACACAAATACATGAAAATAATAATTAATTCAACTTCTGTATGTTGTTCTTTCATATAGCACTCAATATTTGTCATCCAAAAATTGCATGTCCCTGATCTTAATCAAGACTTTGATTTACAACCTTTAATAAAAAAAAGATTTTACATTTAAAAAAATGCACCACTAATAAAAGGTTTAACATGTCCTCTTGCATATTAATACTAAACTTAAAACTTGTTTGCATGATTATGTAAAAAACAATTTTAAAATTAAATGTCCCCAAGTTCCAGTCAACCCTGTTATAATGATGGGAAAAACTGCAGGAAATTATGGCATCACGCCTTGAGTGTTACAACCTTGAGGAATTTACATTATTTGCAGTGTAAGTGTGCAAGTGTGCAAGAAGAGGCATGTTTTCAATGTTTGGCATAAGGGGACGAGCAGAACTCATCACCCCTGTTATGCTGAATTCATGCAAAAAAGAACATGCGTTTTGTAAAATTCTATCTGTTAAAATGTAATAGAAATCTGGTATGAATGCAATTATCTATCCATTTGTTTCACCACATGGCTAGCTATAAGTTTTAGGGCACTCAACCCTGTTAATTCTGTTATAACAGGGCTGACAAACAATGTTGACAACATAGGATAGAGCACAGCAGTCCCTCCTGAGATGCAAAAACTTCATTTGTCAGACATATGAATTTATTTGACCTTATTTACACACAGATTAGGAAAAGGGACCCTATCAAAACTATTTAATCATTAATACACTTGAATATCTAATATGAATTAATTTAAATGATTGTGTGACTATGTTAATGCGTGTTACAGGCAAAAAGAAACAGGAAGTAAAATATCAAAAAAGGAAAGGGAGAGGCTTCATTTAGGCCTATTTCATTTACAAATCAATGAGCTCGAAATTAATGATTTTAAAAAAGAAAGAAAATATCTAGGCAAAGAGATTCCTTCAGTTGCTCATGAAATCAGTTTCTCGTAGATCACAAGCAGCATACTGCCCTAAACTAACAACAAAAATACATATAGCCTACTTACTTTGCAACACCACATTAATTCAGTATAACAATATTTTGTATTTATAAAGGACGTTCCTGAACAAATAACTTATTTATGAAATATTAAATGAAAGATAATAGATTTTAACAGCTATTAATGCGAAACAATATTTTAATAGCCAGATAAAATAGTGGATAAGTGTGCACAATAGTTTTGAATAAAAAATACTAATGTTGTTTCAAAAATAGAACAGAGCCTGGAAAAATGTAATTGTTGTACATAGACTATGAATGTAAAACAAACAAGCTATCTTTTTTTTCCTTCAAAATACAAAATGTGTTATTTATCAAATACGGATTCATTATATACTAGAAAAGGCTATTTTCTATCCCATTAATGCATTACTAGACATTTGTATAGATACCCATATGTCCATAACAGGGTTGACATTTCAACGTGGGGAAGTCAAGAAAAACAGATTCTGGTTTGAGTATAATAGCATGCTGAGATGGCACAGCATGTTTTTCTGAAATGTTATCATGTCGTTTATTCAATTTAGTGCCAAAAATATCAAAAGAAAAAAATGTCCTCAACTGCTGAAATGACCACTTTAATTAACCAGAAAACAATCCAATTGAGTTTCAGAATCTCTTTAACAAAGGAGTTCTGGCCAAACATGTTAAATATAACTGCTAAGTAGGCTGAAATTCAATACAACACAGACGATATATTTGAAATATAAACAGGTATATTTAAAACATGAATAGAAATATTTGTATAAATAATTCATTAAATTACTGCAATACAGAAAAAGCAACAAATGTTTACACACAGTACATGCATATATACATACACATACATAAATACAACAAATTTCTTTACAGAGGTCAGTAATTCCACAATGGAGGATTTTTAGGGATGTATCATTACCTACGTCACTAAAATGGACACCATCCCTCCTAAAAAGCCAAGCCTGACCAAATGTAATTTCAAGGTGTCCAATTGATTTTCCCCCTAGTTCCCTTACAAATTCCGCCATTGCACTGCTCACCTAAATATGTGCTTTGTTGATCTTGACTGGATTTTTGCCTCTCTAAACACCTCTCTGGGTGATGCATGAAAAAAATCTTCATTGCAGGAAACCATTTGAGCTTGGATGACCAGGATATCAGGGAAATGGAAGGAAACAAAATCTAAAAACAAATCTAAAACAGAGTTCCAAAGGAAGCCACTCTTCCCAATCCATTGGAAACTTGTTCTCCTTATTGCCAGGTTGTGTCCCAGGGTCTCCCCTCGCTCTCTATTCACCCCAGTGCACAAAACTGTGGCCAATGATGCAGACCGCTGCCTCTGAAAATAAATATTATGTTGTAACTTAATTGACATTTCATTGTCTCGTTGATGTCTACATAGTACAGCCTCAATAATTATTCAGAAATTAACAGTTCATTAGAAAAAAAGAGCAGTACATCAATTGAGTTTTTGACGAGATGTTGGATAGCCATAGGACTTAAACTCTTGCCAAAGTGTGCTTTCTTGATTCTCAGACAATGATACTCCCAGATGGGATTTTTGGCTTTTCAACACAGTGGTGGAGTAGATGTTGAGCGTCATTGGCAATGTACTTTACATGTAAGATCACTGCTGTTAATATCTGAAATGTTGTGAGTTGGGTAGTAGTAGTATGAACTAATAGCACTTAAAGGTTGTATCAGCGATTTTGGGTGGAAACATAAATGATCACATTCATCTGATTTTTCCTCACGATCCGCTAGCTGCCCGCCCCATAAGCAGGCCGTCAAAAAACCGCGTCTCTGTAGGCAGCCTATGCTCCGAGATCGTACACAAAAATAATGGTACTACCAACTACTCAAAACCAAAATAAACAGTATTCCAACCAATCACAATGATCTGCACAAACGTGACGTCACTTCTGAAGCGAAATCCCAAACAAACATACTTATGAATAATTATGTTATGTTTTAAAAAATAGTGTTCAAGCATCCAGAATTATAACCACGTTAATAACGTTTGTAAGAAACCAAACCGTTTGTAAATCCATCAAGATTTCAGCGAGATAAGAGTATTAGCGTTTGTGCAGATCATTGTGATTGGTTGGAATACTGTTTATTTTGGTTTTGAGTGGTTGGTAGTACCATTTGTTTTTGTGTACGATCTCGGAGCATAGGCTGCCTACAGAGACGCGGTTTTTTGACGGCCTGCTTATGGGGCGGGCAGCTAGCGGATCGTGAGGAAAAATCAGATGAATGTGATCATTCATGTTTCCACCCAAAATCGCTGATACAACCTTTAAGTAATACAGTTGAAGTCGGAAGTTTACATACACTAAGTTGACTGTGCTTTTAAATTTTTAATATTCGGTCGCATATCCTTTGCATGCCATGACTTCCTGATGTCTGTGACCCAACAACATCAAAAGACTCTTGATATCTTATTTTCTGATACTCTTACAAGCGATAGTATAACGTCTCTGCATTTGAATGGATCTCTATGGGAATTGTCGGGTGGGACTACTAGATTTAGCTGTAAATTATGCTGGAACAGTATGGAATACATGGTTGGTAAAATGACTGTAAGTCATCAAGGGTCTGAGGTATCAAACAAGCCTCAAACCATCACTCTGTTGCCAGATATGCAGTAGATATGGATGGATCACTTTAAGGGTTGTTTCTCCTGACAAATTTTTCTATTGAACTCTATGGAAAAATAAGTCAGGAGAAGAAACCCTTCAAGTTATCCATCCATATCTACTGTATTTCTGGCAGCAGAATGATGGTTTAAGGCTTGTTTGATACGTCAGACACTTGATGACTTGGAGCCATTTAGCCAACCATGTGTTCCATACTGTTCTAGTATATATACTGTAGGAGTACCATAAAATAAGATAAAGACTCTTTTGATATTGTTGGGTCACAGACATCAGGAAGTCATTGCATGCAAAGGATATGCTACCAAATATTAAATATGATTACTTTATTCTGCATTATATTAAACTGTCCAATATTTTTTGATGCCCGAAATGGGGGGGGGGGGGGGGGGGGCTATGTACAAAAGGTTCTATAATTTCTAAACGGTTGATCCGATATGGATGAAAATACCCTCAAATTAAAGCTGACAGTCTGCACTCATTGTCATTGTATCCTTTCAAACTCCTTTCAAATTTTTTCCAGAGCTGTATATAGAATCTGTGTAAAAGCTTTACTTTGCCTGGCATGCTCTGTCTCCATCCTGGAGGCCCCCTGCCTGCCATGCCCCATCTCAGCCACCCTGGAGGCCCTCTCTGCCCTGGATGTGCTCTCCATCCAGGTGGCCCTCGCCACACTGGAGGCCCGCTCAATAGTACGTCTGGCCTGTGTCCACTGCCTGTAGCTCCTGGTTTCAGGTGTAGCTGTTCAAACACATAGAATATTGGCAGTAAACTTAACTAGCTGCCCTGTGTTTACTAAATGCCCTGTGTGTTTCTAAGAATCTTGAAATCAAGCTCAGTGCACAGGTAACTTAGCTTGAAATAGAATGATGAAAACTCAATTAGACAAACAGCCACACCTAACTATTATCTACCAAATAATTTATTAACCTGAACTTATCATTAGGTACCGACTGTGTTAGCTAACGTTAATGTTTTATCTAGCTAACTAGTACATGGCCAGCAATCATTGTAGCTAACGTTAGGTAGCGAGAAGCTGCGAAATGTCAACCAGCTAGCCACAAAATCAACGTGCTGTGTTCTAAAACAATGTTAAAAAAAGCAACACATAATCTGTACAAAAGAAATTTTACTTATTCAGACGGTACTTTCATCAATAAAATGACACTGCTGGCTGCGAATATATCGCTAATTTGCCTAGCTAACGTTAAGTTAAATTACATTTTTCTAACGTAACGGTAACGTTACATTAACAATATACTAAGGCCTCGTCCACACGTACACGGATATTTCTAAAAATGCATTTCCCCCCCTCCGTAGTGATGTGCGATACCACTGATTTCCTTTCCGATCCGATACCAAGTAAAATTCAGGCTGGTATCGGCGATACTGATCCGATACCGATACTTTGTACAAACACTTAATGTGTTTGGAAAATCAAAATCTAAAGTAGTGTATTTCAAATTATAGCTTCATAATGAATACATGACATCAGACTTCTCGTTCTTATTGTTTAATTATGAAGAATAATCATAAAAGAAAAACAAAAAACTGAAAACTTGCTTGTTACTTGACAGCATCTGAAAATATATATGTATATATATATATATATATATATATTTAAATTCTTGCCTGAACATTTTAACACAAACATTCAACAACAGGCTCCCCTGAACATTCACAGGTTTTTGTTAAGGAACAACAGCATGTTTACATTTTTTCCTTTAAGTCTGCTCCGTTTTTTGCTTACAACCTGTCCTGCCGTTGAAAATATTCTCTCTGCAGGTACAGAAGAAGCAACAATTCCCAGGTATCTCACTGCAAGTCTGCTTAGGGCTGGGAAGGTTTGTTCATGCTCTTGCCACCAAACCAGTGGATCCTTATCTCGGGGAATCAATTTTTCCTCCAAGTACCGGCGTACTTCAATGACTACATCAGTGGCAGCTGACCGGTGATGTTGGCCTGACAAAACCTGCATGTCAAAGTTTGACCATATCCCTCCTTTTGTTGCAGCTGAACCTGAGGTTGCAGGACTCTGGTTAGACCCTGAGGTAGAAGGCCCTGAGGTAGAAGGCCCTGAGGTAGAAGGCCCTGAGGTAGAAGGCCCTGATGTAGAAGGCCCTGAGGTAGAGCTAGCAGTAGGTGTTGAGCTTGGAGTTAGAGTGGGAGCTGACTGTCCTGTCTGATAGACTTCCTGCATTTCAGTGTGGAGACGTCTTTTCATTACCTCAACATTGTCTTTGTCTCGAAAACCAAGGTGTTTAAACCTAACATCCAGAAATGTACTGGCAGCTAGACAGTGAATGCTCTCAATACCCCTGAATCTGCGCTGGCATTGCTGTGCCAGTTGTGTGGCAAGGGAGCTGCCCTGACGTTCACAGGCTGCTACAGCCCTGTGAATGAGTGACACGAGTGGAATCACTTTGGATACTGAAACATGTTTTTCAGATGAAACTTCCCGTGTTACTTCTTCAAACAGCCGTAGTGCATCAACTGTTTGCTTGATGAGAGATAATTCTCCCACATTTAAGCACAATGCATTCTTCCCTAAAAGGCAGAGGGCTGTGGTCACAGTTTCATTTTGCTCACAGAGCCTCTCCAGCATGTAAAAGACAGAGTTCCAGCGGGTATCTACTGACTGAATTAGCTTGTGTTCTACCACTTTCAACTGTTGTTGAATATCCCTGAGCTTCTCTGTGGCCTTTGTGCTGTGGTGAAAAAAGGACACGATCGCACTGCATTTTTCCAGGACCTGCACCACTTCTGGGACAGCTTTTAGACTGTCCTTTACAACTAAATTCAGTGTATGTGCAAAACAAGGATGATGCCTCCATCCAGCCCTGTGCACTGCAGCAACCATATTTGCACCATTGTCTGTCACAACTGCCACCACCTTCTCAGTTATGCCCCATTCGTCTGTGATTCGCTTAAGCTGTAAGCTGATATTATCTGCTGTATGCTGCCCATGGAAAGTGTGGGTTTCCAAAACAAATTCCCTCATTTGCCAGTTTTCAATGAGATGACATGTTACGGTCAAATATGCCTCTGTGGACACTGAAGTCCACATATCTGTGGTAAGTACGACACTGGAAGCATTTTGCAAAGATGCCCTTACTTTGCCTTTGCATTCATCAAACATATTTACAAGATGAGTCTCTGTCAGTTTTTTTCTTCCTGGGAGTTTATATTTTGGGTCAAGAGCTCTCACAAATTCCTGGAAACCTTGGTCCTCCACTATGGACAGAGGCTGGAGGTCCTTCACAATCATCTCTCCCAGGCATCTTGTGAGTGTTGCTGCTCTTGGGGAATCATCTACAAACAATATAAAAGACACAGGGCAAAACAAATGATGGGGCTACACTGCACTGAATGCTTTATCTTATTTAGATTCAGCTATGTATGCAGACTCTCAAAATAGCCTACACTAAGGAATTGATAGTTTACATCCACTTGCTGTTTTATATAGAATGCTGTGTGACTCAAATTGAAATTGCCAGTAAAATACATAATTAAATAAATAAATGCCACAATAATTGCATAAGTTTGTCAATACCTACATTTTAAAATATTCAGTTAACCATCAGTCAAAAAAATTTGACTGATTGAAAATAATAATACAACTGAGAAATATTTTATAAATATGATATTATCTATCTATCTTATCTATGAAATATCTTTCAGTTGTATTTTTATTTTTTAAAGCCCACAATGGCTGTTTTATTGCAAGTACTCTGTATATTTACACGTAGCCATTTAAATGATCTACTCTACAGACAACCTTACCTGACTAAATCTAGGCCTATTGATGTGAGGTGATCTCAGGGACACACATATTACTCCAAGCTGAACTCATGCAGCTATATATTGTAGCATTTATTTATTTCATTACTTATTTCATAACCATATTTATTAATGTTATACCATGGCTTGGATAAATACTCGATTCTGATTGGCTGGAGGGTGGGCATTTATTTCGTTAAACCGCCCGGCAATGAAGTAGCGCTGGCAACATTTTAATCACCGTTCTAAATTAATACGCCGTCTACGTTATCTGCTGCCAGCGCCATTAGAGTCGACCCTTATATGAATGGTATCCATAGCAACACCAACAGCTGATTAATAAAGCCGGCAAATAACGCTAAATCCACTGATTTGAAAAGTTTGTCTTCGCCAAATATCTTAGTTACAACAACTTTAATCTAGCAAAGACGTTTTGTGGTTAGAGGTGCAGTATTTATTCAGTTTGGAAATATGAACGTAACATAGTAGGGCTTTACCTAAGGTAACGCTGACGTGAGCAGCGCTGGTTGCGAATGCGAACAAGTTACTTCACAAAGCACATTAATCTGTATATTAAAAAAAACATTTTATCCAGCGAAATGTCTTAGATATGACACGTTACATCTAACAGTAACAAACTCTGTATCTACAGTAGGCTATTTTTTTTCAGATGTTCCCATCTCATGATGCAGATCGTGAAATGCAATTTCCTTAGCCTGGGCTGTTTAAAATAGGCTGCGTGACCAAAGCATTTTTAAAACGCAAGACGGAGAGAGATGGGTAAATTGAGTTGCGGTTTCATGCAATTTTCTTAAATAATCTAACTAATGACAAAAATAACCAAAATTGGTGCCAATTTTATGGTATAAAGTTGAGAAGGAACTATTTGCTTCCATATAGAATCAATTGTTTTCAGAACTACCAACGAGAGGTTTTTGCATAACTACGGACAAAATAGAACTAGTAACGAGAAATAGAATTGAATGTTGTTTTCATTTAAGACCATGGGCAAAAGTTCCTTGCTTTAAGTGTTTTACAGAATAAATGGAAAGCAAAGATATACTTGTCTCCCGTTTTTTTTTTGCTGATCCGAAAAATGATCCGATCCGTGACTCAAAACCGTGATACGATCCGAACCGTGAGTTTTGTGATCCGTTGCACCCCTACTCTGTACCTGGATAGTGCCTGCCTGCAGCACCAAAGGACTCCGTGAGTGACGTCTGTCTCGCCCTAGCAGCACCTGTCCCTCTCCTCTCCTCCTCTTCGGATCGCCTCATCATAACCTCATCATATTCTGTGTTATGATTTATTCTCAGATGTTTAAGGAGGTTTGTGGTGTTGCCACAATATCTCACTGTCTTCCCACACACATCACATACCGCGTCGTTGCTGTTTGTGGAGCTGAAATAGCTCCACACATGGCTGCGTTTGCGTTCAGCCATCGTTGTCAACTGACTGAGTGAGTGAGCGCCGTATTTCGCATATGACTGACAGGCGGAAGACGAAGTAGTTCCTACCAACTGGATATCATTTAGACGAGATCCCGATAGTATAGTTATTTTCCACTGTGTTCCTGTTAATGATAAACTACACATTTACCCAAATTAATAAAAATATCGATATTTTAATATGAGAATCGATTCTAGAACATAAATATCTGGCATCGGAGGTATCGATATTTCAGTATCGATCCGCACACCACTACCCCTCCGTTTAAAAACAAATTCCCGTCCACACCACACCGTTTTAGAAAATCTCTCCGTCCACACGACAACGCAAAAAACGACTTTTTTTTTTTTGCATTAATTTCACCGTAAATACAATTTTCCGAGTACAAGAGCCCATGTAGGCTTTGGTTGTAAAGTAGTCGTGTATCGGGAGACATAAAAACCATCCACGAAAATGACAAGCAACAAGTCTATAACGTAGGCTAATTCTGTTTTTTGTGTATGTGTGTGTTTTTTTTTTTACCATGATACGTTGATAAAAGATGGTATCAATGACAAAATATCGTCAGTAAAAAAATTATAATAATAAGTTAACTAAAATAAGAAAATAACTATTCTAATGGTCTGTGTCTCTTGGCAAATTGACATATAACAACATTTGCCACGTGCAAATTGAGGTCACGATGTCAGCGTTGTCCAAAAACTCGTACACACGAATACACGTAGAACGGAGTTTTTAAAAATCTCCACCCTGGAAGGTGTTTTCCAAAAGCTCCGTTTTCAGCGACCTAAAACTCGTTTTCGTGTGGACGGGAGGCCAAAACGCAGAGAAAATACTACGTTTTTAGAAATATCCATATACGTGTGGACGGGGCCTAAAACTATAACTCGCCAACAGTCTACATTACGTTATACAATCCCTTGAAGACAAAATTATTATGTTAGATGTATTTCTAAATTTGTTCATTGTTATTCCTGTTTTTACACTTACATGGATATCCTGCCATTTTCAGTTACTCAAGTAGCAATCGTAGGAATTGGCAATCTGATCGGATCGCAAACGGTAGTGTAGCTCGCTTTTTCCCGTTGTAGATGTGGTATCACCACAGAACTATTTGTGTGTGGTATGCACTTCACTAGCTTGCCATTTTTTTAAATCCCCACGTGTTACCCATCGGTGTCACCAAATGATCCCATGTGATAAGTATTTCTGATCCCATGGATGTAAAGTTTCAAATTCCCAGACCATAGAGACAGAATTTGTGAGTGGTCGGGTAACATAAAAATGCAACGCACATATATGGTCTGATTTAGTTTAAAGCCCACTCACCACGTCAAGGTACAGACCTAGAGTGGGATGTTAGTATCGGGTTTAACAAAAAGCTGTGATGTTTTGTTAACAAAATCACAGACCCCTAACAAATAGCCTACCCGCAAAAGCAGGGGTTTATAATGACAAATTAACACTGTTAGTATACATAAATATAACAAATATAATTTTACAAACGAACATGCATATGCAAACCATGACAAATCCATGTCAATTATTTTCTAGGAAAGAGACAATACAAAGATGGAGAAAAACTTTTTCTACTTTTTTGTTTGATATTTATACAATTCTGTTAAAACTTTATTAAGAAAATATATAGGCCTACATTATGTACAAAACACTGGTTTTATAGACGGTCAATTTATAGACAGTTTTCCGAGGCAGCTGGTTGTAATTGCTGTTGGGCACCTTTGTAAACTTGAGCTGTGATGGTTGATTTAGATGGCATCAGGTAGCTGGCTGCAGTTGTAGAGGTAACTTGGGAAAAATCTCATGTCCCGTACTGCGGACTCTGAGTATTCCCGAAAACAATCGATCTCCACAACCACAGTGCTGTGGTGGTTGATTGAGATGGCAGTCTGAGCTAGCTGGTTGCAGTTGTAGAGGTAACTGTTGGGAAAAATCTCATGTCCCGTACTGCGGACTCTGAGTATTTCCAAAAACAATCGATCTCCACATCCACATAAAGAGGATTCTGCACTTTGTGGTGGCTGGTTGAGCTGAAAACTGGCTCATTACGACAGAAATGAGCTTAGCAGACATATATAATTAATATACAAAGATTTGTACATAGAAAGACATGAACATATATACACATACACACACACATATAGCCTACAGAAAAATACAACATAAAAATAGACAAGTATGGACAAACAGAGCACGCCAATTCGTGATATAGACACGATTGTCCACTCAAGATTTCGTGGTATTGTTACGTTAATGTCCAATATTACGTGATACTAACACGATAACTTTGCCAATGCATTTTATATGGCGCAGAGCAGTCGTGGTGGTGACACGATAAATCTGGTCTATTTTAGGCAAGGAATTTCATTTTCAATATCGGGACGGCGATTGAAACGTTTCCAATGCATTTTATATGGCGCAGAGCAGTTGGTGATGACACGATAAATCTGTCCCATTTTAGGCAGGGAATTTCGCTTTCAATATTCAACTGATAATGGTGTTTTCAATCTAAAAATGGGGTTACTCGGTGAACATATTTTGTGTTGAAAGCCGGTCGGTGAGACACCGTCTCGCGTTCAGGTAGGCTATAAAACCGGCTAAATTTGGTTGAAAAGTTAAAAGGTTTTAAGCTGCTGGGATGTAGCCAGGCTATATTCGGGTAAAGCTTGAGCCAATTACGGCTAAATTGACATGTTCATATTTTAAAAAAATACGTGTCAAAACGTCTCTCAGCCTAATGTTAGATTTCCACCCAGAGATCTCTGTTCCACCCCCGTCGACGGTTCCGGCTTTTGCTCACTGTGTCGCTATATTATTTGTCCAGTTATAGGCTACTGTTCTAATGATTTTACTTTTAATGTAATAAAGGTGTATATGGGCTACCATTTGGCTTATATTTTTACGTGATAGCTAACAACAAACTTCACCAATGCAATGTAGCCAATGACACGGAGCAGTCGTGGTGGTGACAGGATAAATATGGGCCATTTTAGGCAGGGAACTTTAACTACCCGACGGATAATGGTAGTTTAAATCTAAATATGGGATTAACGTACAAAATGTCCACCGAGTAACCCCATTTTTAGATTGAAAACACCATTATCAGTTGAATATTGAAAGCGAAATTCCCTGCCTAAAATGGGACAGATTTATCGTGTCATCACCAACTGCTCTGCTCCATATAAAATGCATTGGAAACGTTTCAATCGCCGTCCGATATTGAAAGTGAAATTCCTTGCCTAAAGACCAGATTTATCGTGTCACCACGACTGCTCTGCGCCATATAAAATGCATTGGCAAAGTTATCGTGTTAGTATCACGTAATATTGGACATTAACGTAACAATACCACGAAATCTTGAGTGGACAATCGTGTCTATATCACGAATTGTGACACGATAAATATGGGCCATTTTAGGCAGGGAACTTTCACTACCCGACGGATAATGGTAGTTTAAATCTAAATATGGGATTAACGTTATTAACGTTTGTCCTGATGTGATAGGCTACTGTTCTAATGTTGTTTTATGTCAATATAGGTTTCTATACACTTTGGCCTAGGCTTCTTTGTGTTTTGAACGGATTTTGTAGTCAGTGCGAATATGTTGTTGGCCGACCAAAATTTAAGAGTTTGCCCATAATAACTTGTCTCGGATCAGTTTTGTCCGCCCTAATCCAATGGTCAGTCACGCACGAAAGCAACGCAACGCTGACCCAAGATCAGGAGACTTGGAACACAACCGTTTCGCGCCACGGGACACTTGGAATACGACCGTTTCGCGCCACATCCACCATTGCGATTTAACTCCTTCTCCCGGTAAGAAATGTTGGTATTGAAATAGTTTGCGTTTAACGTTAAATTAAGATTATGTTGTTGTAATTTCATCATTGTATTTCTGATGCGTAAGTGTTTCTTTGTCATTTCTGATAGCTGGCTCAGTATTTCATCGTGCAAACATTATATAACGTGGCTAGCTAGTTTAGCCTACTTAATTTCACCCTGGCTCCTTTTCAAACCGAGCGAGGTGGGAGTGGTTCCGAGAAAGACGGCGTTTCCATGTAAAACTATGGGGAAATTGGTTGGAAGTCTGTTTTATCTCTACAATGACAACAGAAACAGATTGTTTAGCCCATATTCGTAGTTTTGAACTCTTAACAAAAATATGACAGACGTTAATGTTACTGTGTCAATAACAGCTGCATGTGTCCTAGGCTTTTGCAAGGTGACTGTCTCCGATGGCACCGCTAAAAATATGTGACGTGAACCGGAAAAAATCATTTAAGAGCACTGTGTGCGAGTACAGATTATCCAATTTATTCTTTTTAAAACTGCTGCTGCAGTAGCTGTTTTGTTCCCAGCTGCTAATCGTTTAAAAACTACAACTTCCAGATTCCACAAACCGCAATGCGCCAATCACAGTTCGAAGCGGCAAATGACAGCACGGCAATCAGCGTCAGTGAGAGAAGTGAAGAGAAACCGAGAAGAAACATTGGGTGCCTCCCAATCAATTTTTATACGGTCTATGGTCCCAATACTCGAAAAGCGCACCCTCCTTTCCTGCACTACCACCCCCTCTCCTCCATGCCCCGGAAACGGATCTTTGTGTTTTAATCTAATGTTGCTGGTTTCATATTAATTACATATTAATTGTTACATATTAATTAATGTCTTGACGCAAACCGCAATGTCAGGTACATTCACATTGTATACTGTACATGCAACTACTTGTACTCAAAACGTTCAGGCTGTTTTGCATACTTCCGGGTAGGTGAGGAGTGGGGGAGTGGAGGAAAGGAGGTGGGAAGTGAAGAATATTGGGATGCACCCCAGCACTTTAACCACATTATCATTGTATCCTTTCACACTCAGAGTGCTAAAATAACAATGTGCTCACTGTATATGCATATTGTGGGCAGTGGGGGGGTGCGGCCCAACTGGTCAAAACAATGCGTGTCTAAACAAGCTATAGCATAGAATAATAAACGACCAACAAACTGCAACAACAAGCTTGCACTACCTACATATAGCCTAGAATTAATGGTCAGAGTCCAGAATTTGAACCTGATTTGTCAATTTTGTCTTTGTTGGAAGCCGGCAACATGGAAGCAGTTGGAATTAATTTATGTTGCCGTAATGCAATGTAAGTAGCATATAGCCTATTGCCTTGTCTTCAATGGTTTTTGTAACAGCATTTATTCCTTTGTCAATTTGATGTCAAAATCCGATATTACACTGTTTAATGCATCTAAATGTTGGCTATAGTAGTTACATGGGTGGTAACTTTACATGTGCTTCAGCAAAACAAAAACCATATAGGCTACGGTTACACTAGTGACTTCATGCGACTTCTGGAATCGGAATTCCGACATTCGATCACACCAGGTCAGATTGAGTTGCGTCCATACTTGACAGTTCAGTGCGACCTTCTGTGATCAGATTGCAGTTCGGATTTCATTCCCCTGAGCAATATTTAATATATGCTTCCTGGAAAATGGCGTTTGGTGTTCGTGAGGTTGTGCTTCTTTTCGTTTTGTTCAGATTGTATAGTTGAGGAATCGTCATCTCATTTATAAACTCATGTCATACTTGTAGTCCACCTGGTGTGTTTATTTTTTGTCTACTTATAGTACAAAAATTCAGTGAAGCACAAAATATACATATTCACATTGAATACTTTTATGAAGGCTTAAAAATAACGAGCACATTATAAACACTCGGAACACTGTTTATTGGCGCAAAAAGTTTGTTTTGAGCAAGAGCCCGCCTTTAATGTCACTCGTGTGTGCCTATAGTGGCCGGAGGGGGTTGGAACACATGCGCTAGAAACGTCAGAATTGTTTCAAAGACAGGCAGAGGCTTTGTGGCTATGGCACGCATGATTGGTCAAGTGTTGAACCGGAAATGTCTGACCTTTCCCCATTCAAAAACAGCGGACATTTGTATCTCTGTATTTCGGAAATCTCTAGGTGTAAAAATGCGCGTGCACACACACACACACACACAGTATAAATATGTATCATACTTGAACATTTATCACTGCTCCTAAATTTAGTAAATTTAGTCACTGACTGGGGGTAGGCGCCCATGCATATGCATATTGTCGAACACTAGATATCCAACCATATGGACAGAGTAATATCTCAAGCATACAAAAAAGTGACTGCCAATAAGTACAGGTGCTACAGGACGATGTGATTTCATTTTAATTATGACTTAAGAATTGCAACATTCACTTATCCTTCATTTAGATGCCACTTCATGGATCCAGGCAGCGCACATACTTTTTGATAACTTTGAAAAGGGCCCATAGTTGCAGATCCAGGATCAGCTGTGTCTTCAGCCGATCCTAACTTCAACCATTATAACGATAAACTAAAACTGACTGAAGATCAGTGCTCAGGGCAACTCCACCCCAATGTGTGTCTGAATAATTTTTATTTGTGTATTTTGGTTGTAGATGGTTTAGCATTTGATCAGTAGTTATAGGCAAGGAATTAATTGGTATTCCTTTCTCTCCTTACCTTGCAGCTTCATTGCCCCCAGTCCCCATCAACTCTACCATCTTTCTTCTTTTTATAAAAGAACCCAAAGGCTCTTTTAAGAGCCAAATCTATCTATCTATCTATCTATCTATCTATCTATCTATCTATCTATCTATCTATCTATCTATCTATCTATCTATCTATCTATCTATCTATCTATCTATCTATCTATCTATCTATCTATCTATCTATCTATCTATCTATCTATCTATCTATCTATCTATCTATCTATCTATCTATCTATCTATCTATCTGTTTGTCTGTTTACCCCCCCCCCCCCCCCCCCCCAAAAAAAACCTGTCTGTTTCTTGCGTCTGTTCAAGGATCTCTGGTGAGTTACTTGCATGAGTTGTCTCCTGATGTATTATGCTATATCAGATCTGATCAGAAGTATTTTAAGAAAAAAAGAAAAAAAAACGCTGCCACATTATTGTTGCATTATATGTTATTGCATTATTGGGGTAGTTACATGCATCGTCCCCTCCTCTTGCCACTGTTCCCTTTCTTTGTTTCTTGTCCCCATTACTCATTATCTGAGATGCTTACGTGTACCTTTATCAGCTGAATTGGGTGTGCACAATTAGAGTTGCAGGAAAATCCGTCAGGAAGGTAGGGAATCAAATCAAAACACTGTATTTTTACACTTGTAGTTGGTTATAGGCTCCTGAGGGAAGTCCACTCACTCCACAAATCTGTTGAATTGTTGATAATTTCCGAAGACATTGTTTTGCTATGCGTAGCTGTTGGGAATACATGCTGGAATCGATACGAGAATTGATTAGCTTGAAGGCGTGCGATTCCGAGGAATCGGACAACTTAAAACCGGTTCCTCTCGATTCCCACCCCTACAGGCCAGTTACAACAGCTCTTTTTCTCCCCCTCATAATGCCTGCCTTTTGTGCCTTGCTTGTCTTTCTCATCTTGTTTCTTCCTCATCTTTCATCCTTTTCCCCTTGCATTCATGATAAATTCAATGTATATTACTTTTGACTTTTGAGTGTTCAAACCGTTGCAAGTCACTGATTTTCAATTGAAGGTGGGGAAGTTGTAGTTGGATATTAAGCCATTGAACAATGGTTTTAACTACGTATGCCCCAGTTGTGGCTTAGGGCTGTTAGGCTGATACGGACGGTACGCTACAGACAACTCGCTCGAAGGCGTCATTTAATCACCCTTTTCCACCATTTAACATCACTTTCTGACGATGCAATATGATTTTTTCAATATAACTTGTTAGGCAATTTCCAACTGAAAATCATTGACAGATTTGGATTTACCCTTAGAACGCATACATTCCATTTTTTCAAGACTATGGGCCCTATCTTACACCCGGCGCAAAGCGGCGCTAACGCAAACGCAAGTGTCTTTGCTATCTTACACCCGGCGCTAGGTCCATAAAAACGCCTAACGCTTACGCCGTCAAACTAGCATGTTTGACGGCGTAACTCTTGCGCCATCATTAGTGAACTGGGTGTGTTGGTCTTAAGATGAGGAGTAGCCAGGATTCTTTTGGCGTATTGCTATCTTGAGCCAACAGAAAGCGCTTGCGCTAGAACCACCACAAACCTGGTCTAAAGTCATGTCGCAGTTGTTTACATGCTATTTTAACGGCGCATATAAGTGCGTCTACATAGGCGTGTGCACAACGCGCATACCCTCCTGTCTGTTACACACAGGGGCGTGCACAGGCATGACTAAAATATCTAGATCACAATGTGAAATATTATTATTGTGTAGGCTATATCAAAAATGCATAATAATGAAAGGTTCCATAGGTCCACATACCTTTCCTCAGCGAAGGGAAACAATGCCACATTACATTGCTCTCAGCCCACTCCATCAACATCCAGGCGATGTGCGATGGTACGGGACAATGGCTATCCATTAAAAAGGAGCTGATAACACCTATAGCTATCAAGCCTAATGCGCGAATTGTCTTTGCACCTAATGCGTGCATTGTCATTCAATGGATTACGCTACGAGTAAAACAGGTTGGTCACATTTCCATAAACAGGACATTATTAAACAAGGGGAAATATGCGTGAACTTATGGGTTGCGAACCTGACAGCTTTATTGTATGGCTATTTAGTGTCATCATTAAGGCAAAATAACGGTATGTATGTTATTAATCAATATTAGCCTACTATGCAGGTAGCCTAATGAACTCTTGGAATTGATGTTTGACACTTTCATTGCATAATCAAACGAAATTCGCTGAACAAGCAGGCTAATTTGGTGTTTTCTAAGGTGAGACTGAAGCCATTGATAGCTTATTCTCAGCTGTTGCAGGTCCTTTTAACGAAATTTAACCGCACATATTTTGTAAAATAACAGCCCTGTCTGGAATTACCGGGAACTCATAGGCTAATGGTTAGTCCGAATAATATTGATCATACTCCATTTAGCCTATTCCTTGATCACACTAAACACGCACGAGCATGTCTGTTTCGCCATCATAAGCAATCCGCAAAGGTGGAAAAGCAGGCTTTTAAAGGGAATGGGATATGACATTTTGATTGGTTTATTGAATGTCACGCCCAAGACACACCTATAATTAATGAAGCGACTAGGTTCAGCCCAGTTGCGCCATGCGCCGTGCTTAGCGCCAAAAAAACACGCCGTTAAAATAGCAAAAGTGGACTTGGACACGCCCTAAATGGACTTAGCGCCATGCGCTTAGACTAAGCGCCAAGATCGCCAAGATAGGGCCCTATGTGGCAGTGGTCCTTTAAAGTTTCCATATGTTCTGGACAGATGAATTAAAAATAATTTATGAGTAAATCAGTCACTAATTAATTAATTAATTAGTTAATTTTTATACCCTGGCCTACTCACCGTATGTCACATAGTTGTTTGCACACTACAATTGTGCTCAATTTACCATATACTGTGTTTTTTATGGTTTGGCAGATACAGACAATGGCAGGTCGGCTCAACATTTAAAAAATGTCTCTTCTGCAAGGAGAAGATGCATTCTGCCGAGCGAGTCTGCACACATTGCAGGAGGGAGCAGCCTCTGAATATGCGGCTCCAAAAAAAAATTAGAAAATTTGATGCCAAGCGGGAGGAGTGGCTTGCTAGCCTAAAGAGGAACCACAATATTTCCTCCATAAAGGATGAGGCCTCTATCCTGGTATGTAGGTTAATAGTGCTCAGACAAGTTTAAATTATAAGAATGATTTGCTATTCAAAGACCATTAACAAAATGGTTGCATTGCAGCTGGAGAAGCTGCAAGCACTGGGCTTTAGACCCCTCTTGCTTCTGGCCAAGGAGAACAAGAAGCTAGGGCCTGGGCACTTTAAATCAGAGATGATGACCCCACGGTGTACCCTTACCAAATCCTCTGAAATGTGCCTGGAGAATATAAAGGGGATTTATCAAATCATGGTTGAAGGTAAGATCACCCTATTTTTAGGTGAATTAAACTCATGATTCAAATGTCAGGTTCACCATGGGGAATGGGGTGCTTTTGCTGCGGTCGCTGTTCTTTTCCAAAAGTCCAAACTTCTATGTTTCCCCTCATGCATGTTAAAACAATGGACTGGCATAAGAAATATGGTGGAAACGTCCTCGAACACCAATCCAATTATTTTAAATGCATGAGGGGGAGATCCATCTATCCATCCACCTCTCATATGTGCACTACGTCAATCCACAACTATTATAATGTCATTAATTAGTGTTGTCTTATAATTTAGGGTGATTATGCGCTATTAGGCCTCCCTGATCAGTAATGTGCTTTTCTCTTTCGTCACTTTTCAGCACATCTCACATTTCTTAAACAGACTGCAAGTGATGGCCAGTGGCCAAAAGTTTTTCCAACCCCTTCCATTGTTTGTCTTTCTTTCGCCTACCCTCTGTCTAACCCTTTCAACATGTGAGCAATGTATTAAAGGGGAATTCCACTGAAAAGCAACATTAAACCCTATTTAACAGATCAAGGCGTAACTGATTGTCTCTCTTTGTGGTTGGCCAAAACAATCTGAACTGAAATATTGACAGCTGAAGTTACAAATTTGGTAGAGGTACACGTCAAATTGTTGTTGTGCACTTAACAGCTTTTTAAGAAAGTATACTCAACTGGAATACTCAATATAGTAGGTAAGTGCGCTGATTTATACACGGCCAGAGAGGCGATGAACCTGTTACAACTGTAAACGATTAGATAGCTAAGACTCGTTGAGCTAGCTTGCAAAGTTGCCAATTATTCCAGTATAATGGCTTCCAACTATGACTGGTGGTGGATTGGGGGGAGAAAAGTGTCGCAGACTTCTGGTTAGGCTAGCTAATATGTTTTAACTATACCAAAAGAATGAAGGGCTGTTTTCCTAAATAAAGCTTAATGAATGGCTGTAAGTTATTCCCCCGTTTTTTCTCTGGAGACTCCAGCTAATGGTGGTGACATTATTTCAGTATAACTGCAATGTTAGTGACTAGCTTGCCAGCGAGTGACGGCTTCCAGGCAGGATTAGTAGTAAACGCCCAGCCCCTCAGTTTGTATTCCGTAGGAGTGGCAACCCGTGACTGCCATTGTCTGACACCCGCCCATAAGCCCCTGGCCGTTATAGTCCACAGTAAAACAGGTACCTGGAACATGCACAGTAGTTTGGGTTTATATCTCTGCTCTCATTACAGATAGAGAGTTGGCTGAGAGCTCATTTTAACCAAGAGGACAGCTACTCTTCTTCAAATTGAACATAATTTTCCAGTAGAATTCCCATTTAAAGGCAGAGGGCTGATCAATAGTGAAACTAATTATCATGATTAAACTTCTCCATGCACAGGGTGGACCCCCTATGCCCCCCCCACCCAGTCCTCAGGTGAGGCTGGCTGCCCCACCCAGTCCTCAGATGAGGCCGGCTGCCCCACCCAGTCCTCAGGTGAGGCCGGCTGCCCCACCCAGTCCTCAGGTGAGACCGGCTGCCCCACCCAGTCCTCAGGTGAGGCCGGCTGCCCCAACCAGTCTTCAAGTGAGGCCCGCTGCCCCAACCAGTCCTCAGGTGAGGCCGGCTGCCCCACCCAGTCCTCAGGTGAGGCCGGCTGCCCCACCCAGTCCTCAGGTGAGGCCGGCTGCCCCACCCAGTCCTCAGGTGAGGCCGGCTGCCCCGCCCAGTCCTCAGGTGAGACCGGCTGCCCCACCCAGTCCTCAGGTGAGGCCGGCTGCCCCAACCAGTCTTCAAGTGAGGCCCGCTGCCCCCACCCAGTCTTCAAGTGAGGATCCACTCTTCACACTAAACCTGGTCAGTGTCCAAACAATGGGAGAGGAAGGCCCCATACATCCCACCCAAGGCCATAATCCAGCTCCCAAGAGGAGGAAGAGGATGAAGGGTAGGTATGCGTTATAATGTAAGTTCTAAAATCAGGACAGACTTCTTTCAGGACAGTGACAGGACTGCTTTTATTACCATCAGTATCATAAAACAAACATACATTTAAACTCTTCTTCTATAACAGTAACAGTATCCTGTAACATATTTTTATATATCTAACAGTTGTGGATGGATTCTGAAAAATGCAACCCAATTTAATCGGGCTGTTCCAAATGGTTCCAGGCTGTTATCATAATTGCAATACAGGTTATGACAGGTTATACGGCCATTAGGGCTAAACTGATTGCGATTGCACCAGGAGGTAGCTACTGACCGTGATGTGTGAGACTATCAAACCAGTTGACATATAGAGCAAAGGGGACCAGATGTGTTGGATGAGGTCACAGATCAAATGTGTAAAACACTAGAAACTTTGAAACTTTGTGAGTTCTTCAGTTTAGTAGTTTAATCTGTTCAATGCAGTAACTCCACTGGACCCAAAGCATTGGACATTTCTAGCCAGGTGGCTGTATTGTCTCTTATTCTGTTGCTGGCTACTTGTAAAGATTCTGTTTAAAGAAGATTTTTGCAGGTCCTTACAGCCCTTTTAGCTAGTACACATACCTCAACAAGCCCAGTACATCTGCTATTATGAGTATAGTTAAAGGAAACATTCAGTGCCATCTGTCTAAATGTATCTTTGAATCAATGTTTGAAATAGCCTCCTGCAGGGGTCCTGCAACCCAAGTGAAAATGAGAGGCTTTTTTTTCTAAATTCCACAAAAATAGAGCATTGCCAAAGCTGCAGTATGTTAATCATTCAACGATTACTTCTTAAAAACAAAGCAGACAAAGTGGGAGTCCAACCGGGCTTGCTATGAAATAAATGTGGTCCCTTCTTTGAAATTGGCATTCATCTTGAATTTTCCCCTTTTTTGGCATTTGTCTTACAAAAAACAAATTTTGATAACACATTTGTGGTTAGCTAGCTAGCACTAGGACTTGGAGATCCGGAAAGAACCAGTTATGGAAACGAGCAATGGTTACAGCGTGCGCCTACTGCCAACATTGACAAATGTGTTGACAAATTGAAATGTTAATTTAAAAATATATATTTAGTAGATTTACTAATAGGTTTAGATAAGCGTTTCTATGATAGGCAATTTTATTGGAGTGCTTATGCGTGCGAATTCGTAGACCTGAGATTGCCTCAGATCCACAAGGGGGCAGTCCTCCTGAGCTGCGGGTTGCAGACCACTGGCCTGTATGTTGCACAATTATGAAGAAACAAATATGAAATCGTCTAGGAAATTGTGAACTAGCACAAATGTAGTAATTGTAAGAACAACTTGAGAGAGACTGACCTTTTTTTTGTTTTGATATTGCAGATTGCCCATATCATAACCAACTGGAGGTTTTTCCAGTCCAAGCTGTTTTGAGGGAGAGAGTTAGAAAGGTTGGACAGGCAAAGAAAGGAAAGAGATACATGCTAATGTAGCTGTAGGAATATTGTGTCAATGATCGGTATTTTGAAAAGGTCACATTCCTTAAACACTGCAAAGTGTACCTTATAAAGAATGTACAAAATGAATACAGTGCCCTCCACTATTATTGGCACCCCTGGTAAAGATTCACCGTTTGTTGAATTAGTTTAATCTCACACTGAAAAAATGAGAAAAATCCAACCTTTAATTGAAGTAAATTTATTATGAGAAAAAAAAAAATCCCTCATCAAGAAATTATTATTTTTAACAAAACCACGTTGGCCACAATTATTGGTACCCCTGCATTTATATATTGAATAAAGTAATAATTTTTTATATTTTGTCACATATCTTTGCATGCCATGACTTCCTGATGTCTGTGACCCAACAACATCAAAAGACTCTTGATATCTTATTTTCTGGTACTCTTACAAGCGATACTAAATATCTATGCATTTGAATGGATATCTATGGGAATTGGGGGGTGGGGACTAGATTTAGCTGTAAATTATGCTGGAACAGTATGGAATACATGGTTGGCTAAATGGCTGTAAGTCATCAAGGGTCTGAGGGATAAAACGAGCCTCAAACCATCACTCTGCTGCCAGATATGCAGTAGATATGGATGGATCACTTTAAGGGTTGTTTCTCCTGACACATTTTCCTATTGAACTTTATGGAAAAATAAGTCAGGAGAATAAACCCTTGAGTTATCCATCCATATCTACTGTATTTCTGGCAGCAGAGTGATGATTTAACGCTTGTTTGATACCTCAGACCCTTGATGACTTAGAGCCATTTAGTGTGGAAAAGTGTCTTTGTGCTGCCCCTAATGGTTGAAATTTCCTTTCTGCTCCCCACACTTACCCCGCCCCAGTCGTGATGTCAGAGTACCTCTTTGGAGGTACCTCTACGTCATATGGATAATTGTTGTCGCCCACAATGGAAACAGCTGGCACCTAATTGGTTTTATTGGTGCATTCACAAATAGATATTGTGATGTAGTGGTAGTCTCAGTGACAACAGGGATATAACATTACTTTCAAAGATGTATCTGCCATGTATCCATCAAGTTTGTCCGGCATATGTTAAAGGGTAACTACACTCTAGATCAATTTTTTTCCGCTGTACACGCGTTTGTATGCCTACCTTATAATGAAACTTATTCATGTATTCCGTTATTTCAACAATTCTGACATAATATTGTATATCATAAAAAACTGGTAGAAAAGTGTCTTTGTGCTGCCCCTAATGGTTGAAATTTCCTTTCTGCTCCCCACACTTACCCCGCCCCAGTCGTGATGTCAGAGTACCTCTTTGGAGGTACCTCTACGTCATATGGATAATTGTTGTCGCCCACAATGGAAACAGCTGGCACCTAATTGGTTAGACCCACTACGTTACTTTTGTTTCAGCTCCACGTGTTTAATCCGGAACCAACGTGGCGTCCTGTTCAATTCTCTGATTCCACCTAAATAGTCCACTAAAATATGTTTCTGAAAATAGGCCATGCACTTGCTGAATCTTTGTACAGTGTACGTTAATTTATGCAAATGACGATGGACACCGCTCCTCCGCCCCCACCCCTCTCCCTCGCTCACCCCACGATGTATTTTTCAAAATTGTGTAGTAGGCGGAGACAGGCTGAGACAGTGGGTGTAGTTACTCTTTAAATATAGTGGCAAGGCTTGTGGATTGACAGTGATCGCAAGCCATCAGTGTGTCTGCTCTGAGATCAAATCAAGGTCAGGTAAGCATCTCATAAAATTGTGATCCTTGGACCCAGAGGAGGATATAGAGTTTGAATGGAATGCTCACGTGTTGACACAACATTCTAATTGCTGCTGTTTCGACGTACTGCCCAAGGTTTGCTTCAAATGGCGTGATCACTGAAACAAGCTTTGTTACGTCACGGCGACGTCTGTCATGTGAATGGTGTCTCGAACAAATACCTGTTCATGTGTCAGCTACGACATTGTTCTTTAGATGGATGATAGACGGTTCTTTAACTTGCATATGAACCTCTATTTGGCTGAAAAAACCCGAAACAAATCCTGTGTATTTGTGCAAAACCTCTGATTCCAGGTCAGCTCCTTCCTGTCCCACTCACAAACTATCAAAATGTATAAAAATGGTTCAAACGCCCCACAATTGTTGGGTTTTGTCAGAGGAGAAACATTTCGGAGTGCATTTTTTTTTTATTGAACTTTATGGAAAAATAAGTCAGGAGAATAAACCCTTGAGTTATCCATCCATATCTACTGTATTTCTGGCAGCAGAGTGATGATTTAACGCTTGTTTGATACCTCAGACCCTTGATGACTTAGAGCCATTTAGCCAACCATGCGTTCTATACTGTTCCAGTGTAATTTACAGCTTAAATTAGTCCCACCCCCCAATTCCCACAGAGATCCATTCAAATGCAGAGACGTTATAGTATCGCTTGTAAGAGTACCAGAAAATAAGATATCAAGAGACTTTTGATGTTGTTGGGTCACAGACATCAGGAAGTCATGGCATGCAAAGGATATGCAACCAAATATTTAAAATGATTACTTTATTCTATATATAAATGCAGGGGTGCCAATAATTGTGGCACACGTGGCTTTGTTAAAAATAATTATTTCTTGAGGAGGGATTTCTTTTTCTCATAATACATTTACTTCAATTAAAGGTTGGATTTTTCAAATTTTTTCAGTGTGAGATTAAGCTAATTCACCGAACGGTGAATTTTTTATAACCGTTTTTACTCATCTTTACCAGGGGTGCCAATAATAGTGGAGGACACTGTATATTGTTAGCCTGTTTGTCATTAGCAGATGAAGTGTGAATTACGTCTTGATACGTCAAATAAGAAATATGTTAAGACTTTTAAAATGCTACACTAACATAGCTATAGTCTTAAATCTCACTCTTTAAACTGTAACAAAAAAAATAGTAATTTCCTTCTCTTTC
The DNA here is from genome assembly GCA_029718625.1 of Synaphobranchus kaupii. Classification (NCBI taxonomy): domain Eukaryota; kingdom Metazoa; phylum Chordata; class Actinopteri; order Anguilliformes; family Synaphobranchidae; genus Synaphobranchus; species Synaphobranchus kaupii. The sequence goes on from CM056384.1 coordinate 7,693,201, forward strand.
TGCAACAGGGCAAGAAAGAGTGCCTAATGGATTGGCAGCCCTGCCCAGTATGGTACGTCCAATCGTGGTTAAGGGCCCTTACGCCTGTTGTATTGTTGACCATTGTTTAAGTTTAAGGCCTTATTTTCTTGATGTGTTTTTCTTCTTCCTTACAGTGGCAAAACATGGCCCCCATCCTGGCAGCCAATGGAGAAACCTGGAAAATAATAAATTGGGATTTTATTGCAACCCTGTTGTCTTTTTTTTCTTTTTTTATTGGTGCATTCACAAATAGATATTGTGATGTAGTGGTAGTCTCAGTGACAACAGGGATATAACATTACTTTCAAAGATGTATCTGCCATGTATCCATCAAGTTTGTCCGGCATATGTTAAAGGGTAACTACACTCTAGATCAATTTTTTTCCGCTGTACACGCGTTTGTATGCCTACCTTATAATGAAACTTATTCATGTATTCCGTTATTTCAACAATTCTGACATAATATTGTATATCATAAAAAACTGGTAGAAAAGTGTCTTTGTGCTGCCCCTAATGGTTGAAATTTCCTTTCTGCTCCCCACACTTACCCCGCCCCAGTCGTGATGTCAGAGTACCTCTTTGGAGGTACCTCTACGTCATATGGATAATTGTTGTTGCCCACAATGGAAACAGCTGGCACCTAATTGGTTAGACCCACTACGTTACTTTTGTTTCAGCTCCACGTGTTTAATCCGGAACCAACGTGGCGTCCTGTTCAATTCTCTGATTCCACCTAAATAGTCCACTAAAATATGTTTCTGAAAATAGGCCATGCACTTGCTGAATCTTTGTACAGTGTACGTTAATTTATGCAAATGACGATGGACACCGCTCCTCCGCCCCCACCCCTCTCCCTCGCTCACCCCACGATGTATTTTTCAAAATTGTGTAGTAGGCGGAGACAGGCTGAGACAGTGGGTGTAGTTACTCTTTAAATATAGTGGCAAGGCTTGTGGATTGACAGTGATCGCAAGCCATCAGTGTGTCTGCTCTGAGATCAAATCAAGGTCAGGTAAGCATCTCATAAAATTGTGATCCTTGGACCCAGAGGAGGATATAGAGTTTGAATGGAATGCTCACGTGTTGACACAACATTCTAATTGCTGCTGTTTCGACGTACTGCCCAAGGTTTGCTTCAAATGGCGTGATCACTGAAACAAGCTTTGTTACGTCACGGCGACGTCTGTCATGTGAATGGTGTCTCGAACCAATACCTGTTCATGTGTCAGCTACGACATTGTTCTTTAGATGGATGATAGACGGTTCTTTAACTTGCATATGAACCTCTATTTGGCTGAAAAAACCCGAAACAAATCCTGTGTATTTGTGCAAAACCTCTGATTCCAGGTCAGCTCCTTCCTGTCCCACTCACAAACTATCAAAATGTATAAAAATGGTTCAAACGCCCCACAATTGTTGGGTTTTGTCAGAGGAGAAACATTTCGGAGTGCATTTTTTTGTAGAGATATTGTTAATATAAGGTTCATGTAAGTCTTATTTTGTATGGAATCAGTTCCAACAAGAGACCCCATAGAAGGTGCCCTATTCAAATAACACTTAATGCTTCGCCACTTGCGGTCAACACATCCCGATACTACAGCAGTACCATGGGATCCTGCTGTAACTCAAGCTGGACCATCTAAGTGAGGTATAATAGAGCACCAAAATTGTATCTCAACGTTTAAAAATGTAAGAAACAAATTCATTAAGTGAAAAGTTCCCCACATGCGTGAGCGCATAATGCCAATTCCTCTGTGTGCATGCCTTTGACATCAATCCCTTATTCACTATAACAACATCTTTAATAAAGATGTTTAACAATAATCATGTAACTTCACTTTTTTATGATACACCATGTAATTTGTATCTGCTCTAGGCGTTCCTACTATGTGCTCCACCAATAAGGACAAAGGGCTGCTGTGGTCATGGCTTGAAGGGATCCGAGAATGTATATACTGTATGATGTACAGACGGGTGACAAATCTAAGGAAAATCCATGATGCTGTGGGGGGGCATTTTCCTGGTATGGTTTGAGTCCACTTGTCCCCTTAGAGGGAATGGTCACTGCAAATCAAGACAAAGTTATTCTGAGTGATCACCTTTATCCTATGATGAAACATTTCTATCCTGATGGGAGTGGCCTCTTCCAGGATGACAATGCCCCCATCCACAGGGCACCAGGAGTTACTGAATGGTTTGATGAGCATTGAAGCTGTTCTGGTGGCTCGTGGTGGCACAACACCGTACTAACACTTTATGTTGGTTTTTCTTTAATTTGTCAGAACTTTGGATTTGAAATGGAAGTGTCTATGAGGTTAAAGTGCAGACTTTCAGCTTTAATTTGAGGGTTTTTACATCCATATTGGGGGAACTGTGTAGCAATTGTAGCCCTTTTTATACAGGGGGATGAAAAGTAATTGGACAAATTAACTTAAATAAAGTCATATTTAGTATCTGGTTGCATATCCTTTGCATGCCATGACTCTTGATATCTTTTTTTCTGGTACTCTTACAAGCGATACTATCACCTCTCTGCATTTGAATGGATCTCTATGGGAATTGGGGGGGGGGGGGGGGGGGGACTAGATTTAGCTGTAAATTACACTGGAACAGTATGGATCACATGGTTGGCTAAATGGCTGTTAGTCATCAAGGGTTTGAGGTATGAAACGAGCCTCAAACCATCACTCTGCTGCCAGATATGTATTACAGTAACTACAGTATTACCCCATTTCACACTGGCTATTTTGGCACCGTGTTTGGGGAGATTGCTGGGGCTAACCCCTAAAGGTCGGTACTAACACTGCTCCGGAGCAGGGTCAGCTAGCCCAGGGCTAAGGTTGATGCTAGCCCACTTTAGACTGTGCAGGTGTGAACACTCGCTTAGCCCGGAGCTAAAATCTCTCTTAGCCTAGGGCAGTGTGCATTGGTTTAGAGCGTATTTGTAACGTATTTCTGTTGTAATCATTTCATTCTAGAATGTAAACATTGTTCACGTGTATCAACTGACATTTAACAAGATGCAGTGCAAATTGTTAACCATGGGTTGAGATTTAGCCATGGGTTAACAATGTACACTGTGTAAAGGGGTTAGGATAACCTAGGGCTAACTTTAACTATGTACAGTGTGAAAAGCATATAAGAAAATATTCTTACCAAAGTGTTCTTGAGCTTTAAAATCCTCCATGGGTCTCAGTTGAGGATCCTTTGGGCTGCTAGGTGTGACTGTAAAACATTAAGGACAGAGCCATATAGTTTATGACAAATCACACTTTGAAGAAAATTGTTATTTGGTTGACAATGCGGCAGAACTCTCTGGAGAACACTGAGAACCTTTTTTTTGGTTCTGGGGAAAAGCCCTCAAGTCAAGTAGAACCCTTAAAGTTCTAAAAAAAATACAGGTGGGTTTCTTACAGGATTCTTCTCAGGATTTTGTTTTTGCTACAAGTGGCATACAAACTAGAGACCTCCATTTGCAGCAACCTATTCGGATACTATAAATCACCAAGATACCAAAACTTTTAAAGTGGCAACCCGTAAGTGTGGAAATGGTATCATGGCCACGCCAATGCTTCGCATTATGAATGTTTAACCAAAACTACACTCATGGGCAATGTTGCTGAGCTCTGAATCTCTATAGAGCAAGCCACAAACAGTAGCAAGATATTGGTTGCCAGTAGAGTAGTATAAAACAATGTTGTCATTTGAACAACTATGTTATTGCAATACTTCAAAATCCACTTGCAGCAGTTGTGGATTGGTGCTTTACAGATAGTTTAACTACGCTTAAAATTAGTTTACAAAATTTGTGGTATTTCAGAAAAAAAGCTGAAGCCTCCACGTTTCTCCACGCATCTGCTCCTACTCCTCCTTCTGACCACAGGATTTCCTGCACCATCTCTTTTCCGCCATTGAAAAGAGGCTTCTTCATGTGAACTTGTAGCCTTCTCCTTGTGCACTGCTGCCTGTTTTTGGAAAATTCAAAATCAGTAAACATTGCCTTTATAAAATTGTTGAAGGAACAGCAACGGAGATGCTAATGTTACTGTTAACTGCTGCATGGTCTGATTTAGTATAGACCAAGTGCATTGGCAATCTTTGCTGTTACCTCGACCCAGGAGGTAGGACCTTGTATTATTCAATAGTGCTAATGAACTCATTAGTCTTGAGTAGAATTCTGAAATAACCCTAAACAGAAAAAACTTACCTTGGCTTCCTTTAAATAAAAGTCACTCAAGAGCGCAGCCATTTGAATCCTTGCCTCTGAAGGATTGTTGGAGGCCATTATACAGACAGGTGAACAAAAAAAAGACAGGTAAACAGACAAACGGACACTGACAGAGACAGCAAGAGATTGATAGATAGATGGATGATAGATGATAGACAGATGATAGATAGATAGATAGATTTGGTTCTTAAAAGAGCCTTTGGGTTCGTTTATAAAAAGAAGAAAGATGGTAGAGTTGATGGGGACTGGGATCAATGAAGCTGCAAGGTAAGGAGAGAAAGGAATACCAATTAATTCCTTGCCTATAACTACTGATCAAATGCTAAACCATCTACAACCAAAATACACAAATCAAAATTATTCAGACACACATTGGGGTGGAGTTGCCCTGAGCACTGATCTTCAGTCAGTTTTAGTTTATCGTTATAATGGTTGAAGTTAGGATCGGCTGAAGACACAGCTGATCCTGGATCTGCAACTATGGACCCTTTTCAAAGTTATCAAAAAGTATGCGCGCTGCCTGGATCCATGAAGCGGCATCTAAATGAAGGATAAGTGAATGTTGCAATTCTTAAGTTATAATTAAAATGAAATCACATCGTCATGTAGCACCTGTACTTATTGGCAGTCACCTTTTTTGTATGCTTGAGATATTACTCTGTCCATATTGTTGGATATCTAGTGTTCGACAATATGCATACATGTTAAACAACAAATTAACCGTACGTTTGATTTATTTTCACTTTTTTTAAGCAACCACTAAAGCGGATGCTGGTTGCCGTTGGCAACGTCTACAAACTTGCATCAGCGTCTGAGCAGTTTTCCAGCGTTATGTTGGTTGTGTTACTGAGTTGACTAGCTGACTATCTTGTTTATTACAGGTAGCTACACTGAATGATGGACACACCTACATGGTGACTACTTACATCAAGGAGTTGTCTGCATCAAATCTGAATAGATTAACTTATGGTTTACTGCTTAGCACGTTTACTGGCAAACAATTGTTGCGGATCAACCAATTGATACAATTAGTCATATATAAAAACATTTTTTTAAATTGTGTAATATTTAAGTAATCAGCCGAGAGTTTTGTGACTTGTTTTGGCTTTATATACACTAATTTGCTAGTAATTGTCATACGACCATATGGCTAGCTAATGTAGGTTAACTAGCAAACTGTGAATCCAGCTGTCTTCAACTCAGACTGTAGAACAATATGGACAAAGTGACTGACGTCACCCATCGACTGTCCATAGGCTTGTGAAAAGCGTTTTGAAACAGCAAAGTGTTACCAAGTTGTACAAAATTTGGAGCCAGAGACTGCACAGTAGGGAGCAGGGGGACTCTTATAAGTCCTGGTCGGTCCACAAAGTGCATTAGATACTAGTGACGCGCAGTGACTTCAACAAAATGTTAAAACAGTGTACAAACAACACAATAACTTAACAAATCGGCACACAGGGAGACAATAGGCGAAGAAAAAGCACCTATTGCGACTACATGTTCTCATGGGAAAAATGTATTGACATTTTGATCGCATTTGGTACCATTGACTTGCATTGAAAAACGGGCCAGAAAGACCTGCACTGTGTCCGAATCAGCACCCTTCCATACTATTGAGTAGGCTTGTGGAGTAGACAGGACGAGAAAGTCGTTAAGTAGGCTTTTCTCTAAATGCAGTATACTTAAAACGCCTGTATGATATACTTACTTCGGGGGGTTTCGCTGAGTATATTGGGGAGTAGGTCTGTGACGATTATAAAATTTGGACGATATATTGTCACGAAAAAAATGGCAATATACGATATAATTGTCGTTTTTTCAAATCTTTTTTATATTATTATTGTTACAGTATTGCCTCATAACAGATGCTCCAATTACAAACACTTTTATGGAAGATTTATTTATCTAAAATAGATAAAACAGTACATCATATAAAATGTAAAACTTGCCAAAAATACAGTGCTTCTGCCCTGATTCAAAAAAATAAGTGCATCACTCTGAGGCTGCTATTGTCTTGTAAACGAGAGAAAACATTGCATGTTTCATATAGAATGAATAATATTGTATAATTAAGCAATAAGGTACGAGACATAAATTTGCCTTGGAAATTTTGTTCTGAACAATTTTAGAACACGTTAAACTAGGGCTGCGGTCCAATCCGTTAAATGTTCTGCCCACCTGCACTTCCACTCGCCACTTGGGAGGATATGACGCAGCACCAAAACAACACGAGTAGACACTCGAACCAACGGGGAGGAGCAAGGGAGGGAGTATGGAATTATTTGAATTGGACTGGTCAAATCGGTGTATGCATACTAGCCTAGATTGCTTTGCAGGTAGCACAGAAGTATAAAACAAAAAAACGTGCAGTCCGTTAAAAGATACAGACATGGCCGATTCGGACAGGATTAAAATAACGAGATCCTCAGGTAATAATTACATTACCCCACCTCCCCCAGTAAAACTTATCCCATCCGAATAGGGCTGGAACAATTTGCAATTCGCTCGTTCCCTCGAGCCAAATTGAGGGTCGAGGGACTAATTTCACGTACTTCACTGGCATTTTTAACAGATTGGACTGCACTCGCCCTTGGCAACGCCCAACTTTCGGTTTCTAAAGGGATTCCCCCATGTGGAAGTGGCGACGGGAAGTGCAGAACATTTAACGGATTGGACCGCAGCTACAGTAGCCTAGGCAGTCAGACAGACGCGTGAGTATATAAAAAAAAAAAAAAAAAAAGGAATGACAGGCAGACAGCACACTAATTAGCATATTGAGATTTCATAAACTAAAACAATAGTGATTTCTTGTTTAGACAATCATTGGCACAGCCCTATTGGGGAGCATACTTTTCAAGTCGTACGCAAACAATATGGTCGCATAAATATGACGTGCAGCTTCGTTTTAAAAAATGAGGCACAGCTTCACTGACGTTTTCCTTCAAAAACAACAAAAACAATACGTGACATGGCTGTGCAAAGGATGGGACGTCTTATGACACTTCCACAGTAGTATGGAGGATATTGTTTTCCATATTGCACTTTGCGCACTAAACAGCACACATCTGCCAGTACACTGTACGCAGGAGACAGGACGCAGTAAATAGGGCTCTGATTCAGACACATCCATAGACATTCATATTTAACTAGACAGGAAAGTACGCCCTCAGCTAACCAAGCAGTGAGGCACCCGGAAGTAAGTCTGTGGGCTGTGAGCGCAAAAGATTGGAGCTCCCATCAATGATGTTTCCCATCAGACCTTTGAAGCCAAAATTAAACGTCCCGATGATATTTTTAAACTCGATTAACAATCGTCACGTTTCATATGAAAAGCATTGAGATTGAGAAAATATGTTCAATTTTTTGAAAAATCTATTTAATAAATATTTCCCCAACACTTCTGGGCCAAAACAATCATTGTTTCACTAACTGCTACACATAATGAAAGTTATGGTCACAAAAAATTGACCGATTAGGTTTTCTTTGGTTATCAAATCAACTTGTTTTTTCTCCATTGATTTCAATGGGCATAAAGCTCTTTTGCGCTCAACAAGCATACTTCCGGGAGCTGGCCCCTCCCACCCTCTATGGACACACTGGTGACAGAGAGCAACAAGACCAGGAAGTGAGCTTCAAAAACGAAGCCAGGGCTGCATTCAAATCCAATTTAACCTGCTCCCTTCCCTTGCTGTCTTCCCTCGAGAGAGCTATCTTGTGACGCAATTTGCTACGTGCAAGAAGCAAACTTAAAAGGTGCTCTGCAATGGAGGATTGACGAGAAACAAAAACAGAACTGAACTGCCCTTGCAACATTTCGGAAGTGCAACACCATAGAGTTGAAATGTAACCGCCCACTTTTTCAACGTGGAGCATTGCATTGTGGGATTTCTTTCTTGCTGGAAGCTTGCATTTTATACCCTTGGTGGGAGGGAGAATAAACTAAGGAGCGAGGGAATACAATTACTCCCTCCCCTTTATTAAACTGGATCCGAATCGCATCCTTGCTTCAAGGGGGGAATCCCGAAAAAGCCAGGATGAAATATGGCAGGCACAACAAGTGTGATTCGGATCCAATTTAGGGGGAGGGAGTAATTCTATAAATATAATAATATGCTAATTATATTACCTCAGTTCCCTCACAATGCAATGCTCCACGCAAGTGGGAGGTCACGTTTCAATATGGGGTAGCATTCCTATAATGGTTGCGAGAGCCATTCAGTTCCGTTTTGTTATGTTTCTCATCTATCCTCCCTTGCAGAGCACCTGTTAAGTTTGCTTGCTCCACGTAGCAAATTATGTCACAGGATAGCTCATTCGAGGGAAGTGAGCAAGGGAAGGGAATGTGTAAAATTAGGGCTGTGTTCGGAATGGCTCCATATACGCTTTATAGTGCACTATTTAAGGGATTGGCTATTTTGATGGCTGTCTAATTCTAATTCTCTAATTCTCACTTGAGAACACTGAGGATTAGAACATCCTACAAAAAGGCTGATTCCCCAAATAGTGTACTATAAAGCGTAGGGAGCCATTCCAAACCCAGCCTCGTTTTTGGACCCTTGGTTCAACTGATCTGGAAAAAGGAACATTGACTTTTACGTTCCCACAGCAATTAACGTTACTATAATTAATTACTTGGCTATACTGACCACAGTAGCTAGCTAGCTATCTAGATAAAGTAAAGAAGCTATTTAAAAAATATAAATTTTCGTAGATTGCCACCTTTAAAAAGACACATGCGACTTTTATTGACAGTCTTGTCATATTTTTGTCAAGAGCTCCAACGTTAAACTATGAATATGGGGAAATTATCCGGCATATGTTGTCATTGTAGAAGTAAAACGGACTTTCAGCGGATTTTCCTATTTTTAAATGGAAACGCCGTCTTTCTAGGAGCCACTCTCGCCTGGCTCGACATGAAAAGGAGCCAGGGTGAAATTAAGTAGGCTAAACTAGCTAGCCACGTTATCTAATGTTTGCACGATGAAATACTGAGCCAGCTATCAGAAATGACAAAGAAACACTTACGCATCAGAAATACAATGATGAAATTACAACAACATAACAACATAATCTTAATTTAACGTTAAACGCAAACTATTTCAATACCAACATTTCCAACATATCTTACCGGGAGAAGGAGTTAAATCGCAATGATGGATGTGGCGCGAAACGGTCGTATTCCAAGCGTCCCGTGCAGGTCCCGTGGCGCGAAACGGTTGTGTTCCAAGTCTCCTGATCTTGGGTCAGCGTTGCGTTGCTTTCGTGCGTGACTGACCATTGGATTAGGGCGGACAAAACTGATCCGAGACAAGTTATTATGGGCAAACTCTTAAATTTTGGTCGGCCAACAACATATTCGCACTGACTACAAAATCCGTTCAAAACACAAAGAAGCCTAGGCCAAAGTGTATAGAAACCTATATTGACATAAAACAACATTAGAACAGTAGCCTATCACATCAGGACAAACGTTAATAACGTTAATCCCATATTTAGATTTAAACTACCATTATCCGTCGGGTAGTGAAAGTTCCCTGCCTAAAATGGCCCATATTTATCGTGTCACCACCACGACTGCTCCGTGTCATTGGCTACATTGCATTGGCGAAGTTTGTTGTTAGCTATCACGTAAAAATATAAGCCAAATGGTAGCCCATATACACCTTTATTGCATTAAAAGTAAAAAGTAAAATCATTAGAAACGTAGCCTATCATAACTGGACAAATAATATAGCGACACAGTGAGCAAAAGCCGGAACCGTCGACGGGGGTGGAACAGAGATCTCTGGGTGGAAATCTAACATTAGGCTGAGACGTTTTGACACGTATTTTTTTTACATGAACATGTCAATTTAGCCGTAATTGGCTCAAGCTTTACCCGAATATAGCCTGGCTACATCCCAGCAGCTTAAAACCTTTTAACTTTTCAACCAAATTTAGCCGGTTTTATACCTGAACGCGAGACGGCGTCTCACCGACCGGCTTTCAACACAAAATATGTTCACCGAGTAACCCCATTTTTAGATTGAAAACACCATTATCAGTTGAATACTGAAAGCGAAATTCCCTGCCTAAAATGGGACAGATTTATCGTGTCATCACCAACTGCTCTGCGCCATATAAAATGCATTGGAAACGTTTCAATCGCCGTCCGATATTGAAAGTGAAATTCCTTGCCTAAAATAGACCAGATTTATCGTGTCACCACCACGACTGCTCTGCGCCATATAAAATGCATTGGCAAAGTTATCGTGTTAGTATCACGTAGTGATGGCGAAATGAGGCTTCCTGAAGCACTGAGGCTTTGCAGCCAATTGTATCGCAAATAGATTCATTACTCGAAGCCTCATTCGACACAGTGTACACTAGTGACACCTGCTGGTAAAAATAATGTAGAGCAACGAAATCATTACAAATTCCACCTCAGGTTCAAAATAACGACGTTGCCGTGAGCTAACAACAAACAGCCCTTTAGCTCACTGATAACGCGTCGGACTTCAGAGCCATTGGTGTAAGAGAAAGTACAAGTTCGAAACCCTCCTCAGGCAATACACATTCTAGCGTACTTAATATTTATAACATTATTTGTAACTGTCATTAGGCTAGATTTGTTTTCTACTAAGATATATTATAAAATAATATATGTAATAATATTATATTAACTTTGAAAATGAAAAAAACAGGAAGATTGATATAAAGGGGGACAACATTTGCGTGGGGTTCTATTGAGCAGTAAAAGTGTTTCTGGTCTGGGACTGGGAGTGTTTCAGGAACTGGGGACTGGGAGTGCTTCTGTAACCAGGCAGTGAAAGGGAAGGTGCTTTTGTGACTGAGAAGGGGAAGTTTTTATAGATTTTTATTCAGAAATAATAGCTGTTTCACAGTGTTGGGGCTGAGACGGTTCCTCTTTTTGGAAACAATTTCCCCTGCCTTTCTGGAACCTATGGCAAAATAACAATATGCAAATGTATTTTTATCAACATGTATGTCAGTATGATTATGATAAAGCAACCATAACTGTTATTCAAAAGTAAAATAAATAAATAAATAACCTCTGCTGGATTCTGGCTCATTGGCAGGTGCATTTTCATGCATAGCCCGATAATGCCTCAGCATGGACGAGGTATTATTGCTGTAAGCCAGCTCCTTCAGGCACAGCAAGCACTTTACCTTCAAAATTAAATAATATGCCATTTGAGAAGGAATGCAGATGATAATGATAATAAGAAAGAATAAGAATTAACAATCAAATCATAATAATATTACACAAATCGTAATAATCTGCTGTAGTTACGTTAAAATAACAACCAACGAACTACATGCACAGTCGATTGCTAGCCCAGTGTTCGAATAGCGTTTCAGTGTGTTTTTATATCTACGCCACTTAGGCCTACCTTATTGGGAGATATCAGGTCAAAAATATTCCCAAGCAGGAGAAGATTTTCGCTTCCGTGCAGGTTCCATTAGCCAACGGAACTGTACAAAAAAAATAATAAAATCCTCCAAAAAAAACTTTCAATAGCAATAATACCAATAATAACTAAATCTCCGCAACAACCAACCAACGACAACAACCCTCGAAATAGGGGTGGGTAAGACTCCTTTATATCTACAATTCAAAACCCCCAAATCCCGCCCAAAGCGCAAAACAAACCGATCACGTGGTTCTACAGCACCCGAGGCCTCGTTTGTCATCGATCACGTGCTTCTCTGAAAGTGATACAAGCTTCGGTGCGAGGCTTCTCCAGAAACTGCCCTACGTACTCGACACACAGCTCGGAGCTTCGGTGTCATCCGTAACATCACTAGTATCACGTAATATTGGACATTAACGTAACAATACCACGAAATCTTGAGTGGACAATCGTGTCTATATCACGAATTGGCGTGCTATAGGGTTGGGACAAATGCACAACCTGCAACTCATTGATGATGGAAAAGAACCAGCTTTGTCAACGTTTTTCTGATAACTGTGCCAGTTATTTTTTCTGTCTCTCGCTTTCCCAGATGGTGCATGCGGATTTTGCAGTACCATGAGGCTGCAACCTTCACAAGCAGATGGAGGTGGTTTTCTTCAACAGAAGTGTCAAACATGTGACTGTGCAATTCAGGGAAGAGATCCCTGTCAGCACAATCACTGAGGACATCTCTGACAACCAATGGAGTAACTCCAACTCCTTGGGGAAGTTTGCCACCTGATATTTTCAGTAGCTGCTGAAAACATCTCTCTGTAGCTTTGCACACAGCCACAATCCCTGGAGATGGTTTTTCAAGGCCTCCTCTATCTTTCATTGCCACAAATGGGTGAACTGTGGCTGCTGATGTCACTGCCATTGTGTTCTTTTATTTTCCGGGCAACAAATCCAGCGATGTAATTAATTGCCGCCTCCTTGTACTCAGATATCACCTCAACATTTGGGCAGTCAGCATAATCATGGTCAGTCCTCTCTGGCTCTCTCGGCAGCAGATTGAAACTGCGTGCAGTGTTTGCAGCTGTTGGTGTTGCCTCCAGGATGGTGGTGTTGTCACGGATTCTGCCATTTCCAGTGCCATTTTTTATCTCATGCCTCATCAGGAGGCGCTTATAGGCTGACTTAAACTGTCCAGCTGTTGGGTTGTTGTTAAAGCCACCACATGATCGAATGGCAGAGAAAAAAAAGCTCAAGGTGATCCTGGCTTAATTTGTACGTCAGAAGGTATCTGCATGGAGCAGTTGGGGCAAGAACTAACTTCTCAAAAATTTTAAGAGTGCTTCTAGAACTTGCAATGAAACCAATTATTGCAGTTCTCCTTGGCCCGCAGTGCATTGGCGTACCGCCTCCATCCTTGAGTCCTAGCAGATATTCCTCTGCGCTTTGCAAGATTTGTTTTGTGCGCTCTTGGTTTGTTGTTTTCATTGGAGCTTTGAGTCCCTTACCAAGAGGATTCCTGCTGTTTAGGACATCAAAAGCTCCATCAATCTTTCGCAAGAATTCTACAGTTTCCTCACAGTCTTGAAATTGAGGCAAATTGAGCTCTTTATTGCAGTACTCCAGAGCATCTGCAACACTCCTGCTGAAAACCTGTGTTGCAAGGTTCACCTTCATCTTTTGTTTTCTCCATTCAATGTGCGCCATTCTTATTTTGTTGCCAAGGCGCAGTCCTTCATCTTCTTGTAGTTTGTTCAGCTCCTCAATGTACTGCCACCTGATTTTCTTGCCATCTCTAGTCTGAAAAACACCACCATCAGCAAAAGCATTCCGCAGCAATTTTACCATGTGGCACACGTCCAGAACAATATTCACTGTTTGGGATGCATCTGCAGGGTGGGGAAAAGATGGATTCATTCCCTGTACAGACATGGTTGCTCCAAGGGCTCGCATCATGGAAAAATTGCAAGAGGGTCCATCACAAGTAAGAGAGATGGTATGCACTCCACTGTCATGGAGTCTGTGGAGACAATCATTGATGATGTTAGCCCGTTCTTCTCCACTCATGCCATCTATGAGGAAATATCCCACTGGTAATTTCCATGACTCATTAATGGCCACAACCATGAGTACCATTGCATCTTTAGCAACTGGCAAAGAGTCATCCACAATGCCACAGCCAATGTCCACATACCCTTGGAACTTTCCACCTGCATATTCCACGTGCCTTCTAATTGCCATCTCATCAACCATTAGGGCACACACTGTTTCCTGGCCTTTTTCTTTCCTGTCTTGTACCCGTGTCTGAAGAGAATCAAAAGCCGCCTTTGTGAAACCTGGCTCTGCATCGATTCTGCTGTACCACGATCTAATTGTCCGGGGGTTTGGCAATGCTAAATTAAAGTTCTCCCTCACATACTGGTAAGCTTTTGCTGAGTAGAAATGAAGCGTCATAGCAAATGCTTTCAGCTCCTTGGAGTACTTGCATGAGCTTTTCGTTTTCAGTACCCTCTTCATGATCTCTTTTGGTACACAACTGATGGTTGCCTCCAGCATGTCAGCACAGTTTGTGGACACAAGCCTCTCTTTTTTGAGCACTTCCACAACAGATGACAAGTCTGACATTTTCTTTTTCAATCTCTGCGATTTCTGCTGTTCGTATTTCAGCTTTTTCTTGCAAACTTTGAATCTATTATTTAAAATGTCAAGTTTGCGTTTTAATTTTCTAGGAGAATCCATCACTGCATAACCGTGATCACTGGAAACCAGATTGTGACTTGAGGGTTCATCTTGGTCAGCGGTGGAAAGGTTTTCACTTACCTTGCATGCCATACTTACGGTCTTTCGTGGGACATCTGATTTCTGAAGTAAGAAACACCAATTTAGCCTACTTTTAATAGGGCTGTTTTTATCATTCATCACAACTACCTTTTACTTTGTTTTAAACCAAAATAAAATAAGCAATATATTATTATTTGTTATATTTCAATCTTAAATTACATCTTAAATATGTAATCAGCCTTCGATTTAAATAAGTGACCTCAGTTGTACAGTAAGAAATATAAGTGTTTTATAACATGCTTGAACTTTACCATTATGGACCTGACTGGCCTTTAATTGGACAAATAACATCCCAGCATAAACAGGGATCTGTCCAGTTACAACAGTGTTCCAACACCTGTGGTGGTTCGACTCCAAATAAGTACAAAACCCAATTCCAAAAAAGTTGGGACAGTATGTAAAATGCACATAAAAGCAGAATGCAGTGATTTGTAAATTTCATTTTACATGTTTAATTGAAAACAGTACAAAGAAAAGATATTTAATGTTTTACCTTATCAACTTTATTGATTTTTGTAAATATAGGGTAATTCTGAATTTTATGATTGCAACACGTTCCAAAAAGTTGCACTGGGAAGTTTTAAAAAAAGACTGGGAAGTTTAAAAAATAAGAGAATTTACAAATCACTGCTTTCTGCTTTTATGTGTATTTTACATACTGTCCCAACTTTTTTGGAATTGGGGTTTATATTATAATAACAATAATAATAGTAATAATAATAGCTTAGCCCGCTATAATAAAAATAAAACATCTCCCACTTTACGTGCCATATAGTACTACGAGTTATCCAACAGCATCACACCAAAATCACAGACCGCTGCTTCCAACGTGAGGACGGAATTTACCTTGAGATGATCAGGAAAAGAGAACAAGGTGGGTACAGCAGTTGTCCAAAGGCGTACAATTCGGCCGCAGATGTTAAAACAGTCCTCTTCAAAGTGACAGGAGCACAGAACAGAGCGCGCTGACGGACTCCACTTGTCCCTCTTCATGTTCTGCACCCACTGAGCCCGTCTTTTGGGATCATTAGTTGGAAACCTAGGGTTAAGCCGGTTAAGGTTAAGGATCTGGAAAAGCACGATCTAAATATATTATTATTATTCTTAGTAGTAGTAGTAGTAGTATTAATAGTAAGTTAGCCTCAACTCAACTCAAACTTTATTTGTAGAGCACATTTAAAACAACCAACGGTCGACCAAAGTGCTGTACAGGTCAATAGACAGTAGGTTACAAAAACAGTAGGCCTACACGTAGCTAATACAATACAGTAAGAAAAAAAAGAAAAAAGAAATAAATAACTACACATAAAAATACAATAAAAGGGTGTCTAGCTCAACCTGAATTGAAAGCCAGGGAGAAAAGGTGAGTTTTCAATAAGGACTTAAAAACCTCTAGGGTCTGGGCAGATCTAATATGCAAAGGCAAACTGTTCCAGAGCCTAGGGGCAGCCGCCACAAAGGCTCGGTCACCTCTGGTTTTTAGCCTAGTCCTGGGGACATCCAGCAGCAGCCGATCTGCCGACCTCAGTGCTCTAGCTGTGGTATAACAATGCGGTTGCGCTTTCTTTTACCAGTAAGGAGACGAGCAGCCTATTATTAACATTAATCGAGACCATACAAAAAAATTTTATAGGCTAACGACGTTATATAAATTATAAAACATGTATGTATGTGTGTGTGTGTATATATAGTAAGCTAGATGTCCTGCATATCTGGTTATCTAAGTTATTTAGCCAGCTTGCTAGCTATATTTCAACACTCGTTAATAATGAGTTAGTCTAACTCTAACAAGTTAACAAGCTCTGGTGTAAGTTTGCGTGATAACGTTACCAAATTTTTAGCATTTATTACGAAGCCATATAGCTCGTTACCGAACGAAAGCTAACGTTAGCTGTAGGTAGTAAGTTAGGCCTATAACTTATCTTAGCATCAAATCATTGATTATAACGTTAGTTACTTAGCTAGATTAGATATTGAAAATATCATTGACAATAATACCATAAAGTTACCTGTGAAAGGTCACGCCTTTCCTACTAGCATTGTCAGTACGGTTACTGCGATTGTAAGCTGCACACAAAGGCATTTTGAGAGATAGCTGGCAACCAGTATTAGATTTGAGTTTTTACTCTTCTATTCTCAAAAGGAAATATGTGGGGGGAGGGGATTAATTTGCCGCCAGTTTTTTTTAACCCAACTAACGTTAACGTTCATGTTAGCTAACAGAAATAAGGAGTTGGATCGATTTTGAGGTTTACAACCGCTATATCTGCTACCTCGTTCTAAACCCACTGACAAGTATACGAAAGGCATATTGTAAATCAGACAAACGGCCAAAAAAAAACATTAATTGGACGAGCTAATTAACTGAATCACTGAACTCCATGGGCACACTGCTCGCACCAACTACTTTACGCGGTGTCGTAATTACATTTCGTTCAACTTTTTCATGATGGTAGATGGTCTTTGTAGGCTCTTCATCATCACGTGTTCAGTACGACCAATCAGAGAGTCTAGTGTTGACTCGCGAAGAGTAAAACAACGGAGGCTATAACTTCGTTATCGAGTCGCGTCAAGTAAAATCACGCATTGATTCGTATTCTTATATGTATATTACGGGTATAACTGGGTTTAAAATATGACTGTAAACCGCTTAGTTTGATATAAAAAGGCAGGAGTTTCTCCATTATAGCCTATGGGGAAACTGAGAGGTGCGGTGCACTGGACGCCATATTGGTTGCTGCAACTTCGGCGACAGAAGCAAGCGGTTACGTCCATTCAAGGGGCCAAGACTGGGCTTTCGTTTTGAAGCTCACTTCCTGGTTGGCCTGGGAGCGGCCATTGTGCCTTTGCTCACTAGCGCCACTGCGGTTGGCTCCAGTATAGGTCTTTCCCCATGTAAGTCAACGGCAGCAATGTGGTCAAAATATTCAGTCAATAAATTTTTCACACAATTTTTTTTTATTGCAATAGGTGCCTTTCCTTCATCTAATGCCTGTGCATGTGCTGATTTTTTAAAATATTGTGTCGTTTGGACAGGGTATTAACATTTGTTCAGGACCAATCAGGGGACAGATTGAGTCTGGGGTTACTGCCGGTCATTCCACTCACTCTGAGGGGCGGGAACCATAGACGGAAGGAACGGGCGGGACGTGGGCGGTACCCATAGGCGGTACCTCAAGTGGCTAGCAATGGCCTTGACATTCTCACCCATTCTCCTCCTTTTAATGTGTGAATTTGGCTAATAGACACATCGCAATCAGATCGTCACTCGTGTTGAATTCATTATGGCATGTTCTGCATACAACTGTACTAATCGACCGTCTCAAAAGCATTCTCTCCAGTTTTTTCGGTAGGCCTAATACATTTTTTATTACTTTATTTTTTACCAAGTAAGTAGTCTTATTAGATAACAGCCTGCAGAAGTAGCCTACGCTACCTACCGCGACCTAGCATGACAAGCTAACGCTTTTGTATATTACGTAGACCGGTATGCTAGTGCAGTTAGCAACTTTATCTCCCAAAACCGTTTGGTTTGGCTACTTAACGTTAGCTAACGATGTAAAACCTGTCAAAAGTAACGTTAGTCAAATTTCAGTTGTGTAACGTTAACTTAGATTCCATTAAACATCGACCTGGTGAGCCTTTGTGTCTATTTTTAGCTTTGTAATTTAACGTTAACGGTCTCGTCGTGGACATGTAGCTACATTGCACTTCGTCCTATGCTCTCCACTGGCTAAGTGCATTTTATGTGGAGTGAATTTCGACATTGCTAACGTTAGCTACCGTGCATTAGTCATGGTGTATTTTTCATTAGAGGTATTCATTTTAGGTTGAGCATTATTTATAACTTTTAAAGCATGTGGGAAACGTGTTCATGGAGATTGAAACCCGACATAACGTTAGCTGTCATTTAGCTATCATGTTTTTCGTGTCGCCACTTGGCACCACCATGGACTGTATAAAAATAGGGTAACGTTAACATTATAGTCTGATATTTTCCCACATAGGCTAACGTTAACATTAAAGTCTGATATTTTCCCGTGACCCTTGGATTATAGAATATTGTATGAGATTTCAGACAGAATTTGCTTTGAATTCTGGCAATTCATCCAAATGTCTAATTTCAAACCATATTCCTCGGTGCCCGACTACTTTTATCTGTGATGGTAGTTTTATAATTCTGTAAGCTGCATCGCAACCGATCGCAGCCTATTATAACCATTTTATTATTTGATAGATTTCCTTTAGCTGATGAAGACATGCTGCAGCAGTGGTTGGTCAACATGCGGAGGGCAAAATGGAGTCCCACCTCGGCATCACGTCTGTGCAGCGACCACTTTGAGGAGCATTTATTTTTCCGTGACTCCCAAGGTGACAAATTAGTATTATCTGATAATAATATAATTAATGGCTAATTATCATTCATTATCAAGTTTTTCTACACACTTTTATGCCAGCCATATATACCAACAAATGGGAGCAAACATATAGCAGCTGTTTTATGGAAGTTTTTTCAGTTTCTGGTGTTTCCGATACTGTGTGTGTGTGTATATATATATATTATATATACACACATTATATATATATATATATATTATATACACACACACACACACGTGTGTACATATGTGTGTGTGTGTGTGTGTGTGTGTATATATATATATATATATATATAATATTATATATACCCACATAACCCCTGGATGACTGTTGCAAGTATCACTTAGAGCCCGCATAAACGGGGCATAAGTGTTTACTGTGGAAGTCCTCGCTTACAAAGACCCATGGATTACAATACCACTTACAGCCAGCATAAACATGTACAAATTTGATCTTTTATGTGGACCTTGTCATTTTTAATGTGTGTCTCGTCAGGGTTTGTCTTGTACTAAATGTGTCTTGTCTTGTGTTCCCACTCTCAGCCTGCACCTTGACGTGGTGAGTGGGCTTTAAACTGAGACAGGCTACTGAACTTTGTTGTCTCCTATATCAAACCCCTAACTTCTTGTTACCCTTGAGTTTTTTGTCCCCTATTATGAAATTAAAACTGATCTTGCTCTATCCTTTCTCTATTTTACAGATGTAAATTTATTACCAGCTGTTCAAGTTACCAACATAATCAATACTAACACAGATCACTAATTCTGTGATGAAATGATATCTTGAGCTGCTAATTTGTAGAATCAGATGTGCCAAATTTGGGGTTGAAACAGCACAAGGAATAGGGTTGGGGACCGCAGTCCTGGTCTGTGGTTGACCCTCTTATCAAATGTGCAGCATCCATATTACAAAGGAAAACGCCGCCATCCTGTGCGGGATGTATGGACCACGGACTCACCCTGTCAGCCACGAGGGACATCTGACCATCTTTTAAGGATACATAAAAAAATTGTACTGATTTCAAGTTGCTTTGTGAAAAAAGAATGATCTTAATCACTCCTTTAACACATTTAAAGTTGCAGCACAAGCTGGTCCTCCTTAGTCTTTCAGTGAGATTACAGGATGTCTGTTACTTATTTACATCAGTGGCTATACCTACACTGTGCACGCTGGGGAAGGCCATCTTGAGCGGTAATGTATTGGTGCATTGTGTACTCATTATTTAACTGAATGCAAGAGGGTATTAAATATTTTAAAGACAAAAGCAGACAAAAACCTCAAATTACATTTTTCCCCATTTATATAAAGGGTCTGATTCTCATTACAGAGCAAGTACTTACAAAAATTAATTGCTGTACATCATGTATAATGTAGAGGGTAGTTAGGCTACCAGATGCCCTTATTTATGCTTCATTTTGAATGACATTTGATTAGTTTATATATTGTGTAATATTTGCTATTTCACCTACTGCATGATTCTGTTATGCAAATAATGAACACATCAAAACAAGTTGGATAATGAAATTTTTTTTTTATTGACAGCTACACCGGCTTAGGGAGCAGGAAGCAAGAAAGGCCAAGGGGTGCCATGGCTGGAGAGGACAAGATGGGGGGTGGGGGAGAGAAGATGCGGGACAGGGATGAGGAAGAGCAGGGGGAGTTGGGTGAACAATGGCATAGCTACAGATGTCATTAATTAAAATAAATCATAATACAAAATATAACATCATAACATAAAATTTGAAAAGCTGACCCATTTCATTTAAAAAAACCTATTCCATTAAAAGCTAAAGCCAGGATTGGAGAAACTCCTCCCCTAGATTCAGTCTTTAAGGGAATGGACGATACTATTTAAAAAAATAAAAAGTAGCTGTCACCAACTATCCAGACAGTTTTAGCTGTGTAAGAGAATTAAATGCATCTCATTGCAATATACAATGATACATTCTGGATGCAAGCTATTAAAAACATCCACAATCTAGACATGATACTTTAATATTGTCAATATGCTGTTTGGTCCTATTGCATAAGGAGAGCTACACTTGAAAAAATAGCAATAAAAGAGAAATATACTCAAAGTATATTATGTAAATGACTAGTTTAAGGCACAGTGATTAAAAAAGAAAAATGGTTCACAATGAAAGGTGGGTACAGAAACTCACAGTTGAGGCTTCGGCTTTCCATCGTTGTGTCTGCAAAAGAAATTAAAAATTCAAGGTTACAACCAGTCTGTGTAATGAGACTTCATGCACTAGGGTGGGAAACTTGCTTTTACAAAGTGCATTGTGCAATTGTCACGCATGCAAATAGATTCTTATTAAAATGCTTCGTAGATGACCACAGCTTACGTTATTTTATCTTCTTTCATTGTGATTTGCGTTAGCTAGGGTGATCATATATTGTAGCTATATTTTATCCACACACAAAAAAAATTAGGACAGGTTCGGGCGGGCATTATTAACATAATACTAGGCTACTCTGCTGGGCTATTGAACGAGCAAAACCTAACCAGACATTTTTAGGAATTTAGAAATCCCGCAAGGACCTATTTTTATACAGTCTATGGCCTGGACGGATTTTTTGGGTAGGCTAGCAAGCTTGCGACAAACATGTTTAGCAATGTTTCATATGATGTTAACATTACGGTCACATTTCAAATATTTTTGTGCTTGATTATTAGCTACTCCCCCACTTTCCATTTTACCTCAGCAATGCAATGCTATGGAGGACTATTCAACCCAAAATGAAAATGAAAATGAAAACGAAAATGAAAATGAAAATGGAAAATGAAAATGGAGGATTATTCAGCCCAAAATTAAAATTAAAATTAAAATCTTTTCATTTTCGTTTTCATTTTCGTTTTCGTTTTCGTTTTCATTTTCATTTTCATTATCATTTTCGTTTTCATTTTCATTTTCATTATCGTTTTCATTATCGTTTTCATTTTCATTTTCATTTTCGAGCTGTACTATATGTAAATGAGGGGGTATGGTCCTCCTATCAATCAAAGCAAGCAGGGTGGGCCTCATACAGGTTTAGTGTAGTAGCACTTAATGAACACTAGGGGGAGCATAGCATAGGGATGGGTAACAGTCTATGCTTGATACTATGCTCTCAGGGCACTCGTAAGTTTTAATGGATGAAATGATGAAGAATCTGAGCAGTGTTATAAAGTATTCTTGTTTTATGAAATAAACTAAGCTAGCTAGCCAGCGCTATGCTGTGTAGGCTATAGGTCAAACCTGCGAGGTGGAAAATCCAGGTTCAGAAAGTGAAAGTCCTCCCCAATCATTTGTTCCAATAACCTGGATTTGCTAATTGTCTCAATTCTTCAGCCAAGAGGTAGGAGCTAACTAGGCTCATTAGTGAAATCGTGAGTTCATGGGTGGAAGAAACACGGCAGGACTTTTACTTTCTGACCCCTGGAATTTCCACCTCTGCAAACCTGGTAGTAGCCTACGATAGGCTACATTGTGGCAGGTTAAACGTTGGATTGGATGGTTGTGTTGTAGCTACTGCTGGAAATAAATTAAATCCTCTCTTAAAATAAATGAAAAGACCGCAAATGAGTCACTGGATCGTTTAAACTTTTAACCTGGCTCCGGTACTTTAAGCGAACATTAAGGCATTGCTTCAAAAAGTCTATCGACAGCCAGATTCTATTCTGTTATGCAAAATGAGAAATGTCAATGTAGGCTATTTGAAAGTGAGTCGGCTTCGTCATACAAAAAATCCAGGGTTAAATCTTAAATTGAGCTTGCTAGCTGTTTATTATTATCCTAAAATAGCTCTCATAAGTGTTTATGTTACCCATCTATCGTTAATTGTGTTTACTGTAGGCTATTACACACTTTATGTGTGTGCCATGAGTCACTGGACCGTTTATTTTAACCTGGCTCCGATAGATCTAGCTAGCCTACTTCAAACGAACATTAAAGCATAGCTTCTAAAAGCTAGATAGATTCATGACGGTCTTCAAAAAATATGGTCGCAAATATGAATGAAAGTGCGTTTTTGCGTTGTGAAAGAAAAAATATTGCTGAAGACAGCTGGAAATGGAACGCACAAAATGGTGCTATGACGTTTTATTCTATCCGATTGTTTTAATACACATCGGAGCTAGAATCCTGAAAAATAAACGAGAATGTCTAAACTTGGAACCTGCCAAGTGTGTCGTTGTTTTTTCCCTGAGGGAATTTCACGAAGCAGAGGTGTAGCCTAGCTACTAAACGAGATTAAGGGGTTAGACAGCTCATTTAAATTTCCACCCTGGATTTTCTGTATATCACAAAGCCGACTCACTTTCAAATACATTAATGTCTCGATAGACTTTTAGAAGCTATGCCTTAATGTTCGTTTGAAGTAGGCTAGCTAGATCTATCGGAGCCAGGTTAAAATAAACGGTCCAGTGACTCATGGCACACACATGACGTGTGTAATACAGTAAACACAATTAACGATAGATGGGTAACATAAACACTTATGAGAGCTATTTTAGGATAATAATAAACAGCTAGCAAGCTCAATTTAAGATTTAACCCTGGATTTTTTGTATGACGAAGCCGAACTATTGGCTAATAGAGAGTCATAGCTTGATCCAGGATAATTGCGAATACATGTGTAACCTTACACATAGCATCACACATCACCACCGCAATGGGGAGTGTATATAGGGACAGCAGGGACATATTTAGCTAATATAGGGACATATTTAGCTAATGAAGAGAAGGGAGTTTTCAGAAGGATGTTTTCACACTAGTATAATCACAGTAATAGAGAAAAGATCTCTATACATATACGTATATTCATTGTACAATCATTCCAATTGAAACGTATATTAAATTATCTAAATCCTCAAGAGACAGAGAAGTAGTGGTCTGCAGCCTCTTTAACCACTGGAAGGTCTCGGGTTATCTCTCAGTTAGCCAAAGCAAACCAGAGACAAAAAATATATAGCTTATAGCTTGTGTGTGCGTGCAGTCTTTCTGTCTCTCTCTTTCTCCCTTCTGTCTGTCTCCTCTCTGTACTGCAGGCCTGTGGCCTCTGACCCACTTATATCCCAGGCTCAAGGATATATGGCTCATTTTATCGCTAGGGAGCCAGAAGAGACACTTCATCTTGAATCCTGAAAACAAGACAACTCTGGAAGACCAAATAGTTATTGAAAACTGTTTCTGTGACGTTAAGGGCTGGGGGTCACTGTGCGCTCATCTAATATGCATGCTATATGATAAGATCTAACCAATCATTGACTTGTATATTTTACTATATGCTAATGTGTAACCACGTACCAATCAGCGATAGAATTATGTATGTTGTTATAATCTACTCTTTGCCTATGTATTAACTATGCACCAATCAGAAGTAAAATAATCTATGTATTAGTTTGATTAAATATGGCGGAGACTGCCTCCATCTCTTCAATTCATGCTTGACCACCTTGGTCCCTATCTTACACCCGGTGCAGCGTTCAATATAGCCCCAAGCGCTCACGTCGGTAAAATACCAAGTGATGGTGCGCCCATAGCAAGTGAACTTGGCGTGTTGGTCTTAAGATGAGGTGTGGCCAGGATTATTTTTGGTGTATTGCTACCTTGAGCCAGCAGAAAGCGCTTGCGCTAAAACCACCAAAAACCTGGTCTAAAGTCATGTCGCAGTTGTTTACTTGTTATTTTAACGGCGCATATAAGTGCGTGTACATAGTCGTGTGCACAATGCGTGTACACCCTCCTGTCTGTTACACACAGGGGCGCACACAAGCATGACTAAAAATATCAAGATTACAATGTGAAATATTATTATTGTGTAGGGCTATATCAAAAAATGTATTATAATAAAAGGGTCCATGGGTCAAAGAGCACATAGCCTACCTGTCCCTCAGCGAAGGGGAATGGCGCATTAAATTGCTTTCAGCCCACTCCATCAACATCCAGGCAATGTGTGAAGGTACATGTAAGGTTACATGTATATTCTATTCACAATTGTCCTGGATCAAGCTATGACCTATATTTGCCAGTAGTTCCTGTAATCTTCTGGGGGGACAATCTTCTGTTACGGGACAATGGCTATCCATTAAAAACTTTGCGGATAACACCTATATCAAGCCTAATGCGCAAATTGTCATTTACATCTAATGCATGAATTGTCATTCAATTAAAAGCTTGCGCACTGCAATAGACGTACATTTGAGTTCTGAAAATGTGCTTCAGATGTCATTACAATACAGCCCTCTAGGCCTACAGCCTGTAAGTAAATAGAATGGTTTTGACTGAAAAATTTCAAAATCTTGTCCAGGGAATATTGCATATATTGTTTTTCAAATAGCCTAGGCTACAGCGGATTTTGCTTGTGCATAAGGTACGGTTAAAAAACGGAGATAAATATCACGTTAACTGAATTTAAACCTTATACTTCGTCCTTCATATTTTTTTAAATTACAGTGACAAGGTTTCCATACTCTCAGCTTATTAAAACCCAGCTGATTTCACCTGTTGTTTGTAGGGGACATACCTCCATATCCTTATACAAGGCACCACCTATGTAGGTGTAGCAGTATAACCGCAATTAGTAATCAGTCTCATAAAATTACCATTATCTTAAATATTTACCCATAAATTTGGAACTTCAATTAATAATCAAAATTACAAGTATTAGTGGACAAATGTAATTAAATCAAAGATTTAATAGATAATGTGAAGGATGGAGTTCTTGAATAGACTATTTTGGCTCAGATTCTCACGTTTACACAACATCAAAACAGACAAGGGTTTTATTATAATAGTTAAATAATTTATTAAACAAACATGTAAAAATACAGAGCAATCAAACTAATCTAACAGGGGAAGGCTACGCTAACTAGTGTGTGTGTGTGCGTGTGCGTGTGCTTGTGCACGCATCTGCGCACGTGTCCTTTGCCTCTGAACAAAGGGGAGAAAACTGCGCGTTGTAGGCCTGTGCAGCACAGTGGTATCAGCGTAGTTGAATAATCTAGCTTCGCTACAATGAAGTGTCGGTCCTAGCAGTGCAGAAGACGGACATCTTCACGAGTCATGAATTGTGAAGGTTTTCCAGCAGTCCGAGCTGGTGTCCTTCTCGCTGTGTGGGTGGCGATGACAGCTGGTCTCCTCCAGTCGTCTGGTGTCCCTCTCGCTGTTTGAAAAGTTTGTTTTGCCGAAGTTTCTTGTGGTCAGCTAGTGCAGTGCTGCACGCACGCTAGTTTCCACGTGGGATGAAGTAAACTTAGTCACCGCAAGTCAGCGGCCCCTTGGAGAGCCACGTTCTGAAAGATGAATGCAGCTAAGTACACCGAGATCCTTGAAGAAAACCTGCTCCAGAGCGCTCTGGACCTCAGACTGGGGCAAAGGTTTACCTTCCAACATGACAACGACCCGAAGCACACAGCCAAGAGAACAAAGGAGTGGCTTCGGAGAAAGTCTGTGCATGTCCTTGAGTGGCCCAGCCAGAGCCCAGACCTGAATCCAATTGAACATCTGTGGAAAGAGCTGAAAATGGCTGTGTACCGACGCTCCCCATCCAACCTGACGGAGCTTGCAAGGATATGCCAAGAGGAATGGGCAAAAATGTCCAGAAACAAGTGTGCCAAGCTCGTAGCTTCTTTCCCAAGATGCCTTGAAGCTGTAATCGCTGCCAAAGGTGCAGCAACCAAGTATTAGGCTAAGGGTGTGTACAGATATGTAACCCCTAAATAACCTATTTTTGTCAGTAAAATAAAATTGCATATTTTCTAAAAACCTGTTTTCACTTCGTCATTATTGGCTATTGTGTGTAGATTTTTGAGGCAAAAAATGAACTCAATCTATTGTAGTATAAGTCTCTAACGTAATAAAACGTGGAGAAGGTGAAAGGGGTGGGGAGACTTTCCGGCTTGACTGTATATATATATATATATATATATATATATATATATATATATATATATACTGTATGTTATAAGCTTAGTTTCGCTTTTTTGAATATTCTAGTAAGTTATAGTAACCTATTTTTGATATTTTGTTTATAGTTAGCTTGATAGTCCCTTGTTTTTTTTCAGTCTAGCTTAGTAAGTAGCTAGCTAGCTTTTTTTTTTTTTATATATACTTTATTAAAAATAAATATATAAAGCATAGTTGAGCCAGGAGTTGTATTATATACATGCTACGCGTTTACCTTTGCAACGTCCCTACAACAGACATTTTCTCTTGGAGAGAGTTCAGTGCAGTGACCACATGTGCACCCGTTGAAATGGAAACCAATATTGTTGATATCTTGCAGGTAACATTAGTGTGATTGCCTAGAGCCTGTGTAAAATGAGTAGCCTACATGGCATGGGTAACTATTTGTAGCGTGTGATTTGTTGTTTGCTGGCCGCATAATTATAAGCCCAGCTATGCGTGCCGCCACCTACCACTCCAAAACATTGCCCATCCTCTCATTTTTTGAATTTCAAAAGGTGGCGGGGTCTAGCTAACCAGCATGCTATGTTACCCTTTAAGACATATTCCTAACAGCTTATTAAAGGACTTTGGGCCCTTAAACTAAAGTGACATATGATTCTCCATTCATAACAGTATATGAAACTATATTCCTCCCTCATGAAATGGTTATTGATACATTAGCCCTTAAGACATATTCATAACCGCTTTATTTAATTCTTATGGGAAGTTCGCAGAGTGCAAACGAGATTTCCACCTCCTTCATCCCTCAAAGAACTGGAGACTGTCCTTCTTGAACAATAGGCCAATATCCCACTACATTGTTTTTTGTCCACTATATATGTGCAGGTAGACAAAGAAGTATAAAAACCTAAGTGAATGAGGGATACAAATTATATTGAAAGCATAAATGGAGTGCTTTGTAATGGCATGATTTGGATTCCCTCGTCCGCTTAGAGGGCAAGGTCAATGCTAATCACTACATGATGATACGGACTAAAGCATTTATTTTTTGATAGGAGTGATGTCTTCAAGGATGCCAATGCCCCTATCATAGAAACTTTATGTTGGTTTTATACTTTTTTGTCCATTACCTGTAGATCACAGGAAGTCTCGGAACCCAGACAGCAGGGTGAGCCTCTCTTACATTACCATCTGGAAACAGCACTGCAATACCCCGGGGACATGGTGGCTTAGACATTAGTCATTCTCAGAGTGTGTGAGTGTTTTCCTGTTTTAAGCTCAGTTTTCATCTTTTACATACAAAAAGTGGACAGGTTTATCATTCTGAACTGCACTGCTTTCACCAGGCTTATAGCAGAGAGGTATGAGCCTGGCATGCAAGGCTACATCACAGGTGACAGCTGTTATCTAATAGGATATGATATGTCATGCTAATGTCACTTGCTGCATCTGTAGTGGCATAAAAGGGACTATGCCTACTTACGGTACTTGACATAAGAATCTCATGTCATTTCACTTCGTATGTCATGGTAATGTCACTTGCTGCATCAATGTTGACATAACACACCATGGGCCCTATCTTACACCCGGCGCAAAGCAGCGCTAACCCAAACGCAAGTGTCTTTGCTATCTTACACCCGGCACTAGGTTCATTATAACGCCTAACGCTTACGTCCTTTAACTAGCATGTATTCTTGCGCCAATTACAAGTGAACTGGGCGTGTTGGTCTTAAGATGAGGAGTGGCCAGGATTCTTTTTGGCGTATTGCTATCTTGAATCAGCAGAAAGCGCTTGCGCTAGAACCACCACAAACCTGGTCTAAAGTCATGTCGCAGTTGTTTACGTGTTATTTTAACGGCGCATATAAGTGCGTCTACATAGGCGTGTGCACAACGCGCGTACCCTCCTGTCTGTTACACACAGGGGCGCGCACAAGCATGACTAAAATATCTAGATCACAATGTGAAATATTATTATTGTGTAGGCTATATAAAAAATGAATAATAATAAAAGGTTCCATAGGTCCACATACCTTTCCCTCGGCGAAGGGAAAAGATGCCACATTACATTGCTCTCAGCCTACTCCATCAACATCCAGGCGATGTGCGATGGTACGGGACAATGGCTATCCATTAAAAAGGAGCTGATAACACCTATATCAAGCTGTGAATTGTCATTTACACCTATTGCGTAAATTGTCATTCAATGGAAAACTTGCGTACTGCAGTAGACGGACTTTTGAGTTCTGAAAATGCGCTTCAGACCTCATTACAATACAGCTCTGTTTATCTAGGAATACAGCCTGTAAGTAAATAGAATGGTTTGTGACTGAAAAAAGTTCAAAACCTTGTCCAGTGAATATTGCTTTTATTGTTTTTCAAATAGCTTAGGCTACAGCGGATTCGCTGTGCATAGCCTACATAAGGTTTTTTCGATAACCTATGGTTAAAAAACGGAGATAAATGTCATCATGTTAACTGAATTGTAACCTTAGCTATTCTTCCTCCTTCATATTTGTTTAATTACAGTGACAAGGTTTCCATACCCTCAGCTTATTAAAACCTCGCTGATTTCACCTGTTATTCCATAACTGAACAAAAGATTTTAAAGAGAACTAAGCGTCTAATTAGAAACGAAATTTGCAGCATGTTACACAATTAATTTACAATTAATTTTAATTCCATTATCTGCATGTGCGCTTTACAGGAGCAGGTCTGTTTCCCCTGCTGTAAATCACACTTTTCACGGTCTTCCTGGGAAAGTGGATCGTATTACGCTACCAGTAAAACAGGTTGGTCACATTTCCATAAGCAGGACATTATAAAACAAGGGAAAATATGCGTGAACCTATGAGTTGCCAACCTGACAGCTTAATTGTAATCATTAAGGCAAAATAACGTTATTTATTTTATTAATCAAAATTAGAATGCAGGTAATGAACTTCGGATGAAGCTTGAACATGAGTTCATTGCTTCATTGCATAATCAAACGAAATTTGTTAAACAAGCAGGCTAATTTGGCGTTTTCTAAGGTGAGACGGAAGTAATTAGTCGCTTATTCTCAGCTGTTGCAGGTGCTTTTAACGAAATTTAACCGCATATATTTTGTAAACATCACTGTCAGGAATTATCGGGAACTCATAATGGTTAGCACGAATAATATTGATCATAGGCTACTATTGATCCATATAGCCTATTCCTTGATCGCACTAAACACGCACGAGCATGTCTGTTTCGCCATCATAAGCAATCCGCCAAGGTGGAAAAGCAGGCTTTTAAAGGGAATGGGATATAACATTTTGATTGGTTTATTGCATGTCACGCCCAAGACACACCTATAATTAATGAAGAGACTAGGTTCAGCCCAGTTGCACCAAGCGCTGTGCTTAGCGCCCAAAAAACACGCCATTAAAATAGCAAAAGAGGACTTAGACACACCCTAAATGGACTTAGCTCCATACGCTTAGACCAAGCGCCAAGATCGCCAAGATAGGGCCCCATATGCCTATTTGCAGTCATTGACATAAACACTTATGAATGTTTATGTAGTGCTTATGAAGACGTTATATAGCTCTTATGAAGGACCCTTCAAAAGAAGTGTTACCCAATAACCTTTGTGGCTGGTGCGGAAAGTGGGGTTACTTGCACAAACACCCCACGGACCCATAAGTTTCCCACAAGTTTAGTGACAATTCCATTTTTTTAAAGAAAACCACCACGGCTCAACCGACGTACTATTGTCGGTAACGCATCTTACCCCATGGCGGAGAGACAAAGTTTCTCCTCCTAGCTGAGCCTGAACCCTACAAGCCTGAAACCTAGCCCCCCCGCCCACCTAACCTACAAAAAAAAAAACCATAACCCCTTCCCCAAATAAGACTCTTGTATCCCACTAAACCAAACCAACTAAGTATCAGTTTTAAATCAGTAGGAAAACAAAGAAAGAGTAGTAAAGTGATAGAAATAGAAATTTTTAGAAAAACAGACAAGAGCTCTCACAACACAACCTCCACTTCAGAGCATACCTGTCAGCATTGGGCTTTGAAAATAAGGGAGATCAGTGATCGCGGACTCCGAACCCTATAGGGAGAACATTTAGTCAATTTTAAAGTTAAATGCATCAATCTGGTGTACTTTCAGAGCAAAATTAGAGGCTAGATCTATAAAGAATTTTGTGGTATAAGTTGTATATGTTACACTCTCCGTTCCCAGCCCTGTTTGTGCTCCGTGTTTTCCCCTTTCCCTCTCATTTCTTGTCATGTTTTTACGTTTCCCTGTCTGTCTTCCTTGTTGTGCAGGCTGGGCGTGGTTTCCCTCCTTGTTTCACCTAATTCACTCTCGCATTTCCTCCGCCTATCACATTCCTTTCCCCGTTTGCATTCCTCAGGCCCTTGTCTCCGGTTAATCACTCTCGCATACATTCTCACGCTGCATTCACTCATTAGCTCATTAACTTCACTATATATTCTCCTGGTGTTCTTTGTCTGGTGCCAGTTTGTTAAGTCTTGTCGTTGTAAAACTCTGGTCTTGTCTAGTCTTGAAATCTAAAATCATAGGGCTCTATTTTAATAAACCAAACGCAATGGTGAACGCAAGAGTAATCGCTTGGCGGTATCGCTCTGAGGGCGTGTCGGCGAGAAATTTGGTAATTTCATGACGGCAATCTTGGCGCACCTTATGGCGGTATTGCTAAAAGGCTGGGTTTAAATGTCCAAGGTGTGTCTCTATGGTAGCCAATCAAATTGTTGTTCTCATGCTTTAAAAAAAAGCCAGTTGGAACGCAATCGCTCCATGCAATTTCATAATGAGCAACCCAAACGCACTGGACCGTCAACGACAAGAGCGATTTTCCGCACAGGAATCAGACATACTTGCAACAGAAGTACAGGCTAGGACTGTAGTAATTTATGGATCACAATCCACACCACCTCGTCTCCCAGAAGTTCGGAAGGCACGGGAGGAGGTGGCGAATGCATTAATTAGCCTACATTAGGTGATGTAGGCATAATTATGATTCAAATGGTAGGCTTATGATTCAACTGTGTCAATGTGTAATTTATATATTATAGGCTATTGGCCTACATGATCGCAAGTTTCTTGTAAGCTGTCCTGTTTTATTCTAGTAGTTTAAATTAAAATTAATTAATTAATAATAATTATAGGCTATTTGTTCATTAAATGGAAGTGTAATGTCGGCATCACCTATAGACACTACGAACTACATGACGAATAAGTTGCCAAATTGCCAGAGTCTATTGCGTTCCCGCTAAGAGGTGGTTCCAGCTGATCATAACGCAATGGGTTTTCGTTGGTTCAAATTGTCACTGAGCCGAAAGTATTTTAGAACACGCCCCAGACAGCGCCACCCATCCCACTGCAGCGCAAGCGAAAGGATGTTATGTTGAGAATTTGTTGATCCTAGCGGTATTGCTGAGAAACGCCATAGCGCCAGTTTTAAGACGTTGATGCTGTCAACAAGCTTGCGTTTGACTATACCGTCCCTTTGCGCTGGTTTGAAAATAGAGCCCATAGTCTTGCTTTGTCTTGCTAACTAACGCTTCATAGTCTTGTTTTGCTCTTTGCTGAAATTAACGCCTTGTCTGTTGTTCTGCTTACCTGCCAGCCTGCAGCTATCTCCTTGTTCCACACCATGCATTCCTGTCTCCTAGTGTTGTCACGATACCAAAATTTTGAGTTCGATACCGATACCAGGTTTAGTATCATGATACTCGATACTGAAACGGTACTTGAAACTGAAACGATACTGATTCGATACTCGGTACCTCTACTGAAATGACCTTAACCCTATTTACTTTGGCCCTTCAGAGGCAATTTCCTCCTCGTTTCTACTAGTTTTATTTAAATGTCAATATCTAAAAAAATATTCCCTGCAAATCCATGGTTTTAAGTTCGAACTGAAGAAGAAGCTGTATCATTCAGAAATTTGCTACAGAATAAATTTATTTCAGAATAGTCACATACAGTACAGTGTTTCCCCTAGATTTTTTTTCAGGCCGGGTGGTAGGCCCCTCGAAACTACCAGTGTTGTTGCGCGTACACGGTGTCATCAAACGCGCGTGCGGGGCCGAGGTAGTATCATCGTGCAGGTCGGGGGTACGGAGAGTCGTCGCACACATGGGGAGGGTGTTGGTAACAAAGTGGTGCATTTCTCCATTCTGAGCTAAAATAACATTTGCTCACAAAGGCGTATGGTAAATAAATATTAGTTATTTATAATATTAATAAACTTAAAACAGAACTTATATACAATAAACCCCCCTTAGCTTCACAAATGATATTCAGAACTATACAACTTAAACCCAGGACAAGGAGTTTGTTTCTACCGGTTTTTAAGGACTGTTTCTGGATCAGCTATCTTTGCAGCACTGTAGAGCTGCTTTTGAGACTCCTCCATAGTGCTGATCCATAATCAGTCCTTAAAAACAGGCAGAATCAAACTCCTGCCTCTGCAGTATTAGCTTTTACTCTACACTAAAATGTAAGAGTTCTGGTCAGATAGCGAAACGGACGAAAGTGCGCCATTTTGCGTAGAGGCGGAAACTATAATTACACCCTCATAATATCAGCGCTGCCATTGAAAATTTAATTAGGCCTAACGGGAAACCGAAGCTGTTTTGGCAAGGGTTTTTCCAGATGCTATTTTGATCATTCCAGCATTCTGCGGTAAGGGAAATATTGCAGCTACATAAAAGAAAAAGAAAAAAAGATTATATTAAAAAAAAGAATAATATAATTTTTTTTTTTAAAGTACCGAACGTCGGAAAATTCTAATACCGAACCGTTTTTTTTTTTAAGTATCGAAAAAGTACCGAAGTTTCGGTGTACCGTGCAACACTACTGTCTCCCGCATCCCGCTCTCCCTCTGCTACGCCAACCCAGGATTCAGCCACTATCCAGCCCCTTTGCCTGCACCCCGCTTCCGCTCTGCTCCAGTTCTCGCCAACCCAGGATCCAGTCCCTTTCCCTGTTTCTCCCTATACTTCTGGAGTATTGGACGAAGTAATAAAAGCTCTGTGTGAGCATTATTGTATTCTGTCTCTGAGTCGTGCATTTGAGTCCAGTCCCTACTCGGATCCTTAACAGTATACATATGAATGGCGATGACGCAGTCAATTTGACAAATGCTTTAACCTTTACCAGCATATCTTCAACATCTTTCTTATTATTATGAAATACAATTGTGGAGAGGGAGGATGCACATCAGATAACTTAGCGATGTGCTGACTAACGGTAAAATAATATTAGAAAGAAAAAAAGAAAGTCGCACACTCACTCACATATGCTCCAATTCCATTTATTGCCAAAACGTTGCCTACTAATAAATGGAATTGGAGCATATAGAGTGTGCGACTTTCTTTTTTTCTTTCTAATATTATTAAGAAAGTAAAAACATATTTTGGGTTCATTCTGAAACTGTGGTGGGCCGCCACAATTTAGTAATTAATTGGAAATGTTGGACGTTTTTGGGCACCCCAAGCCCACCATCCCCACCATTATCTTTGCATTACGACAGGGGTGCCCACACTCGGTTCTGGAGATCTATTCACCAGGTGACTTTACTGCTTGCCCTGCAATCTTAGAGCAAAGAGGATTGGGTTAACTAGTTCAATTAAGGTGGTTAAATACCTGGTTGAAAGTAAAACATTCCGAATATATTTATTTCAGAATAGTCACATACAGTATATGCATAATATGCATAAAATAAGTAGCCTAATGCATTTAACTCAATCCAATTTGCCACTAGTGATGAGACATATCCGTCCCAATTACAGTATTCATGTTTGTCTGAAATGATAAACTACTGCTTTAAGAAAACCCCATAAATTATGACGCATAATTGTTTAAAAGGGTAGCCGCATGCGAAATTACACTGCAGGGTATTAAAATAGCCAAAAACACTTACAACCCTCGTCTCGCCACAGCCACAGACTGTAAAATGCACCATTTATACACGCTAAGGAAATCCTATTCAGATATTGTAATGGGGCGTGACGTGTGAGGTGGGAGGAGCCAAACGCAGCAAGGAGATTCATTAAGCCCTTAGGCCACTAAGGCGGGATACCCGCAGATAAGGGAGGAGACAAGACAAGGAACAACGAACACCATTACAGACGCTACTAACCGGCTTACTGTCACACGCCAAGTAGAGCGCAAGGACAGGGATCTAAACAGCCAGAAATAAATACGCGCCCTGTCTCGGTAACGAGACAAATCAGAACGGGCGAGTAGCGTAAAGGCACAAACAAATAAACAGTCAACAAATAAAGAATAATATGATTTAATAAGAGGAGGCGAAAGAACAGATATAACGTTACGTGGCTAATTCCATAAGCTAGCACTAACAGTCATAGGCAGAACCTAAAGGAGGGTAAACACCCGATCTCCCAGGGGGAAGAACCATTTTACAGGCGAGCCGACGGAGAACCGCAGTCCCATAACCTTACCAGCAAAATGACCAAGCTTAAAACAGAGCCACGCCCTAACCTCTCAGACAGGAGGAATGTAGAGGCGAAGGAACAGATAATTAATGTTCCAAGGCTTAAAGGCTAGCAGTCACACGCAAACATGTCCACAACATCGCCCGGTCTCCCTAAGAGACGAATTGCACCGAAGGGCGAACAGAACTATAGTTCCGAACCGAATCGCCCAAAACTCCATACACGGAGAAAGAGCACAAAAGACGAAAAGGACAGTTGCACCGAACCTAACTGACTAACACAAGCACAAGCCCTGCCTCTCAGTAAGGGGAAATGTAACGAGGCGAACAGGAACAGAGATTTAACGTTCCATGGCTAGTTTAATAAGTGCGCAGTCTAATGCAGCAAACAAACCTGGGTAAACACCCGATCTCCCAGGGGGGAGAAACATTTTACAGGTGAGCCGACGGAGCACCGTCGTCCCATAACTTTACTATCCAAAAGACTCACGTAAACTTAATTAAACACACGCCCTAGCCTCTAAGTAAATAAATATGTAACGAGGCGAAATGGAGAGAGCTAACGTTCCGAGGCTATAATAAGAAATACGCAGTCACACACAAACACGTCCACAACAACGCCCAAGCTCCATATAAGGAAACACACCCGGAGAACGAAACAGAACAACAGTTCCAAACAAAATCGTCCCGCAGGTAGAAAGGGCGTACAGGACGGCTGCAACAAAAGACCAACGCAAAATAGCATGACAGCCTCAATATAAATAAAAACCCTGACTCACAACAAAGGGGAACGTAGTCCACGAGAAGGAGACCAAACAGGGAAAAACGTACCAAAGCTACATACTGGCTCACAGTAACACGGAATTGAGTAGAAGCAAAATGCCAGGTCTCTCAGTAAGAAAACCAAATAACAGGCGAAGGGGAACAAAGAACAGCTACTCTACACTACAAGCTAAGCAACCTAGCAGAAGCAAAACGCCCAATCTCCCATGAGACGACATGCACCGAGGGGCGAACAGAACTACAGTTCCAAACAGAATCGCCCAAATCTCCATACACGGAGAAAAAGCACATTATGGTGAAATAGAGCAGAGATTTACGGTCCCAAACTTCTACGAGATAAGGAACTACCAAGCCAGTAAGAAATAAGCCCTGCCTCTACAAAGAGACGCTAAAAATGGGCGAGTAGCCAAAATGGTACGAGAACTCACAGCCAACAATAACACCACAGTACAAACAATGAACAATGAACAATTAATGTCGAAGCCCCGAACGAAGGAAACGGTAGGCTTATATAACTCTCAGGTGACTACGCACAGGTGACAACGCTTAACAGAAACTCCCCCAACTCAGCAGGGCGGAGCAAGCATCTACCAAAGGGCAGCGCCCTCGCGTGGCCACTGAGGAAAACGACCGCATAGGGAAGCAGGGTCAAAACCATGACAGATATAGAAACAATAATATTTTAGTTAAAACGTTGTAGGCTACAAATAAGCATTTGCCGTTTTCCCTTGCTTAGCAGTAGTTACCTGATGCACTTTCGGTTTAGAACATACCAAATTTTTTTCTCTAAAATCTCTTGTATAAATATGTTTAGGAAACTAATTAGGCTACTTACCAGTGTATTCAGCTACAGCTGCTTTCTGATTATCCCTGAAGAGTTTATCTTGTTAAATTTCACCAAAGTCCCGTACAGGCAACAACTTCACGGTTCGCAAGCACTCTGCTCTAACGGACTTCTCCAGACTTCTTGAATAAAGTATGCTACTCTATGCTGCATACTGCCACCTGCTGCACTGGAGTGGTATAGCAGGGCTTTACTGGCAACACGGCTCTACAAAAGCATCCTGAGCAGGCCTCTGTAGACATTCTAATTGTATAAAAGGAAAATACGGGATATTCAAGGGAAAAAATACCAAACGGGAGGACAGCAGGAGATGGGGTTAAAATACGGGAGAAACTCGGGAAATACGGGAGGGTTGACAGGTATGCCTGAGAGAGAGAGAGAGAGAGAGAGAGTGAACCCAGTGATCCCACACAGCACCTGAGAGACCAGCTGAGCCAGATGAAGCACGAGCTAAAGGCCTCCGTGCTGGAGCTGAGAGGAGAGGTGCAGGAGCAGCAGCAGGACAGGGAGGCTCTTAAGAGGGAGCTGGGAGCAGCTCCTCAGGGACCAGACCGTGCAGAGCCTGAGGGAGCAGCTCCAGAGCCTCAAAAGCACCTGCAAACACCAGGCCCAGATTCTGGACTCACAGCCCTCCACCAGCACCCTGACTGAGACCAATTCAGTGCAGAATCAGCAGATACCCACACCAACCCACACTCTGACTGAGACCGGCCCAGTAGCACTGAATCAGCAGGTACTCACAGCCACCCCACAGCCCAGTACAGAGAGAGACACTACATCAGCCCCCTCTGCCACTGAAGCACACACTGCTAAGGAAGGCACAGCCAACACCCCCACAACCACCCAAAGCAACCCCCACAGAGGCTATTACCAGCAAGCCATCCCAGAAATCAAAAAACAAAACAAACAACTGCAGAGATGCAGAAATTGTAATTCTTATGGACTCAAATGGAAAATTTCTAAATGAACAGCAGCTCTTCCCAAAAGTCATGAAACTTTGGTGCCCAAAAGCAGAAAATGAACCAAGTCACATCATAGTCCACACAGGCAATAATAACCTGAGGACCCAGCAGGAGAGAGTGGCAGAGTCTGTGAGGAGAGTGGCAGAGTGAGCCACCACTCAGACTTTCCCCTCCTCCAAAATCACCATCTCTACCATCCTACCAAGGACAGACTTTGATCCTCAGACCATCCAGAGGATAAATGCTGCCATTTCATGTGGATGTGCTCCCATGCCTAATGTCCACATAGCACACCACCCAACCCTACACCTGGACAGCCTCCATGACCATGTCCACCTGCAGAAAGGCTCGTTCAGCATATTAGCAAGGACGCTGAAGGACGTCGCCCTTGGCCACAGCCCCCCAAGGATCAGCAGACGACCCCTCAGCCTTCACCCGGCTGGCCTATACTTCTCTCCCCCACTGAGGGGCCCCACCACGCAGCGGCCACAACACCACCACCAGCACAGCCCCCCCAGACCCAGAGCACCGCCAGTAGGACATGTGAGCCCCCCACTCAGACACCACAGGCCCAGCCCAGCTCCACAGCACCAGATTCCAGCCCAGCAGCAGGAGCAGCACAGCTATGCTGCAGCACTGAAAGGGCCAGCCAGCACCAGCAACACGGACATTTGAGAGATTAAGCACCTGCTCAGCCTCATATGCACCAGACTGATGGGCTGAGTACAGTGAGTGCACACAGCTCACCATAAAATACAATCTTCTAACTGTTTGCTTCTAATTTTAAATTTCCAATGACCTAAGATAACCAATTCCCCATCAAAACTATACTTACCTGTTTAAATTTGTGTCTTATCTCATTTTAAAATAATAATTTTGTTAAATTGTGAAATTTGCTGTTTAAATGAATGCTTTATCTATTACATTGTGGAACATCCAGGGTATTAACTCAAAAGCAAGACCCTGGAGTTCAGGAAAAACACACAAAACATAGACATCATTATCCTCCAGGAGACTTGGTGTAAATCAGATTCCATCACTCACTGTCCCCCAGACTACAAAGAAATCATAATATCATCCACCAAATACCCCACAATCAAACATGGCAGAGATTCAGGGGGAATCATAATTTGGTATAAGTCAGAGCTTACAAATTTCATAACAACAATTAAAACACAGAAATCGCATGTCTGGCTTAAAATCAAGAAAGAGAAAACGAACACAGAAAAAGACATATTCCTCTGTGCAATTTACATCCCCCCAAGTGAATCTCCATACTACGAGGATGATATCTTTCCTAGTCTCCAAAATGAGATCTGCGGATTCCAGGCTCAGGGGAATGTGCTGATCTGTGGAGATTTGAATGCCCAAACAGGCTCCTTACCTGATTTCAACACTGAAACAAGTAATATTCACATAATGGGTAACACTTATATGAAAAATGTTATTAACTTCCCTAGAAACAGCTCTGACCCACAGGTTAACAAGAACGGGAAAGACCTCCTGCAGGTCTGTCGAAGCCTGGGTCTGTACATTGTCAATGGTAGGTTACGAGGGGACCCTCTGGGAAGAAATACCTTTTACTCTCCTGTTGGCAGCAATACAGTTGATTACATGGTAACAGATCTAGACCTTTCTCTTTCAGAGCATTCACTGTTAAAGCACTAACCCCTCTGTCAGATCACAGCCAAATTACTGTGTTTCTCAAAAAGACAGAAAATAACACAACCACACACAAAGCCCAGCGAGCTGTTCAATCTTACCAGATCATACAGATGGGCCCAAACAGCACAGAAGAGTTCCAGAAAGCAATCAACCGTCAAAACATTCAAACACTATTAGACAACTTTCTGGATACCACATACATTCACAGTAAAGAAGGAGGCAATCTAGCAGTAAAACAAATTAATTACATATTTGGAAAAACTGCAAAAATATCCCAACTGAAACAATCAAAAAGCAAACAAAATCACCAGGAGGATAACTGGTTTGATTTGGATTGTATGAATATGAGAAAAGAACTTAGAAACTTATGAAATCAAAAACAGAGATCCAAACAATATAGATTTACGCCTTAATTACTGTGAAACTCTAAAACAAACTAAATGCTCAGATTCAAAAAGGCACAGTATACCCGCAAACAACTGACACTAATCGAAGAGTCCATAAACACAAACAGTTTCTGGGAAAACTGGAAAACCCTCAATAAATCAAAACCAGAAGAATTGGACATATAAAATGGAGACGTATGGATTAACCATTTTAAAACATTGTATGAAACAATACCATTAGTTATAAATTCAGACCAAAATCATATCCAAGAAAAATTACATAATTTAGAATTGGCTGTAAAAGATAACCAAAATCCATTGGACCCTCCCATTACTGAGCAGGAGCTGAAGGAAAGACTTCAGAATCTCAAACCTAATAAATCAAGCGGGCCTGATAGCATCCTAAATGAGATGCTTAAACATAGCAGCAAAAAATTCCAATTGGCTATTCTCAAATTGTAAAAATAAAAATGGAGACAACTTGGACCCCAATAATTACCGAGGCATTTGTGTGAACAGTAGGTTCTAAGGTTCTCTGTAGCATAATTAACAAAAGACTAATAGACTTCCTTACAAAGCACAGTGTCTTTCTTCCAAATTGCTGCACATCTGACCACATTTACACCCTACATACCCTAATTTACATATATGTTAACCAAAAAAATGAAAAAATATATGCCTGTTTTATAGATTTCCAAAAGGCATTTGATTCTATTTGGCACAAAGGTCTTTTCTACAAAGTTATTGAAAGTGGTGTAGGGGGTCAAACATATGACATAATTAAATCAATGTACACAGAAAATAAATGCGGCATCAAAATTGGCAACAAAAGAACAAATTTCCTCACCCAGAGATGTGGAGTACACCAAGGCTGCAACTTAACCCCAACTCTATTTAACATATACATAAATGAATTGGCGACTAAGTTGGAGCAATCTGCAGCACCTGGTCTTACTCTTTACGACACAGAAATTAAATTCCTGCTCTATGCAGATGACCTAGTTCTACTGTCACCCACCATCCAAGGGCTACAGCAGAACTTGAACCTGCTAGAACAGCACTGCCAGTCCTGGGCCTTGGCAGTAAACATGAAAAAGTGTAACGTTCCGTTCCCATCCTGTCCGTTTTCCGTGTTTTGCCCTTTCCCTCCGTGTCATGTTTGACTCCCTTTGTCCGTGTTTTTCCCCTTGCTGCAGACTGGGCGTGTTCCCTCTGTTTGTTTCACTCCATTTCCCCACTCCTGCCTCAGCCTATCTCCTTCCTCCATTTCGGCATGCATTCCTCACACTCCGCTCTGTTCAATCACCCATTTCAATCATACATTTGCACGCTTTCTTGATTGTTTCCAATTTCACTCCCTATTTAACCCACCTGCTGGCTGCTATCCAGCACCAGTTCGTTAACGTTGTTTCGTTTGTATCCTGGTCTTGTATTCCCTTGTCTGTTTATCTTGCTAACAGTTTGGTTCTGTCTCGGTGCTTAGATGCACACTGCCTACTGTTGTTTGCTAATCTGTCCTGTTTTGATGCGGTCCTACCTGCCGCGTCTTACCTGTCTCGTTAACCACTACTCTGTTATTTCTGCCAGTCTACAGTTGTGCGCTATTCCCTGATTGTGTTGCGGTACCCCCGCTTCCACCTGACGTGGCGCCCACAGCGGGGCGTTCTGCTCCTCCATTCTACAGTTGTTCCTGTCCAGCCATGGCTACCGCCATTGTTACGGTTCCGGTTGCATCTACTGCTGTTGCCCTGCTGCCTCAACCGGGCCAACCCGAGATCCGCCAAGTCCAGTTCCGGTTTGGAACAATTCCTGAGAGACCCGCACAGTCCAGTTCCGGTCTGGAACATTCCAGTGTTCCAGTCTTGTCCAGTTCCAGTTTGACCCGATCCAGTTCCTGTCCAGTCCAGTTCCGGTTTGGAACATCCAGTGTTCCAGTCTAGTCCAGTTCTAGTTTGACCCGGTCCAGTTCCTGTCCAGTCCAGTTCCGGTTTGGAACATCCAGTGTTCCAGTCTAGTCGAGTTCCAGTTTGACCCGATCCAGTTCCTGTCCAGTCCAGTTCCGGTTTGGAACATCCAGTGTCCCGTACCAAGTCCAGTTCCGGTTTGGAACAACCCAGTGTTCCAGTTGGTCCAGTTCCGGTTTGATCCGATCCAGTTCCCCGTCCTGTCCAGTTCCGGTTTGGAACTCCAGGGTTCCAGTACAAAAGTCCAGTTCCGGTCTGGAACATCCTGTGTTCCAGTACAAGTCCAGTTCCGGTTTGGAACATTCTGCGTTCCAGTACAAGTCCAGCTCCGGCTTGGAGCAAAGTGAAGTCCCGGAGAATCTCGGACTTTATTGTTTTTCTGTTTGTATTCTGTGTACAGCTTGGGACTGCCCCAAGCTATAATAAAAACTACCTTTTCTGTCCTTCTGTCTCCTGGTCGTTGCACTTGGGTCCAGCCCGTAGTCAGGTCCATGACAAAAAGACCAGAACCATGACCTTCCAAAGATCCAAATCTCAGAGAACTACATAAAATTTCACACTAGGGACACATTCTATAGAAACACAATTACTTAGGTTTGAGTTCCACAGGAAATTTCAATCCCACAGTGAATGAACTGAAAGAGAAAGCACGCAGGGCTTTTTATGCCATAAAACGACAAATTTACATTGAAATTCCAATTAGAATTTGACTTAAACTATTTGAATCAGTAATTGAACCAATTGCCCTACATGGCAGCGAAGTGTGGGGTACACTCTCAAATCAAAATTTTGCAAAAAAAAAAGAAAAAAAGCAAACAATGCATGCAGGGCAGAATTAGGCCAATATCCATTATTAATCAGAACTCAAAAAAGAACTATCAAATTTTGAAACCATTTAAAAAATAGTGACCCCCTCTCATACCATTACAAAGCCCTGCAATGCCAAGAGTTGAGCAAAGAAAAGAGCCCCCTCTATCAGCTGGTCCTGACGCTTAGTTCACTCACCAAAACTAACAACCCACAGCCTCAGGACCAGCACGTACTGTAGATATGAAATCAATTAGAGTGAACCAAATTATAACCTACCAAAAACAAAATTACATCAACTATTGGGACAAACAAACACAAACACAAAGCAAAATGCAGTGTTATCTGGCCCTAAAATATAAGGGGTTTTCCTGTGTCACAAAAGACGAGAACAGAAGACAGTCCCCTCTCTCTCTCAGACAGAGACATAAGGGTAGAGACTGGAAAACGTAAAAGTCTCCCCGACAAAAGGACGAGGAACTCATAACTTCGAGTAAATAAACAAAAAATAACAAGCGATAGGCTTGTAAACCTCCAAAAACGGAGGAGAAATAAAAGGAAAACGAAAAAACTGATAGTAATCCTAAAACATAGGGTGAGTAGCACTCGTAGGCTTGAGTGTAGGAGAAAAGGAAAAGATAGACCGATAGCTGGAAAAGCAGAACCTCTCTAGCTCAATGGTGACGAGCTAGATCGACGAGATGAACTGATTAGAGCAGAAAAAATAAGGCGATAAATAGGATAGAGAGTTAGAGTAGTAGGAAAAGAAGATCTCACTAACTAACTTACTAACGGGACCTTCCTGCTTTTGCTTAATAGAAATAATAAGCAAAAACAGTCTCCCAGTCCTATACCTTACCGGCTACCAGAAATACAAGATAACATGGAAGCGCCGGAAAAGGAAGACGCTGAGTTTAAATAGGCAGCGGAAGAGCCGAACAGGTGCAATCGCTGAGTAGCGAAATGAAAGGAAAACCCAACACGGACAATGGAACAGAAAAAAGACGTAGTGAAGGCGCTTAAAGGGGACGAGCAAGTAAAAAAGGAAAATAAGCCTGCAGACTATGACATAAAAAGACAGTACAATGGCAGATTACCTGACCATGACTGACAAGAAGCTGAGAACCACCTTGACAAGGTACAGACTCAATGAGCACAGCTTGCCCATTGAAAAAGGTCGCTAGCGAAAACTGTGGCTTCCTATTGAGGAAAGGCTGTGCCAACACTACTCTCTGGGGGAGGTGGAGACAGAGCTGCACTTCATAACCAAATGTGAAAAATAAAAAAGCATCAGAGAAAAATACTTCCCTAAATTCAACCTGATTTGCCCATTTTTCAATGACCTCCCTGATCAATAAATATTAAAAATACTACTGGGGGAGAGAGCGGAGTGCTTAGTTTATTGCTGCCTGCCACAGTCTGAGGGACAGTGAGTGATGGAACACAACCATTTACTGACATGCACACAATATGAACACACACACGCATGGACACATAACACACACACACACACACACACACACACACACATAGAGAGAGAGAGAGAGAGACTTGACTTGAAAGTACCTTTATTTAGAACATAATGTAAATATGTTGTAAACAAAAAACCATCTGACATATTTAGAACAATTCCTTATTTGTTTGTTGTTTCATTATATATAATTAAAAATATAAACAATAAAAACAAAGATAAATTTTTCCTCTTTAAAAACCAATAAATAAATAAATAAATATATGTTCGCATATACATACACACATGCATATACACATACAAACACATACATAAAGCTACATCAAAAACCATAAACCAGTTAAAAGCAGTTATTGAAATAAAATCAAACAAGAGAAACACAACACTTAACAGGCACAGTTTGATTTAAAACAACACCTCATAAGAACCAACATTACTCATACAAATTACATCATTGACACACGAGATCCTCTTAAAATCTTCTAAATTATTCATCAAATTA
The DNA here is from genome assembly GCA_029718625.1 of Synaphobranchus kaupii. Classification (NCBI taxonomy): domain Eukaryota; kingdom Metazoa; phylum Chordata; class Actinopteri; order Anguilliformes; family Synaphobranchidae; genus Synaphobranchus; species Synaphobranchus kaupii. The sequence goes on from CM056384.1 coordinate 7,737,820, forward strand.
TAATAGACATATTCAACCCTAAGGCGCTCAAAGACCATCCCTCTAAACAACAGCACTGGGTCAGTCACCAGTCCTTCTTCAGTCACCAGATTTTATTTCTTCTTGTTAACCAAACTGCCAATTTGGCTTACCCCAACAAAAGATTAATCAGTGACCACATAAATCTTTTTTTCGCAGTATATCCCGTACCTATAACATAAACTCCCCTGTCAAAGGAGACCCCAAACCTCTCAAATAACTCCTTTAATAATAAAAACAGATGAGACAATCGAAGACAAAGAACAAAAACATGCGACACAGTCTATCCCACAAAAAGGGCAGCCATCATCTTGCCCTTGATTGATGTGTGCCAGGTGTCTATTGGTGGCTATGGCTCCATGTATAATCCTCCATTGGAGGTCACCTGATATCTTTGGCAAGGGTGATTTATACAATAATCGCCAATTATTAACCCGGGGCACAAATCTCTCCTCTTGCCACGCCCATGCTCTTAAGTTTACCAGTGCATGCAAGTGCCGAACCTTCCCACTAAAAATATACAAGGCTTTTTTACCCACTGTTTCAAAGTTCTCCACCTCAGGAGTCTTGAACGTTAACAGCCTCCCCTCTTCCTCATGCCAGTCCCCCACCTTCGCTCTTACACGGACCGATGGGAAGAAAGGAGCCTCTGCAGTCTGAGCTTCTTCACCATTTTCCGATACTGGGAGAGCCAGAGTGCTCTGACTCTCACCATAATTTTCTCCACCAGCCTTAGAGAGTGAAGTCCAGCCTCTGCTGCTATATCCTCCACAGCTCTCCAGTCCCCACCATCCACGCTCCTTAGATGGTCCAGTTTGATCAGGCCTGCCCTTGTAAAATGGCCCCTTATACTGGCCAAAATCAAAGGAGGCAGTTTCAACAGCGGATTTCTAAAAATGGGTTCTTACATTGTCCATAAGGTCTCCTGCTGAGTGTAGAGTATGTCAGTCCATGCCTTCGTTACCGAGGTGTAAAAAGCAGTGAGGCCTACTGTGTCTGTAGGCTCTAGCTCCATCAGGAACAGATGTCAATCCAGCCCCAGTCCACCTGCTTTCCTGAGCAGTGCACAGGCGCACACATTCTTGTACAGGAGCCTCTGGGCCGCCTGCAACCGGAACGCTGTTACCCTACTTTCCAGGTCTATAAGACCTTGCCCTCCCTCCTGCAGTGCTAGGTACAACACCGCTGCCCTGAGCCAGTGCTGCCCAGACCAAAAAAACTGTACCATTAACCTTGAAATGCTTTTAGGAAACCACCTGGTGGCGTTAACACCGCCAACCTGTGCTACAGTGCAGATGCCACCAAATTATTTAAAATTAACACCCTTCCTCTAAAAGATACCTGTGAAAGGAGCCATTTCCACCTAGACATCCTGGCACACACCTTTTCCATAACACCCTCCCAATTCTTCTGCATATATTGGGAAGTCCCCAAGTACACACCTAGTACTTTCAACCCTTCTCGCCTCCAAACCAGACTTCCTGGCAGCTTGGGAGGAAATCCTTCTTGCCATGATCCGCAGAGCAAACCCTCACTCTTCTCCCAATTTACCCTGGCAGAGGAGGCCCGCTCATAGGTCTGAATACAACTTTCTAGAGCAACCAGATCTCCCTGATCTCTTACTACCACCACGATATCATCAGCGTATGCTGAAACTTGAATTTTATTACATAATGAAGGTCCTGGCACAATCAGACCACTCATTCTTTTCCTAATGAGGCAAAGCAAAGGTTCGATGGCCAAGGTACAGCAGCCCTGACAAAGGACACCCCTGTCTAATGCCACGCTGCACCTCTATCGGCCTGCTGAGTCCCCCCGCTACCTTTACCAAGCAAGACACATTGGTATACAGCAGTCTCACCCACGACAGAAAACCACCCCCAAAACCAAAATCTTCTAGTGTCTTCATTAGATAGCCGTGATCAACTCGATCAAAAGCTTTCTCCTGATCAACCAAAATTTAGGTTATAGACATTTGCCAGATCTACAACATCTCTAATCAGAAACAGGTTATCTCTGATTGATCAATCTGGAATACAATAGGTTTGATCTTTTCGTGTGATTCTAGAAACATATTTCTGTAATCTATTTGCTATACATTTAGACAGTATCTTAAAATCAGTACATAAAAGGTCACCAGTTTTTCAACAGGCACAAGTCCCCTTTTTTAGGCAGCATTGTGAGCACTGTCCGGCGACAACTTTGTGGAAGCTCATGTTTTATCAAACCCTCCATAACCACCCCATAAAAATCCTGTCCAGTACATCCCAAAAATCTTTTATAAAAATCAGCATCAATGCCAGGAGCACGGCCTGAAGACATCTGTCCCACAGCCTCAGTAAGCTCCTCAGTAGAGCTTAGCCTCCAACTCCACCTTTTCTTCAGAAGTTAACTTGGGGAGGACTCTGTGAAACACTGCAGCCTGCTGCATGTCCACATCCTCTGCTTTAAAAAGATCCTTATAAAAACACACCACTTCCTCCCGGATTTCCCCAGGGTCTGTGGTCATTCTCCCACCAGAAAGATTAAGACAGCACAAATCTTTATGTTGCACCAACTTTCTCTCCAAATTAAAAGAAAACTTAGTAGGAGCATCCATGTAATTTAAAGTACAGAATCTTGCTCTAATCAGAGCCCCCTTGACCCTCTCATTCAAGATAGTTGACAAATTTCTTTTTTTCCCCCCATGAGAGCCTGCATCAGACCAGTATTATTACTCCTTATCATCTCTTCCTCCAATTGAGCAATTTCCTTTTCCAGCTCCCCCACAGCCCTTTTTTCTTTGCGTCATAAAATGGGTAGCACTTAAATATATGTAGCGACGGCCTGCGCGTTGGAAAAAGTGGGGATTACTTGTTTCTGTTTATTTAGATTCAGTAGCCTAACAATCAATCCATTCATTCTCTGAATAATCAAGACCAATTTGTAGCCTATAATGATTTAGAAATGATAACGACAAAGAGACAACTTAAGATTGTTTAACAAGGATCAGGCAATAATCTGAATGCGTTAAAGAATCTAATTAATTTTAAGACGACACTAAAATTAGTCAAAGCGATTTAAACATTAGAAAGCATAAATTTAAAGAGGACAGCCTCTTAAGTGTCTCGAATCGTTGAGAGCAGCGCATAATACAGGCTAGAAATACTCATTTACGAAAATCTACGTTGAACATTTAAACATAGAGCATTTAAAAGTCAGAATCTTCGCATGATAACACAACATCATAAATGTCGATATACAAAAATGCAACACAAGTTTATGTTGCACAGAACAATAATGCTATCTCAAAATAACTTGGTAGCCTAATAATTTACTTCTTGTTCTTGGTTATTGAGTGAATCAATTATTTGATTGACAATCAGGAAAAGTAAACGGAAACAGATTGAGAGTGATCATCCGTTAAAGGTAAGTTTACAGAAGGCCTAGTTCTACTCCCACGGTACGCCACTGCTAGCAGTACTATAAGCTGTGTACTGCTGGCAAAAAGTTTTAATTTGCACCTTACCCACCTCCCACCACAGGCCTAATGTTTCAAAATTTTATTTTCCCCCCATTTTTGCCAGATGTTTTCAAATTTGGTACAAAAAACAATTTGACATTAAATTTCCAATAACAACTACCTTTGGACCTCTTTTTAATGCACATATCTACAACAATTAAATGGTGGTCTGTAAAACCTACTGGAAAGATACCAGCTCTTATTATCCTTGTGCCTTTTACATAGTAAAACCTATAGTAACCTGGCTGCACATACAGTATTTAATGTGCTTTTTACCCATGTGTATTGTCTCACATTAGGATGCTGTTCTCTCCACACATCACACATATCAAACTGGTTTAAAAGATTCTTAAGTGTCTAAGCAGATCTAAAATGAGGCTCTTCACCATTTCTGTCCTTTGTATGCTCTAATGTGCAATTCCAGTCACCCCCTATAATAAGAAATACATCACTATCTACAATTCCTAAAAGTTTCTGATGTAACTGTTCAAACAGTGACTCTCTATCTGTCCCCACATTTGGAGCATATATGTTAATAAAAACATAAGAAATCCCCAATATTTCTGCCTGCACTAATAACATCCTTCCTTTAACAATTTCCACCTTAGCCAGAACTTTAACATTAAGAGCAGATAAAAATAAAATGGCAACCCCAGCACTCAAATTTGTCCCGTGACAATCTCCTTCCCACCATAGTTTCCAATCCGTCTCATTTTCATCATTGCTATGAGTCTCTTGTAAAAACAGCACATTTAGTCTTATTTATTGCATCACCTCTGGCACTAGACCCCTCTTCACCCCATCTCTGACATTCTTAATGTCTCCATGAGGAAAATTAGTAAAAGAAAAAAACATACATGACACCGTGAAAGCAGGAAAAAAGTGAAAGAAAAGTGCCCACAAGCCATTATTATTTCGCAGTTTTAGACTTTGACCTCAACTTTCGAACAACTGTGCAATGTTCTTTCAATCGGAATCTTTTCTGAGTTCATTCATGTTAGCGTTACTCATAATTTGTTTCACTGAACGCATAAATTTATCACCGTCGGGAAAGAAACTGAGTACATTGACTGTTTTTCCTTTTGTCGCATCTAAAAACCCATTTATATCTTCGAGGGAATAGAAACTATGTTCTCCCTCTTGACTGGCCACACTTCCCGATTAAATAGAAGAGTCCGAAATCTCTCCATCGTCTTCATGTACACTGCCAGATTCTCTCGTTATTTCACAATCCACGTCAGTTATATTTTCTTCCTGCTCAGGTAGACCTTGTGATTCAGAAAGTGACGGGGCTACAACTAATTTAGGAGCGGGCGGAGCTTGTGTGTGGGGGGAGGAGCCTGTGTGTGTGTGTGTGGGGTGTGGGGGGGGGGGGGGGGGGGTGTGGACACTGAATGTAGGGGGCTGGACGCTGGGTGTGGTGGGAGGCGGAGGTACCTTTTTTACGAGTGGTGTCCTCCGGGTCCATATTCCTGCTGACTGTTACCACCTTGATCACCAGATGGTTTCCACCCTGTCGGATCATGTTGACCACCTGTCTGTGGCCCACTTTTACCACATTGTCCTGGTTAACCTACAGAGTGAAACAGAGGGCCTTATTAAAGGCCCCACACGATGGAAGTCAGATTGCGTTTTTCTATTGCTTTTCAGAAGGCTTCTGCGTGAAACCAGACGTTGGGGCGGGCAGTCACAGTGCCTAGCTAGTTAGCTTCTGGAAAGCAGTGCTCAAAACAAAGCTAGCATGTTAGCCAGAATGGATGATGTTGTGTCTGAAATTAAGGATCACTCTCCTCCTCCATCCCCCTCTCTTGAGGAGGAGGAGGCATCATTTCTGTGGGACAACGAGGGGCAGGAGGATGAGGAAGACGAAGAGGGAGATGAGGACGGGGAGGGCAAGGATGGTACCAGGGAGGGGAGGGAGATGACTACGAGTATGGGGACGGCTTCGCTCCACTGCAGCCCTATATGTTTGAGCCACCCCCTGTTGCTGCTGTTGCCGCTGCCAGAGCTGCAGAAAATGCGGTCCACCCCTAAGAGAATCTCAATGTTTCTGAATGGTATGATAACAGTCGTATGTAACGTGAACATCTGTAATAAACATTTTAATATTTGCCTAGAATCCAGAATCCTGTTTTGTTTTTCGATTAACATTACGTTACCAGGCATTACCGCAATAACAGGATAGCTGTGTGAAAATTGCTGTATAGCCACAACTACTACCACTGATAGCAGTCGTAATATCTGTAATTATCAGTGGCGTACCGTCGGCTGTAAAATAGGCCTTCTGTAACCTTACCTTTATATGGATATAACTCCCAACCTGTTTCCATTTATAGTTCTTAATTATCAATCAAGCAATTAATGAACTGGATAACAAATATCAATGAATATAGCAAGTTTTTCTGTGCTAGCATTTTTCTTTGTGTCATAAAATATGTAACATTAGCACTTAAAGCCCCTGTGAACAAAGCCTAAAATCGTTAAAATGTATGTATGATATCAAACTTCAGTGTGTTATTAAGCATCCACCAAAGTTTGAATGAAAAATATATAAATATGATAAAACACTGCTCAAAAACCGCTGAATTAGCTGATCAGACCTGTATTAGGACGGTCGGGGTGTGGTCATAATATTCTAATGGACACGCTTGATTGACATTCCTCTGTCCAAGAAGACACTAGGCATCACACACAACAAAAATACAAAATAGCGCAATCGGGGAGAATCGGGATTGTACAACCATATACACTACTCACAAAAAGTTAGGGATATTCGGCTTTCGGGTGAAATTTCAGGATGAACCTAAAATGCACTATAACCTTTACAGGTGAAATTAATTTGACCTTCTCTAAACTTTTGAATGCACATGTCCAACTATTCAATGTTTCAGTACTTTTTGCACAACTTGCTGTTCTCTAACAAGGAGCTGAACGGCAAAATTCACAACAGGTGTTTGATCCATGAATCAACCAATAAATTTCCTGGTTCAATTAGAATTGGTATTTAAACAGTCCTCTTCATCATGCTGTTCACATTTTGACATCATGAGACCAAGACGACACCTAACAATTGATCAACAGTACCTCGCCATTGCGAGGCTTCAAACAGGATGTTCTCAGAGGGAAGTGGCCACTGAGCTTAGAGTGTCACAGAGTGTCATCAGCAGGTTGCAACAGAGATACAGAGAGACTGGAAGAGTCACAGAAAGGCATAGAAGTGGACGTCCTTTGGCTACATCCCACATTGTGAACAGTGCCCTGCGGAACCGGATGATGAATGCCACTCAACTCCAGGCACATTTAAGGGAGGTGAGAGGCACCCAAGTGTCACGTCAGACCATTCGAAACCGTTTACATCAGCGTGGTCTGCGTGCTAGACGACCTGCAAGGGTACCTGACCACACCACCAGGCACAGGCGTCATCGTCTTGCATGGGCCAGGGAGCATTTACGCTGGACGAGGGACCAGTGGGCCTCAGTGCTGTTCTCTGATGAAAGTCGATTCACGTTGAGCAGAAATGATGGCCGCCAACGATGTTGGAGACGTCAAGGAGAGCGCTATGCATCAGCCACTGTTGTCACCAGACGACCCTTTGGTGGTGGCGGTGTTACAGTGTGGGCAGGTGTGTCTAGTCAATACAGAACTGCCCTACACTTTGTGAATGGTAGTGACAAGCCCATACTACCTGAATAACATCATTAATCCAGTCATTGTGCCCCTGCATGAACAACACAGGCCTAATTTCATCTTCATGGACGACAATGCTCCAGCTCATCGAGGTCGCATCATTAGGGAAAGGCTGCTGGAGACTGGGGTACCTCAACTGGAGTGGCCTGCACTTTCTCCAGACCTGAATCCCATAGAAAACCTATGGGATCAGCTGACTCACCGTGTAGAGGCTCGTAACTCTGTACCCCAGAACCTCAATGACCTGAGGGCCGCCCTTCAAGAAGAGTGGGATGCCATGCCTCAGCAGACAATAAGTCGACTTGTGAACAGCATGAGACGTCGTTGTCAAGCTGTAATTGATGCTCAAGGGCACATGACAAGTTATTGAGACATTGACATTTTTGTTGTGGTATACCCACCACTGTTGTTGGCTTTTGTTTCAATAAATTGTTTGAGATGAGGAAATCACCATTGCATGCTTCTACTTAAATGCCCTACTTTCATGATACGTATAATATCACTGTAGCGTGAACTTACATTTTCCATAAATTTCTCCCGAAAGCCAAATATCCCTAACTTTTTGTGAGTAGTGTATGTACGAATCTACTGACGCTGAATTTGAGAGTGAAGAAATTCCACAATGAGATAACTCGTGTTCTCTGGCTTCACAGGTGGTGACAGAATGGTGGGTTTTATGCAGATACTAAGTTTCCATGTAATAATAAACCAGACTTCTTATCTTTGTTATAACATTTGTTTCTTCCAATAAAGACGTGGATATTGCTGCTAGTTAGCTAGCTAGTTGATGTTGGGTAGCTCCACAGAACTATATAAGAACTGTAATAAGAAGGAAAGGCACCTATTGCAATTACATTTTTTTTTGGGAAAAATTTATTGACTGAGTATTTTGACCACATTGCTGCCATTGACCTACATGGTGAAAGACCTATACTGGAGCCAATCGCAGTGAGCAACGGCACAATTGCTGCTCCCAGCCCAACCAGGGATAGCCTAACGGAGCGATACTTTACGTTACCTACGAATGTAGTGCCGGCACTGGTGGACTACAACAACAAAGAAGAACAACAAGTTGCAATGGCCACGTTCGCTCCGCGGCTGTACTTCCACAGAGAATATAGGTCAGCACAAAGTAAAGGATTCAACGATAGTTTGACTTCAAAAATGATGGTATAAACACTCAAATTAACCCCGATAGACTGTCGTCGTATTTTATTTGCTTTGGGTGCACTGTGGAGTGTTTAAGTGCGTTTGGTAGTGAATGCTACCGCTTACCATAGAGTTGCGCTAGCATTAGAAACGTGTGTATGTCCAAAAGAAGGACAACATGGAATTAGCTGAAAATGGTTTCCATCAATCAACTACATCATGGGTAAGTCGTAATTGAGACATTATATCCAAAATTCCAAACTATCTCTTTAAGTTTTAAAAATACCATTTATTAATATCGCGGAATGCCCATATACATGAAGGTAGCCTATACATGTTTCAGCTTAGCCTATAGGTTTTATAATCATGTAAGGGATGTTGGCAGACAAAATTTATTAAAAAATTCTTAATTCATTAATCAACACAAGCGACATCTGGCCACACTGTAATTGTAACCTAAGAAAAGCAATTGGGCTACTGCAGTTTTTCTTTCTGCCTGATTTTAACCTTCATTATCAAGGACAATAACGTATATATAGGCTATATAAAGTAGGCTAATCGCCAAAATAGCTATTCCACCATATTCAGCTTAATCATAGGCAAATCGTTTCAATATATTTTTGACATAGAATTAATCTGTCCTCAATGTGAAGCTTAAGCGACAGATTTTAAACTGAGGAATCATTCAATTGTGTAATTCATTCCATTTATATAATTCAACTGAATACATGGATAGGCTATAAATGATTTTTAATAATGCAACAATTATAAATAAATAAATGATGCAATCATGACATTTCCAAATGTTGTTTCATTTCAATTTACTCATATATTTTTCATCTCAATATGTAGGCTATAGCTACATGTTCTTGTAACTTTCTGCCATAAGCGCACCTTACAATTGCACACACTTCGGCTTCTCTTTCCTAACACTATGCATTTCGTTATACAGATCTCCAGAACCACATACAGTCAAGCCGGAAAGTCTCCCCACCCCTTTCACCTTCTCCACGTTTTATTACGTTAGAGACTTATACTACAATAGATTGAGTTCATTTTTTGCCTCAAACATCTACACACAATAGCCAATAATGACGAAGTGAAAACAGGTTTTTAGAAAATATGCAATTTTATTTTACTGACAAAAATAGGTTATTTAGGGGTTACATATCTGTACACACCCTTAGCCTAATACTTGGTTGCTGCTACGAGCTTGGCACACTTGTTTCTGGACATTTTTGCCCATTCCTCTTGGCATATCCTTGCAAGCTCCGTCAGGTTGGATGGGGAGCGTCGGTACACAGCCATTTTCAGCTCTTTCCACAGATGTTCAATTGGATTCAGGTCTGGGCTCTGGCTGGGCCACTCAAGGACATGCACAGACTTTCTCCGAAGCCACTCCTTTGTTCTCTTGGCTGTGTGCTTCGGGTCGTTGTCATGTTGGAAGGTAAACCTTTGCCCCAGTCTGAGGTCCAGAGCGCTCTGGAGCAGGTTTTCTTCAAGGATCTCGGTGTACTTAGCTGCATTCATCTTTCCCTCTATCAGGACTAGTCGCCCCGTTCCCGCTGCTGAAAAACATCCCCACATCATGATGCTGCCACTGCCATGCTTCACTGTAGGGATGGTATTAGCCAGGTGATGAGCGGTGCCTGGTTTCCTCCAGACGTGACGCTTGGTATTCAAGCCAAAACGTTTTGGTTTCATCAGACCAGAGAATCTTGATTCTCATGGTTTGAGAGTCCTCTAGGTGCCTTTTGGCAAACTCCAAGCGGGCTGTGATGTGCCTTTTACTTCCGTCTGGCCACTACCATAAAGGCCTGATTGGTGGAGTGCTGCCTGGATGGTTGATCTTCTGAAAGGTTCTCCCATCTCCACAAGGATATGCTGGAGCTCTGTCAGAGTGACCCTCGGGTTCCTGCTCACCTCCCTGGCCAAGGCCCGTCTTCCCCGATTGCTCAGTTTGGCCAGGCGGCCAGGTCTAGGAAGATTCTTGGTGGTTCCAAACTTCTTCCATTTATGAATGATGGTGGCCACTGTGCTCTTTGGGACCTGTAAAGCTGCAGAGATTTTTCCGTACCCTTCTCCAGATCTATGCCTTGACACAATCCTGTTTCTGAGGTCTGCAGATAATTCCTTTGACCCCATGGCTTGGAGTTTGCTCTGACATGCACTGTCAACTGTGGGACCTTATATAGGCAGGTGTTGGCAATCCCCAATCATGTCCAAAAACAGGTAGACAGGATCCTTTGACCAGCAATGCTCCCCATTACGCTGCTTTTGTTGGTGGGATTTGCATACCCTACAGAGCATCCCCACCACACTGCCGGACTTGTCACTGGTCTCCAACAGCCATGGGATGGGGTGTATCCCAACCTACCCTGTGGTTGTTAGAGCTACAAATAAAATAAAAATATATAGTTTCAATGGAAAATGTTGGAAAATATTATTCAATTATATCTGACATGGCAAAAAAAGTAAACTAACCAGGGCTATACAAAAATCCAATACAGTAAAAGACAACCTATTGAACCTCGGCAACTCCACTAATTTCGTCCATAAGATAGTTTAGTAAAGCAAACCACATAAGTTTGTATTCATACATTTTATTTTCCGCATTTTAAAGTTTTTGATCATTGAACTACACCCCTCCATTGAGATAGTGGAGCCAAATGCATTGTCTTGTTGGTGATCAAGGACACTAACCTTTCCTAACGGTGCGAAACCATCCTAGTGATAGTGAAACGCGCATAGGGAAACATTCAACGTCGCGAAACAAATCTGCCTATAATATATATCCGTCTGCCTATAATATTTAGCTAGATAGCTAGAAAATATTACTCACCTTGTGAACTTTGACAGCCTCTTTCCTTTGTCAGCCTCCACAGTCTCACTGTATGTGACAAACTGAAACTCCCGAGTGCTGCTGCTGCTGCTAGTAACGCCGAGGGTGATGCTAACGTTACAGCTAGCAATCGTGGAGTTATCCTCGGGTCCATTAATCAGTGTTGCGAACTTTATTCCTTTATTTACTCAGTTCAGCACCTCAGTTTATTTGGATGTGCGTGTCTTTCCACTTTCTACGTATTCGCAGAATGGTGGGAAAAATAAATAAATAAATAAACACATGGTGGCGCTGGAGCGTTGTCATAGTGGCGCTGCGCCCCTATACCATTGTTTAGGGAAAGCCCTGTGTTAGTAGCGAACTCTAAAACCCTAATGTTAGTAGGTAAGCTGGTTAGTATTATATACACGTTAGTTTCTTAGCAGGTTAGTATTAAATCTAATCTAACAGTTAGTATGATTAGTAGATTAGTATTAAATACAAATATTAATAAAGCTAGAAGGAAGAAAACCAGATACGAAATACAGAGGAAACCCGAATGTTCCCAAAATCACCCGAATAGTGCAATGACAAAGACAGGGAGTGGAATCTCAAGAAACATGGAACGCGGACTGACAATCTTGAGGGAAATGAGGAAAAATGGGTAAACAAAATCAGGAAACATAATACAGACTAAACAGACAAATACAGGATCCTAACAGCACAGAGTTAACATCATTATATTAGTGGAAATATTTTGAATTTGCTGTCAAAAATGAATGGAGCCCAATGGGAAAACTGGCTTTTTGAGCGCAAATCATAGATATCAGCAGAGGGCAACATTATATACGGTGTTGAGGTTGAGAGCCGAAAGCTGGCCCCTTGGTTCACACCCATTAAGTTTGTCAGCCTGAGGTTTGAATCTTTGCAAATCTTTGAGAGCTGTTTTGTCAAGAAAGTGTTTTAAGATATAGCAACATTCAAAGAAGCATATGTTCTTCAAATATGTGCAGTGTATGAGACGTCATTTGAAAGCTCAGGGTCTGTACTACCATAAACTATAAAAAACTGAAAAATGACCCCATGCTACTTGTGGACTGTTTTACCAGCACCAGTCACAGGCTATGGTTACACTAGTCACTTCATGCAACTTCTGGAATCGGAATTCCAACATCCGATCACACCAGGTCAGATTGAGTTGTGTCCGTACTTGACAGTTCAATGCGACCTCCGGTGATCAGATCGTAGTTCAGATTTCATTCCCTCGCGCAGGATTTAAATACTGGCTATGCACTTCCTGGAAAATGGCATTCAGTGTTCGTGACTTAGGTTTGTGAGGTTGGGCTTCTTTTCATTTTGTTCAGATTTTGTAGTCGAGGTAGGGCCTGCACAAGGTGTACACTGATCAGGAGGCAGCAGTGGTTTGGCAAGTGGTTTGGCAGATCCGATCCCAATGAGGACAAAATCCAATTGCGCGTCCAGACCTGTCACTTAATGCAGCCTAGCGATATCAGATGCGATCGAATGTGATCGAGTGTACCTAAATGAGCAGTCATATGGTTTATGTGCTGTAATACATCCTGTGTTATGGTTTATGTGCCGTTATACTTCCTGTGTCTATGGTTTATGGTTTATGTGCTGTTATACTTCCTGTGTCTGTGGTTTATGATTTACGTATGTGCTGTTATACTTCCTGTGTCTGTGGCTTATGGTTTATGTGCTGTTGTACGTCCTGTGTTATGGTTTCTGGTTTTTGTGCTGTTACCTTGCGTTCTCACATCGAGCAACTCGGACGCCCAGTTGCCAAAAGTCCATAGATTTTCTACGAAACTGAGCGAAGGTCAGCGACCCGAGCAAATAGGCAACTGAACGTCAAAAATCGGCCGATAAATGTTGTTTTAACTTTTCGCGGCCATCGTCTGTAACAGCCAGTCAGTGTTCCGCTCTTCCTATTTCTCCAACCGATATGATACCATTTTGAGAATAATTGTTGCGCCTCACTTCACTCATTGCAGCAATGGAAGATCATCTAATAATTATGGTCCCTTGTCCTGTTCAACCCTAAAAACATGTTTTATAGTAAATACACTACTAGAGGGGCGGCATGGTGGTGCAGTGGTTAGCACTGTCGCCTCACAGCAAGAAGGTACCGAGTTTGAATCCCGGCCGAGGGCCCTTCTGTGCGGAGTTTGCATGTTCTCCCCATGTCTGCATGAGTTTCCTCCGGGTACTCCGGTTTCCTCCCACAGTCCAAAGACATGCAGGTTAGGCTAATTGGAGACTCTAAATTGCCCATAGGTATGAGTGTGTGAGTGAATGGTGTGTGTGCCCTGTGATGGATTGGCGGCCTGTCCAGGGTGTATTCCTGCCCAATGCATGCTGGGATAGGCTCCAGCACCCCCTGCGACCCTGATCAGGAATAAGCGGGTTAGATAATGGATGGATGGACACTACTAGAGATATGGCATATGTCTATCTATTGATCTAGCTATCCATTCTATCTATATACACATATTTCATGTTAGCAAATTATAGTGTTGGCAAGTCAGTTAGGACATCTACTTTTTAATGTCCTCTGGTCTGATGAAACAAAAATTTAACTGTTTGGCCATAATCACCATCGTTATGTTTGGACGAAAAAGGGTGAGGCTTGCAAGCCGAAGAATATCATCCCAACCGTGAAGCACAGGGGTGGCAGCATCCTGTTGTGGGGGTGCCTTGCTGCAGGAGGGACTGGTGCACTTCATAAAATAGATGGCATCATGAGGAAGGAAAATTATGTGGATATATTGAAGCAACATCTCAAGACATCAGCCTGGAAGTTAAAGCTGGCTCTTCCAAATGGACAATGACCCAAAGCATACTTCCAAAGTTGTGGCAAAATGGCTTAAGGACAACAAAGTCAAGGTATTGGAGTGGCCATCACAAAGTCCTGACCTCAATCCAATCAGAAATTTGTGGGCAGAACTGAAAACGCGTGTGCGAGCAAGGAGGCCTACAAACCTGACTCAGTTACACCAGTTCTGTCAAGAGTTCTCTTTACTATTATTCTGACATTTCTGATCCTAACTGACTCAAGACAGGGAATGTTTATTAGGATTAAATGTCAGGAATTGTGAGTTTAAATGGATTTCGCTAAGGTGTACGTAAACTTTCGACTTCAACTGTATCTATCTAGGGAGAAAGATAGAGATTGTTAGCTGGCTAGCTAACTAGCGAGAAAGACAGATATATCGCTAGCTAGCTAGCTAGAACAAATAATAATCATCAGTGTCATGACATAACTATAAAGAATAGTCTATATGGCAAATATGTCTTTGATATATTGTGCATTGCTGTTGTTTCTCTTCATTTCAGGAGCTGACTTAGAGAACACAAAGAGAAGCTCTTATCCTGCCCGTGGACTTGAGCGACCAGCAACCGGTCGTTCGCTGTGAGAACGCGGCGTGGTGTATGTGCTGTTATATTTCCTGTGTCTATATTTCATGGTTTATGTGCCGTTATGCTTCCTGTGTCTATTTTTATGGTTTATGTGCTGTTATACTTCCTGTGTCTATTTTTTATGGTTTATGTGCTGTTATACTTACTGTGTCAATGGTTGATGGTTTATGTGTTGCTATACCAGAGATCAAAAGGAGCGAGACATCAAGCTCGAGGGGTACTTCCGTCATCAATTCTGGAAAAAAAATGCAGACCTCGGACCTCAGAAGTGAATGGGAATGACCTTCAAATTGCCTTTACCAGTAAATATACAAGAGGCTTATTTGTTTGAGCAACATATTTGTTTGACCATGCCTATGGTCTAAGCAACATTTTGGCATATTTAACTCAAAATGTTATTTTGCCAATCTTTTTTAAAAGTGATTTTTAATGTCTTCTGGGTGCGCATTGATTACATATTTTGAGTGGGTAAACAGTCTGTTTTCGCTACAAAAGCAAGCTATGTAGTTAGTTTATGCATGAAAATGAGAACATATTTTATTTGCAACATCAACGTTAATATTCCTGATATTTAAGTAGTGGATTCCTATTCTACAGACGATCGTAAATGAGTTAAATGGTCTGAATTCATACTTGTTGCATCAGGTCATAGGTAATGTTGCTTAGTTTTGCATGCAGGGCTCTGTTCCTCTTAGCTGGTTAACTGAGTTAGGGTAACTGAGCTATGAGAAACGGGCCTGCAGATGTTGTGTGTTTTGGACTTGGTAACGTTAATAAATGTTTGCCGCAAAACTCTGTTGTCTTTCATATGGCATTGAATGTAAAAGTAAAGAGCAGTGAAAAATGTTGGGAAATAAAGTTGTGTGCTGCATGTGAATGCAATAACTGACAATCTGCAAACCTCATGTGTTCTCATTTCCAATTAATAGTATTGGGATGGCAGGTATGCCATCCGCCAAGTTACGGCTCGGCGGGGCATGCCCCATACCTATACAGCACCGAGAGTTTGGCACTTTTCAGGGTTTCCTACAGAAATAACCACAATGACCACAGACTCTCAGCCCTTAAAAACATTAAGTTCTGTACATTCTTACCTCATGTAACCACACAGAATTCAGATACAACTTCAGACATCCAGACAATAAAGCCCCAAACTTGGGTTATTTTGCCGTTTTTCTCCTTCCTCCTTTTCCCATTTTTCCTGTCGAATTCGTCATCACAAATGTTGCTTGCCCACAAATAATAATTATCCCCATTGGCTAACAACATCTGATCACCCAATAACGACATCTCATCAACCAATAACAAAGTGTTACCAAAGTCTATTCTTTTACATAGACTGCATGATACACAGGCACGATGGACGACGTGCATTACATAATGCTTTTTATATCCACATAAGGATGTGAATGTCATGGTTTTGTCTTTATAAGGAAGTGCACATGTGATCCTACTTCAGCCAATAGAACATGCCATCTCGGATGCCATAGAATATTTTTCAAAAACTGTTGCCGTCGCCATCTTTGTTTCATGCAGCAGCTAGCTTGTTTTAATTTAAAAAATTTAAACTATTGCTTTTACACCTGAATAATCGTTGTAGGAAGATCTTTTTTATACATTTCTGAGATGCGTTCTCTGTCATTTCACATAAAAATGTCACGTAATAGCAATTCATGACTCAGATAGCTACATTAATACAAGGTAGGCCATAAAAGCCTCGGACTGAATTTGTAACTTAACCCGACACTCTGTCATTTGCTAGGTCGCCCACTTGGAAAATGTTGTGGCTACGTAGCTTACTGCTGCTCTGCTAGAGAATCTGATTTGTGTCCGAAGTATCAAGCAATACATCATTCAAAAGAACTATGCTCACTTAGGGGATAATATTGAGGGGCAAATCCACTTTTACGACAATGTTATTATTGTCTTTGTCGTCACCGATTATGAAATTCCGATTATGAAAGGTAAGCAATTCGAAGTTGCCCACGCTGCAATGTAACGTAGCTAACGTTACATTGCAAACGACAAGTTCTTACATTGATGTAAAGGCCAATATTTAATTTAGCTAACGTTACAGACATACAAACCGTTAGTTAAGTCTAACGTTTTATTACCGTGTATAGCCTATATAATGTCATCAACGTTATCTTCATTTCTTACAACACATTCACCGACCACAAAATCCCTGTTGTCTCAGTCAGGTTCCATTAACATGTTCATTAACGTTACTAATTTCTGTTAACGTCGTTGCATCTCCAAAAATGATCTGCCAGACAATCCCTCAAATTAAATCCAACGTTATTCCAATGTAGATAACATACCGATCTAGCTACGACTAGTGGCATAATGCTAGCAAGCCCCTACTTTGTCAGAAAAAACAAACTAAAATAAAACTCTAGCAATAGCCAATCATTTTCAATCGAAAACAGCTAACGTTAGCCGCCGAGACTCTTGCTTACCCCGATTATAAGTTGCCTACAGTCAAATTATGATTCCGTTCATCAGGACATGTTGACCATGAACCTTATTCAAAATCCATCTTCCGAAAGTTTCTTTCTGTATCCGATATCGTGAGATTATCTCGTTAGAATATCCTGAGCAACTACAACGGAGATTACCTATACCTACAAAAGAAAGCAAGAAAAAAAATAAAAACAACGACCAATCTATAGCCTACTCAATTCCCTTTAGAAAACAATGCGTCTTAACGTCCGACCTGCACTGCGCACCAATAAACAATGACATTAATTGACGACTGAGTGACTATCCAAATGATGCACGACATGCTTCTGTCTGTTAAGTAGACTACGCTATAGCCAATTATGGCAAGTAAACAGTAATTATATTTACTATTTACTGATTCGTATTTTTTACCCAGACAAATTTGCCCATTAAGCTTTTATAAACATTAATAGGCTACTCAAGTAGGCTAAGGGCATATACATTACAATTATACTTCCTGTTGAATAGGGCAACGACTGATGATGACGACAACATTATTATTATTATTATTATTATTATTATTATTATGCATATAATACTGCAATATTAATGCATACAGTGAGACTTAGTCTTAGTCTTAAATATAGGCCTTGACTGCTCCACATTTATGAAGCCTTTCTGATTTCACACCATGGGTGGACATAGTGACAACATAATTTAACAGCTTTTTAATTTTTACTTTTACTGGGATGGCAGGTATGCCATCCGCCAAGTTACGGCTTGGTGGGGCATGCCCCATACCTATACAGCACCGAGAGTTTGGCACTTTTCAGGGTTTCATACAGAAGTAACCACAATGATCATAGACTCTCAGCCCTTAATAACATTAACTTCTGTATGTTCTGACCTCATGTAACCACACAGCATTCAGATACACACAATAAAGACCCAAACTTGGGTTATTTTGCCGTTTTTCTACTTCTTCTTCCTCCTAATTTTCCTGCCAAACTGCCTGCCTCCATCGCGAAGTTATCCAATGGGGAGAATTATTCTTTGAGGGTATGGTCCGTATACCTGCTCATCAAGCTTATCGCCCAATAAAAACGCTTCATAGTAATGTTGTTTTATGTTAATATTAGGGGTGTCACGATTCTCCAAATCCGCGATTCGATTTGACTTTCGATTTTAAGGTCACGATTCGATTCGATTTTCAATTTTTTCCCCAGCACTATAGTCTAACTCAGGGGTTCCCAAACCGGTCCTGGGGGACCCCTGTGTATGCTGGTTTTCGTTGCAACCACATTGCAATCCCAGAATTTTAACAAGCTGTTAATGTTTCTTAATTAGGTGCTTGTCATGTTTGGAGGAATTATTCACCCTCTTGAGCCACATTATATCAGAAATAGCTATGGATGCCATGTAGAATAAACACCCCATGTTCACATTGTGCTTATTGTGCTATATTATTTAAAAAAGATAAGAAAATTATTTAACAGATCCATTTAAAGACTGATTTGAATCAATAGGCTCCTAATTGGTGAAAGTGTGGACACATGGCCACTAAAACTAACCATTTGGTAGATAATGAAGAATTCAAACACAAAGCAAATGATAACGAGCCAAACCTGCATTGTGTTAATAAGCTTAAAGAAAAAATTGAGTTAAACACATGTGTTCAACAACCTAATTAGGAGCCTATTGATTCACTTCACTCTTTAATTTGAGTGAAAATACATTATTTTGTAACCTCTTTTTATGTAATTGTTGCAATATAGCACAATAAGCACAACGTGAACATGGGGAGTTTGTTCTACATGGCATGCATAGCTATTTCTGACATAATGTGTCTTAAGAGTGCGAATAATTCCTCCAAAGATGAAAAGCACCTAATTAAGAAAAATTAACAGCTTGTTAAAATTCTGGGATTGCAACTGTGGTTGCAACGAAAACCAGCATACACAGGGGTCCCCCAGGACCGGTTTGGGAACCCCTGGTCTAACTAATGGCTATGCCATTGTTAGACTATCGAGTCTTGATTTGTAAAGAAAAATACTTGTTTCTCAATAAGTAACTTTTATTTGAATAATAACAATTATAAATAATAACAAAAATATGAGAATATTTAAACACACCTAAACAGTTAAGAGCTTTATCAAAACTAGACTCTAGAATAAACAGTTGAACATTTACCACGCAATTTACACATTGGTTTTATGCCCTGACAACGGTCATTTACATTTTCAAATTCTTCTTTAAAAAGATGAGCGTGTTCACATTCTTTGAACAGTTAAGAGCTTTAACAAACTAATATCTGAAATAATAAACAGTTGAACCACGCTATTAACTATTTACACGTTTTTTTTCATGCCCTGACAACTGTCATTTGGGTTGTCATTTGAGTTGCCTGTGTCAATGTTTTTTTCCCAGTCAAATCTATTTCTTTGTGATGCCTGCGAATGTGTACTGCCATATTTGACGTGTTGCCTGAGGTGGTGTATGGTACTCGCGTGTAGCATACCCGACAAACTGTAGTTTTTTTGTCAATGACGCGTTCGTTGTTTATATAACTCACGGGGAAGGCAAAATGTTGCCACACGGGGAAGGCGTCAAGTTTCGTTTTGTCGGAAACGCTTACATTAGAGATGGCCAAGTAGGCTACTTTTTTTTTACATTTTACCCATCACATGAAAGGCTAAGAAGAGCGCGCGGGGGGCGGGGGTGGAGAGAAAAAAAAAACTTGGAGAATCGCGAACCAGCTTGTGATTTCGAAGTTCGAAATCGAACGCTCATTTCGATCGATTTTCGATTTCGAATTGGTATCGTGACACCCCTAGTTAATATAGCTAATGGCTTCATGCTTTCCAAGAAGCTACTGTGGCCTAATGGTCAGAGTTTCTGTCTCTCACACAGGGGATTGTGGGTTCGAGCCCAGCAGGGCACATGCTTATTTTCCACAAAAACAATGTGCAACTGTTCAGTACTTTTCATTTATTAGACTGTTATTAATTTCACATTAACACATTAACGTATTTTTATTGCAAAGGCAAAAGAGGTTTCCAATATTAACTGTTCAATGTTTCACTTGTATTTCACTTGTACTATATAACACCCTCCCCAAACCGGACGCTCGCTCTTGTCTGGTTTTTGGGAGGGTGTTACGCTCTGCTCTTGCGGTCATGACTGACTGACTGTGGAAACATAACATAACATAACGCTCGTTCACGCTCGTTCACACTGCTCGTGCTGGAGTGTGGTGGTTGCTACCTGTTACCTCGCTGCTGGTGAAGCCCTGGTTGTGTCCGGGAGCCGGTCTCTGTGGTTGCCTTTGTTGACTTTGGCCCAATATTCTGTCGATTAGCCGACTGTCCTCAGTAGATGGCTGCTTAGGAGGTAAGTCATCACTTTCCCTCTGGGATGCTGACTCTGGGGCTGTCCGTGTTATCTCGTTGGCTTGCTGCTCCTTACCCGGCGGGTAACTGCACTTGGGGTAATTCTCCAATTATCTCCTGTGTAGTCGATCTAGCTGTGGTTGTTGGTGGCTTGCTGTGGCTCCATAGATCGGTATCTCTGTGCTGACGGGGTTAGCCTTGGGAGGTGTGGGGCACCGCAGCAACTCCTAGCCTGCTGTGTGTTCGGACAGGTGTGTATTGAGTGTGTGTGTGACTGGCATGTGTGTGTTGTATCCGCCTTACTTGTAAAGCTATGCTTGTTGTATTCAGAGCAAAACTCATAAAGTTAGTGACGTTTATTAACTTGCAGCAGCGGCTGTTTTGTTTTGTTTTCTTCATCGCACTGCACTTCCGCATTTCCACTATAATTTTTTCCATTGGGCTCTGCGATTAGTCGTCGTCAGTTGCCTGCTGCATGGATCACCTGGAGCAGAGTTTCCTCTTTCTTTTTTTTTCTTCTTTTTTTGGCATATATTGCATCAAGCAAGAGGGATGGCAGTAAAAATGAAGGGTGAAATAGAAGAGATAAAGCGAGCACTTGACTTTCTCACAGAGGAGGTCAGTGAAAGTCGGAAAGAGATTAAAACTGTTGGTATGCAGCAGAAAGTGCTATTGGAGGTGATGGAGGAAGTCTAAGTCCTGAAGCGACTAATCATGGAGAAGGACAAGAAGATTGACCATCTAGAGAAACGGGTAGCCAACCTTGAACAATACACCAGGATCAATGTTGTCATTGTCACTGGGCTAGCGACCATACTCCGGTCATATGCCCGTGCAGTGACGGGTACGAACAGAGAGAAACCCGATGAGCAGGATCTGAACACAATGGAAAATCAAGTGACTGATTTTCTCCACTCGAAGGGAATTAAAGTGGACAGAAATTACATAGAGGCTTGTCATCCCTTACCTCGGAGAAACAAGGTTGACATCATTTTGCGGTTTGTTAACAGAAAGCATAAAATCGCTCTCCTAAAGCAGGGCAAGAAGCTGAAGGGCTCTAACGTCTATTTGAATGACCATCTGACTAAAAGAAATGCTGAGATCGCCAGGAAGGCTCAATTTCTACGAAAAGAAAGAAAGATTCAATCAACATGGACGGCAAATTGTAAAATATACATAAAACTGAATGGAACTACATCAGAGGAAGCTAAAGTGCTGGTCATTAGAGACATGGAGGACTTGGAAGAATATCAATGAGGCCAATCAATCATTTAAACTACTGAACTATTGCCCAAACACCAAGTTAACATGGCAGTCATGACTACCATGACAACTGATAGCATTCTTTCATCTCCATTAGGAGTAAATTATGATAAACTTTCATCATTGATTACTGAATATGAAAAAATTGGACTAGAAACTTTTGCCTATGATGAACACAAGTCACAAGATATTGAAAACGACACTGATCCGGAAAATCATTTTTTTATCAACATCTACAATAACTGCCGCTATTACACAGATGATCAATTGAATAGGTCGTTTAAGACAGATAATACGATTTCAATTATCCACTTTAACGGTAGGAGCCTATATGCAAACTTCCAAAACATTAAAGAATATCTCAGCCATTTCAAAAAACCATTCAATGTAATAGCCATATCAGAGACTTGGATTAGCCCTGAGAAGGGACTGGACTTTCATCTGGATGGATACGATCTGACTTATATGAACAGAAAGAATAAAACGGGAGGGGGAGTGGCTCTGTTTGTGGATAAATGTTTTAGTTTTAAAGTGGTGGAAAACATGTCTACTACTGTGGATAATATATTTGAATGTATTACTATTGAAATTTTCGTGGAAAAAAAGAAAAATGTAATTGTGAGCTGTATTTATAGGGCTCCTGGATCCAATATTGAAATTTTGAGGGACTAGATGGGAGACGTTTTTACAAAAACAACACAAAAGGTTATGTTCTTATGTGGGGATTTCAATGTTGATCTGCTGAATCCAAAAAAGCATAAAGCGACTGAGGACTTTATTAACACAATATACAGTATGAGTTTATATCCGACAATCACGAGACCTAGCAGAATTACAACACATGGTGCTACGCTAATAGATAATATTTTCACAAACAATATGGAATGGAATTCAATGAGTGGTTTATTAATTAATGACATCAGTGATCATTTACCAGTCTTTTTAGTTTATGAATGCGAGTATAGGAAGGTTAAGGATTTCAACTGCAGTAATGGTAAACAAACGAGAACAGAAAAGTCCATAACCATACTCAAAAATGAATTACTAAAACAAAATTGGAATATAGTTTATGAAGAAGATACCGACAAAGCATATGAAACGTTTCTAAAAAAATTCAATTCACTATATGATAAAAATAGTCCAATTAAACATTTTAGTAGGAAACAAAAACATTTAGAGAGTCCTTGGATAACAAAGGGTTTACAAAATGCATGTAAAAAGAAAAACACACTATATAAGGAATTTATTAGGCTGAGAACCATAGAGGCTGAAATGAAATATAAAAAATATAAAAATAAATTCATTTATATTATGAGGAAATGTAAAAAGGAATATTATAATAAAATATTAGAGAATAACAACAATAATACCAAAGGTTTATGGAATTTGTTAAATACTATTATTAGAAATGGATCTAGAAATAATAGTTGCCCGCAGTATTTTGTGTACAATGATAAAACTATAAAGAAGATGGATGATGTGGTAAATGGTTTTAATAAGTTATTTGTATGTGTGGGACCAGAATTGGCAGATACAATCAATGTACCAGAATTGGATAATGAGGTTGAATATGTGGATAGAAATCCAAGTTCAATGTTTCTTGGAGAAGTAGATGAAAAAGAAATCATCGATATTGTAAATAAATGTAAGGGCAAAACCTCTACTGACTGCAACGGAATTGATATGAAAATAGTCAAGGAAGTTATTGAAGTCATTGCTAAACCACTTTCTCACATCTGTAATTTATCCTTTCAAACTGGTAAATTTCCAAGCAAAATGAAAACTGCAAAGGTAATTCCATTATATAAAACCGGGGATAGACACCATTTTACTAATTACAGACCTGTTTCGCTACTTTCTCAATTCTCAAAGATTCTGGAAAAACTCTTAATTGCAAGACTAGACACATTCTTAGACAAGCACAATCTGATAATTGGAAGCCAGTATGGATTCAGATCTAACCGGTCAACCTCTTTGGCATTACTTGAATTAATTGAAGAAATTACTAACTGTATAGATAAAAGAATGTATGCAATAGGAGTGTTTATTGACCTTAAAAAAGCTTTTGATACCATCGACCACAATTTATTATTAGATAAATTGGAACGGTATGGCATCAGAGGGGTCGAATTGAACTGGGTAAGTGGTTATTTAAGTAACAGGCAACAATTTGTTAATATAGGTATGTTTAATTCATCTTGCTTGGAAATCACTTGCGGAGTACCCCAGGGATCAGTTTTAGGTCCAAAATTGTTTATTCTATATATTAATGACATTGTCAGAGTCTCCAAAATAATGAAATTTGTATTATTTGCAGATGATACAAATATTTTCTGTGCTGGGGAGGACTTACAACAGCTTTTGAAGGACATCACAATTGAAATGGAAAAATTAAAACGGTGGTTTGACCGAAATAAATTATCTAGAAATTTGAACAAAACTAAAATCATGTTGTTTGGTAATTATAATACGAACATTCAAGTGGAGGTAATGATTGATAACATTGTCATTGAAAGAGTATATGAAAATAAATTTCAAGGTGTGATATTGGACAACAAAATCTGCTGGACGCCTCATATCAAGTATGTAAGTGCAAAGCTGGCACGTAAGCATTGCAGTAATAGGAAAAACAAGACAGATTTTGGATCAAAAATCTTTACATACTCTATATTATTCACTTGTTTTGCCATATTTGTCTTACTGCGTGGAGGTCTGGGGTAATACCTACAGAAGCAACCTACAGCAATTACACATATTACAGAAAAGAGCCATCAGAATAATAAACAATGCAGGATATTGTGATCATACAAATAATCTATTCTTGAAGTCACACGCGTTGAAATTCATGGATCTGATTGAATTTAAAACAGCTCAGATAATGTACAAAGCAAGAAATAATTTACTACCAGGCAACATACAAAAAATGTTTTTGAATAGAGAAGGGGTTATAATTTGAGGGACAAATGTAATTTTAAGAAGATTTATGCTCGTACTACTATGAATAGTATGTGTATTTCATGCAGTGGGGTTAATCTGTGGAAAGGACTTGAGTTGGAACTGCAACAAAGTTTAACCATTCATCAATTTAAGAAAATATACAAAAATAAAATCTTTAAGAAATATAAGGAAAGTGGTTAATAAGGGTACGTGTATCTATTGTGTATGGTGATTTGTTAGTGTAGCAGAAATGATGGAGTAGTGTGTGGGGAGTTATATGGATGTTGATGATGAAGTATTTGTACATACTGTATGTAATATGTTTATTGTACTATTATTTACTTGAGTATGATTTTGTTTAACAGTTGAGAATGGGGGTAGGACTAGATAAGCCTTTGCTTCTTCCTATCCCTTTTCGAGCAAGCCTTATATTAGTTATGTTAAAAAAAAAATAATAATAATAATAATTATTATTATTATTTTAATTTAATTTAATTTTTATTATTTTTTTCTTTTTAATATGTTATCTTTTTTTTAAAATTGTTCGAAATAAAGATTCATTCATTCATTCATTCATTCGAAACCTCAACGTACCCTTGCCTCGGCCAACATTTCTTTATTCATTAATTTCTTCACTTCAGCTCTGTTCACTTTATCCGTTTCACACATAACACAATGTCACCAAAAAAATTAACTACTAGGAAAATTAAGAATTTACGATAATAGCCTACATTAAGAATTTATGATAGCCTCCTTTAATCATTTAAGAGATCGGATTTATAAACCGCCAATTCCCCAAACATATCTGATTCATAGTTAGTCACTTTAAAAAAACAAAAAACAATAGCCTCCGAATGTGGCTCTAGTCTACGCTACTCTGCAGATAATGTAGCTTACTGCAAAAAATAATAATAAGATAATAATAATAAGAAGAAGAATGATCTCTGGTATGTACTTTATTAGTAGTACCTATTGTTTTCTTTCTGGCTAAGATTCCTAGGAAATATGCATTGTCCAGTTAAGCTTGTTAGCCAACGTTACTGTTGCCAGAGAAACGTCAGTCTGCTTCTAGTCAGGAAGCAGATACAAGCTAGGCTACTACGAAGCGAATCAACATGCCGTATAGCCTACATTCATTGCACTACAGAAAACTAAACTAAACCTAGCTGTCCGGTACCAAAACATTTCCCGCACCTAACGTTCTACACTACCAGAAAAAAAACTGCGAAGGAATTCTGCTGTGCTTATGAACTCACTAACTCGCTCGCTAGCTCGTAGCCCACACATGGAAGGTTGGAGTTACGCATCCGGCAATCCAGTGTCGAATAGCCTAACGTTAAATGTATTTCATTTTCTATAGAATACTAATAGCCCTATTTTTACTGATGCAAACTATTTAGGCTGTATGTCTTTCAGCTAGAATGTGTTTGCGTCTAGCCCATTGTGCATGCATGTCTCCATATAGACTTGGTTCATTAATTTACATGCTTCTTCATGATCCATAGCTCAGGTGGTGCTGTTCATTGTATTTCATTACACATTAAATACTGCTCATTTACAAACTCTTTTAATGTAATTGTGTGCTGTCTATAATAGGATAACTGTTCTCATTCTTGTCAATAGAGGTCAATATGGTTACGCGGATGTCTGCATGCATTTCTTTGGAATGCATGTATCTCTCCATGTTTATCTTCATGCATTATTCATCATTAGTTAGCTATAAAAAAAGAAGTGATATCAGATCATATCTACGACGTAAAAAAAAGCCAAGTTACTCACACATAGCCTACATAGCGCTGTCTATAAGTCCTTAATTCCAACTTGCAAAAACTAGGCCTGCCTTTAAAAGTATTGATTTCAAAATTTACAACTAACAATATTGCCTATCGTAGCTCACTAAATAAACTAGCTCTATTCCAAAGCAATGCTATCCAAACTTTCCTAAATTATTTAATGCAACTTGGCCCTGTGTTTCTTCATCTTACCATCTCGAGAGAATGTGGTCAATGAAACTGTATGTGCCACATAAAACTGCAAAATGAAAATAATTTATAGTGGAAATACTCTGATTCAGATGTGTTGCACTTAGAAATTAATCAGAAAAATTACTACACTACACATGTTTGAACAATTGTCTGCATTCACTGCTTTGGGTCTATGAAAAGCACAGAATTAATAAAATGTATTATTATTATTATGTATTTATTGATTTATTTATTTGGATTTCTATCAAAACCTGTGTGGTCATACAGATCATAGATATCCTTGTGTTCACAAAATTCTGTTTCCAAATATCATAACTACTATTATGTTAAGAAAATTGGTACTATTACTTATTTGCCACCATCTGACCCACAAACATGTCTGGATGAAAAATGCTATATGTACGCTATTTTCTAGGTAAAAATATTACCCATTTTTATCTGCATTTATTTATTCATCACCCCTTTCTCTATTGTACACAATGTTTCTTGATATAAATGTCTGTTTGTGAATTGTAAAGAAATCTGTAGCAGCAGTTAACATTTTAAAACCTGTACATTTTCTAAAGTAAACTTGCCAACAAAGTACAACTATATCCTTTCTGGAGTGTAATTATTCATCAACTGTTAAAAACATTCATTGAAATCATATGTTGTTCCATGAGGCACAATCTCTTCACATGCAAAGATGAAGAAACACAGGGCCAAGTTGCATTAAATAATTTAGGAAAGTTTGGATAGCATTGCTTTGGAATAGAGCTAGTTTATTTAGTGTGAGCTACGATAGGCAATATTGTTAGTTGTAACTTGGCCACATTTTGATATCAATACTTTTAAAGGCAGGCCTAGTTTTTGCACGTTGGAATTAAGGACTTATAGACAGCGCTATGTAGGCTATGCGTGAGTAACTTGGCTTTTTTTTACGTCGTAGACGTTTTTGATCTGATATTAATTACTGCACATGATAGCACTGAATTTAGAGAAAATAATAGAATCTTTGTCACAGCTATATGAGGTAGCCTACTGTTGTAACTTACTGTCGCTAATCAAAGAGGCTGTTGTACTGAATAATTTCAGAAGAAATAAATGGATGAACAGTTGAAAAGATCTCAGTGAAGCTGAGGAGGATATGGAGTGTGTGAAACTTGAAGAAATATGCGTTAGCTATGTTAGCTAACTTATGTATTATTAGATAGCTACTACACTGGTTAGCATTTGGCTAGCTAACGTTAGCGAAGAACAGGCTTTAACAGTTGGAGCCATGAAGGACATGCGCACAAGTGACAGTCAGCGTTAGTTTTCAACGACTCTGATGACAGCGCCTCCTATTCATTTTTGCTGTAGCTTGCCCTCTTTTCCTTTTACACTCTTTGGTTGTACTTCCTGTGTCTATGGTTTAAGTCAGAGATCCTCCCCGAGGGGAGACAACAATTATTGGTCTAAAACGCGTAATGCCTGGGGTCTGGACAGGGAGAACACAGGCTGTATTGGGCTGTATTTTTTGAGTGGAGAAGATCCCTTAGCACCCTGAACAAGCTGCTGTTTGTGTGGACATAGTTCTTAACTTAAATTGACTGCCTTGTCACTCATCTTCAACATGTTTGTCATCACATATTTATTTTGAGCGAGCTATGAAAATACTGCTTTGTGAGATGAGAGACAGTCGGGGATGATGCAGCAGTTAGCATTCATTTATGACACTACAGGCCCAGCTATGGAGCTCAATAACTGACAAAAGTATTTGAATTTCAATTTAGTATATTTGAATTATATACGTGTGACATTTCATAAACTTGAATTTTTTTGTGGTGTATTTCAGAAATTTGCATTTAAACGTAGATTGAAATTCAGATTTTCTAAATTCAGATCCGTAAATACAAATCTCTCTGATTCAAATTTCTGAAATTCAGATTTTCAAAATTCAGATCCATAAATACAAATTTCTCGGATTCAAATTTCTGAAATTCAGGTTTTAAAAATTCAGATCCATAAATACAAATCTCTCGGATTCAAATTTCTGAAATTCAGGTTTTAAAAATTCAGATCCAAAAATTCAGATTTTATGTTAACTAGGCCAAAGGTGAAGCATCCCGGCTTCCCAGGAAAAGTAGAAGCTTTCGGAACTGTCAAACTCGCATTTAGCCAATCACAGAGCTGCTAGACTTCAGCTAGCGGCGGCAAGTGCAGCAACGCTGTTATTCACGCCGTGGTGCAGATGACGAGCCGTAACGTTAACAAGGTAATTATATAGTTATATAGCCTACGTTAGTTATATACAGGGTTGATAAACACTCAAAGCGCTGTATTTCTACTAGTGTGATATATTTTGCATTAGCTAATATGCCCCCCCGGTGAAAACGTCACGCTTAAGTGCCCTCTTGAGTGGCGAAAACGAGAGTATATGCCCTATTGGCTGCCCTTCACATAGGAAAACATAGCAAGAAAATACAATAACATGTCTTAATGATGCTCTATTAGTGGATAAAATGTGATGCAGTGCCCTATTGGTGCCCTTCCAATTGTCTAAACTTGACAATCCCTATGGATGCCCTTCCAAAGGTAAACAGTGCCGTGATAAAGTGCCCTCTATGCTGCCACTACATAACAGTGTCCCAAAGGATGCCCTTTCCAGTTGAGAAAATGGGATGCAGTGCTGTATAAAGGGTATCCTTACATGCGTGAAAATGTTGGAAGGTTTCCTAATTTTTTATCTTTTATTTTTTATTTAACCTTTATTTATACAGGTAATCTCATTGAGACACGGGGTCTCATTTCAAGAGAGACCTGGTCAGACAATAGCAGCAATACACATAAAGTTACAGACAGACAGGACATTCAATACAGAGACAAAGTAAAAACAGTGTAAAAGTCATAAGTGTAAAAGTGCCAAGGTAAATGGTAACCAGATTTAAACTATGTACAGGAGCAAACCCCCACAGACGCTCTCTCCAAATTTAATGAAAGCAGTTTAAAATTCTTAAGGGGAATCAAGCTGGACAGCTTCAGTTTCTGCTGTAGCGTATTCCAGGTTGAGGGGGCAGAGTAGGAGAAGGCCTTTTTACCAAGTTCTGTATGGGCTGAGGGGATGGAGAGAGTGATGAAGACCTGGGAGCGTAGGCCATAGCAGTTCAGTTTATGTGATATGTAAGTGGATAGGTAAATGGGCAACAGTCCAAGGATGGATTTATAAATGAAGTTATACCAGTGCAAGGTTCTGCGCATGGATAAAGATGACCAGTTGACTAATGAATACAGAGTACAATGGTGTGCGAGAGGTTTACAACCGGTTATGAACCTCAGAGCTCCATCATAAACAGCGTCCAACAGACGAAGAGAGTGGGCTGACGCGTTCATATACAGAACATCCCCATAATCCAGGAGAGGCAAGAAGGTGGCAGCAACAAGCCGTTTCCTGACGTTAAAAGAAAAACAGGATTTGTTCCTAAAAATGAAGACCAATTTTAACCTCAGTTTCTTTAAAAGATGATCAATATGAAACTTAAAAGAAAGACTCTCATCAATTGTGATGCCTAAATATTTGTAGGTGGTCACAGTCTCAATAGGAGTACCTTGTAGAGACATGATGCAAGGAAGAACCGCTGGCACCTTCTTTTTGCCGGGAAAGAACAGGGCTTTGATTTTGTCTGCATTTAACACCAGTCTAAGGTGGAACAGGTGCGACTGAATAGTGTCAAATGGATGCCCCTCCAGTGGAGAAAATGTGATGTGATGCCATACAATAGGTGCCCTTGAAGGATCCAGATTCTACTGAAATATGCTAATTGGATTTTTACTAATTAATTGATATATTAATTAATGTCTCTGTTCACTTTATGGCCTGTAGTTCATTTCAATGCAGAGTGGAAGGCTTCATTTTAAGAGGGCTTGTTTTGCATTTCCCTCTTGCTGAGCTGGAGTGGCCCAGGGTCAAGCAGATAAGGCAGCCATGTTTAGCATTCCAGTCTGGCTATGTCTGTATAAACAATTGACAGTGGAAATAGCCATCCACTCTAATTATTATAGGGGTTTTATCATGTGACTGGGGAGAACGATTTAGGTTGTCATAGAAACATAGAAGTGCTTTTAATGTGTTGATTGGTCAATATATGTAAACCGTTTAATGATTGGCAGACGAGTGGTCACTTTCGATACGTCCTATGGGCGTCATTTGCACTATAACCGATCTGTAAACAAGCCCTGCCTTGTCCTTCTCTTCTGCTCTCTGCTCTTCTATGCTCTAATGATTTGCTGTATTCCTCTGTTTTGAACTGCGCAATAAAGAGGTGTCGACACCCGAGCACCTGTGAACTATCTCTCTCTCTCTCTCCAATTTGATTATTAATGAAGAGAATACAATATTGATATTTAAAAGTTTTAAGCTCAAATAATGTTTGGGAATTACTTGAACATTCCCGATCCATCACCCTTACAATGGGATATACTTGAGGTTCCCTACAGGTGCCTTTCTGATGAAAACTCATGAAGTACCCTTCCAAGATGCCCTTCCAAGTGAGAGGCGGAAAAAATGGGGGGAAAAGTATTCAGTGCCCTCTGTGCCCCCATGCAATAAATTATGATGTGCCCTCTAGAACAAGAAAACTCTATAACATGTCTTAATGAATGCCCTTCTTGTAGAGAAAACATGATGCAGCGCCCTATAAGGTGTCTTTACAATGGTCTAAACTTGATCTTTCCTATGGGTGCCCTTCCATGGAAAGGGGTGCTGTTATCTTCCAAGAGAAAACACTATGAACTGCCCTCACAAAGAAGAGAAAAAAATTCCAACTTACTAGGGCAGGATTTCCCAAAGTGGGTGCCATGATGACAGTCTAGGGGTGCCGCCAAATAGTCAAACCCTGCTTACATTCAAAACATAGCCTATTGTATGGCCATTAGCAAATATTTTCTGCATTTTTGCATGGGGCCAATGGGCTAACAGTAATATCTAGATAATATTTTGATGTTTCTCGATCTGCACTGTCCCTATTTTTTTCCTCAATGTATCCTTTAGGTTAGGTTAGAGTAGGCCTAAGTTAGGTTAACTGTATTTGAAAGTAAAAGACAAAATAAATTGTTACCAACGATGAAACAATAACATTTAAAGGTTAAGATTTTTATGAAAACAAATATTTTTTCAAAAATAATACATCCACAGAACTTTCAGAAAGGTGCAGAATGAAAGTCTATATTTTCCTGAAAAATATAATGGTGAAATAATTATTTTTAAATAATTTTTCGGGTCCGAAAATGTAAATATTTACATTTGAGCGAGTTGGCTACGGCGGCCGAGCCAATAGCATAACTACGTTGATATCACTTGTTATCTATGTGTCGTCATCGACCAGGATCCTGTCGCTAGCACCTTTACAGAGTTGAATCCTAGAGTTCATTTTTAGACACCCCCTTTTGAATGTTCCGATGTCAGAGGCCCGGGGGGTTTAATGCAGTTTGAGCTGTAGCCAGACGCTGCATCCTAGGCTACTGTTGTGTGAGGTAGGAAATACAACAAGCTTTCTTTGAAGTTGCAAAGATTGAGTTTTACCAATGATGCATTACTAAATACAAATGTATGTACACTGCAAGTGCTTTTATTGATAGCTAAAAGGAGCTAGCTAGCTTTAGCTAAGTAGTCCCCTCAGGATTGCGCGCCAAAAAAATTCTAAAATTCGCAGCAGACTTTGTAAAATCTGCAATATGAAAATGGAATTTTCTGCAATATGTAGCTAGCGTTAGCTACCATGAGGTTGACAAAGCTAGCTATCTAGTTAGGAACACCATCTTACACAATCCAAGGTTAATCTTTACCATCCAACATAAATATCACCAAATGAACTCTGATACAGTGCGGTTAAAGCATAATATAGGGTATTTCTGTAAAATTGTTGCATATAAATCAATATTTTGCCACAATGTTTTAAATGAATCAAGGATGGCTGTCAAACTCTGTCAATATCATGTCAGAACTG
Organism: Synaphobranchus kaupii; assembly: GCA_029718625.1. Classification (NCBI taxonomy): domain Eukaryota; kingdom Metazoa; phylum Chordata; class Actinopteri; order Anguilliformes; family Synaphobranchidae; genus Synaphobranchus; species Synaphobranchus kaupii. The sequence goes on from CM056384.1 coordinate 7,770,417, forward strand.
TCAATATCATGTCACTTGTCACGTAGCTGCAATACAGCGGCAGCATCTAGCGGTAGTGATTGGTACTACATTTGTGATTTTCTGCATGATTCTGCGGCTTGTGTACTATTCTGCGGCATTGTTATTTGCTCCACCTTAGATAAAGACAGTTCAGATGGAGATGGAGAGCCAAGGGATGCAAGGCAGGAAATGAAGATATCAGGGAAAGAAATGATGAAGTTGAGGAAACAGAGAATGTAGATGATCCTACATGTAGATGATCAGTACATCTTTGAACAAAGGAAATTTCCTTGAGCTTGTATAGCTACTTGCAAAATACGACTCCACCACCAAAATGCACCTTGATAACATCAACCACATCCAGTCTCAACAGAAAAAAGCAGACATCGCTGTTGTCCTACAAGACACAGAATGACATAATCAGTGCCCTTGCCACCTATGTCAGAAGAGTAATTCTCAAAGAAATGGATGAGTCCAAAATATTCTCCATTCTCTTGGATGACACAACGGATGTTTCTCATGTCGAACAAGTGTCCTTTGTTGTTAGCTTTGTCCATCAGATGGAAATCAAGGAGAGATTTTTACAAGTTTGTGATGTGAGCGGAACAACAGCAAAATAATTGGAGAATGTTGTGATGACAGTCCTCGAGGAGAATGGATTAAAACTGGAAGACATCAGGGGCCAAGGCTACGATGGAGCCGCAAATATGAGCGGAAGCTACAATGGTCTGCAGTCACAAATTCAGAGCCACAATGAGAAAGCTTTGTACGTGCACTGCCATGCCCACTGTCTCAACCTGGTCTTGGTGGAGAGTGCCAAATCAAGCCAGCATTTTGTTCGGTTTTTCAATTTAATTGAAAATCTGTACACTTTCATAACCAGATCTCCAAAACACCACGCTGCATTTGTGAAAATGCAGCAGACCATGTACCCTGACCAAAGAATCTGTGAACGGAAAAGTCTGTCTGACACACGGTGGGCATGTAGAGAAGATGCTCTGAGATCCCTGAAGAAGGTCCTTTCTGCTGTGGTGAAGCTGCTTCAGAACATGGCAGATAGTGATCCACCAGACTCTGCAAGCAGGTGATGCCCGGATGCTCTTGCGTAGCATAGATTTTGAATTTATTCTATGCATGGAGATTGCCACACCCGTCTTCAGTGAGACTGCCATCGCATCTGCTTCACTTCAGAGAAAAGACCTTGACTTGTCAGCATCATACACCATTGTGGAGGGAGTCATACAAAGAGTGAAAGCAATGAGGAATGATGACGAGTTCAATCCTTTTTTCAAAAGCAAAAGGGCAAGCAGAGGCAGCAGGCATTGAGGTGCCAGAAGAAATACCTGGACAAGCCAGACGCAGGAAGGTACCTCAAAGGTACAGGTATAGCTCTCAGTCTGCTACGGAGGACTACTAAGCCCAAGACTTGGAGGAGCACTACCGGGAAAAGGTATTCTTCACCTTTCTTGACATACTCTCCCATGAGCTACACCGAAGATTCAAGGGGAATGATGACAAGCCTACTGGGTCAATCCTATCAGGTCTTCACTGACTTACCATCTCAAGTCACTGGAAGGGCATGACAAATGACAGAGCTGCCGTATCTGTCAGAGATGTGTGCCAGTTTTATGATGTAGAGGAAGAGAATGTTGTCACCGAACTCAAGGTATTCCACTCATCATATGCTCTCCCCTCCAACAATGTCACAGCTGCGCTTAAGTGCCTTAAAGACAACAATGTGGAATCAGTTTTCTCAAATCTAACCATGCTCCTCAAAACATATGCTACAATACCAGTGACAACTGCTTCAAGTAGAGGGATCATTCTCTAAACTGAAGCTGATCAAAACTCAGCTCAGAAACCGATGTGGGGAAAAAAGGCTGTCTGATCTTCTGCTGCTCTCAATTGAGAGGGATATCCCAATTGATCACAATGAGGTCATTGACATATATAAACAGATGGCCAAAAGAAGAATTCTGCTATGACTCCACTACCCACCATCTCCCTTCCGATGCAGCAATGGAGAGCCAGCACATACAAATCGGTCCATGCTTCTCCTGCAGAAAGCGCCCAGTCAGCCTCCCTAGCCAGTCAGCCTCCCAGGTCCTAAAGCTGCGCTGAACTAAACACACCGGCTTAAACCAATATGTGCCTTTAATGGACATGTGGAGTAATTTTCAAATGAGAACACTCATGACAATATTTTACATTTTCGATCTTCTTACAGAAATGTTCTGCCCTATTTTAGTGTGTTTCTAGAGAGTTCCTGAAACTGTTTTCTTTGGAGGTGTTTGTAAAATAAACATTTTAAAGGTGTATTGTTCCCTGTGTGTTTTTATCATAGAGGTGTAGTTATACTTTTAGTCTGGATTGCCTACATAATGTTAATCAAGGACGAAGACTATTTCAGCACACATAACGCATCATAGCGATGCTTTTTGGGCGCTGATGGGGCCCCATGTCATGCAGTAGGTGCCCTTTTTTTCTTTTCACCCCTGCCCTTCAAACAGCCTGAATCCGCCACTGATGTCACGTTTAGCCAAAACAAAAATGTCAGTAATAGTATGCTTACCTGCAAAACTATAATGTTTTAGCCTATTTTTTCCATGAATAAACGGGGCTTTTGTTCGTTCTAAAGAATTGGTGTTGTTATGGATTACAGCGCTTTATAATAAATTAAAAGGAACGGTAAGATCGGATGCAGCTACCTGCCTGCGGAAAACATTTTACAGTTCGACCACTATACCTAACCATTGACAGCAAGCTAACGTAAGCCTGGTGTAGGTCGAGAACATTAGCTAACGCAAAATAGTCACACTAGTAGCAATACAGCGCTTTGAGTGTTTATCAACCCTTTATATAACTAACGTATATAACTATCTGAACAAAAACGTCTCCGACGTAAAAAAAAGCCAAGTTACTCAAGCATAGCCTACAGAGCGCTGTCTATAAGTCCTTAATTCCAACTTGCAAAAACTAGGCCTGCCTTTAAAAGTATTGATATCAAAATGTGGCCAAGTTACAACTAACAATATTGCCTATTGTAGCTCACACTAAATGAACTAGCAATGCTATCCAAACTTTCCTAAATTATTTAATGCAACTTGGCCCTGTGTTTCTTCATCTTAGCATATGAAGAGATTGTGCCTCATGGAACAACATATGATTTCAATGAATGTTTTTAACAGTTGATGAATAATTACACTCCAGAAAGGATATGGTTATACTTTATTGGCAAGTTTACTTCAGAAAATGTACAGGTTTTAAAATGTTAACTGCTGCTACAGATTTCTTTACAATTCACAAGCAGACATTGATATCAAGAAACATCATGTACAATAGAGAAAGGGGGGACGAATAAATAAATGCAGATAAAAATAAGTAATATTTTTTAAATGCCGTACATATAGCATTTTTACAAATGTATCCAGACATGTTTGTGGGTCAGATGATGGCAAATAAGTAATAGTACTAATTTTCTTAACATAATAATAGTTATGATATTTGTGAACAGAATTTTGTGAACACAAGGATATCTATGCTCTGTAGGACCACACAAGTTTTGATAGAAATCCAAATATTCCAAATAAATACAACAATAAATACATAATAATAATAATAATAATACATTTTATTCATTCTGTGCTTTTCATAGACCCAAAGCAGTGGATGCAGACAATTATTCAAACATGCCCTATAGTGTAGTAATTTTTCTGTTGAATTTCTAAGTGCAACACATCAGAATCAGAGTATTTCCACTATAAATTATTCTCATTTTGCAGTTTGATGTGGAACATACAGTTTTCATACAGACCACATTCTCTTGAGATGGTAACATGAAGAAACACAGGGCCAAGTTGCATTAAGTAATGTCGGAAAGTTTGGATAGCATTGCTTTGGAATAGAGCTAGTTTATTTAGTGTGAGCTATGATAGGCAATATTGTTAGTTGTAACTTGGCCACATTTTGATATCAATACTTTTAAAGGCAGGCCTAGTTTTTGCAAGTTGGAATTAAGGACTTATAGACAGCGCTCTGTAGGCTATGAATGAGTAACTTGGCTTTTTTTATGTCGGAGACATTTTTGTTCAGATATCACTTATTTTTGGTAGCTAACTAATGATGAACAATGCATGAAGATAATGACATCGAGAGAGACATGCATACAGAATAGTACATGCATTCCAAATAAATGCATGAAGACATTCGCGTAACCACCTCTACTGACGAGAATGATAACATTTCTCCTATTCCCGATAGCCCACAATTAAGAGTTTGTAGATGAGCTGTATTTAATGTGTAATGAAATACAATGAACAGCACCACCTGAACTATGGATCATGAAGAAGCATGTCAATTAATTAACCAAGTCTATATGGAGACATGCATGCACAATAGGCTAGACGCAAACACATTGTAGCTGAAAGAAATACATACTACATACTACTACTAAGAAAGTAGCCTACCAGAGATTATTCTTCTGATTATTATTATAATGAAAATTGTTTGCAGTAAGATACATTGTCTGCAGAGTAGCGTAGACTAGAGCAAATTCTTAATTTTCCTAGTAGATAATTTTATGGTGAACTTGTGTTATGTGTGAAAAGGATAAACTGAACAGAGCTGAAGTGAAAAATTGAATGAAGACATAAGAAAGAAATGTTGGCCGAGGCGAGCGTTGAAGGTTCGGCTTCCACAGTGAGTCAGACAAGACCGCGGCACAATGGACAGCACGCTCCACACAGACGAATATTTTTTTCGGCATTTGTGTGAGATTAAAACATGTAGCCAATGGCATTTTTACATTAATGCAAGGACGCAATGTTAACCAGATGATATTCTGCGTTGAAACCTTTTTCTTTGCTTGACAAATGGCCATGGGATGTCTGTTCCCATAACGTTAGCTGGCCTACTGCATTACTGTCGTGGTGTCCAGTGACTGAATTGTTTAACAGGCTACAAGTGAACAGTTAATATTGTAAATGTGTCTTTGCCTTTGCAATAAAAAAACATTCTTGCATGAGAAAACCAAAACATGTGCACACTGTTTGAGTCCAAAATGAAATTACACTTTAATATCAATCGGGCGAGGTACGAACCCCGTCTCTCGCAATACTAAGGCTTGACGCTAACCAGAAGACCAAAGGGGTATAATCACGTGATATAGGCCATTTGTCAGTGTCGGTCTGACTTTCACCATTTCACTGTAGTACAAGTGAAATAGGCTACAAGTGAAACATTGAACAGTTAATATTGGAAACGTCTTTTGCCTTTTTTTTCCGGTAGTTAAATTAAAAGTGTTTGCAGCTATATTATCTGCAGAGTAGCGTAGACTAGGCTAGAGCCACATTCGGAGGCTATTGTTTTTTTTGTTTTTTTAAAGTGACTAACCATGAATTAGATATGTTTGGGGAATTGGCGGTTTATAAATTCGATCTCTTAAAGGATTGCAGCTTACATTCTTAATGTAGGCTATTATCGTAAACTCTTCATTTTCCTAGTAGTTAATTTTATGGTGACATTGTGTTATGTGTGAAAAGGATAAAGTGAACAGAACTGAAATGAAGAAATTAACGAATAAAGAAATGTTGGCCGAGGCAAGGGTACATTGAGGTTCAAGTTTCCAGTCAGTCAGTCATGACTGCAAGAGCAGAGCGTAACACCCTCCCCAAACCAGACAAGAGTGAGCGTCCGTTTGGGGAGGGTGTGTGATATAGTACAAGTGAAACAGTTAATATTGGAAACCTCTTTTGCTTTTGCAATGAAAATATGTTAATGTGTTAATGTGAAAATAATAACAGTGTAATAAATGAAAAGTACTTAACAGTTGCACATTGTTTTTGTGGAAAATAAGCATGTGCCCTGCTGGGCTCAAACCTACAATCATCTGTGTGAGAGACAGCTGCTCTAACTATTTGGCCACAGTAACTTCTTGGGGAGCATGAAGCCATTAGCTATATTAACATTAAAAACACTTTAGTATGACGCGTTTTTATTGGGCGATAAGCTTGATGAGCAGGTATATGGACCATACCCTCAAAGAATAATTCTCCCCATTGGATAACGTCGCAACGGAGGCAGACAGTTTGGCAGGAAAAATAGGAAGAAGACGACGAGGGAGAAAAACGGCAAAATAACCCAAGTTTAGGGCTTTATGGTGTGGATGTGTGAAGTTGTATCTGAATGCTGTGTGGTTACATGAGGTCAGAACATAAAGAAGTTCATGTTTTTAAGGGCTGAGAGTCTATAGTCATTGTGGTTACTTCTGTAGGAAACCCTGAAAAGTGCCAAACTCTCGTTGCTGTATAGGTATGGGGCATGCCCCGCCAAGCCGTAACTTGGCGGATGGAATACCTGCCATCCCAATGACTTTTTCATGAAGATATTTGTATACAAATATTATGTATTTTGTCAAATACAACAAACTATTACATAGTTATTAATTCGATAACTTAGGCCATGTAGTTAACTAGCTGGATAGCTAGAGATAACATTACTTACAGGTCCAACAGAAAACAGCACATCGGTTGTGCTTCTTGTGTTCTTGAATTAAGCTTCTTCACCTCTGTCATTGCTTCTACAGCTGGCTACAAACTCACAGCTGAAACATGACACAGGCTCTGTAGCCACAACCATCCTTCCCCACACAGAAAATGGCGCCGTGCACGCCCAGAAACGTCCCGAACACTATCTTGTGTGTGCGTGTATGCATAATCTTAATAATAAATACAAGCAGGGGAGCAAGGTTTCTGCAATGTTGTTTTTCGACAGAGATTGCCATTGCACCATAGATATGACTGAGCATGGTTATTTTATATTTTATGGCTAAAAATCCTGCACCTTTGAACATGTCCCTAGTCTTCAATTTAAAGTAAATACAGATAGCTCACAGGTTTTACAGCAGCAGTGATCTATTAAACTTCAGGAAAACATCCCGTAAACACATTCCCCGTGTTTACAGGGACAGCATCGGGAAACATGTGCGTGGGAATTCTGGGAATGGTTCTGGGAATATTCCACCGCTGAGAAACTTGAACTGGATAGGAAATGCATCATTCAGCATAGCTGCTTGCCAGGTTGCCATAGCAACATAATAAGTTTTTAAAGGATGCCATGGTTTTGTCAGAAAGCAGCAAGGTTATTAAAATCTCAGCCTGCTTATGAACGACTTTGGTATGACAGATTATTATTATTATGATTATTATTATTACTGTTGTTGTTGTGTACTACTGTGTTATCGGTTCAGCCATTTCCATGGGTCTCCTTCATAATTTTTGTCTACCACCTCACCATTTTGGTGATGGCCAGCATGACAAAGGTTAATGAAACCCTGAAATACATAAATGTACTCAAAAGCCTTGAAACACGTGTGTATGTTCACGTTTTAGACAGGGCTAATATATGCATTTACAAATGAGCTTGTAATTATAGTAGCCTTTAAAGGGTAAGTACCTCCTAGACCACTTTTTTTTTTTGCTGTAAAGGCGTTTGTATACCTACTTTACAATGAAACTTATTCATCCATTCCGTTATTTCAACAATTCTGAAATAATATTCTATATCATAAGAAACTGGTAGAAAAGTGTCTTTGTGCTGCCCTCTAACGGTTGAAATTTCCTTTCTGTTCCCCACACTACCCCCCGCCCCAATCGTGATGTCAGAATACCTCTTTGGAGGTACCTCTACGTCATATGGATCATTGTTGTTGCCCACAACGAAAACAACGGCACCTGATTGGTTAGACGCAATACGTTCCTTTCGTTTCGGCTCCACGTGGCGTCCTGTTCATAAACTCTCTTATTCCACCTAAATAGTCCACTAAAATACTGTAGGGAATATTCATTTAATTAATACACGAGGCACCAAAATGTAGCGACCAGGTACGAATCTGATAGCAGTGAGCAAGATGATCAGTAACATGATCTCTCAATCATCAGAGTCCGTACACGGGGCACCAAAAATGTAGGGGACATACCTCTATTTATACACGGGGCGTCACTTATGTACTGCGATACGCCACTACCATCCTTATACAACTGGTGGCATGGTTTTGTATAATAAATCAGTCTCATAAAATTTATATATTATTCTCAAAAGAGAATATACTAACTAAAAATGGGTAACTTGAATTAATAATTAAATTAATTACCAATAAAATTACACATTAATAATTGTCTTAGCAAAATCACAATATCATGTACTCAGTTGATACCGAATTAATATAAATGATCCAGCTAGAAGGTGAAGGCATTTTGGGGAATCCCTGCGATTAGCATTGGCTGATTCAGTTCAACACAAGAACAACATTAATACAGGCAATCTTGGATAAATGTAATAGTTTATTGAACACAAAGTACCAAACAGAGCAAGGCACGATTCACTACTATACTGTACAACAAACTGTGTGTGTGTGTGTGTGTGTGTGTGTCGCGCTGGGCATGTGTGGAATTTCCATGTTCTCCTACGTGTGGGGGTTGCCACGGACACGTGTTCAGTGAGAACAAAGAAACTAAGATGGACGGAGGTTTGAATCTAGCTTTTGCTGGAGCTAGCTAATGGCGGCGCATGGGCCATACCATACACATAATGGATAGCCGTAAGCTTAAATGCGTGTGCTTTGAGATCAGCGTGCAGTGTTAATATTACGGCTGGTTAGTGTTTAAAGATAGATCGCATGCAAGATACGATCTGTGCGTGGATGCATTAAACCTAACGCAGCGTGGTGGATGGCATAAAACCATCCAAAGTAAAACGGTAACAAAACTTTTACAGAACACACATTAACCTTTCAATAGCAGTTACATACATCCAGTCACAAACATGTTTCTTTTGCTAACTAATATGCTATTGCCCATGTTACAGCCTTACTTGAATTAAAGTCCGTTAAATAGGTTCCTCCGTTGGATCGCACACTCACAGTGAAAAGGGGAAATCTGGTCGCCCTGATTCTGTTGTGGCGAGTTCGCAGGGGTTGTGGAAGAGAGGGGAAACGTCCGCCTCATCTTGGGTCCCTGGAACAGCTTTCTTTCGTCGTTCTTACGGGATAATGGAACCGGTCGCATTATCTCTCCCGAACTATGCAGCACCATCCTACTGCAGACCGCTTGCCTCTTTGGGGACTTACTGGCGGTGCTCTGCTACAGGATCAGTGGCTGCGTGGTCCGCTTGCTGGTTCTTCTTGACCACCGGGTGCTCGCGTTGCCTCCTTGCGTCTCGTCCCCGGTCCTCCGTGGCCGATAGCCGGGGGTAGATGAGCCCGCCTCGCTCGGTTGGGTCGGCGCCAAGGGCTGCCGATGCTTCCTGTAGAGCGAGGGCTCGGACCCCGGGCGTGCTCCAGGCCTCACGGGCCCAGAGACGAGACACGTTCAGCGGAAAACTGGCCCAGAAGAAAACTGCGGGAAGAACTGGTAAGAACTGGCTGTGTTGCTCCTATTATAAACTTTTATTGCCAGTCGCGCATTCCGCTGCGTAGTATCACGTTACAGTGCGGAAATCACAACTGGTGCAATGTCCTACGTCACTTCCAACGTGGAGGAGGAGCCTCCTGTGGACTGTATGGAATTGTAGTTCCTATTGTCCCTACATATCCCCCTTTTGGTGTCAGGGTTCCACTTCTGGTGTAATCCCTGAGACCACATGAGGTCAGCAAAGTCCACAGTCAAAATAGTAAATTTAACAGTTCATATGGGCATGTAACATCTGGGCAGTTCATATTGGATGTTAGCATTTTTTTTTTTTTTAGCATATTCATACTGGCTGTACACATTCTGGGCATAGCGTTGGTACAAACTAAACTTCACTAAGCAGGAACATGTCATAATAGTTATACAGACAAGGTCGAAAAACAAAATATGACAGTAGCAAAAGATGGACAGTAGCACCAAACAAAACACCAATGAATGCACGTCTATTGATCAGGGTTAGTGAGGCAACAGAATGTTAGTAGGCCGGTGAGTGTTATAAATGTTCATTACAAGTTGTGGAAAGCATGCGTTTTAGGATGCTATTGTTGTTAGCGATCCTGGGTTACCTGTCATGCACCCCCCATTCCTTTTGCTCACGTGAGTGTGCAGAATTATGGGAGATACATGACTTTGCCAGACGTTCCGGTCTTGGGACGTCTGTTTGCAGATAATTGTTACCCCGCCCTTTGGTTGCGTTGCAATGCAAAGGGTGGTCTAAAGTCGGGGAAGAAATATTTTTGTCTGCGTCGATCACCCAGACTAAACGCAAGCTGAGTTAGGGAAGTAACAGCAGCTAGACGGTACAAAGCTTTTTGGTTCCAAATTCACACAAGCTGTAATACGTGGTAGTGACAGCTAGGCGGTAGAGAACTTTATGTTTAAGAATTGGAGCTAGCTGGAACACATGGTAGTAGCAGCTAGGCAGTAACACACTTATTGTTCTCCTACAGCTTCAAAGGTTACTGGGGCTTCGCAGGGCCAGTAACATGCAATTGCTTAATTAAACAGGTGGTTGAATTAATGCGGTTAATTCTCCCAGCTGGACTAGCATTGAATATCCCGGTATTAAAATGCCTCTGCAATGCAGGAGAAACTTTTGTTTTCTATTGGCTGTAGGACATAGAATCAAAGGACTGGGGCAGCAGTAGCAGCAACTTATGAATCAGGATTAGTAACACTATTAATGGTGTATAGGTGTTAATATAAAAGTGATGGTTATCCACGCATTGATCTCGCACTAGCTTGTTAGCTAGGTATGATTTTAAATAGATTCACACAATAACCACAACACTTCATAAACCTAATTAGTTTACATCTGCTCTGTAGCAGGCTCAATTGATTTTGGCGCCACCCGGTGGTGGGGCTTGGAATTGTTCTACACATTCCAGTATGAAAAAGAGTCAGCCATACTAATCGATCTCATAGGGAAAAACCAGTTGAAAAGTAGTTATAAAGGTGGAGGAAGTAAACGTGTACTTAATACCCCTTTACGTCCTTTAGTCAGTAGAACCAGGTTTATTAAACCAGGCCGTTTCAGTCTTGACTATACTCGGACGGGTACCAATTATGTATTTAATCAATACCCCCTTTACGTCCTTTAGTCAGTAGAACCAGGTTCATTAAACCAGGCCGTTTCAGTCTTGACTATACTCAGACGGGTACCAATTATGTATTTAATCAATATCCCCTTTACGTTCTTTAGTCAGTAGAACCAGGTCCATTAAACCAGGCCGTTTCAGTCTTGACTATACTTGGACGGGTACCAACTATGTATTTAATTAATACTCCCTTTACGTCCTTTAGTCAGTAGAACCAGGTTCATTAAACCAGGCCGTTTCAGTCTTGACTATCCTCGGACGGGGCACCATAAATGTAGGGAATATTCATTTAATTAATACACGAGGCACCAAAATGTAGCGACCAGGTACGAGTCTGATAGCAGTGAGCAAGATGATCAGTAACATGATCTCTCAATGATCAGAGTCCGTACGCGGGGCACCAAAAATGTAGGGGACATACCTGTATTTATACACGGGGCGTCACTTATGTACTGCGATACGCCACTACCATCCTTATACAACTGGTGGCATGGTTTTGTATAATAAATCAGTCTCATAAAATTTATATATTATTCTCAAAAGAGAATATACTAACTAAAAATGGGTAACTTGAATTAATAATTAAATTAATTACCAATAAAATTACACATTAATAATTGTCTTAGCAAAATCACAATATCATGTACTCAGTTGATACCGAATTAATATAAATGATCCAGCTAGAAGGTGAAGGCATTTTGGCACTTCCAACGTGGAGGAGGAGCCTCCTGTGGACTGTATGGAAATGTAGTTCCTATTTCCCTACAATACGTTTCTAAAAGGTGAGAAATAGGACATGCAGTTGCTGAATCTTGAATCATATTTGATCTGCAATGTCTAGTTTAACAGTTTGATCCGAGTTATACGAAATAATTTGTACATTGTACATTCATTTATGCAAATGACGATTGGACACAGCTCCTCCGCCCCCACCTCTCTCCCTCGCTCACCCCACAAAGAACTGAAGAAGAAGCTGTATCATTCAGAAATTTGCTACAGAATACATTTATTTCAGAATAGTCACATACAGTATATATATAATAACCATAACATACGCCGCCTAATGTATTTAAATACGTTTAAAAAAGAACGTACGAAAGCGCGTGTGTATTCACACAAGTACAGCAACGTATTTCAGCCCTAAGTGCGAGGGGTGGTCGCTGCGGAAATGTCGACTGTACGGGACTTTGGCGAAATATAACAAGATAAACTCTTCAGGGTTCATCACAAAACAGCTGTAGCTGAATATACTGGTAAGTACTTGGTTTCTTAAACATATTTATACGAGAGATTTTGGAGAAAAAAATGTGTTGTCTTCTAAACCGAAAGTGCATCAGGTACTGTACATAGTACAGTAAGCAAGGGAAAACGGCGATTGCTCATTTGTACAACGTTTTAAAAAAATATTATTGTTTCTATACGTGAACATGATTTTCTTAGCGTGTATAAACGGTGCATTTTATGCATTTTACAGTCTGTGGCTGTAGCCAGAGGAGGGTCGTAAGTGCTTTGGGCTATTAATAACGCCCTCCTAATTTATTGCACTGCAGTGTAACTGGAGAAGCTGAGGTTTTCGCAAGAGGCTACCCTTTTAAAAAATACTGCGTCAAAATTTACGGGGTTTTCTTAAAGCTGTAGTTTATATTTTCAGATGAACATGAATACTGTAATTGAGACGCATGCGTCTCAACCACTAAGGGTGAAGTTTATAGAGTTAACAGCCCCCTGCACCTCCTCATCCGCACCTCCTCATCACAGTCTGATATTGACTTGACTGCTTCACAAAATCCTCGTTCCTCCCTGGCAGTTAAAGACCGAGAGAGGCTCCTTCTCATCCTAATGATCATGATGCCCTATTTACTAGCGAATGGGCGTGGAAAGTTCGCACCTCATGAAAGATTAATGGATGCCTTCTGTCTATTAAAAAACAAACAATCCTGTATATACTTATTAATGCATAAATCACCATCAGCACCAATGGTGTTGCAGACCAACATAAAATATTTTTCACTGAGAACCTTAATCAGGTAATAAGATTTGTTTTACAATGACGGAGTTAAAATGTCTTGACAAATTAAACTCACCATGGTACCATAGCTTTGCATCTATTCATCAAACTTGCTGTAATACTTGTGCTGAGGCTAGTATCACAAACAATGTTTTGGAGACGCTTTCTGTAATGTTATTTTTAAATCTACACATTCCTGTAGAACATATTATCCATAGTGAGAATAGCTGCTCTTAGCTTGCTCACTTGATTTCTTGCATAACTCAAACTTGAACACAAAGAGAAAAAATATTTTGAAAGGCTGCAGGAAGCCAATCTCAGCCCACTTGCAAATGTATAAAGGCTTTTTCAAACTCAATAAATCATCAAAACAACATATTCAAGCTGAAGTCAAACGAAACATCCAAACCCTGAAAACAGCCCAAATACAGTTTCTGAGCATGGTACATTTTTATACTTGTTTTTGAATACTTTTTGTAGGAACGATTGTGTTATGGCTGAGTACTGGACTGGACCCAAACGCAAGACTCTGAGACAGAATCAATGAAAACTCCACAAGGGAGTGTATTTATTGAGCAAAGCAAGGAATGTAGCAAGCAAATGAACAGGGAAAACTAAAGGTGACAGGCTGGAAGCGGGGTTGGCGAACTAAAGCGGGGCAGGACAGGAGACTGGGCTGGAGCGGGCAAAACAGGAAGCAGGCTGGGCGGGCTGGAACGAGGAACAAAACAAACAGGTTAAGGCAAGCAGAGTAACAACAGAATGGCCAGGGAAATTCTCAAAATGGAGCTGAGAAAACGAACTGCCGAAGAGGCTGTGAAACAGGGGAACTTAAATAGAGAGAGGACCAGGTGAGAAGGCTAATTGAATAATGAAAAGAAGTGAGGAATGTGTGCGAGAGGGAGAGTTATAGGCTGACTAATAAGGGGCAAAGACAAGGAACTAAATGGGGACCACGCCCAGCCTGCAACGAACACAGAAATGAGACGAACAGGGTAAACTGAAAAACACGACATCTAACGAAAGGAATGAGAAAACGAAGGAAACAAAAGGGAGGTGTACTGGAGGGAAACGGCGGATGTAACAGATTGCTCTAAATGGCAATGCCTTTCTCATTTAAAACACTGTCAAAGCAAACAGCTGATGGATGAACTGTACCACAGATACATATTTCTGGTAACAGTGTGGTTATCTGGGCCTTCAGCTGAGCCACAGCAGGTTGAGGCAGAAGCAGCAGAGCGAGATTAATACCCTCGTCTCAGTTCCCGTTAAAGCTCTGTGCTGCCATGGTAACCTAGCCACCAGATAGCATTCAAAGATGTCGCGGCAACATTTTGGCACAGCTACCCTGCGGTAATGTTCATAAGGCAAAGGCATCATTTTCATCATAACAGTATTGAAATTTTACACTCTATCAATGTTGGCTTGGGTTCAGTATGTCGCAGGAGGGAACCTTAATTAAATAGCCTATGATGCAATGAATTGGCCAGAGTTTGGTAGAATGGCTCCTCACACACAGACACAAACACACACACACACACACACACACACACGTAAACACACACACACACACACACGCAAACATACACACACACACACACACAACATCACCGAGTGGAACTTAATAAATAAGGCTGTGGGTTCAGATTCACCTTGACCAAGATAAACCTGCAGCCTCATTAGCATTTTAATTGTGGAAAGCAACGCACAGCTGAAGCTGAGTCAGCCAGTGTGTAATGCTGACTTTGTAATGGGGCGTGACGTGTGAGGTGGGAGGAGCCAAACGCAGCAAGAGGATTCATTAAGCCCTAAGGCCACTAAGGCGGGATACCCCGCAGATATGGGAGGAGACAAGACAACGAACAACGAACACCACTACAGACGCTACTAACCGGCTCACTGTCACACGCCAAGTAGAGCGCAAGGACAGGATTCTGAAATAATACGCGCCCTGTCTCGGTAACGAGACACATAAGAACGGGCGAGTAGCGTAAAGACAAACATAAAACACAGTCAACAGACACTGCAAAATAATAAGATAGTAATAGTGGAGGCGAAAGGAACAGATCCAATGTTCCCAGGCTACTCTCAGACTCGCGGTCACACACAAACGTGTCCACAACATCGCCCAATCTTCCCTATAGGAAGACATGCGCCAAAAGACGAAACAGAACAGCAGTTCCGAACAAAATCGTCAAAAACTCCATGCAAGGAGAAAGGCACCGAAAGGAACGAACAGGACAGGCTGCGCCGGACATTTACCGGCTAGACCAAAGTGAGATTAATTGAAAATACACGCCCTGCCTCTCTATGATGAGGAATATAACGAGGCGAACAGGAACAGAGATTTAACATTCCATGGCGAGATTAATAGGCTCGCAGTCAAATGCAGAAAACAAAGGGGTAAACACCCGACACCGGAGAGAGAAACATTTTACAGGTGAGCCGACGGAGCACCGTCGTCCCATAACTTTACTATCCAAATAGACTAACGCAAGCTTAATTGAAACAACTGCCCTAGCCTCTCAGTAAAAGAATATGTAACGAAGCGAAGGAACAGAGAGCTAACGTTCCCATGCTACACGCAGTCACACACAAACATGTCCACAACCTCGCCCAAACTCCACACAAGGAGAAACATACCCGGAAAACTAACAGAACAATAGTTCCGAACAAAATCGTCCCGTAGGTAAAAAGGACGGAGGACAGCTGCAACAAAGACCAACGCAAAAATAGCACGACAGCCTCTCAATATAAATAAAAACCCTGACTCACAACAAAAAGGAGCGTAGTCCACGAGAAGGAGACAAAACAGGGAATACGTACCAAAAGCTACTAACCGGCTCACAGTAACACGGAAATGAGTAGAAGCTAAAACGCCTGGTCTCTCAGTAAGAAAACCAAACAGAGGCGAAATAGAGCAGAGATCTGCGGTCCCATACTTCTACAAGATAAGTAACCAAAGAGCCAGCAAGAATAAAGCCCTGCCTCAGCAACGAGACGTTAACACAGGCGAGTAGCATGAAAGGTACAAATAGCACATACCAAATAAATAAAACCCTAAAGTCAGTACGATAAAAATGCCCTGTCTCTTAGCAAGAACCTACTACACCGATACAAACAAACAAATACTCCTCTCGCTTCCACGGAAGAAAGCAGACAGGGAGAGGAGAAAGACACAGAAACAGGGTTAAAAACCATGACAGACTTAGGATGGAAAATAAGAGAATACTGAAGCCATTTTCATTTCATACACAGGAATTATATGCAGAAATAAATAATATTACAGACTGATCATTACAAAGGAACTGGGGATAATTAGCAAATAATCACATATAATAGGTAGCTGATGAGGAAGTAGGCATAGAAAGGACAGTTAATGTCTAACTCTAAACTAAAGGATTAGAATGGGCAGTTGATGTCTAACTCTAAGATACAGGTTTGAAATGGGCTGTTTATGTCTAATTCTAAGATAAAGGATTAGAATGGGTGGTTGATGTCTAATTCTTAAGATAAAGGATTAGAATGGTTGGTTGATGACTAACTCTAAGATAAAGGATTATAATGGAAAGTCTATGTCTAACTCTGAGGTAAATCATAAGAATGGGCAGTTGATGTGTAACTATAAACGAAAGGATTAGAATGAGCAGTTTATGTCTAACTCTAAAATAAAGGATTAGAATGAGCAGTTTATGTCTAACTCTAAGGTAAATTATAAGAATGGGCAGTTGATGTCTAACTCTAAACTAAAAGATTAGAATGAGCAGTTTATGTCTAACTCTAAAGGGCCGTTCACACTACGACGATAACTATAAAAAACTAACTATAACTATAACGATGGAAAATTTCTCACACGTCCACACTACAACTTTTTATCGTTCCTAATTTCCCGCGAATTAAAACAACGCAAAAATGGATAACGAAGAGCTGACAGACATCGTCCTCATTTACGCTTTAGGCATAAATAGGCATCGAAAAAAAAGTTGGGACAGTATGTAAAATGCACAAGCTTTATAAATATACAATAATTCTGAATTTGATATTCACATTTTGGAATGTGTTGCAGGCATCAAATTCAGAATTATTGTATAGCCTATTTATAAAGTTGATATGGTAAAACATTAAATATATTTTCTTTGTACTGTTTTCAATTAAATATATGTAAAAGAGAATGTACAAATGTTTTCTGCTTTTATGTGCATTTTGCATACTGTCCCAACTTTTTGGGAATTGGGGTTTGTAGCCTACATAAAAAATTTGCATTGAATAGTACATGTTCTAAATACACGTTTTGAACGACTTGCTTTCTCGTAACAACAACTTGAATCATTTAACACCACGGTCACTGAATAGATGATGCGTCCCAATACTCGAAAAACCTCCTTTCCTCCACTCGTCTCGTACCCAGAAGTGTGCAAAACAGTCTATACGTTTCAGGTACAAGTAGTTGCATATAGTCTACAATATACAATGTAGCCTAACTTTTTATTAACATTGTTCAATTTTAATTTACTTTTTATATGTCTCTGTATTTTGTTTTTTATTGTTGTGAAGCACTTTGGGCTGCATTTTATGTATGAAAGGTGCTATACAAATAAAGTTTATTATTATTATTATTATTACGTGACATTGCGGTTTGCGTCGAGACATTAATTAATATGCAAGTAATACGTAATCAGCAACATTTGATTAGGACAGAAAGATTCGTTTTCGGGGCATGGTTTCGAGGAGGTGGTAGTAGAAGAAAGGATGCCTTTTTCGAGTATTGAGACGCACCCGGTATTTCCAAGTTGGAAACTTAAACTGTAGTTCGTAAGTTATTTACCATCTCTCCCACATGACGTGAACGCAGCATCAGTCTGGTGAATGACTCACTGACAGACAGCAAATCCCTCAATCTCATCTCTCAACTGCCAAGCTAGATGCATATAACCTACAGCCATTGCACAGCTCCTACTTTTCCCACACACACCCTCGCACTCCTACTAGCTAGCAGCTAGCTAACGTTAGCTAGTTCGTTCGCTGCTGTGGCTTTGTCACAGGTAACTGTGTTACTTACCACTCAAGCCAAACTTCTCCCCAATCGCTGCCCAGATGTCCTCCTTTCATCTTCTTTTGTTTGTAGTCTGGGTGATTTAGATTATACAACACTGGGTTCTTCTCTACAGCTTGTATTAGTTGCTCCTCCATAACGAACAGACAAACTAGTCTTGTCCCGCACTTTTTTAAACTTCAACAGAATGTGATTTTTGATTGGCTGGAAATTGTCTATCGTTTTACAGCGTCATGAAAAATCGCTCTGGGAGTGATCGCAACGATAGGAATATTTATCGTTCTGGCTGGTTTTATAGTTGTCGTTGTAGTGTGGACACATCCATTCACTTTGCTTTGAACGATTTACATTTTTTTTTATAGTTATCGTTATCGTTATAGTTATCGTCGTAGTGTGAACGGCCCTTAAGATAAAGGATTAGAATGGACGGTTGATGTCAAACTCTAAACTAAAGGATTAGAATGAGTAATTGATGTTTAACTCTCAGATAAAGGATTAGAATGGGCAGTTTATGTCTAACTCTAAGATAAAGGATGATATTTCCAGCAGGCAGTTGAACTTGCTCACTGAACAGGCAGCTAATTTCTAGCCACAGTACAACTAACCTGAGATTTCAAGCCAACCAATGCAGCCAAGATTACGTTTACACATTTAAATACTCCAGTCCGGACTCCTGGCAGCTACTGTATATATGGCTTCTACTGCTGAAGACTGCTTTAGAAACCATTCTATAAATTTGTAATGCAACAATATAATGTGCATATCAGGTTTCATTATTTGTTGTCACCAATCCTGCATGTTAACATACTTGGAAAAATTAGGCTGGGACAAGGTGACACTCATCATTTGATTTGGTTCATCTGTGCACCTGACAATAAGCAAAAAGCCTCCAAAACAAGACCAGAAGCTTAAAAGTAACAGTACGTACACTATGACTAGCAATTAATTTATTTTGAACACATTTCATTCCGCAGGCTAGGTTGAAAATGGAGGTCTAGTTCTGAAATGAAATTGGGGGGAAAATATTTAGCAAAGAACAGAATTGCAGCCAGTTATGTGTAATAATTTGTTATGTGTAACCCAATTTGCAAGCACATTGCATTCAGTTTGAATGAGTGGCACACAATACTGCCCAGAGGCTGTGAGTCACAAAATGTTGCCAGGAAAGGTCTTTGTGTACTGACAAATTTCTGAAAGTGAAGAGGACCGATTTTAAAAAGGAGAATACTATGGAGAAAACTATTACAGAATTATGCAATATTGAATCTATCTTCCTTTAAGTTTTCCATTCCATAAAACAAACGTGCATCTGAATATACTTCCATATTGGTGCAAGAGATAATGCTGATAATGTTGACCTTACAGGTTCTGTAGTGTAGGACTGCCCGTTTTTGCCAATTGCTGTCACAGGCAAGCAGCTTTTGTTATCGCAGGGGAATATCACTTGATCTTGTTTTCAAAATGAAGCCAGAGGACTGATTTGCCATGACCTAATGAAAGCAGGCTGTGATGTGGCTGGGTCGGAGGACCAGACGCGACCGTGAGGGGATCACAAAGTACTCCAGTACCACAAAAAGGGGCCAGCATTTAGAACTCCGCGAACGGAGCAGAGAAAAATAAACAGAAAGGGAAAATAACTCCCGGCGTACAGCCAAAGTATAGCAACCCAGAAAAGTGGGCGAAAGGCTCGCAGACTCGAGCAGGAAAATAGGAGAAAAGGAAAGGCCTCTAGCTCAATAAACGAATAAGCAATAATAAAGAGGCAAGAACGAGAAAATGTAACAAAGGTTACTGCCTCAGAGAGGACAGGGAAAAAACCAAGGTAAGAAACAGAAAGTGCAAACGCAAACACAAACTCCTAAAAAAGAATATCTAACGCGCACCTACAGGCAAGTCCCGCGTTACTTTTTAGCAAGGCATAAAAGCAAAGTGGTCGCCTGAACCTATACCTGTTACCGGCTTTACGTGGCTAAGTAAGACACAAAAGAAACGAACCAGGAAGTCGCTGCGCTTAAATAACTAGCAGACGCTAACACAGGTGAAACAAATGAGTGTTGGTAGGCGGAAAAACATGGCAGAAACGCTGTCCCACGCACCCGAAAGGAAACATCCGCAGAACAGAAACAGCAAGCTGCAAAACCATGACACAGACGGCGATGTTACAATTTCTCTCTGCTGAATTTTCTGAAGCCCGACTGTGCTTTACATTTCCATGTCCTTTCCATAACGGCCTCTTCATATGGGGAGGAGGTCTTGTTTAATTTCAACCCTAGTTCAGAAGATTTGACAATATCGAATTGTATATGCAGAATTTGTATTGGAATTGCTTCACCATCAGTTGATAGATACTCTGCTGTGGATATCTGGTGAGAGAAACATATTGTAGACTTGGCATTCATGCTATTAATAAGACACAGGTAGATTCAGCTGGGTTTATTCAGCTTATAGTTTGTTAAAATCTGTTCCTCCACAAAATGTGGGACAGCTGTCTTAGTGAATGTTAATGAGTGCTCAAATGAATGGCCTCAGACCCTACAGCACTAAAATAAACAGCAAATTAATCTTAATTGAGTTTAATACAAACATGTTCAAAAAATGAACAAAAGCACTAATAAACATATACAGTGCCCTCCACTATTATTGGCACCCCTGGTAAAGATGAGTAAAAAGGGTTATAAAAAATGCACTGTTTGGTGAATTAGCTTAATCTCACACTGAAAAATGAGAAAAATCCAACCTTTAATTGAAGTAAATTTATTATGAGGAAAAAAAAATTCCTCATCAAGAAATGATTATTTTTTTAACAAAACCACGTGCCGCAATTATTAGCACCCCTGCATTTATATATAGAATAAAGTAATCATTTTTAATATTTGGTCGCATATCCTTTGAATGCCTGATGTCTGTGACCCAACAGCATCAATAGACTCTTGATATTGATTATCTTTGTTACGACCCCGGAAGTGGCCTGGACCCAAATGCACGACTCGAACACAGGAATGCCAAAACTCAATATTTTATTATGATCAGGGTAGTCCTGAGCATGGGGAGAAAGGCAAAAGGTGGTTCCAAGCCGGAACTGGATGAGCGAGACAGACAACAGAGCGCGTAGCTCTAATAAATTATGCTTCGACCAAACTCCTGAAGCATAGGGAGAACATGAATGACAGACAGTCCAGGTATGATGCTGTGGGGGAGCAGTGGGAGCAGGAGAAGCCAGGGAAGGTTATGGAGACGGACAACCGGTTAGGTGGAGCAGGGGATGAGCGGGAGCAGGAGCGGTAGAGCAGGACAGTGGAGCGGGGTCCGGGCAGGATGCAGGCGTTGCAGCAGGGCAGCGGCAGTAGCGGCACAGCAACAGCAGGGCGGCAGCAGCGACAGCAGAGGCAGGAGCGACAGCACATCAGCAGCACCGCAACACTGGCAGTAAGCGAGCACTGCCGCAGAGTGGAGGAACATGAGCCCAGGCTGCATGCACACACGTCAGGTGGGAGGCAGGGAAACCGCAACACAGGCAGGGATAACAGATGACTGCAGGCTGGCAGACTGAAGCAGACAGAATTAGTATAGCGAGACGGGACAATGAACAGCGGGAAATGCTGTTCCAGACTGGAGCAGACTTTGACTAGGCAGAATAGCAGGGTGAGTAAACGCCGGCACAGAACAAGACTTCAGAGTAACAAACTAGACTAGGACTTAGGATCAGAGGTTTCAGACAATGAGCATTAACGAACTGGCACAGGACAGAGAACACCGGGTGACTAAATGCAAACATTTAATTTCTTATCAATTAGGTGCCACGTGCGAATGTATGCGAGAGTGATTAACAGAGTGTGGAATGCATGCGAAACGGGGAAATGGGATAGGCTGAGATAAGTGAAGTGAAACAGAGTGACACAAATAGGAAACCACGCCCAACCTGCAGCACAGGGGGAAAACGGACTATGGAGAGGCAAACACGAAACAGGGGGAAAGGGAAAACACGGGGAACAATAGGACGGGAGTGAGAACATTACAACCTTGACTTTATTTTATATAGAAATGCAGGATGCCAATAATTGTGGCACAAGTGGTTTTGTTAAAGAACTTTTCCCTGTACTAGGCCAGCATATGTTAAAAATCATTAACACATCCTTAGTAGCAGGATATGTACCAGAGTCACTAAAAATGGTGGCTATTAAGCCATTACTGAAGAAACCAATCCTCAAACCTGACAAACTGGAAAACTATAGACCCATTTCAAATCTTCCATTTTTACCAAAAATACTAGAGAAAGCTGTTGCGAAGCTAACTTAGCTCAAACCATATCCATGAAATATTCCAGTCAGGATTT
Organism: Synaphobranchus kaupii; assembly: GCA_029718625.1. Lineage (NCBI taxonomy): Eukaryota > Metazoa > Chordata > Actinopteri > Anguilliformes > Synaphobranchidae > Synaphobranchus > Synaphobranchus kaupii. The sequence goes on from CM056384.1 coordinate 7,792,873, forward strand.
AGACCCTACCATAGCACTAAAATTGTCATGGTTTCTGGCAGCCTGCTGTTGTTTCTGCGGTCGTTCTTTCTTTTGGCGACGTCGGGGCAATCTATCGGATTTTTCCGCCTCCGTTTCGGTGTTTGAATCTCGCCCGGCAACTATTCCTTTCACCTGTTTTGGATTTTCTGCCGGTTATAAATAGCCCAGGACTTCCGCTTTTCTGATGCTTCGATATTGACTTTGCTATTTTACAATCGGAGTCGGTAAGGTAAAGGATAGCGGTCTCAACGTTTCTGGTTGTTACAATTAAGAAATGTAGGCAGTGGCGTAGCGGAGGCCCCCGCACCCCCCGCGGTGCGGGGGAGCCCCGGAGCTTAGGAGGCCCCGCCCCCACTAGATTTTTTTTCTTTACATTGTAGGCTATCCTCTTAGATTTCGTAACGGGAACAGGGCGCAGAGGGCGGGGCCCCTTCCCTTCTATGTTGCTAGGCACCCCGTCATGTGTATCATTCTAATAATTATTTGCTCACCTGCAATAGGGCTAGCCGGCTGATAACTAATGCTCATTGGCAGGCTGGGCAGCGTTCAAAACAAAGCGGGAAGCGTTGCTAATTTAACGTTCATTAGTTGCGTTGCCGAACTTGCCGGTAAAAATGAAAAATGAAGCGCAAATACCCAAGAAAACAGAAAAACAAGATGAGAGCGAAAGCCGAACAGGAGAGGGAAAAGCTACCAAAAATAACATCATTGTTCCAGCAGGCAGCAAAAGTAGACTAACGTTACTGCAGATGCATCGGCAGTAAGCTCCCCACCGCTAGCAACCCCCCGGTCAGCTCCGAGTCCAGGCAGACAGCAGACAGACAGCCCAGCAGCCCCGTTACAGCCGAGCCAGCTAGCCGTGCCTCACGCTTCGAGACAGGTTAGAATAATAGAAAGTTTTATTCGCCATAACCAGTACAAGTAGGCTACAGGTTACATTGGAATTGGAATCGAATCAGTTCCTTTTTTCAGGTAAAAATTAACATAGAGAATACGATCGCACATACAGCTCCACTAGTACGCATACTAGTAATAAACCAACGTCATTCAAACACTGCTACAACCGGACTGTACACTAGTTCAAAAACTTCACATAGCTAGCTACCTAGCTTGTCAGCTAACAACGGTCATGTTTTACGTTTAGCTAGTTAGCTTAGCAAGCTTGCTTCCTAAACCGTTCCTGTTTTGAAGCGTAATGCAACCAAAATAACTGCCGACTCTCGTACTCGTCCAAGTCAGGAATACAAGGCTATATACTTTTTGCATTTGACAGATCTTACCAGCTGTAACTCCTGTCTCCTGACTGCAGCCTCTACTATGTAGTATAGGATGTGTTTTGTTTGTTTGTTTTTTGTAGGCTACTTTTCTTTTATACAGAATGTTATGTTATGTGAACCGTTCCGTTGTGTGAACTCAAATGATAGGCTATAACGAATGTTCTACAATACCTTCATGTTATAAAAAATACAAAGCCACTTGTTTGTATTTGTCAATGATGCCCATGGACGGCGCTACACCGGGGCAAGGGTGGGCTATTAGCCCCGTCACAAATTTGCTTAGTCCCGGTTTAGCCCCCCCCCAGGCATTTTAATAACATTTTTATAATTATAATAAAAATATATATATAAAAGTAAATCAACAATTCTAATCCCTTTCTGATATTCACCCTGGCTATGCAGTAGTGTTGTGTCGTTCGCGAACGATTCGTTCAAAAGACCGAATCTTTTGGGTGAACGAACTGAACTGAATCACTTACTGAAAATATCCGTTCATTTCTCAGTTCAGTTGAGCTCTCGAACGGATCTGATCAGCAGCGAGCGTGCAGGGAGGGGGAGGGACTGCCGCGAGCGAACGTGATTCGTCCCCTGTGAACCAGTTCTGCTGTGCTGAACGAATCATTCACGGACGGGCGGGCGCCGAGCGAGGCAGCAATTACGGTAGCGCAAAGTCCGGTTGTCTGAAATCATGTGACTTCTTATAAATGTGAAAGGGCTCCAGTCTTTTGTAAATCACATGATTTATTGTAAACATGAAAAGGGTGCCATTGTTTGAATTACAGGGCGTGTCTGCCTTATTTTCAGGACACACCTTGTCCCACACCCACAAGGTGCATTCCTGAAGAAAAAAAAAAAGATTTATGGCAAGTCACTGTAATTCATGTGACTTATTTTAAATGTGGCTTCAATGGTTTAAATTTATGACTCATCATTTTCTTCTGTCCAACCTTATTTTCAGGAACGCAAATTGTGCCACACCCACTGCTCATGCACTAAAGGCGAAATGGAAAAATATAATTTATTTACATGTGAAATGATTATTCAGTGAGGTTTACATTTATATGTTATATGTCATTTAACATATATCTTATGTTATATCTCAAGCAGTTGTAAGTATCCTATAAACTAATAAGGGACATTCATTATTAACACTGTTATTTGGTTCAGTTGTGCTTAGAAAACTGTTTAAATCAATGTATTCGTTTCTTAAAATTAATACTTTATTTAACCAGGCAAGCTTATTGAGAATATTTTTTCTACAACGGGATTGTATTGCAAAAAGATCAGTGTTACGGACTTTGATGTTATGAAGAACAATCTCCTATGATGGTTGTGATAAGCATTAAAATGTAACTTTGTTGAACCAGTTGTTGACAATAAACTGATACTGGGATATGTGCCATTTGCTTGAACTTCAAATCATGAATCAGAATGAAACTGAAAGCCAAATTCTATCCTCCCACCTTCTTGCTGCCGTCAGAATGAGGCCAGATATGAACAGTTTGTATCAGCCTGCCAAGTGGCAAATTGAAGTGATAGTGCAACTTAAAGGGTAAGTTCGCTATTTTGGACCTTGGACCCTATTTGCGGTCCGTCTTCCATGAACCTGACCCATGAAGTCAATTTTTTCGCTGATCGGTCCAGTATTGAGTTCGGTACAGATTTCCTGTAGGCTCTCACTGGGCTACAATGGAAGTGAACGGGGCAATCAGAAATGTTCGATAAATGTGCTTTCATGTACAATAAATGAGACGGGAAGCTCAGGGTGTATTGTTACCGGTCTCAGTATGCTCTCCTGTGAAATGTATCTCAATCCGAACATTTTTACGTGCTTGGCATGGCTTGGAAGTAAGCATTTCTCTGTTGCTTGTTTTCGCTGCTCCCGCGGAGTACTATGTGTCGGGGGTAGGGGAGCGGGAAGGTGTGCCGGCCATTTACGAAACTATCTAGCTGAGCAGTCTGCGTTTGTTTACCTGCAGCAACGTAGGCTACAATTTCCACAAAAAAACTTGGATGATGGATTACTATAATGATTACGAAGACGAAGAATTCGATTTTGACTTTGACGTTACTGGCTACAGATTTGAGCCAGAATACACGGACACGGAACTACAAGAGATGGATGATAAGAGAGCAAGAGAAGAGAGAGAGGCTGAAGTTGCGCAGGTAATGTTATCCGAAGTCGCTGCCGAGGCTAGACCAAGAATTTCGGGGGACTTTTGGTGTTCTTGCAAGAGGTGCAAGCAGATGCCCAGAGAGGAGGAAAGTTTGTGTTGTAGGGAGTGGGATCTGTTGCTACCGAATGCCATTGAAAACCTGGATGTATCCGTGGATGACACTGGATCATCTCCATTGATTACCATTACACTATGACTGCCAACAGATATGTGATAGATGAGAACTTTGGACAGGACACCATGCGTCAAGCATTTGTAAATAAAACATTATAGAATTGTAAAAAGTTATAGTTGATGAACGTTTCCGACAGTTTTGTTACAAGAAAACAACTTATGTCAAGCTCGGATTTTGTTAGTTGGTATTGAGTGCTGGGTCAGAGGACGCGCTCAAAAAAAATAAAAATGTTAGTAACGTTATAGCTAAATATAACTTACCTCCGCTCCGGTGCTTGATAGTGCTGCAGGTCCGACACGAGGAACAGTGTTCTTTAGAAACCAGTGTTTTGCTTCTGATTTGCGGTTAAAGAAATCAGTAGCGTCGAAATGCGCTCCACAAACTCGTGAGTCTGCCAAACGGAGTTGATTGACTGGAGTGTTTATGTCGATCCGTAAGACAACCAGCCAAAGTCTCAATCTTTCTGGGTCAGAGAACGGAAGCCTGTGAAAACTGGTATTTGAGCGTCCAGACATTTTATTCCCACAACCGGGGACTGCACATTTGCGCACCATTGCTGTGATGAATTATTACAAATGATGATTACAAAAACTGCGTTACAAATATTTCTGCTGTAGGCTACTAGCTAGTAAACTCCAACGGGAGGTCAGGATTTGTGATCAACTGCTTTTCAAGCGCCCCCCCCCCCCCCCCCCTCTCTACAACGTAGCTAGACTGCGGAAGTTTACAGTGCGAGGTAGTGCGGTCGGAGAAATAGTTCTGTTTCAAATGGAACTGTTGTTTCAACGTTCGGTTTGCGTTTGCGATAGCCTACATTTCACAGGAGAGCATACTGAGACCGTAAGAATACACACTGAGCTATAAAAGCACATTTATCGTTGTTTTTCCATAACATTTCTGATTGCCCCGTTCACTTCCATTGTAGCCCAGTGAGAGCCTACAGGAAATCTGTACCGAACTCAATACTGGACCGATCAGCGAAAAAATGGACTTCATGGGTCAGGTTCATGGAAGACGGACCGCAAATAGGGTCCAAGGTCCAAAATAGCGAACTTACCCTTTAAGAACTGAGGAAGAACGCAATTAACTCTTGTATCCAAACCAAGAGGAGCTCGTGATTTGTAAAATGTAACTTTTTGCAACAAAAAAAGTCTTTTTGCATTCATGTAACTGAGAAATAAGATTTATCAATGTAATAGGCCTGATTTAACAATTTAGTAGGCTACTTTTGACTAAGATATAGCCTATGTGTGATGGATTTTTTCTTAATCATAGAATTTAAATAGTTTAAACGACTACCTAGAATGAATTCAAAATGTGGTCCGTAGCTAAACGCACTGTTTTACATTATTACCATTTATCTTTCATTTCATAATGCTAATCAACGATAGCCTAGGCTACACGATTAAATCCAGTACCGGAAAAGAATGCATGTACAACGATTAGCCTAAATTGGCCTACAAATAGCCTACTGACAGACACAATGTTTTTATTTTATTTTAATACCTATTATGGCAATTATAATAAAGTAAATAAACTGCTGCACGCGCACAAACACAAATCATGACAAAGTTCCAAAGTATCAGTTCAGTCACGCAAGTACGTTTTAGAATAACCTTAATAATACTCTTGAGAAGATGAAACCGCTGTCGTAAGTCGGGTGTAACACACATCGTCCATGAATCGTTTCCCTGTGAGAAAAAAATAAAGGTAGGCACTATAATAAAAAAAGGTAATCTGTACCTATTCATAACGTGGCTGGAAAGTTGTTGTGTTAGTTTGGTACAGTTCTTTCTTTTTTAAAGTTTTTATTTTTATGGCTTTTCAGCTTTATTAGACAGCACAGTGTAGAGAGACGAGAAGAGAGAGAGGGAGAGACATGCGACAAACGTATAGCTACCTACCGGATTCGAACGGCCGACGTCGCGGCTCGCAATGAGCGTGGAAATTCGCAATGAAAATTCTTCCTCAGTTGGTTACATCTACATTTTTTTATTTGACTCTACTAAATTAAACCGATTCGTTTTTATTTCATCTAACCCGTGTTCATATATTAATATGGTCCGTGCAAAGACCAATCTAAAACACAATGGCCAAGAGCTTAGCGGAGTTAATTAGCTGCAGTCCTGCACATAAAGACTTGTTAAAATTATAACAACTAAAGAAATAAACTAATATTCAGGCTTTCTTAGGAGCCAAGCAGATTATGAACATAGGGTCTCATGGAAAGTAATTCACACTGAAAACACAAAGACCTTTTTGAATGTACTCTCAGTAGCAAGACAGCACATACAGAAAACAAATACGTAAATCAGTTTTACTGTTGTACTCCTGGGCTGGGTTGCACCGGTCATACGTAAGTTCGTGACTAAGTTTGCGCGTAAAGTATTTACTAGGTCCTTAGTTGCTACTAGTTAGTTTCAAACTATCGCTTTACTAAATTCGGTTGCACCACCAATACGTAAGTAATGTCTTAGCTAGTGAAAACTAGCTGCCAAATGACTAAATGTAAATGTAAAACTAAGTAATGCTTAGTTCAATACTAAGGTAAACATTGTCGCTTTATCATGACGATAACAAATCCATAACCAATCAATCAACAAGCTACAATGTAAACACGGAAATCAACTTGCATTGAGTTTAACAGGCTACGTCTATTTTGCATTCCATGGAAAAAAATAGAACATTGAACAGAATTACAATGTGTGCATGTTTATGTTTTTACGAATAAAATTCAAAATATCCTTATTTGTTTGTTTAGCCTATTTATTTATGTTACAGCCATTATGTGCTTTGAAAATATATGGAAACCTACAAGTTACATACCTAAGTTACATAACGGGAGTGTAACTTAGGTCTTATTACATGGATACATGTAATAAGAACTGGTGTAAGTCGCTCTGGATAAGATATAATGTAATGTAATGGGCGCCTTCAAACAAACCAACAACAGCATTGGTTTGAGAGCGAGGAGAGAGAGGTGTTTCGTCATGACACACGCGGATCATTTCACAATATCTCCACCTATCTCGGCGTATTAATTCTACTGGAAAAAAAAAATAAAAAATAAAATTTACCTCTCCCTTCAAACACAGGTATATGGGTCATTTATTAAATCCTACATTGTAATAGCAGTATTTTCCTCTTTCCCTTATCCCTTTCCCTTATTTCCCTAATGAATATTTATTCTGTTTTTTCTTATTATTAATATATTTTAAAATATTTTTTAATATTACAATCCTTTATTGTTCTTCAATTAGTGTGATTTTGTTTCGTAAAGTGAGCTTCTAGCATAAGCCCTGTAGGGTTTCCAACATCTCCAGCATATTTCTGTAAATGACTTTGTGCACTTGCATTTGTTCTTTATTCGTGCACATAATAAATAAATACATTAATAAATATGTGTTTTGAGAGTGTAGGATTGAGTAACATAAGGTCGCTACTCTGGTTATTATATATTGTACCGTACATGTACTTTCTTGAAGTAACGTTAAGCCTAATGCGAAAAGTACAATATTGGTAATGCTACACAAAAAAAAATAATTGCCAATTCTCATTCTTGACTGCTTCTGTAATCCATCTGCCTTGAGACAAATTAAGGCACTTGCGTCTACCTCTATAAACGGTACAGCGTATGTAGCCTATGCTATGACGTAGGCTACGGGGTGTGGGGGGTGTGTGTGTAGGGAGCTCAAGTAAATGACAAAATAACGTAAACTGATTTCTAACGTTAGCAAACCAGTGTTTCCCATAGCCTACAATACATCAGGCCTACAGAGTTCCCCACCATGTCAAAAAAATATTAAATGGAAACGTCATTGTTTGAAAAACTAATTTACTATAATTTTAAAATCAATAGAAAATGTGTTCGCATAAGCTCTCCATGTGATCCGCCTTCGGAAATGATCAACTACTGGTGTGTGGACCTCCCTAGGTAGCAACTCCAAGTGTAAACTACAGTGTTTTGATTGGCGGTAGACTAATCTCACAACATTGGCTGCTTGGCCATGCACAGATGAGTAGATTTGGAAAGCGAATAACTAACCTAAATTAGCTAAATGATCATTTTTCAATCTTCGTCATCTCGACTTCAGCTAATAAGAAGAGCTTGCCTCCAAAAAATGGTCAGGTACCGTTAAAGATCTCATATTTCTTCCATGTAGTAGCTAAATGAGGATAGGGGAGAGTGGTGACAGTGGAAGCTGTTCTGATAATACAGAAACCAATGCAAATGTTACGGAGCTTTATGGAGCACCCCTAGGAGCATAACTAACTGATATGTAAAGTTTGCGATCTTCGTTAGATAATGAAACTCCTAAATGTCCCAATCACAGAGCAGCGGTTAAACAACGACATTTTAGCCATCTTTTCTGACATAACGTTACACTGATAATTTATCCTCTCTTCTCACGTCCTTTTTAATTATTTTCCTGTGTCTTATTTTCTTTGATGTCTGACATTTTTAAGTATTCGTATTGATGAAGCCAAATGACATTTGTAATGCCATTTCAATTGACAGAATTGTACAATTCTGACTGTTGTATAGATGCTCTGCCACTTGTGCAGGCCCCCCCAGCGCACACACAAAAGCCATCCTGGGGGAAACACAGCTAACCTTAGCACCCCCATGTATTGACCTAGCCCACTCTTAGCCCAGGGAGAGAAGAGTTCCTGGCGCCGTCACTGATGATACCTGAAAAAAAAAAAAAATGTAAAAAGCTTTAAGTGGCCGCGATGTCTATCCCATGTCACTCTATTATTGATTTAGGGGAGGAGCCCCATGGTCCGACCTGCGGGGGAGCCCTGAAATATTGCGCAACGCCACTGAATGTAGGTAGTCCGTTTTAGAGTTAGGGTAAAGATTTATTTAGTCTTTTTGTTTCCTATTCTCTCTTTATCCTTTTATTAGCTAAATAAAGCTCCTTCACACCTAGATAAAGCTCCTTCACACCTAGATAAAGCTCTTTTATGAGCTAAATAAAGCTCCTTCACACCTAAAATAAAGCTCCTTCACACCTAGTTCAGCTCCTTCACACCTAGAGCTGAAGGTAACAGGTCCTATTTCAATATTGTTTCTTTCGCCCTTGTTACACAGGCTTTTTTTTAGTTTTTCTCTGACCTCCAGTTTTGCCTCTTGTGTGAGAGCATGAGGTTTCTTTTGTTGTTTTATTACTCGCGATCGCCGAGTTTTGCCCTCTTTTGGGGTTGTTTTGTGTTGGCATATGCCAGGTTTTGATTCCCATTGTTTTTGTTTCTTTTCCCCTTCTTCTTTTCCCCCTTCTCCGAACCTTACGCTCCCCCTCACAGAATATCGAAGCCAATATGGAAGGGCCAGCTACACCATGGGTTTTTGATAAAGTAACGGCCAGTCAGGGGCGCTACAGGGGTTACCCCCGAGGAGGCTATTCTCACCTTGCAAACACAACAACGCCAGTTGATGGAGCAACTCCAATATCAGGGAGAATGCCTTCAGAAATTTACGGAGAGTCTCCACAGATTCTCTGTTGCCGTCAACCCACCCCCTGTTGCACAAGCACTGACACCTCCCGTTCCCTTGCCACGTTTACTTAAAGAACCTAAGCTCCAATTACCACCCTGCTACAGTGGGGAGCCGGGGAAGGTGTCGGCCGTTTTTGACCCAGTGTTAGATTTTTTTTCAAGCACAGCCTTCCCGGTTTTCAACACCAGAATCCCGGGTGGCGTTCATTTTATCCCTATTAAATGACCAGGCGCTCGCTTGGGCTGATCCTCTAATTCGGGCCAACGCACCTATCATTCGTGATCCAGTCCAACTCATGAAGGAAATGCAGTTGGTCTTTGATCACGATGTATCCAGTGAAGAGGCAGCCATAAAACTGACTAGTTTGTGCCAGGGCACTGATACAGTGGCGGCGTTTTCTATTGCGTTTCGAGCACTGGCAGGGGAGAAACGATGGGCTGACAGTCCGCTTAGATCCTTATTTTTTAAAGCGTTAATCCTATTAAGGACGTCCTAGCCGTGCTCGATCCGCCCGCTACGTTCAGTGGCCCTGGTTACTACGGCTATACGCTTAGATAACCGCATCAGGGAGCGGTGAGCGAGAAGCGTTGTAGTGACGTTTTGGTCACTTTTATTCAGAATTAATTAAGTTCAACACTGAATTAGAATTCTATACGTCAGTAGAGCCCAACTTAGTGAAATAACGTAGACACGACAATGGGTTGGAAAAATGACATATGTTTTATTGGCTACAACTATGAATATGTGAATAATAGAAACAATAATTGATATAACATTCTATGACTTCATCTTAATCAGAGGATATGATAATTATGTGATGGCTAAATATAGAAGCTAACAAGTTCCTACCATTACAAAGGTTAGTTTGTGTTATGGGTTAATGACACGCTAAACTATATTTTGTGGTTAGCTCGTTTTATCAGTCTCATACATATACAGTTTTAACGGTTGTAAAACTATAAGGTCAGGGAAATTGTTTATGCCCGACGAAACGCGCATAGCAAAACAAAATACAAACAACAGTAGGAACCAGCAGTAAAATGACCTCAACAGGGTATTACAGGGTTTCGCCTATCAATTGATGTCAGTGCTAAATAAAATGTGTTTCAATACTTAACCGGTAACAAAGGGAAAGCCAGTCCCAATTCCGTAAGTGATGTCAGCTCGTCAGCTGGTCCAAGGTCCCCGGCAGGTGCTGGAAACGTCTTCTCCGAAGTCGGGTCGCGACAGGTTTCCAGTCAGGTCGACGTGGACGTGCACAGATCTCCACTTGGGTCCGGCCGCAAGGGAGACAGTAGAGGAACAGTTTGAAGAAATGTGTCCTCAAAACAGCTGTTGAGAATAAACCAGCTTGGTTTATTCTGTGGACGGTGGCAGGCCAACTCTGTCTCGGTGATCAGGCGAGATGCGGGTTGGGAAACGCAGAAGTCCGTCAGGGTTTCAGTGGTGCATCTGGTAGGCGTAAGACAGCGTCTTTACCATCAGAGCCGTCCGGATGCGTCTGGTCGGGGTAAGGCTGCGCCTTTCCCGTCAGAGCAAAGTTGGTAAAGTTCCATGGGTTTTTATGGTCAAAATCCCTTTGATACCAATTGGTAGATGGCTTTAGGACACCCATACAACAGATTGGCTCATTCCCTTGGAACCAACAATGAAACATAGATGGACCAGTTATTTGCAATCACCTCAGGGTGTGTGTGTGTGTGTGTGTGTGTGTGTGTGTGTGTGTGTGTGTGTGTTAAATTTGGATCTCCCCTCTCCTTCTCAACAGAGGGGGGGGGGGGGGGGGGGGGGGGGTGTTCCTACCCAAACAGGCGCCTGATTGATCAAGCAGTCTGTGTTCATCTCAGAGTCACATGAAGAATGTGTACAGGCACTCCATTGTGCCTCAGTCTGATCAGGAGTGTTAATTGTGAACGACTCCACAGGGGGGCCCAGTCTCATGATCAGAAAGCCAGAGTCGCAAAAATGTCCCTGTGTAACCATTACAGCATAGAGTCCGCCCGGTTCGTCACACTTCCGCATTGTCAGTAGGGACTCCGTCTGCTTCGCCTAATTACTTCTCTGCTGATCAGGAGGAGCCTATGCAGGTGGATGGGCTGTCCCTCCACAAATCTAAGGGGGTGAAACCACGGGAGTACTGGTGCCGTTACTGTAGGCACAAGGATCATGTAAAGGATCAGTGTCCCAAGTTGGGGGAAACGAGGGGTCTCACTAGGGAAACCGAGATCTCCAGTGAGACAAAATAATACTCGTTCTCAGACCCTTTTGCCTGTCCGGCTGCTTTGGAATGGGCGCTAGGTTGGCATAGACGCCTTTATTGATTCCGGAGCAGTCGAGTGCTTCATTGACGCTAAATGGGCTAGGGAATTAGAGGTTACGGCTCTCGAGTTAGTTGAATCTCCGTCGTATCCACTCGTTCTGGGACATTCATGGCTGAGTTTGCATGACCCTCATGTTAGTTGGGGCAGAGACAGGGATCCTATTCACCAGTGGGGTTCCCAGTGTCAACCCCACTGTCGAACCTTTATTTGTCCTTCGTCAGGCTGCATACCTGACGGTTCCGATTTCAGCTCTGATAGAGAGTGGGAGGAGGCGGAGTTTCGCTCTGATCAAGATACTCCCTCCGCCCTCACTGGGAGTGGAGAGGAGAGTCTGTCCTGGGATCACTTTGCTGAGGGGGGTTCTTTAGCAGGAGGATAGCCTTTCTTTTTCTGAGTTTGAGTGAGAGATGTCATCTGACGTTCCTTCCGAGACCCCGGAGGTGGTAGGTTTGCTCAAATTTCGCCTGCTTGCAAATGTACTAGGGGAATATTCTGACCTCGCTGAGGTTTTTAGCAAACAACGCGCCACTACGTTACCTCCTCATAGGCCGTATGACTGCGCGATTGAGTTGTACCCTGGCACGGTTCCTCCCAGGGGCTCATTGTATTCCCTGTCGGGTCCGGAAAGCACTGCTATGAGGGAGTACATTGAGGAGTCTTAGCTAACGGTTTCATCAGACCTTCCACTTCACCGGCCGGTGCTGGATTTTCTTTTGTTAAAAAAAAAGACGGAGGTCTGAGGCCCTGTATAGATTATAGGGGTTCTCAATGACATTACCGTTAAGAACAGATATCCTCTTCCACTCATGAACTCCGCATTTGAGCACTTACAGGGGGCGTCGGTCTTTTCCAAACTCGACCTTCCAATGCCTACAATCTTGTGTGCATGCATGAGGGCGATGAGTGGAAGACCGCATTTAACACACACTGACACTACGAGTACCGGGTGATGCCGTTCGGCCTCACTAGCGCCCCCTCTGTCTTCCAGGTGCTAGTGAATGACGTTCTCAGAGAGATGCTGGAGAAGTTTGTGTTCGTCTACCTCAACGATATTTCAATTTTCTCCCTGAATCTCTCTTCTCACATTTCTCCCTGAATCTCTCTTCTCACATCGGCCATGTTAGGCAGGTGTTGGAAGCACTCCTTAAGGCGCGGCTATTCATTAAAGCAGAGAAGTGCTCATTCCACACTGACTCTGTTTCTTTCTTGGGTTTCATTGTGGCAGACAGAAAAGTTCTTATGGACCCAGAGAAAGTTTCGGCAGTCAAGAACTGACCCAGTCCAGCATCAGTGAAACAGGTGCAGCGCTTTCTGGGCTTTGCTCATTTTTACCGGCGGTTCATCCGCAATTTTAGCATGGTAGTCGCACTTATCACAGCCCTTACAAAAAAAACTCATCCTCGCTGTTCCAGTGGAACTCTAGGGCTGAGGCAGCATTCACAGATCTAATAAACAGGTTTAGCTCCAAACCCATTTTAATAACTCCCAGTCCCTCCCTCCCCTTTGTGGTAGAGGTAGATGCTTCAGAGCTGGGTGTGGGAGCCATTCTGTCCCAGTACTCCCCACTGGACCGTAAAACGCACCCATGCGCGTATTTCTCTCGTGCCTTAACACCTGCCGAGAGAAATTACGACGTAGGTGACGGTCAAATTGGCGTTGGAGGAGTGGCGTCATTGGATGGTGGGAGCCGAGCACCCTTTTACTGTCTGGACCGACCACAAAAATTTAGAATATGTCCAACAGGCAACTCGCATCAAGCCCGATGGGCATTATTCTTCGCCCGGTTTAGGTTTATACTGACCTACCGATCCGGGTCGAAGAATATTAAGCCGGATGCGCTGTCACGCATCTACGACCACACCGATAGGGAACCGCACCTGGAGCCCATCGTACCGACTGCCCAGATTATAGCTCCGGTGATGTGGGAGATTGAGGCGGTCGTTCAAAAGGCGTTTCGCTCAGCATGGAATTAGCTGAAAATGGTTTCCATCAATCCACTATATCATGGGTAAGTCGTAAAATGTCCAAAATTCCGAACTATCCCTTTAAAAGGTAGGGTAAAGATTTATTTAGTCTTTTTGTTTCCTTTTCTCTCTTTATCCTTTTATATTCCTCTACCTGTTACCTTTTGTTCGGCTCCTTCACACCTAGAGCTGAAGGTAACAGGTTCTATTTCTATTTAGTTTCCTTCGCCCTTGTTACACAGGCTTTCTTTTGTTTTTCTCTGACCTCCAGTTACGCCTCGTGTGACAGTGTGAGGTTCTTTTGTTGTTTTATTACTCGCATTGTTTTTGTTTATTTTCCCCTTCTACTGCGGAGCTGTCCGTTTAGTGGTGTATTTCTCACGATATACACTTTCAGATCCCTTGGTTGTGGCACTTAGTTCTCCGAACCTTACGCTCTCCCTCACAGAAATGGCACTTGTTAAAGTTATTAATGATTTACTATTATCAGCCGACCGAAACTCTGTGTCTGTTCTTGTACTCCTTGACTTAAGTGCAGCTTTTGATACAATAGATCATGAGATTCTACTGAACAGACTCTAGGGCTGTGTTGGACTTAATGGCTAAGCACTTGCATGGTTCAGATCATACTTATACAATAGGAAGCAGTTTGTTAAATGAAATGAAGAAGTATCCAGTTACTCAGTAATGAAATATGGTATTGTAATGTAATATGCTGACGTCACGTGGCGCTGTAATGGCAATAGTCCAGCTGTCTCTCTTTTTCATGTTTGTTCATTTGAATGTGTTTTGTTGTATCAAGTTTTTGTCTTTTCTTTTATTCATGCACTGCTATGTGTTATAGGACAGGGAAGTAAGCAGATAATTTTTCAGGGCACTCCTGCTGCTCTTTTTTATAATTATTATCAAATTGTCCAGTCGGGCTCGTTTTGTTTATGTTCGTCACCGTGGAGACGCATTCAAAACATGTAGCCTACTCCGAAATGTCCGTTAGACCTGCGGTGACAGGGTTTTTATTTTTTAACCGGAGTTTGAGTATCGGGACTGATCGGGGACTGCGGGCAATCCTCGAAAGACCATCCGGGAAAAGAGGGAGAGGAGGACAAGGACGACAAGGCGACAACTGGGGAGGCTGAGTGGAGTCGAGACTATGCATACATGGAGGAGAGTCGCGGAGGCGGAGTTTGTGTGTGTCGGCGGGGCTTGGAGTGGAGCAGCTGTGACCCGGGAGATTGTTCTGGTCGACTCGGGGAACCTTTGTCCCTGTGGTTGTTGGACTGCTTGGTGACACTGGACAGATTAAGACAGATGAGAGGCAGATGAGGAGCAGTTGCTGCTGTTGATGTTCGCGTTTGATTGTTTGTGTTTGTTTGTTGTTTGTTGTGGGTCTGCCCCACTGTCTGTCTTTTTTGTTGTTGCTGGTGGCTACAACTGAAGTTCCTTTACAGGAAAATAAAAGTTATTCTATTCTATTCCACAAGGATCAGTGCTAGGTCCAGTACTCATTTCATTGTATACATTATATACAGTTATATAAAGTCGGATGTTTACATACACTTAGGTTGAAGTCATTAAAACTAATTTTTAACCACTCCACAGATTTCATGTTAGCAAACTATAGTGTTGGCAAGTCAGTTAGGACATCTACTTTGTGCATGACACAAGTAATTTTTCCAACAATTGTTTACAGACATGATTATTTCACAATGTCTCTGCATTTGAATGGATCTCTATGGGAATTGGGGGGTGGGACTAGATTTAGCTGTAAATTACACTGGAAAAGTATGGAACACATGGTTGGCTAAATGGCTGTAAGTCATCAAGGGTCAGACGTATCAAACAAGCCTTAAATCATCACTCTGCTGCCAGAAATAGATATGGAAGGGGGATATGGTAGTAGATATGGATGGATAACTTGAAGGGTTTCTTCTCCTGACTTATTTTTCCATAGAGTTCAATAGGAAGATTTGTCAGGGGAAACAATCCTTAAAGTGATCCATCCATATCTACTGCATATCTGGCAGCAGAGTGATGGTTTGAGGCTTGTTTGATACGTCAGACCCTTGATGACTTACAGCCATTTTACCAATCATGTATTCCATACGGTTCCAGCATAATTTACAGCTAAATCTAGTCCCACCCCCCGATTCCCATAGAGATCCATTCAAATGCAGACATTATAGTATCGCTTGTAAGAGTACCAGAAAATAAGATATCAAGAGTATTTTGATGTTGTTGGGTCACAGATATGTGACCAAATATTAAAAATGTAAAGGCACAGTCAACTTAGTGTATGTAAACTTCTGGCCCACTGGAATTGTGATATAGTGAATAAAATGTGAAATAATCTGTCTGTAAACAATTGTTGGAAAATTAACTTGTGTCATGCACAAAGTCCTAACTGACTTGCCAACACTATAGTTTACATGATATTTAGCTAACATGAAATCTGTGGAGTCGTTAAAAATTAGTTTTAATGACTTCAACCTAAGTGTATGTAAACAGCCGACTTCAACTCTATGCTACCTCTTGGTGATATTATTTGGTCACATGGGGTAGATTTTTACTGCTATGCGTGATACACAGATATACATTTCCAAGAAACCCGGCGAGGCACTACCACTTTCTCGATTAGAGGCTTGTATTGCAGATATTGAAGCTTGGATGCTTTCTAATTTCCTGCTCTTAAACTCAGAGAAGACTGAAATGCTGGTTTTTGGTCCAAAAAAAAACAGGGAGAAATTGTGTACATCTACTTAAAATTTTAATGGTTGTTCAGTTGTTCCAAATTCAGCTGTGAAAGACATAGGTGTTACTATAGACCCAGATCTAACTTTTAGCGCACACATAAAAAACATATCTAGAGTATCTAGAACATAGCTAAAATTAGGCACTTCCTATCAGAAGGGGACACAGAGGAATTTATCCATGCTTTTGTTATGTCTAGGCTAGATTACTGTAATGCCCTGCTATCTGGCTGCCCTAAATCCTTGTTAAATAATCTCCAGCTTGTGCAGAATGCAGCTGCTCGCATTTTGACTAGAACTAAGAAGTATGAGCATATTACCCCAGTGCTAGCATCGCTTCATTGGCTACCAATTAAGTATAGGATAGACTTTTAAAGGGATAGTTAGAAATTTTGGACATAATATCTCAATTCCAACTTACCCATGATGTAGTTGATTGATGGACACCATTTTCAGCTAATTCCATGCTGTCCCTTCTTTTGGACATACACACAAGAGTTGCGCTAGCATTAGCAACATGTGTATGTCCAAAAGAAGGGACAGCATGGAATTAGCTGAAAATGGTTTCCATCAATCAACTACATCATGGGTAAGTCGTAATTGAGACATTATGTCCAAAATTCCGAACTATCCCTTTAAGGTTTTGCTTCTGACCTTTAAAGCTTTAAATGGACTTGCGCCAGTGTATATATGTAATCTGCTTTTACCATATAAGCCGAAAAGATCACTTTGTTCCCAAGACACAGGCTACTTAGTCGTCCCTAGAATATCGAAAAACTTGATGGTTGGTAGAGCTTTCTCCTACTGTGGAACACCCTACCAAAATTTATAAGGGAGTCAGACAAAGTCTCAATATTTAAGTCTAGAATAAAAACGCACCTTTATGATCAGACTTATAATGAGTTGTAGTCTGGAGACAGGACCAGAGAAGCCTTTAGCTATAGAGTAATGTGGGGTGGCATCCTTTCCTTACTGTCACCTGTCAACAGCTGTGACCCCATCTTCCTGGACTGGCTCTTAATAGGTGGGTAGGATTGTTTTCTGTCTCATGACTGGATGGGTTCTCAAACTCTGTCTTTCTTCATAGCTATGCAGCTATAGATTACTCCTGGCGGGGGCACTTGTGAAGCGCATTGTGACATGCACTATATAGATAAATATTGTCATGATTGGACGGGGAACCCTATGGAGGGGGACACTAATAATATACCATCCAACAGTAGCGAACCATGACTATTGGACCTAGGCCCTCAACAATTCCCATGAGCAAAGCAATGCACATTGTAGCCTAGTGCATTGTGTCTCCTACATTGCCAGCAATGTTTATTACACTTGGAGCTCTAATACAAATAATCTTATTTCTATCAAAAATAACATAATTGAGTGTTGTGATCAATTGCTGTGATCAGGGCCAGACTGCTTCGATTGGGGGGAATCAAGAGATGTTAGCGAGGCACAAGGTAGGAATGAAATATCGGGGAGTCTCGTGGTCCTCCCCCAGAAAAATTTGAACCTTTTAAAACTCATTTCCTGCATTTCTACGCAACCTCACACAGGGTATTTTCTAAAATAAAACATTTTATTATGAACATTTTTGAGAATTCTTTTTTTTCAAAGCACTAGGCAAGATTTGAGATGCTTTCATATAAATCTAAAGCCATGGTAGGCTAATCAGTACATTAGTGGATAAGATAAGTTTGACATCACATTTTAAACTCAAACTCGGTTCTGGGGGCCCCCCTGTGAATGCTGGTTTTTCCACAATTGCAATCCCAAAATTTTAACAAGATGTTCATTTTTCTTCATTGGGTGTTTTTCATGTTTAGAGGGATTATTTACCCTCTTAAGACAAATTATGTCAGAAATAGTTATGCATACCATGAAGTCTATCGCATGTTCACACTGTGCTTACAGTGCTATCTTGCAAACAATAATACTGTCACGGTTTTACTATCATTCATTCCATCGCTGCATTTATGTTTCTCTGAGCTGGCGTTCCGGTTTCTTTTTCACCGACCGCTCCATGTTTTCCTGTCTTTCGCTCATTACCTGGCACACCTGTTCCTGGTTTCCTTTGTGCTATATAAGCACGCTGTTTCCGCCTTCTGGTGCAATATCGCTTGTGTTCAGTATTCAGAGTGCTGAACGTTTTAAACAAGGGCATTGACTGTTGGAACCGCTGGATTCAGATAATAAACATTTTACCTAGTCCTCACTTACCCGACATAATTGGAGGTTCCACCGAGATAGGTTGTCCTATAGCATACTAAATCTTACTATTGAGTAAACTGCGGTAAACTCTGAGACAAGTTCAAATCTTTTTCTAATCGACTGGTCTTAGATTTATTGATTTTATTTTGAAATTTTTTTTATATTATTATGGCATACCAGACAAAGAGAGAGATGCCTCATTTACCCTCCACTGCTGACCTACCAGCATTCCCTGGCCAGTCAAGGTTGGATCAGCAGTGGTATCTCATGTTATCAGAACGGCAATATTTGATAGCCCAGTGCCCAAAATTTGCAGAACAGCTCAAGGCAATGGATCAGCTTAAGGAGGAGGTGCTTTACAACCTGCAGACTGAGTATTTGGACTATCTGATTTGTCCAGATAGTGATGAAACCAAGCGCAGGATTGTCCAAGGGATAAGGTCGTACCTAGAGAAAAGACAACATTTTCTCTACCTCCGGCGGTCAAAGCAGGCATGGGAGGAGGTAAACCAAATGTGGAAACTGGCTTGGGAAAAGCACCACTCTAAGTCAGGAGTTACTGCCAAACCAGTTTCTTCTGTGGCAGTACAGCCTGCGCTGGAAGGAGCAGTGCATGGCGCCATTCCAGCCATAACCCAGGCACCACCCCCCACCGAGGACAATACAGCACTCTCCACTGAGTCATCCCCACCCCCTTCAGGCTTGGACAATTCTGTGGATTTTGTCACCTCCACAGACAATGTAGCCGCCCCCCTAGTGAGTCCCCCTTCCCTGGAGGAATTTGGGGGAAACAGCTCTGTGTCTTGTATCACACCAGCCACCACAGAGGATGTGACCCCACAGGACGTGGAATCCGCTGCTGCAGTCCTCTCAGCTGAGCCAGGTGAGGAGACCGTCGAACCCCTGGAGGCAGAACCTGCTACTGCAGACACAGCAGCCCAGCCTGGTGAGGAGACCGTCAAACCCCTGGAGGCAGAACCTGCTACTGCAGACACAGCAGCCCAGCCTGGTGAGGAGACCGTCAAACCCCTGGAGGCAGAACCTGCTACTGCAGACACAGCAGCCCAGCCTGGTGAGGAGACCGCCGAACCCCTGGGGGCAGAACCTGCTACTGCAGACACAGCAGCCCAGCCTGGTGAGGAGACCGTCGAACCCCTGGGGGCAGAACCTGCTACTGCAGACACAGCAGCCCAGCCTGGTGAGGAGACCGTCGAATCCCTGGGGGCGGAACCGGCTTCTACAGGCCCATCAGCCCTGCCAGGTGGAGAGGTCTACGCACCCCAACAGGTGGAGTCAGCCCCCACAGACCAGTCAATCCAGGCCGAGGACCCCACCCCACCCCTTGTGGACTTTTCTTCCCCTACCTGCTGCTTCCCCTCCTGCTGAATCCGGGGAACCTCTGTCTGCTGCACAGACAGAAGGGGTGTGCTCTGTGGACTCTCCCACTTCCACAGTTCCTGTGATGGAGGAGATAGGGGGACTTCTGCGAAAGTCTTGCTCCCCTATCAGAGCTGTAAAGAGACCCCGGGAGAAACGGAGCAGGAAGCCAACCCCCCGGCCGTTTTACGACTCCTCTGGCCCTCAAAGTCTCCGCCAGAGTGTTGTCTTGCACTCCAAAGCAAGATGAAAGCAGCCAATTTAGCACAACAGTTTCCCCTTGTCTCTCCACCCCTGAGCCACACCTGCAAACTTTGCACACACACGTCATCCAGGGAGAGTGCAAGAGCCCCTTTCCGACGTCAGAAGTGTTCGGAGAGCAGTGATGGACTGGATGCCTACGAGCGACGATCAGCCCAGCTGCCCAGAGAGGGAACCAAAGCCAAAACTGGCATAGACCCCTGGACAGAGATGAGACGGGCGTGGTTAAGGGGCATCCACGTGCGGAAGAAGCAAGATGACAGGATGCCTCCTGTCATCCCGGTTTGCTGAACGCTGTGGCCCTCCGCAGCCAAAGGACTTCGAGTAACCACACTGGGGTTCTAGGAGGTAAAACTGGCACTCTGCCTGCCCCTGCCCCCCCCCCCCCCCCCCACATCCCTACCACCACCTTTTAACATAAGACAATGTTTTTAAGTCCCTTTTCTAAAGTGTAGGTGCCCCCTCCAATGCTGTTCCTGGACACTTGTGGACAAGTCTGCCCTATTCAGGTGATTATTTGGACTGGCAATCTTGTGGATGGTAAATCCTTTCTGTAAGGTTCCCCTGAATGGACTAAGTGCTTATAACATGCAGTGTTCCCCTCTTCACATGTTGCTGTGAGTGATAAGGCCTAAACCCTCAAGTCCCACAGTCTTCTCCTGCCACTCCCCGAAGGACCCCCAGAGGCACAAGTGCAACCAGACCCATTCCCCTTCTGCGGGAAACTAGCCTAAGCGACTGCCGTCAGCAGTCCACCCAACTGGACCCAAGCTCAAGGAGCCAAAACGGATTCCGACAGGGAAAGAGGTGCTTCCCCGCCCGTCAGTAGAGAGGTCTTGACCGCACTTTTCCGCCTGTGGATCGTCCAGCTGCCTGTCACAGGATACAGAGCCCCCCGCACGCTGTGCAAAATTGGTAGAGACACTGTGGAGTAGGTTGCATTTCACTCACGCAATTGCAACATTAATGGAAAAAGCACTGCATGTACTGCATCTCTTGTCCCTTGCCAGTCTAGATACCCAGACACTGGAGAAGGAAGAGACTGAACCAGGGTGTCATAACCGCAGCGACACAAAAAGAGTGTCCAATAGAGATATCTCTCCGCACCACACTGGATCATCGTGGGACATACGTCAGTGTGTCCATATATCTGCTGGCCAGCAGATCACAAAGGGACTATTAAACTGGGCATGGACTAAATGTTTTAAAAATGGTTGGTGAACCATTTGGACAGTTGTTTTTGTTGTTAGCAGGTAACTGCATCTTCAATGTTCAAATGTGTAATGTGATTCCTATTTGGTGATGTAAGAATAGGTTTTTAGCAGGTGCATGCACCTATTCTTACAAGAGAGGGATGTAGGATATCTAATATTCCCCCTCTTCTCTCTATCTCTGTCGCTCTCTGCCTCTCTCTCTCACCCCCCCAACATCAAAGATAAGCCAGTCTTTGTCATAAATGACCCCCCCCCCCCCTCCCCCATACCTTAACCCAATCAGGACAGGGATGGTCTTCCTGTGGAGGTATTTTATAGTTGCACCGCAGAAAAAAGAAATTAGTCTGTTTGGAGTTTGTTGGTGAAGAAGTCATTCTTTTTGGTTCCTCGTGCGTTTCCTTTTGTTCCTGTTCAGCTGGAGGGTAAATAATTTGGCAATTTTTGGCTTATCTCTCTCTTTACTGGTATTTCCTAATTAATGTCTGGTTTAATGCCTTCACTTTTGTGAATTATAAGTAGTCAGCCTACATTCCTTCGTGAATGTATGATTCCCAGTCGTTATTCTAATTGAATGTTTTCATTTAATAAAATTACTTAATCTCAAGATCTGATTTAGACTTTGTTTTGGCTTGTTGGTTGATTCACCAGGTTGCTGTTCGACTTACCTATCAAAGAATTCGGCGATTTAATTGATGATTGTCATTTTTACATAATAATAATTATTAAATTATTATTAAATTAAATAACATAAAGCTTATTTTGAATGTAGGTTAAAGTGAGGGGTTCTAGCACGCAATATCGCTTGTGTTCAGTATTCAGAGTGCTGAACGTTTTAACAAGGGCATTGACTGTTGGAACCGCTGGATTCAGATAATACACATTTTACCTAGTCCTCACTTACCCGACAGCGCTCACGCCCCCAGAGGCAACAGTGATGATGCGTAGCTATGTCTTATATGAACTTCCCCAAGATAATGATGCCCATTGCAAGATATTAGCACACAAAGGACATAGCATCCTACAACGGATAACAAAATGCCAGTCCGTTTTTGTGGTTCATATCCTACATAAAAATTTGACAATTTAAGTCGGGGAAACAGCTTTATTTATTTGCTTGCACATTAACGTCGCTTATTAATGAACATGACTATACATAACTATAGCCTAAGCATGACAGCTACCATTTCAGTATTTGAATATGCATTAATGAATTTATTCAACCATTCCAAAGGACATTTTTTAATTTGATTCCAGATGTTACATTGGGAAATAGGCCTAATTGTTTTTCAGTGTGACCACTGCGATATATCATTGTACAGGCCTATATCTGATAATGTGACGATAATTCATTCCACTAATCTATGTAAATGTTTCCAAATTTGCCTATGTGAGGGGAACTGGCAATAGAAGGCTGTAGTGTAGCTACAGTATAGACCTATGAGGTGAATTAGTGCTAGGTATGTTCAGATATCGGGAACATCCAGATTTTGTAATTACAGTAAATTGTTATGTTTGCATAGGTTATACTACGTGATGTTCACTTTGATCTAATACTAATTACGTATTAATTTGTGTCTCGACGCGAACTGCAATGTCAGGTAAGCGACATATTTATAGCTAGGCCTACTTCTACTTGAAACTTAAAAGATATTTTGCAGCTTTAAATGGGCTGGCCGTGCATAAGATCTGTGATTGGTGCTGGGACTCATTGTGGGCTCAGCAACAGTCAAAGTTATGATAGGGTAACTTCATCAATAGTCGACGGCGATTTTGATGAGGGTGAAGCAGATTCGCTCTCCCAATTTTCTTTACGGCTCCTTTCCTCCACTCCCCTCCTCCCCTCCCTTCCTCCACATACTTCCGGGTAATAGAGGAGTGGTAGTGGGGGAGCGGAGGAAGGGAGGTGGGGAGTGAAGAATATTGGGACGCACCCTAGGTATACCGTAAAGGAAATGACGTGTAAGAAACGTGAAGGTGCATTCTCACCAAATCCGGCGACAACGCATGGGGACACATGGTGGGCGGTGCTATTAGACGGGTTCAGTAGCCTGTGAGAACATTAATGGCACCTGATTGGTTAGATGTATTTTGCCTGCGTTTTCAAACCGGAACAATATGATGGCCTGTTAATAAACTTTCTTTTATACCATTTAAACGGTCCACTAAAATACGAATCTATCCTATTCAAATTCAGAACCGGCGAACGTACCACACAGTCGCCGTGACACATCCATCATGCACCGCGTGATCGCAGTGCATCCTCTACATAGAAAATTAATAGAATGCGTCCGATCGATGTACCTTGCCGGATTTGGTGAGAATGCACCTTAAGCCAGAGTTTTTAGACGAAGCAAATTTAAACTTTCAGTGGGGGACAGTGAAGTTTCAGAAGCAGAAGAAACTTGGTGATGGCGCTGCGGAATTTTCTTTCAAATTGCAACCGCACATTTAGGGATTGTACGAGACTAGCAACATCGGACGATAAGGAAAGATCCATCACGCCTTTGCCTGCCAGAACGCTGTCATCGATCAACAGAGCCACCACCTGGAAAACGTCCAGGAGACTCTGAAGAATCTCTCGGACTAAGTGAGTCAGATGGGTTCGATGATGGGCCAGATGGCAGTTTATCTCTCTCTTCCGAGGGCTCACGCCAGTCCTGCACCAACTGCCCCGGAGCTGCAGCCCGCAGCGTCACTGCCTCTCTCTGGCAGGGAACCACGAGTGCAACTCCCTGAGCGTTACCTGGGAAAGTGCCGTGAGTTCCTTCTCCAGTGTGACATTGTGTTCC
Source organism: Synaphobranchus kaupii (assembly GCA_029718625.1). NCBI lineage: Eukaryota > Metazoa > Chordata > Actinopteri > Anguilliformes > Synaphobranchidae > Synaphobranchus > Synaphobranchus kaupii. Next base: position 7,816,907 of record CM056384.1, read on the forward strand.
GCATCCAGCCTCGGGAGTGCTCGGGAGTGGGCTACTACACTGTGGGAGAGCCAATCACCCGCCTGTTTCCATTTCACCTCCTTCACTGCTGAGATGCGTCGGGTGTTCGACGGGACGCCACCCAGCGCCTACTCCAGATAAGCCAGGGCAACCGCAGTGTCGTAGAGATGGCGGTCCAGTTCCGTACCTTGGCAGCGGAAGCGGGATGGAACGACACCGCCCTCCAGGGGTCCTTCATGCAAGCCCTGAGCAAGGAACGAAAGGATCAGCTGGCAAACCGCGAAGAGTCCAGTTCGCTGAATAGCCTCATCAGCCTTGCCATCTCCATTGACAACCGTCTCCGGGCCCGGGCCCGGGAGAGGAAGAAGGGCCAACCGTATACCTCGTTTAACTCATCCCGCGCCCGAACATCTTCGCCTCCTCGCAAACCGCCAACCTCCACGTTTGACCAATTGGAGGGAGAACCCATGCAACTGGGTAAAGTGTCCATTGATGCTGAGGAGCGGCGCCAGAGAATTCACACCAATTCCTGTCTGTACTGTGGCAATCCGGATCATCACTTAGCCTCTTGTCCGATTCGCCCAAAAGGGGTGGCTCGCCAGTAAGACTGGGCGTGCTGGCGAGCCCTATCTCCACCATTCACTCTGCTCAGAACCAGGTTGAACTGAAGGCAACCCTTTTGTGGAATACTCAAGTCGCGTCGCTGTTGGCGCTGGTCGACTCGGGAGCCGACGCCAACTTCATTGATTCCAATTTCGTCAAAAGAGCCGGGATTCCAGTGGAACCGCTGTCTAACCCTATCACTGCACTCGCCCTGGACAGAAGAATTCTGGGTCAAGTCACACACTCTACCATCCCTCTCCAACTCGTGCTGTCTGGAAATCATTGAGAGGAAATCCAATTCTACCTAATCCATTCTGCTCAGTCTCCTCTGGTGCTCGGCCAAACCTGGCTGCGTACTCATAATCTGCACATCAACTGGCGTACTGCGCAAGTGCAGGATTGGAGTTCACACTGCTTGGCTAACTGCCTCCGCTCGACCCTACCTCCATCTGGGGCCGGCAGGGTCTCCCGTAACACTCTTAAACCTGACTTGTCCTGTGTACCTCATCAGTATCATGATTTGTCACAAGTTTTCAGTAAATCCCGTGCTGTGTCTGCCTCCCCATAGGCCCTACGTCTGCTGCATCGACCTACTGGCCAGTGCGAAATTGCCATCAGGTCGTCTCTACAGCCTGTCAGGTCCCGAGAAGGCTTCCATGGAAGCTTATATTCATGACTCTCTGGCGTCAGGTATTATTCGTCCCTCTTCGTCTCCGGTGGGGGCGGGGTTTTTCTTTGTGGCAAAGAAAGACGGTTCGCTCCGACCGTGCATTGACTACAGAGGCCTGAATGATATTACTGTACGTAACAAATATCCTCTGCCGTTGATTAATTCTGCTTTTGAACCCCTACATGATTCCTCTGCGTTTACTAAATTGGATCTTCGCAATGCCTACCACCTCAGTAGTATATGGAATACGGCTTATGTCACTTTTTGATTGAATTTGATTGATGGTTGATAGGTCAAAGGTCAAGCGGTCAAATGGGGGTCACATTTGCATATTTGAATTTTTAAATTTTTAAATTTTTTTTAATATTAATTAATTAATTTTATTTTTAATTATTTTTATTTTTTAATTTATAAGGTATTATTATTCGGGGGGGTGGGGTTATTGTGGGGGATTTTGTTTCAAGGTTTTATTTATTGGCATTGTAACGATGTCATTTTATTGGGGGTTGTTTGTTGTAAACGTCGGTTTTTATGGTCGTTCTTTGGGTGAGGAATTTTAAATTTATTAGAACAACATCGTGAAAAAGTAACTTTGTATATATATATATATATATATATATATATATAAAAATATAAAATGTATAGGTTAGTGTCAATAGTTTGTGTTAGCAGAAGCGTTTTAAAAGAATAAAAGAATAAAATAATTCAAGACGGTTAATTGCAGACTTTTTTAACGTGACAGACCGCGGTAGGCTAAATGAACAAACTAACGCGTTATTGCGTTTCTGTATTTTCCAGGGCTAGTCTCTGACTTCTAGTTTTGACTTCGACAAGCTCTTAACAAATTGTTAAGTCAGGGAAACCTGTGTGTGCGAATGACACCAAACCCGAGTACAAAATCCGCGGAGGTCCGGAGAGATCTTTTTTCCAATTGTTGAAGTGCGGGCGTGCGTGCGAATGACTCCACAGACAAGGACTTAGAATTTTTTGCCAAAGTTCGTGCGGAGTCCGGAGAGATCTTTTTTCCAATTGTTGAAGTGCGGGCGTGCGTGCGAATGACTCCAAAAGCCGATGACAAAATCCGCGAAGGTCCAAGACATGCTTGAGAGAGAGAGCTGTTGCAAAACTGTTCATCGGCGGTCTGACCTGTGTACAGCTGAAACGGAACAACCCCCAGTAGTTTCCTTAACACAGATAGGCTACTCAGAGACACACAGGCAGACAGGCAGACGCGCGGCACAGCGTTGAACTACGAGCGGGTCTCTAGTATTCGCCGAACACATGGTCTAGATCTACAGCTAGAGATTCCACAATTGACACTGCGCTGAGGATCAAGCGGCAGGCGTTCGAGGAACTGTGAGACTACACAGGCAGACAGGCAGACGCGCGACACAGCGTTGAACTAACAACAGATTGTGGAAGGCTTAGTGTTGTGGCGAGTTGGGTTTCTGCTGACGATTGTAAAACCTTTTGGTTGACGAGGAACAGATGTATTCCTGGCGGGTTATTCAAAAAAAATAAGTTTGAAATGAATGAATGAAATGCATAGACTGAAAATATTTCAACAGGCCGCAAAATGCCCCGAAACCATTGAAAAGAACTCCAAGAAGCGTTTTTAAAAATAAAAATCTAAAAGTCTATTAGTATTTAATAAAAAACTTTTCAGGATTTTGTACAAGTTTTTGTAATAGGGTAATACTTAGAGCCAATATGAGTGTTTAGTATCGATCGGTTACTAAACATACGGTTTACCCGATTTAAGCAGGGTTGAGGCGTTATATATTAAATGTTGCGTTTAATCGTATATTCAAAGTGTATTTTATTCTTCATGCTACATTTCACGGGGAGGGGCACGTTTTTAGTTTTGACGGTTTTATGGTCGTAGGGGCCTATAAATGGGCTTTTCCCTGACAACTCAAACAAACGTTTTCCTGCCGCAAAACAGAAGCTGACAATCGCCTGTAAAACAACCAGCAAAAGAAGCATGTCTACCACAGAAAAACCAACAACAACGAAATCTCCAGAGGTTTTGACAAACAATACTGTTTTGACAAGACCAAAGAAGCCTTATACAAGGGTATCAAGGCTTCAAGGATGTTCGTTTTACGAAGATTGGCCTGCAGAATTTTCAAATCGACGATGTGGCTACAATATCGATACGTCTGGCCAGGCACCAACGATGACCCTTTTCAACCTGTGTGAGGGGGAATTGTACAGCGAAAAATCAGAGTCTATATTATTTGTACGCAAGGATTGGCTTAAATTCAAGCAATGTTACAAAGAGGTTGTGGACGATGTACAGAATATTTGTAGTTTTCTGAGCTGTTCGGAGGAAAGCAGCATTATCTGTGTGTCCGCGATGAAAGAGTATAAAAAACTGTTCATTGCCGAGACATATGATGCAAGAGACATTGGTGATAAGCTAATTGTATTTCATTTGGACAACCTGCAAATGTTGAACAAGGCTATTGAGCGAGCCGATGAGGTGTTTGAGGAGTATAGACTTTGGGGATATTTTCCCGATGTGAAAACGAACTTATTGTCGCGATTCAACGCCGTGGCTGAAGAATCTGGTGATGAAGAATCTGATGATGAAGAATCTGGTGATGAAGATATGGAAAATATACCACCAGCCCCACCAACAACGCCGATTGACGAAGACTCTACATGTTTTGTGTAAAAAACAGTTTGAAAGTTGATTATGTTTGTGTAAAAAGTTGATGTCAAAACATGTAAGCAAAAAAATATATATAATAATGTTTTTTGAAATTTTTAGATTGTGTGTGTTCAATATAAATGTATACATAATGTCTTTTTTATTTGCCTCTGATGACGAAGATGCGACAAGTTTTTGGGTAAATAACATGTCAAAACATGTAAGCAAAAAATATATAATGTTTTTGAAATTTTTAGATTGTGTGTGTTCAATATAAATGTATACATAATGTCTTTTTGATTGATTTTGTGAACTTTAAAATAAAAAAGCCTTTTCTTTTACATGCTATTTTACGTATTATTTCATTATTATTATTATTATTATTATTATTATTAATCGTTAAAATATGTTAAATTCAAATCAAACCCCAAAAAGGAAGACCCCACCCACAGAACATAACTCTTAACGTTTTAAGGCGTGGCTATAAGTTTCAGAGGTGTTTAAAAGCCACTCGACAAACTCAGTATTTCACTGCCTTAACAAAACTCTTGTCAAGCATGTCTCAGAGCGTTTACAAAATGTATAAATCCCTAAAGCGGGCCGATTGCTCAGAATCTTGGGAGCCTGAGTATCCCGCGAACAATGACAAGCCGGCTACAGAGCCTTGGATCGATGCCGACAAAGCCGAAGCCCTATTTTTATCAGAGCCAAAAAATATGGCCGATGAAGGCTGCGAGTTGACACACTTTGCACAACAGTCCAGCCAAAAAACAAACCAGGAGTGTATAGACGATGAAATTGATGGGTGTCTTACAACCCCAATGATCAAAATGCTTAAAGCTATAATTGCCTGTCTTCTGAATGGAGCAATAGAAAAAAAAAGGAGAAGCGAATGCCAAGGCTGTGAAGTTGATCACCCCAGTCAACTGAGACACAGCTGCCTCTTTGAAGCGGATACGTATTATTATAAAAGTAATTTTACAGACTTTGTGACAAATGTGAAAAAGCCGTGGCTGCAACCTCTGCTGATCAAGGCCTTGAAAGTGTTCGGAGGGGTTCCAGAGCCTGTGAGAATCTTGGGGTCTGTTGACACCATTGTTTCAGAACTTCGGGAGGAGCCACACATTGGGGATAAACTGTTGGAAATCTCCCGTACAACACTAGACTCAGTCAGTGAGAAGGCTATTGCGGTTGTCATCACAGACTTTTGGGAGATTGACGAGGCAATGCAGGAACACCTATGGTGTGACCATTCTGAAGGCGTGCGAAACCGGATGAACGATAACATTTGAAAACATTTTCAAGAAATGTTTAAATGTTAATATGTATAATTTCTGTCATGTAACCTGTAACTTTTTTTTATTTTTTTAAATACATAAATAAATACTTTGGTTTTTTATATATTGTATAATGTATATATTTTATACATTATTGTGATAACTGTAAGGATGGCGGGTGAGAAACGCATGAAAGATGTTTATTATGCTCCAGAAAATCCAGGTTCTTACGGTGGCAAAGAGCGCTTACGAAATGTATTACTTGAAGCAGGGAGTAACATATCAAACAAAAAAGTTACGGACTGGTTATCGGGTGAAGATGCATACACTTTACACAAACCCATCAGAGTCAATTTCAAAAGAAACAGGGTTATTGTGAGAAACATTGATTCACAATGGCAGCTTGATTTAGTAGACATGTCAAGTTTATCTGAGCATAATGATAATATGAAGTTTATGCTAACTTGTATAGATATATTGTCAAAATACGCCTGGGTATGTGTTCTTAAAAACAAGACAGGTATCGAAGTGGTGAAAGCCCTTCAAGAAATTCTCGCAAATGGACGTATACCTAAAAAAATACAAACCGATAAAGGTAAAGAATTTTTCAATAAAAGGTTTCAGAGTCTGATGAAACGCAACAAAATATTACACTTTGCCACAGACAACGATGATGTGAAAGCATCTGTGGTCGAACGTTTCAATAGAACGTTAAAATCCAGAATGTGGAGATACTTCACAGCGCACAACACCAGACGCTATGTAGATTCTGTCCAGGATTTGGTCCTGGCTTACAACAACAGCTATCACAATACGATTAAAATGAAGCCAATTGAAGTAAACGAAAATAATTATTTTAAAGTTTTTAAAAACATGTATGGTCTCTTTACAAAAAAATCTAAAAAGCTAAAGTTTAAGTTTGAGGAGGGGGATACCGTCAGAGTTTCCAAAGTACGTGGAAAGTTTGCAAAAGGTTATGAGCAAACATATACAGACGAATATTTTACAGTCGTTGAAAGGGTCCACAGAAACCCTCCTGTATATAGATTGAAGGATTATGATGGGGCGAGCATTGACGGAACATTTTATGCTGAGGAATTACAAAAGGTTATAGTTGGAAAAGACTAAACCTTTAAGGTCGAAAAAATAATTGCCGAAAAGAAGTATAAGAAACAGAAGCTCGTTTTAGTGAAGTGGGTCGGATGGCCTGAAAAATACAACAGCTGGATACCTAAAGATAGCGTGTTTGATATCTAAAAGAGTAGAAACCATTAGCTCGCCATGGAGGAAGCAGGCTTTTATGTCACTCTCCCCAGTAATGCCAGTCTAGATATCTATCCTGGAAACAAAATATCGTGTTACACGACGAAGTTCGCCAGACCCCTCGAATTTCGTGGACAGTGGGAAGTTGCTTTAGCAGAAATTCAATACCCATGTACATGGAATATGCTATCAGCTCATGAAAATGTTTTTATCGTAAGTGATGGTAAGAAAAAGGAACTCAGCTACGTTGTTTTAATAAGCTGGGGATACTACAAGAATCTTAAGTCCTTGGTTGATGAGATGAATAAGGCGTTAAAAATAAAGAAATTGGATATTGAGGTGACCCATTCAACAATGAAAAACCGCATTTATATTAGTAGTGCAAACGAAAATATGTCGCTGAAGGCTAGTGGTAAACTTGCAAGGATGTTGGGTTTGGACCCGGATGTACCCTTAACGGTAGCAAGTTCTGTGGCACCACATCCGGCAGATATTCGTGCAGGGTTTTACACAATGTATGTTTACACAGACATTATTGACTACCAGAGAGTCGGAAATAGTTTTGTGCCCTTGCTACGATGTGTACATATAACCGGGTCTAGCAACGATGTCATCACAATCACGTATGAAAAGCCACACTATGTTCACGTGTGCAAGAAGCACATTGATAACATAACAATTGAACTGAAATCGGATCAGAACGAGAACATACGCTTCACTTACGGTAAAGCCCTCATAAAATTGCATTTCAGGCCGGTGAAGCATCGATATCACGAATAAAAATGGCAAGTTCAAACCTATACGTTGACCCTCATAGGTACATAGACTATTATACAGCACAAGCCGGTAATGGTCTGCCGGGGTATAAGGGTGCGAGCGTTATGTATGGTAGCGGTCTTGGAGGACTTTTTAGAGGTTTATTCCGAATGGCATTGCCCCTACTAAAGAAAGGCTTCAACATAGCCAGACCACATTTAACATCAGCAGCTAAAAACATAGCCAAGGATGTAGTCCATAAAGTTGTGACGAGTCGTTTGAACAACAGTGAACAAGAAGGCTCGGGGCTTTTGGTCATGACCCGTAGCGCACAGAAAAGGCCTCCAGGGGGGCGGGTCACAAGTCGAGCCAAGGCTAAAAAGAGACGGCCGGCATACATTAGGGTCACAGTCGCAAAGAAGCGTAAGAGGAAGGCTAAAAAACAGACCAAGAAGGTTAAGAGAAAAAGTAGATACATTTTTTAAAAATGGCCTTTATACACAACATGTCAGAGGAATGTATGAAGTCGGAACTGGACCTTTTTGCAGTTCCTTACACACAAACAAGCATTGATAAGAGCATCTACGTAGAAGTGCCACCCCTGTCTGCCATTTCGGATACTGGACCTCTAGAGTTCTATATAGCCGGTAATGGCGAAGATTACCTTGACTTAAACAATACTCTTTTATACCTACGGTGTCAGATAACCCGGGCCGATGGCACCAATATTCCGGCCGATGCCAAGGTTGGGCTTATTAATTATCCCATAGCGACCATTTTTTCACAGGTGGATATTTCATTGGGAGACCGGCTGGTGAGCCAGTCTAGCAACACGTACCCCTACAGAGCAATTATGGAATGTCTACTTAATTATTCTGAAGATACAATGTCTAATCAATTTACGTCCGGATTATTCTATAAGGACACCAGCGGACATATGGATGTAACAGACCCTGCGGGTGAAAACAAGGGTTTGAAAGATAGAACTCTATATACAGCAGCGAGTAACATTTTTGAGTTGCTCGGGCCCATACATGCAGACATGTTTTTTCAGGAGAGACTACTTATAAACGGAGTCGATATAAAAATTAAGATGGTCCGTTGTAAGGATGAGTTCTGTCTAATGAGCGAGGATGCACCTCAACAACAATACCGCCTTAAAATGGTCTCGGCCACACTATTTGTAAAAAAAATTGGGGTCTCTCCACCCGTTAAGCTCGGACATGCCCAGGCTCTACTGACATCAAATGTTAAATATCCGATTGACCGTGTTAGTCTTAAAACTTTCAGTTTAGCAGCTGGTCTTAGAGTTTGCAATCAAGAAAATTTGTTTTTGGGTCAATTACCGAAATCTATCATTATAGGTTTGGTAGATAACGACGCTTTTACAGGTGTTTACAACAAGAACCCTTTCAATTTCCAGCATTACAATGCAGAATATGTATCCCTCAGTATGAACGGTCTTCCAATACCGAGTAAACCATATCTCCCAAATTATGGTAACGGTTCTGCGGTTCGCGAATTTTACAGCCTAACGCTGGCCACAGGTCGACATCTCAAAGACACGCCTTTGTGCATTAACCGTCAAGAATACCTGAACGGTTACACCCTTTATGCTTTCAACCTGACACCCGATGAAGGTTGCAGCCAACATCTATCCGATCAAGACGGGTAATATACGTCTGGAGATGAGATTCAGAAACCCGCTACCCAGAACAGTTAATTTAATTGTTTACGCATGCTTCGACAACATCATTGAAGTGAACCAGAGGAGGAACGTGTTGTATGATTATTATTAATCATGAATACCAGAGAACTAACGGCTATTTTGAGTAACAATCCTTACACAGAAAATAACTTTTATGGGGTTGTGGCCTGTGATGAGCTACCGAATAATAAACTAAATAATTTACCAGCATTGTACATTGTGAATACACACCCTCGAAACAAGCCTGGAGAACTATATTTGTGTGCGGATAAAACTGGTGAATTTTTCGACTCCTATGGCAACCCTCCTGACTACATTTATTTCCCAGATAACATTATTACTTTTTTACAAAAGAACTGTAAAAGGATTGTTTACAACAAGGCACAAGTGCAAGACCTACACAGCACAAAGTGTGGACAGCATTGCGTCTTTTATCTGCACAACAGGGCCAAAGGGGTTCCATTTAATGAAATTATAACCCTATACTCTGATAATTTGAAAAATAATGATGCGATGGTTTCAAGATATGTTGATAAAATATACTTGGACAAGTGTGTTAAAAACATGTTAAACTGTGTACAGACTGCATGCTGTGGTGAAATGTTTAAGGCCTGTCACTGTTGAAAAAAAACACAGACATGTATTGTTTGAATATTGTTTTGTCTTTTATTATAAAATAAAAACATTTTAAACTTTACATTTCGACATTTTGATCATTTAAAACAAAACACACACACACACACACACTCAACAGCTTCAGAAATCTAGCCACACTGAATGGTCTAAAGCGGGAGATGAAAAAACAACCTTAGGGCCTGGTTCTGGTGTCATAGGAGTAAAGGTTGCGGCAGTAATTGGTATTTTCTTTTTGTGTTGATTTATCTTGCCGCGCACATTTTGATTAGGTATGACAGAAATAGGCATATTAAGCATAGCCATAGCCTCTATAAATTCCTCCCAACCCCGGGGCCTTCTATCGTCAGAAATCTTGTGAGGGGCCGTTATGTTCTTTATTAGATCCAACATATGCGAACCACTGACAACCATACCATTAAACACAAACTCCCCTTTATCGTTCCACGTAGCGACATTTCCTGATTTAGAAATTTTATCCAATACGTAGGTGGCATTTTTCCGGCTTCTAGGTGGTACGCTTTGTACAAAATCGTCAACTCGGGCGGTGTCCGTTCTGACATTATCGCCAACCTCAACAGGCAACGATAGGGTCAAATGTTGCATTTCGGCTTCCCCTTGTTTAACCAAAGCAATGAAACGTTGTAGCGCAATCGTGTACAGTTTTACCTTCTCATGAGGACCAACATCAGTCCTTGATAAGATGTTACGTATGGTTTGATCCAAATCATTTTCAACAGTTTGTCGGATTGGTTCCGGAGTAAAAGTAAGATTCTTTAATTTGTCCAGCTGACTTTGAGGTACGAGAAACATTTTTTGGGCGTGATCCATGTTTTTAAGCCCCGCTACGACCCGCTATCAAACTGGTGAGAAACGGTATTGCTACACTCAGCAGTGGCATAAGAAATCCACCCTTTTGAGAAATAATCTTTCGCCTCTTTCGAATAGATGATCTTTTGTTAATCAACAGTTTAATTCCGACCTTTTGTTTTCTTATTTTTTTCAGTTGTGTATCAGTTAGGGGTATATTACCCCGTAAAACATTGAGAGCTAGTTCACAAATTGTGTTTATAAGTTCACCAGAAGCAGACTGTAATATGTTACGTCTTTGCCGGGCATTACCTTCAAATAGGGCTTTTAGAAAAGGCCAGTTCCGTTTAATACGTGCAGACATATTACTTTTTCTTTAGCACATAAACTACCGGCCACTCTGGAGCGTACAAACCAGTTCTGATGCGGTATTCCTCAGGCGTCTGGGCTTTTAAATCAACCAATAGATAACCGTAAGGGTTTCTGGTAGCATCATCAAAACATTCAAGGAAAAACTTTGAATGTCTGGGGTACATTTGTCGTGCCAAAACATTAACTTGCATTTTATCTCTTGGATTTTTGAACAGAACAATATAGTTTGCATTAAGATTAATTGTACGGCTGTTTCGACCCTGGAAGAAAAGATTCTGAACAAGATATATGATGCTTAGGTTTCTATGGTGTGTATATTTGGTGAAAGCTCTCTCAATTTCAGAGCTCTGACTGGCAGCCTGCATAAGGTCATCAACAATTACCATGTTGGTTTTGTGCAAAGGTAGCAAAACTTCATCGGTCAAGGATTCAGGAAGACCTTCTACAAAATGTACATTCTTTATTTTACAAAGCACTTCATCGTACATGGGTTGCCAACACGAATAAAACCATACAATGTTCTGTGGTACTGTTGACAATACATGTTGTGCATTTTCGAGCAGTGTTTTCACAAAAACGCTTTTACCGCTGTTTGATGGACCTGAGATTATGCATGAAAAAGGATGTTGAAGGCGGCTGTCAAAACCCTCAACCCCAATCACTTGTCTAGAATCCATATGGCAAGGTTTTGAAATCAGGGAGCAGGACCCTTTTGTTGTAAACTACTCTGAATCTTTTAGAAACTAAACGATTGCTGAGAGAGAACCCTCTCTTATTCCTCACAATTTGATTTGTGTTGGTTGTAATTTCGCGAGCTGGGACCTCTGGATTCTGTACATAGTGCTGTACCAATTCTGTGAGGGTTGAAAGATTGACAACTTGTGTGTTAGTATGATGCAGGGTTATACCTTTCACTTTCATACACGTTTTACCAAACAGTGTTTTATAACCGTACGTCTTGGGCCCTCCTGATACAAATTCAACAATGTGGTCAAAGGGGTCTAGCTCACTAGTCAATTCTCCCAAAAAATCACCTAGAGACGGCATCCAGTCACCCGGTCGGCACACAAAGATTACAGAATCTGTGTCGTGGTACAGAACCCTGTCAGGCATTTTATCCATGACATCATAAAGCTCGAGCCGGGCATAAGCTGTGGTGAAGGCCGCGATGAACACATTGCTGTATCTGGGGACCTTCGGGAAACACTTAGTAAGTTTCCACTGTACCAGAGCTATGTCTTCTGTAAGAAATGAAAAGTGTGAGACGTCATACTCATCTGAAAACATGAATTGCAGAAACTGTTCAGGATCACGGATCAAGGTTGTGTTTGGCATGTTGCTTCTCTGACCAAATTTGCCCCAAAGACTATTTAAAAACAGTTTGGAAATTTGTCTCTTGGCTTTGTTTACAGAAATATTGCTTGGTTCTAAACGAACACCCTCCTTCTGCCAATAACTCTGCACATAGGCCGCCTTGTCAGAATCATCAGAAACCCAAGAGGGGTATCCTGACGCTTCTTGTTTGCCCTTTAAATGCGTCTTAATATAGTCACTGAAAAGAGAATCGGACCTATCTTGGAAATGCCAAATTTCAAAGATTTTGTCGACGATGTAACCTTTTTCAATAGCCTTAAGCATTTCAACGGTACACCATACACCTGTGAGAGAACGCAACTCATCAGAATGTTCACACGTACCTTGATGCTCAGATTCTGCGCAGGACCGGCAAAGTGGAAACATTAATTTACCAGAGACTCTGTACGGTAACACAGGTATTGTAAGTTTTCTTGGTGGATATACCCTGGCTTTGATCAGACCGAAATAGTTTTCGATCGGTTCAAAGTCACGGAAGATGATGGTGGGGTGATTTGTTGGGTAAACTTTAGTTTTGTTCACGAACGGGTATAGACTGGTGAAATCAAAATAGTGTATTTGTTCACCTTCTTGAGCCTTGTAGTAAAGTTGCAACGCATTAGTTCGACTGCCAAACAGAGCAGCCCGAGGTTCCAGACGTTCCGGGTAGTCATGATGGCGCAGGAACTCCTGAACCTCGGGGCTCTCACGTTTAAGTCTTACCCATTCGTGCTCCCACATAACTACAACATTCAGGTTGTATACGCTACGCAGAGTGTCAATTTTCTCTTGAAATTTGTGATATATTGAACCAAAATCTGTTTTTGTGAGAGGGTTAATTGTGCTTAAATTAAAACATTGAGGGCAAGCATGAAAAAAACACCCCGCAAATTCAAAAGCTGTCCGAACGCCGGCTACCTCTGAATAACCGTCTAGATAATAGTTACCCATCTTAACCTCCCCCCGGTTCAAGGCATGTTGAATGAAAATCTTTTCCCGATGACTCACATATTCTAACCATTGAATGGCTGCTGTGGAAAATGATTTCTGCTGCTGCGCGTAATTATCAGGCGATGTGACTGCTATGGTGTTTTTGGGCAAAAAGTTTGTACAGTATTGTTTCATGCACACCGAGGCTATTGTAATGCTCTGGAACGGGTCTAAACCTGTGCTCCCAAGCACCTCGGCCCTAAACCGCAAACAAGCTTCCCGCAAAATAACAACGTCATTCTGACAGTACTCGGCTATTTCTTTTCGAAAGTCAAACACACCCCCAGACACATTATTATACCAGGACATAAAGTCCTCCCTCTCCTTGGCCATCATTGTGTCAAAACCATAGTACAAGGGTGGTGGGTACGGACCGATGTAATTCTGGTTCTCAATTTTATTCCAGAAATGGGGAAAATACCCTTTTTTAGCATTTTCAAAACCTAGAGAGCCAGGCATGGCACTTAGCTTCATAGTTAGGAAACAGAGTGAATCAATATACCTCTGTTTGAAATCCTCATCTGTAATGCACAGGAGCTTGCTGCCTTGCGCTATGATGTTTGGTGTCACACCATGCTTTACCAAATACTGCATCAGCAGGTACCCATCGTACCCCTTCGAATTATGGGCTATGAATGTATACCCCTTGTACTTTCGGGTTCGATACCTTTTTAAAAAAGCCTGTACACAGCCATCACCCTTTGCAGTCCAACGCTTGCCTTTAAAATCTATGCAACATATGAAATTTGCAATGTGTTCGCCATGGTCCTGCCGACACTCAAAATCATAAAAAACGTAACGCCGGTTGGGGTGTTCAGTTTTCACAGTTTGTATGTAACACACATGCTCAACTTCAGGGGTCAATACAGCCTTGCAGTTTTTGCAGAGCTTTAGACTACATTTGTGTGCTTTAGATGTTTTGCTACTTACTACATATGTTTGTGCACATTTGTCACAGAACTTTATAGTATCACAAGAGCTGAGCATTTTACCGCTAGACTCCTGCAGTTTCAAAACTTTATGCGCGTTATAGCAAAACCTAGACCGACAGAGTCGCTTACAATCCTTACACCTTATCGTTGATGAACGATGTGTAAAACATTCTGCGCCAAAACAGACGTTACAATAATGTAAACAGGAGTTGCTATGTTTCGTTGTGTATGGTGTGTAACAAAATGTACAAACGTATGGACTGCCTAAGAAACCTTTTAATGATTTGATACCGTAATAGTGACCGCCCTCGAGGTACAAAAAAAAGGTTTTAGAGTGTGGTGTATTGCTCGTTTGAAACTTTTTTAAGACGCCGTTATTTGAACTGTGTGTCCATACAACTATCTTGATGTTTAAGAACCTCTCAAACCTTTGAATGTCTGAAAAATTAACCTTATCCTGAACACCCAAACCTACGGAACGTTGTAAATGTTCCGCCTCTCTTTCAGCGGCACACGTAGTGAATGTCGGATTTAAAAGATGCGTCAAACATTTTGCGAAACAGAGATTATTATCGGCATTGTAGACAACTATTAAATGTCTTAGTTTTTTGCGAATGATTTCACTCTTGAGACATGATGATAATTTTCGTCGGTCTCCTCCACCGCCATTAGGGTTCTGAATAATGTGAGCCACAAGCATCAGAGTTTCATCAACCAGGATATCAAAATTGCTTTGAACCAACTCTTCAACCATATTCAAAAAAACCTCCAAATCTATTTCATCACCGCTTAGCTGTACAGTTACACCCTGAGACAGAGAATCACCCCTTAATTCTAACTGTACGGCATCGCTGGGGTTCGACAGCTCCCGAACTTTAGCCAGAAGATTTTCTAAAGTGTTTAAGATGTGTACATAAAACTCTGCGTAGTTATCAACATTGTACAAAGATGTAAAGTTAAAACGGAGCTGAATTTCTGTACTGTTGAAAGTTGGCCTACGTATCACCTGAAGGTTTGTGCTGTTAATCACATCACCACCACCATCACCACCATTTTGGTTGGCTTCTGGAAGTCCTTGTAGGTCACTATCGTTAGTGCTTTGGGGTATCTCGAGCTCTGTAAGACCCGGCCTGTTATTTTCTGCGGTGTTTGGGGTCATATCTGATTCAACGTGTCTAGCGAGTTCACGGTTTACAGAGTCCAAAGCTCTTAATAAACCTGCAAAAACATCATGCTCTACAGTTTCATTACTAGACTACATTTTCATTACTAGGTTCATGCGTGTTAATAGAGGTATGATTAACATCATTAACAAGAGCTAAGAGATGTGGATTAACATTTTCATGCGATAAAACGTTTTGGTTAGGATCCTGGTTTTCAGCATTTTCTGCGGCAGGTCTTTTACTCTGGCCCCCTGAACATGGACACGTACAAGGTCTTTTAGGAGCCATTTACTTTAATAACAATTTATCCGAAAGGACCGTAAAATTGTCAACAAGGTTCCTAAAATTGTCAGAATGGTGCCTAAAATTGTCAACAAGGTTCCTAAAATTGTCCAATATTCTTATTTCTAGGTTGTCGTTTTGACAAACCGAGACCTTGGCGGGAGTTGTCAGCTCGGCTTGCTTGTCTGCGGCTGCTGCTGTTGCTTTTGATGGCCGTGGTCCTGGTGTCACACGTCTTTTAGGCGTATCGGCGGCGCTCACCACACCCGTTGTTTCAAAGGCTGTAAGGTAAATTAAAAAAAATAAATATAAAAAAAAAAAAAATAAAAAAAAAATATAATAATCTAATTAATTCAAATTCAAATTAAAAAATCTAAATCAAATTACAAAATTTAAAAATAAAAATTCAAATTAAAAATAACTAAATTAAAAAACAAACATTTTATTTTAATAGGAGAAAACTTAAATCTCACCACTTTTTCTCTTCAATCCTTGCTGTCTGTTAGGTTTTGTCTTTGCCGCCGTCTCTAGAGGGGGATTTTCAGGGCCTTTTAAACAATAAAAATAAAACACATAGCAATAGTTATAATCAGATGTTGTGCAAAGGAAGTTTCATTCAATTGTGTTGAACTAACAATTAGGTTAAGCGTGGCTTCGGCCCCCGCCCGTCCAAAAACGTGCATGCACGCACGTTACGTTATGTTACGTAACCCCCCACCCCTCCAACACACATGAACATGCGCACATGCCCAAACACACACACTTACAGTTTTTTCCTTTGTAGCTTTTAGACCGGTTAGATGTTGTCTTTGCAACAGTCTCTATCGGGATTTCTGAGCCTTTTTAACAATAAAACACAAACAGATATTGAACAAAAGTATTTAAGTTACATACTCTGTAATAAACTGTAACGTGGATCATCTTCTGTAGCTAAAACTTGGGCACGTGTAATTTCCCGAGGCCGCGTGTACACTGTAGGTCTATCTAAAAACAAATAAACGTTTACCAAATATCCGAAAAATAAAAACACATGGTAATGTTCAATAGTAATAATCCGATTTTGAGCAAAAGATGTTTCATTCACTTGTATTTAACTAACAAATAGCTTTTTGTTGCTAAAACACAGGCCTAGGCGACACGTGGTTTCACACGTGTAGTCTGCAACTTAGTATCTAAAAACAATTATATATAAAGCATCTTAAAACCACATTTTTAAAATGTAAAAACATCTTACTATGTCTAACGTTGTTGTCTTCGGGTATTATCGGGTATTCAGGAAAAGCGTCGAAAGATTCACCAGCGTGTGCCCCGTTGTTGTAAAATAGATCCAAATCTGTAATACATTTTACATTAACAACTTTAATTAAGAAGTAGAATATTCAATATGTTTAATTAACAACTTGAAAGTTTCACACTTTATAAGAATTAAAATAGCAGCACATACCTTGTGTTGTAAAGTCCACGGTCATCTCTTGCTAGCAAAGGTTTAGCTGAAATCGCCGTCTTCTTAACGTTTCTTCCGCAGTGTAGAATCAAGATTGATTTATGTGTAACAGTAGGCCTCTCTTTACCTTTCAGAGTTTTCGAGGTGCTATTAGGAACGACGTAACGACGTAGGTTGTAAAAACGTGCCCCTCCCCGTGAAATGTAGCATGAAGAATAAAATACACTTTGAATATACGATTAAACGCAACATTTAATATATAACGCCTCAACCCTGCTTAAATCGGGTAAACCGTATGTTTAGTAACCGATCGATACTAAACACTCATATTGGCTCTAAGTATTACCCTATTACAAAAACTTGTACAAAATCCTGAAAAGTTTTTTATTAAATACTAATAGACTTTTAGATTTTTATTTTTAAAAACGCTTCTTGGAGTTCTTTTCAATGGTTTCGGGGCATTTTGCGGCCTGTTGAAATATTTTCAGTCTATGCATTTCATTCATTCATTTCAAACTTATTTTTTTTGAATAACCCGCCAGGAATACATCTGTTCCTCGTCAACCAAAAGGTTTTACAATCGTCAGCAGAAACCCAACTCGCCACAACACTAAGCCTTCCACAATCTGTTGTTAGTTCAATGCTGTGTCGCGCGTCTGCCTGTCTGCCTGTGTAGTCTCACAGTTCTTCTTCGAACGCCTGGCTTGATCCTCAGCGCAGTGTCAATTGTGGAATCTCTAGCAGTAGAGCTAGAACATGTGTAGCTTACTACAAAGCTGTGTGACTGCGTCTGTCGTGAGCTTCTGCCTGCCTGCCTGCCGGCCAGTCCTGAAACTGTGTCTCTGAATTGCCTCAGGGGCTGTTCCGTTCGTGCACGTTTCACTTTACAACATTTGTCCGCTCTCTAGCAAGTCTGGGAAAAAGATCTCCCCGGACTCCGCACGGACTTTGGCAAAAAATTCTAAGTCCTTGTCTGTGGAGTCATTCGCACGCACGCCCGCACTTCAACAATTGGAAAAAAGATCTCTCCGGACCTCCGCGGATTTTGTACTCGGGTTTGGTGTCATTCGCACACACAGGTTTCCCTGACTTAACAATTTGTTAAGAGCTTGTCGAAGTCAAAACTAGAAGTCAGAGACTAGCCCTGGAAAATACAGAAACGCAATAACGCGTTAGTTTGTTCATTTAGCCTACCGCGGTCTGTCACGTTTAAAAAGTCTGCAATTAACCGTCTTGAATTATTTTATTCTTTTATTCTTTTAAAACACTTCTGCTAACACAAACTATTGACACTAACCTATACATTTTATATTTTTATATATATATATATATATATATATATATATACAAAGTTACTTTTTCACGATGTTGTTCTAATAAATTTAAAATTCCTCACCCAAAGAACGACCATAAAAACCGACGTTTACAACAAACAACCCCCAATAAAATGACATCGTTACAATGCCAATAAATAAAACCTTGAAACAAAATCCCCCACAATAACCCCACCCCCCCGAATAATAATACCTTATAAATTAAAAAATAAAAATAATTAAAAATAAAAATAATTCATTAATATTAAAAAAAAATTAAAAATTAAAAAATTAAAATATGCAAATGTGACCCCCATTTGACCGCTTGACCTTTGACCTATCAACCATCAATCAAATTCAATCAAAAAGTGACATAAGCCGTATATACTACTCACCTCGTCCGTCCGCGTTTAACACCCCCCTCGGACAATTTGAATATCTGGTGGTCCCGTTCGGTTTGACTAACGCTCCAGCAGTATTCCAATCCATGGTTAATGGCGTGCTGCAGGATCTCCTGGGTCGGTCAGTGTTTGTGTATATTGACGACATATTAATCTTTTCTAAGAATCCTCAGGAGCACGTAATCCATGTCCGTCAGGTTCTCCAAAGACTCGTGGAGAATAAGTTATTTGTCAAGGCTGAGAAGTGCAGTTTTCACGCCTCATCAGTTCCATTTCTGGGTTTCATCATGGAGGATGGGAGGATCCGAGCGGATCCTGCGAAGATCCAAGCCGTCACCAACTGGCCCCAACCGGCCACACGTAAGCACCTACAAACAGTTCCTGGGCTTTGCAAATTTCTATCACCGCTTTATTTACAACTACAGCGTTATCACGGCTCCACTTACCAAACTAACCACCACTTCTGTCCCATTCCGTTGGAGTTCCGAGGCTCAACAGGCATTCAACCTCCTCAAGACCCGGTTCTCCACGGCCCCTATCCTCTGTCATCCAGACCCCAATCGCCAGGTAGACACCTCCGACACTGGAGTAGGGGCGGTCCTGTCACAGCGTGCAGTCCAGGACGGGAAAATGCACCCGTGTGCCTATTTCTCTCGGAGACTCACCCCGTCGGAGCACAGTTATGATGTCGGGGACCGGGAGTTGTTAGCTATAAAGCTCGCATTGGAGGAGTGGCGGCACTGGCTGGAGGGGGCAGGTAAACCATTCATTGTCCTGACTGACCACCGCAACCTCCTGTACATTAGATCTGCCAAGAAACTCAATTCTCATCAAGCACACTGGTCCCTTTTCTTTGCCCGGTTAAATTTTTCAGTCACCTTCTGCCCTGGTTCCCGTAATATCAAACCGGATGCCCTGTCATGTGCTTTCTCCCCTTATGCCAGATCTGCTGACCCAGAGCCCATTATCTCGGCCTCCTGCATTGTGGCTGCGGTCTCCTGGGAGATCGAGGTCGTGGAGAAGGCCGCCCAGGCTACCCACCCGGACCCCCGCAATAACCCTAACTCGTCTTTGTTTGTTCCCAATTCCGTCCGCTCCCAGGTCCTCCAGTGGGCTCATGCCTCCCGTCTGGCCTGCCACCCAGGGATCGCCAGGATGACCGCCCTTGTCAGGAGGAGTTTCTGGTGGCCGACCCTGAAGGGGGATACCCGTGCCTTCGTCCTCGCCTGCCCGGTGTGCGCCAGGAGCAAGGCCTCCCACCAGCCCCCCGCTGGCCTCCTCCGCCCCCTCACTGTCCCGGGTCATCCTTGGAGCCACATTGGGGTGGATTTTGTCACCGGTCTGCCCCTGTCGGATGGCAACACCATCCTTCTCCAAGGCGGCCCACTTCGTTCCCCTGCCCAAATTCCTGTCAGCGGAGCTCCTGGTGTTGCACGTGGTGAGGCTGTACGGGATCCCCTCTGACATCATCTCAGACCGTGGGCCCCAGTTCTCCTCCCGGGTCTGGATGGCATTCTGCGTGGCCCTGGGCGCCTCAGCCAGCCTGTCCTCTGGGTACCACCCTCAGTCCAATGGTCAGACGGAGCGGACAAACCAGGATCTGGGAGCTGCCTTGCGGTGCGTGTCAGCTCGCAACCCCTCCTCCTGGAGTCGGTTCCTGCCCTGGGTTGAATATGCCCACAACTCCCTGAGGAGCACCGCCACCGGGATGTCCCCATTCGAGTTCTCCTTGGGGTACCAACCACCCCTGTTTCCGGTCCAGGAGGAGGAGGTTGCCGTTCCATCCGTTCGGTCCCACCTCCTCAGATGCAAGCGTGTGTGGAGGCTGACACGTACCACACTCCTCCGCACCACCTCCCGTACCTGACGCCTGGCGGACCTTCATCGGACCGCAGCCCCGCAGTACTCTCCCGGGCAGCAGGTCTGGCTGTCCACCTCCTCCATCCCACTCCAATCCACTTCCAAAAAGCTCCAGCCCAGATTCATTGGTCCCTTCCCCATCCTCAGTGTTATCAACCCTGTCACTGTCAAACTCCAACTCCCCGCCTCACTAAAAATCCATCCCACCTTCCATGTCAGTCAGGTCAAGCCTGTCACCTCCAGCCCCCTCAGTGCTCCTGTTGACACCCCCCCACCCCCCCGGATGATTGACGACACCCCAGCCTACATGGTAAGCCATGTCCTGGACATCCGCCATAGGGGCCGGGGTTTCTAGTACCTAGTGGACTGGGAGGGGTACGGTCCTGAAGAGCGGTCCTGGCTGCACAAGAGCCTCATTCTCGATCCCTCCCTCATCCGCCAGTTTCACAGACGTCACCCCCGGAGGTTCGATCCAGGGTGAACGCCAGGAGGGATACTGTGATGCTCTCACTCCCGTCCTTTTGTGTCCTGTGTTTTACCTGTTCCCTCTCGTATCATGTTGTTTGTATTCCTGCTTGTTTCCCTCGTGCTGCAGGCTGGGCGTGGTTTTTCCTTTCATCACTCTGTTCCACTACTCTTTACCCGCCTATCCCTTTCCTCCTTTCCGCATGCATTCTGCACACTCTCTGCTATGTTAATCACTCACGCATACATTCGCACGCGTCCCGACGTGTTAACCTTGTAAATTTTTGTTGTGTTAACGCGTCAAAATATTACGTGTTAACATGACCAAACTCTACGTGTTAACACAACCAAATTCTACATGTTAACACAACATTTCTAAGACGTTATTTGCTCAAATGGCCTTCCATACATAACAAGCATCTCGATTTCATACTTTGTGAAGTTTCTCGTCTTTTTTTTGCAGTCTGACTTCTCCATGACAACCAACCTGATTATATTATCCATAATGTTACACAAAACACTGGCTAAAACACTGGGTTATGGGAATTGAAGTCCAGAGTATTATCGGTTTGAGCAATCACCTCTAGTTGTTGACTACATATCCCATTTGTGCTTTCATAAACTCAAACTTGTCGTGGCCATGAGATAAACTATTGCTACTGTTTGAAGTAGCGAAGGGGTGGGTCAATAATTCATACTATGTTTACGGGCGTTACATATCTTTCCGCATAATTTTAAGTAATTTTTTACCGTTGTTGCAGCCTTTATTGAATGTAGGCTTTACATAGGAGAGGGATCAGTTATGGTTGGGGGGGACAATTCGACTCTTTCCAAACGTTGGGGGGGACATGTCCCCCGTGTCCCCCCATAATCCTACGCCCATGGTAATAAGCCTTTATGTAGACTACACCTTTCTGTAAAGAGCCTTAAAGTAGGTTACACATTTCTGTAAAGAGCCTTAATGTAGAACACACATTTCTGTAAAGAGCCTTAAAGTAGGTTACACCTTTCTGTAAAGAGCCTTTATGTAGAACACACATTTCTGAAAAGAGCCTTTACAGAAAGGTGTAGCCTACATAAAGAGCCTCTATGTAGACTATACCTTACTGTAAAGAGCCTTTATATAGACTACACCTTTCTGTAGAGAACCTTTATGTAATTACCTTTCTGTAATAAGCCTTTATGTAGACTACACGTTTCTGTAATAAGCCTTTATGTAGACTACACATTACTGTCGTTTTCATGTAGAATACTCATTTCTGTAAAGAGCCTTTATGTAGGTTACACATTTCTGAAAAGAGCCTTTATGTAGACTACACCTTTCTGTAAAGAGCCTTTATGTAGACTACACCTTTCTGTAAAGAGCCTTTATGTAGACTACACCTTTCTGTGAAGAGCCTTTATGTAGACTACACCTTTCTGCAAAGAGCCTTTATGTAGGCTACACCTTTCTGTCAAGAGGCTTTATGTAGACTACATAAAGGATTTCAGAGGCTTGTGTTACTAAACAAAGACTGGTAGAGATACGTAAATCACAACGTACACGCTTGCAGATACATTGTTTGGACACGCAGCTCGCTAGAAAGCTAACAGTTAGCTTAGTCAGCAAGGGCTTGGTTTGTGTTAACACTAGAACCGCCACAGGGTAAGAAAGTTATAGATAAAAACAGAAAAAAGTTTGAAGCATTTATACCTATAAGCGCCAGCGGGTAAAATTTACCCACTATAAGATGTGTTGCTTTTCGAACGTATAACCATATAGCCTATGGCCATTTATTTTCATTTTCATTTGTGTTTTTAGTTACCGTGTAATGCATGATATTTACATTGGATTGTTCTGCTCCTTTGTATTACATTGTAATATCCCATTCCATTGTTCTAGTGCCTTGGTATAACAAGTTGTGTCTTTGCATATAGCACCTGCTCTTTCACAGGCCTCTACTGCTGCTCTATTGCTTATTATAAAATAAAATACAACATATAGACGACATGGACAGAAGAAAAATATTAATGAATGTGGACGAGACATTATCATTGCAGAATGATGTGAATGACGATGTCTGATGAGGGGATGCCTCCAATTTGAGCGATGTCTCATGGGTCGGCGAGGAATCGGACAAATAATTTGACAGCAAGCCAGAGCCTCCGTGAAAAACATGGAGACGATCGGGACCTGTCCAAGCTATGCCTGCATTGTCAACTATGGGCATATGTACAGCACTTGCGCCAAGGTAGGAATACATTTGGCACATGCATTCATTCTCATTGTAGGCTACCTAGCTAATAACATAACTGCATTATGTGCCCTATAGCTCCTGGGGCAAACGAAGGATGTGTGTCAAACGCATCAAAAGCGATGCTTCTTTTGGACAATGTAATATTTGGCTCGAATTGGCTTTACATTATTTGTGCTGTGTTGATCTGCATTCACTCTTAGGCCTCTTAGGTACGAGCTATGATAGCTAGATGGTTATCAATAGCATAACGTAACTATTGTGACAGATCAGTGTTATAAATAATAGGCTACTGTAACGTTAGCCTATCTAATCTCATATCGTTTCCTCATTTGAAATATTTGTATCATATATGAACAAAAAATAAATCAGCCACTTTCAAAATATGTAGGTCAAGATATGAGTTGTCTAGATATATTTATTAAGTTCAAGAAATATTACAGTCAAATACACTTAGGCCTACTGCACTTGCAGATAATTCCCCCTCCTACCCATGGGGCTCTATCTTGGCGATCTTAGTGCTTTGTTTAAGCGCATGGCGTTAAGTGCATTTAGGGCATGTCCAAGTCCAGTTTTTCTATTTTAACAGCGTGTTTTTTGTGCGCTAAGCACGGTGCAACATGTAAATGGGCTGAACCTAGTCTCTTCATTAATTATAGGTGTGTCTTGGGCGTGACATGCAATAAACCAATCAAAATGTCATATCCCATTCCCTTTAAAAAGCCTGCTTTTCCACCTTGGCGGATTGCTTATATGAAAACAGACATGCTGTCAGGTTGGCAACCCATAGGTTCACACATATTTTCCCTTGTTTTATAATGTCCTGCTTATGGAAATCTGACCAACCTGTTTTACTGGTAGCGTAATGCTTTAAAACAATCCACTTTCCCAGGAAGACCGTGAAAAGTCTGATTTACAGCAGGGTAAACAGACCTGCTCCTGTAAAGCGCACATGCAGATAATGGTATTAAAATTAATTGTGAATTAATTGTAACGTGCTGCAAATTTGTTTTGGTTTATAATTAGACACTTAGTTCTCTTTAAAATCTTTTGTTCAGTTATGGAATAACAGGTGAAATCAGAGGGGTTTTAACAGGCTGAGGGTATGGAAACCTTGTCACTGTAATTTAAAAAATATGAAGGACGAAGAATAGCTAAGGTTACAATTCAGTTAACATGGTGACATTTATCTCCGTTTTTTAACCATAGGCTATCGAAAAAACCTTATGCACAGCGAATCCGCTGTAGCCTAGGCTGTTTGAAAAACAATAAGTGCAATATTCACTGGACAAGGTTTTGAACTTCACAAACCATTCTATTTACTTACAGGCTGTATTCCTAGATAAACAGAGCTGTATTGTAATGACATCTGAAGTGCATTTTCAGAACTCGAATGTCCGTCTATTGCAGTGCGCGAGTTTTCCATTGAATGATAATTCACGCATTAGGTGTAAATGACAATTCGTGCATTAGGCTTGATATAGGTGTTATCAGCTCCTTTTTAATGGATAGCCATTGTCCCGTACCATCGCACATCACCTGGATGTTGATGGAGTGGGCTGAAAGCTATTTAATGTAGCATTCCCCTTCACTGAAGGAAAGGTAGCTATGTGGACCTATGGACCCTTTTATTATTATGCATTTTTTGATATAGCCTACACAATAATAATATTTCACATTGTAATTGATTTTAGTCATGCTTGTGCGCGCCCCTGTGTGTAACAGACAGGAGGGTATGCGCACTTATATGCGCCATTAAAATAACATGTAAACAACTGCGACATGACTTTAAACCAGGTTTGTGGTGGTTCTAGCGCAAACGCTTTCTGCTGGCTCAAGATAGCAATACACCAAAAATAATCCTGGCCACTCCTCATCTTAAGACCAACACGCCCAGTTCACTTGCAACGGGCGCAAGAATACATGGTATTTAAACGACGTGAACGCAAGGCGTTATAATGAACCCAGCGCTGGGTGTAAGATGCAAAGACACTTGCGTTTCGGTTAGTGCCTCTTAGCGCCGGGTGTAAGATAGGGCCCATGGTCTTCCTATGTCTGACAAAGTTGTAGAAAAACTCATCGGCATGCTAAGATCAGGTGATGAACTGGGTTTCCTACAATGAGAACGAACAAAGTTTGCAACACTATATGCTTCCACTGTGTAAATTATTAACATGACAATGTAATTGTTTTTCCGTTTCTTATTAATATATGCCTACCCAATAACACCCACTGCTAAATACAATGACATTTCGAGCAGGAGCCTTAGTTACAATGTAAGGTTTTGAGGAAGCAGCCACGTTACATTGTGCCAGTAATACATTTAGACAATGGCTGATCTCAATCCACTACGTGATATGATTTTTAAAAAAAAATAACATTAATGCCGAAAATATTAGTTAATGCAGCTTTAAATATAGCCTAAAGCAATAGGACGAAAACAGAAAAATAATTAAACATAGTTCTTATGTGATTTTAGACATTTCCTTGTGAAACAAATTGGGATGGGAGGTATGTTGCTGTCAGTTGCTGTCTCTCACACAGAGGATTGGATTGTGGGTTCGAGCCCAGCAGGGCACATGCTTATTTTCCACAAAAACAATGTGCAACTGTTAAGTACCTTTTATTTATTAGACTGTTTTCATATTAACACATTAACATATTTTTATTGCAAAGGCAAAAGAGGTTTCCAATATTAACTGTTCAATGTTTCACTTGTATTTCACTTGTACTATATCACACCCTCCCCAAACCGGACGCTCACTCTTGTCTGGTTTGGGGAGGGTGTTACGCTCTGCTCTTGTGGTCATGACTGACTGACTGTGGAAACCGAACCTCAACGTACCCTTGCCTCGGCCAACATTTCTTCATTCATTAATTTCTTCACTTCAGCTCTGTTCACTTTATCCTTTTCACACATAACACAATGTCACCATAAAATATACTCTGCAGATAATGTAGCTTACTGCAAACACTTTTAATTATAATAATAAGAAGAATAATAATCTCTGGGATGTACTTTCTTAGTAGTATATTGTTTTCTTTCTGGCTAAGATTCCTGGGAAATATGCGTTGTCCAATTAAGCTTGTTAGCCAACGTTACTGTTGCCAGAGAAACGTCAGTCTGCTTCTAGTCAGGAAGCAGGTACAAGCTAGGCTACTACGAAGCGAATCAATATGCCTTACAGCCTACATTCATTGCACTACAGAAAACTACACTAAACCTAGCTGTCCGGTACCAAAACATTTACCGCAGGTAACGTTCAACACTACCGGAAAAAAAACTGTGAAGGAATTCTGCTGTGCTTATGAACTCACAAGTTCGCTCGCTAGCTCGTAGCCCACACATGGAAGGTTGGAGTTACGCATCCGGCAATCCATTGTTGAATAGCCTAACGTTAAATGTATTTCATAGAATACTAATAGCCCTATTTTAAAACTGTATTTCCATATTTTAATGATGCAAACTATTTAGGCTGTATGTCTTTCAGCTAGAATGTGTTTGCGTGTAGCCCATTGTGCATGCATGTCTCCATATAGACTTGGTTCATTAATTTACATGCTTGTTCATGATCCATAGCTCAAGTGGTGCTGTTCATTGTATTTCATTACACATTACATACTGCTCATCTACAAACTATTTTAATGTAATTGTGTGCTGTCTGTAATAGGATAACTGTTCTCATTCTTGTCAATAGAGGGCGTTATGGTTACGCGAACGTCTGCATACATTTCTTTGGAATGCATGTCTCTCTCCGTGTTTATCTTTATGCATTATTCATCATTAGTTAGCTATAAAAAATAAGTGATATCTGATCAAAAACGTCTACGACATAAGAAAAACCAAGTTACTCACGCATAGCCTACATAGCGCTGTCTATAAGTTCTTAATTCCAACTTGCAAAAACTAGGCCTGCCTTTAAAAGTCTTGAAATCAAAATGTGGCCAAGTTACAACTAACAATATTGCCTATCGTAGCTCACACTAAATAAACTAGCTCTATTCCAAAGCAATGCTATCCAAACTTTCCTAAATTATTTAATGCAACTTGGCCCTGTGTTTCTTCATCTCACCATCTCAAGAGAATGTGGTCAATGAAACTGTATGTGCCACATCAAACTGCAAAATGAAAATAATTTATAGTGGAAATACTCTGATTCAGATGTGTTGCACTTAGAAATTAAACAGAACAATTACTACACTATAGGGCATGTTTGAACAATTGTCTGCATCCACTGCTTTGGGTCTATGAAAAGCACAGAATGAATAAAATGTTTTATTATTATTATGTATTTATTGATTTATTTATTTGGATTTCTATCAAAACCTGTGTGGTCCTGCAGAGCATAGATATCCTTGTGTTCACAAAATTCTGTTTGCAAATATCATAAACTACTATTATGTTAAGAAAATTGGTACTATTACTTATTTGCCACCATCTGACCCACAAACATGTCTGGATACGTTTGTAAAAATGCTATATGTACGCTATTTTCTAGGTAAAAATATTACTAATTTTTATCTGCATTTATTTATTCATCACCCCTTTCTCTATTGTACATGATGTTTCTTGATATAAATGTCTGTTTGTGAATTGTAAAGAAGTAGACTTGCCAACAAAGTACAACCATATCCTTTCTGGAGTGTAATTATTCATCAACTGTTAAAAACATTCATTGAAATCATATGTTGTTCCATGAGACACAATTGCTTCACATGCAAAGATGAAGAAACACAGGGTCAAGTTGCATTAAATAATTTAGGAAAGTTTGGATAGCATTGCCTTGGAATAGAGCTAGTTTATTTAGTGTGAGCTACGATAGGCAATATTGTTAGTTGTAACTTGGCCACATTTTGATATCAATACTTTTAAAGGCAGGCCTAGTTTTTGCAAGTTGGAATTAAGGACTTATAGACAGCGCTATATAGGCTATGCGTGAGTAACTTGGCTTTTTTTTAAACGTCATAGACGTTTTTGATCTGATACTTTATTACAGTGATAGAATAAATTGTTTTAGTAATATCAATTCAAAATGGATGTGCGGGTAAATTTGACCCATTGGCGGTTTTAGGTATACAATGAATGTGTTAAACAAAGGCAGACATGAGAATATCACAACGAAAATGCTTGGAAATGATACATTGTTTGGACGCGTGGCTAGCTATACGGCTAACTGTTAGCTAACTTGGTTTCTGCTAAACAAAGGATGTTTCCGAATCGGTCTGAATCACCCTTCTCGAGGCTACTATTGAGTATGCTAGCTGTGAGTAGGCAAAATGTTATCTAAATGTAGTGTACTTTAAATCCGCAAATGATATACTTACTATGCTTAGGTTTTCGCTGATAATAGTATTGAGGATACTTTTTGCATAGGCTACTGTGTCAGTAAATGCTGTAAGCGGTAGCTAACATTAGCCTACCTTATCTAGTACAGAGGAGGATGCAGTAGATTCGGACACAGCTACTAACAACGGATAGCATGATAGCAAAAACTCAAACTTACCCGAGTAATGTTACAAACCAGACAGGTTTCATGGCAAACAACAGTAGCTACTTTGCTCCATCTGGACCTCTCTTCGATATGAATATCTTCAGACAGAGCTCCATATAAAAAAGTGAACGCTGTAACTTAACAGCTGTTTTGCGGCCGAACGGAATTGAGTTTCGTAAGTCTGGCAGTTTTTATATATTCTGGCACTTGTCCTCTCCACAAATCTCAGCCATAATCCATAATTTTAGTGAGCTATAGGTGATAATTTCTGCACAAACTAGTGAAAAATGAACATGGACGCCACAGACTTCTTCGCTCTAACAATGAAACATATGCACTCAGCAATGACGCCGCTGGCCGGGGGTGTATTGAAGAAGTCACTAGTTTGTATTGAAATTATCGGTTATAGCTCGCTTAAAGTATGGTTTACAGGTGAACCGTTCATAGCCTGCCCGAGCCGTCTAAGATTTGCGAAGAAGACAAGTGCCAGAATAGGTAAGAACTACAGAATTACTGAACTCGATTACTGAACTACAGAAACTCCCAGCGAAGCGCCAACGAAAATCAACCCAGCAAAATAGGGCGGAGGCTCGGAACTAAGCAGAAAAGAGAGAAGGAAGATCTTCTCACCCTCAATAAGAGGGAACACTAAAGAGAGGTAAAAGAAATGAAAATAAAGCGACCCGATAACTGGGCGAATTAGACTCGAAGGCTCGAGTAGGACAAAGATAAAGAAATAGCAAACACCTCTCGCTCTCAATGAAGAAAGCAGACAGGAGAGGGGTAAATAGAAAAACGGTAAAGACAAGACTGTCTCGGGGAAACGAGAAAGTTAAACCAAAACGAGGGACAGAAAGTGCAGATAGAACAGGAAGAACCCTAAGAATATAAATGTACAGAAGGCAAGTCCCGCGTTACTCTAAAAATAATACTTTGGAGCAAAGTGGTCTCCTAAAGTGCCTAAGTCCTATACCGTACTGGCTCTGTGTAGCAATGAAACACAATACAGAAGCCCCGGAAAATGGAAATACGAGGCTTAAATAGCCGGCAGGTAATAAGGACAGGTGAGAAGGCTGAGTGCCGGGAGATAACGAAAACCTAGAAAGGAAGACAGAAGATAAGATAAGAGATAACTCCAATAAGAGTGCCCTAGAGCTGCTCCGAGAAAGAATGACCACAGAAACAAAGAGAGGCTGCCAAAACCAGGATGACTCCAGACGATCCCTCAGCCATGTCTCTGCAGAAGTCTCTAATGAGTGCTGGGTCCAAGATGTTTTTGGAGGGGTCCCAGCAGCGCTCCTCAGGGTCGTATCCCTCCCAATCCACTAAAGGCTGGGCACCTCTGCCTACACGCTAACCACCACCGGCTTTAAACGGGAGATGGGAAAGGTGTGATGGATACGCATCGAGCTAGGCAGCTGCAGGCGCCCAGTGACAGGGTTAATTTGACTGATTATTTTGAATAGATTCCACTCACAAGAGAAGGTCCCACGTGGACAGCCACACTCGTTGACCGACCCGGTAAGAGGGAGCTGGGCGGCGACGCCTGTCAGCAGTGACTTTCTGTTTAGCCGAGGCGCGAATGAGTGATGCGTGCACCCGCCTCCAGACTGCTCGGCACCTCCGGACGAAAGACCCTGCAGAAGGTACCCCCACCTCTCTCTCCAACTCAGGAAATAAGGGAGGCTGGTACCCCAACTGCGCTTCAAAAGGAGAAAGACCTGTGGAGGTGTTAGGCAGTGTGTTATGGGCATACTCTGCTCAGGCGAGATGGCTATGGTCTGATTGCTCTGTCTGCCCGTTAGTCTCTGGATGGAAACCGGAAGAAAGGCTGACAGACGCCCCCAGTAGAGCACAAAAAGAGCGCCAGAACCTAGCGGTGAATTGTGGGCCCCGGTTGGACATCACATCCAGAGGAAGACCGTGTACCCTAAAAACATTGTCCACCATAAGCTGGGTGGTTTCAGGGGCTGATGGCAGCTTAGGTAGAGCGATAAAGTGTGCCGCCTTGGAAAACCTGTCGACCACAACCAAGATCACCATATTGCCCTGGGACGCAGGCAAGCCAGTGACGAAGTCAAGGGTGACATGGCTCCAAGGATGGCTGAGAATAGGTAGGGGGTGTAACAGACTCGATGGCGGGAGTTGTGACTCCTTACTGCTGGCGCAGACCGAACAAGCAGCGACAAATTCCCGAACATCGCTCTCCATGATCAGCCACCAAAAGCGCAGAGACAGAAACTCCCTAGTGCGGTGCACCCCAGGATGAGCCGCCAGCTGGGAAGAGTGACCCCACTCGAGATCCTGGGGCCTGATCCGGGGGGGAACAAACAGGCAGTGAGTCGGACCACCGCCAGTGCCCGGGTCCGAACGCAACTCCTTCGGTACAGCTGCCTCAATCTCCCACATCACCGGAGCTACGATTTACGTGGCGGGTATGATGGGCTCAGGAAGTGGACCATTGTCAGTGTGATCTTCCATGCGCAAAAGCGCATCAGGCTTCACATTCTTCGACCCGGGATGGTAAGTAATTAAAAATTTTAACCGGGGGAAGAATAATGCCCATCGGGGTTGGCGAGAGTTGCGCCTCTTGGACTGTTGGACATACTCCAAGTTTTTTTGATCGGTGAAAAGGTGCTCAGACGGTGAAAGGGTGCTCAGCACCCTCCAACCAGTGACGCCACTCCTCCAATGCCAACTTAACCGCCAACAGCTCCCGGTCCCCTACGTCATAATTTATGTCGGCAGGTGTCAAAGCACGAGAGAAATATGCGCAGGGGTGCATCATGCAGTCCAGCGGCGAGTACTGAGATAGAATAGCTCCTACTCCCAGCTCAGACGCATCCACCTCTACCACAAATGGGAGGGAGGGATTGGGAGTTATAAGAATCGGAGATAAATTTTCTTTTAAGCTCCATGAACGCCGCCTCAGCCTTAGGGGTCCACTGAAACCGAGAAGGAGAAGTGGTCTTAGTAAGGGCTGTAATAGGAGCGGCTACCGCACTAAAGTTGTGCATGAACCGGCGGTAAAAATTAGCGAAGCCCAAGAAGCATTGTACCTGCTTAACGGATAAGGGAGTGGACCAGTTTTTAACCGCGGAGACTTTTTCAAGGTCCATCTGAACCTTACCCTCCGCCACAATAAATCCCAAGAAGGAAACGGGGTATGGGTATGAAAGACACATTTCTCCACCTTAACAAACAGCCCCGCCTTGAGAAGGGCCTCTATGACTTGCTGATCGTGTCCGAAGTGAGTCGAGAGGTCAGGGGAGAAAATTTTAATATCGTCCAGATATACAAAGACGAATTTCTCTAACATCTCTTTAAGAACGTTGTTCACTAGCGCCTGAAAGACAGAGGGGGCGCCAGATATTCATAATGTCCATTGTGAGTGTTAAAGGCCGTCTTCCACTCATCGCCTTCACGCATACACACCAGGTTATATGCAATGCACAGGTCGAGCTTCGTGAAGACCGACGCCCCCTGTAGGTGCTCGAAAGCGGAGTTCATGAGATGTAGAGGGTACCTGTTTTTTACAGTAATGTCGTTCAGGCCCCGGTAGTCTATGCAGGGTCTCAGTCCCCCCTTTTTACAAAAAAAAACCCAGCCCCTGCAGGAGATGTAGAGGGTCTAATGAACACATTAGCTAAAGACTCATCAATATACTCCCTCATGGCAGCACTCTCCAGAACAGATAGGGAGTAAAGGGAACCCCTAGGAGGGACCGGGCCCAGATAAAGCTCAACAGTGCAGTCATAGAGCCTATGAGGAGGCAAGGTCTTGGCGCGTTGTTTGCTAAAAACCTCCGCCAGGTTAGTGTACTCGGCGGGTATATTGGCGGGCAATTGAAAATCGAGTGCCCCTGCCACTCTAGAACTCTCCCGGTCAGGTGAGGAGTTAAGAGAAGAATCCCACCTGATCTCGGAGTCAGATGCTATGAGAGAAGAAGGGACATGACGGGCGAAGCGGTTGCTTGACCTCTCTCGCTCACGCTCCCTGATGTGATTGTCCACGCGAATGGCCATGGTAACCAGAGCACCGAACGTGGCAGGTGGCTCAAGCACTGCCAGGGCATCCTTAATAGGATCAGACAGGGCATTAAGAAAGAGGGATTTTAGCGGACCATCGGCTCATCCCGTCTCCCCGGGCAGTGCTCAGAATGTGATATAAAAACCTGCCACAGTGTCGGTGCCCTGATGGAGATGAGTCAGCTTCATGGTGGACTCTTGACCAGAAACGCCATAGTCAAAAACCAACGCCATCTCCTCCATCAGATCATTTGCATTGCGCATAACAGGGGTGTTAGAGTGGATTAGGGGATCAGCCCAAGCGAGGGCAGTACCGGTAACTGGTGCTTGTGGAACTGGGACAGCAGCTGAAATGGACAGCGCGCGGAGACTGTTCGTTAAGTCCCGCAAACATTCTCCCTGATGGGCATCTGCTACATTAGCTAAGCCTGCTGTGTGTGCAGGGCCTGCTGACTAGCCTGGAGAGCCCTAATGCCATGGACCACCAAAGAAGAGCTCTGAGTAGCTAATACCTGCTCTATTCCTTGGAGTGTAACTGGTACCTCCATAGTCGCTTCTGTATTCTGTAGGGGGGAGAGTTGGGTTCGGAGGACCAAACGCGACAGAAGGAATCTAAAAGTTATCTATACAATAGATAAGAAGAACAAGAAGGTTCCATGATAGAAGAGGAAAAAATAAGGAATAGGGACAAAACGCCCGGCGAAGCGCCAACGAAAATCAACCCAGCAAAATAGGGCGGAGGCTGAGCAGAAAAGAGAGAAGAAAGATCCTCTCACCCTCAATAAGAGGGAACACTAAAGAGAGGTAAAAGAAATGAAAATAAAGCGACCCGATAACTGGGCGAATTAGACTCGAAAGCTCGAGTAGGACAAAGATAAAGAAATAGCAAACACCTCTCGCTCTCAATGAAGAAAACAGACAGGAAAGGGTATTTTATTTTATTTTTTCTTTCCTTCTTGATCAATTTTGCTATAAAGAAAACTTAGCTATGCTGTTGTGATACTAAAAATATCAGTTTTAATCAAATGTATAATATGAACATTTAAAATCGTGAGGGAAATGGGGCGGGACATTGATAAGCAGGCTGCTTTTTTCCCGTATCCCTTTTCGGCAGGAAATGTATTTGTTAAATGAATATTTCAGAAATGTGATGCAATGTGATCATACACATGCCGAAATAAATAAATAAATAAAGTAAACAGAAAAACGGTAAAGACAAGACTGTCTCGGGAAACAAGAAAGGAAAACCAAAACGAGGGACAGAAAGTGCAGATAGAACAGGAAGAATCCTAAGAATCTAAATGCACAGAAGGCAAGTCCCGCGTTACTCCAAAAACAATACTTTGGAGCAAAGTGGCCTCCTAAACTCCTATACCATACCGGCTCTGTGTAGCAATGAAACACAATACAGAAGCCCCGGAAAACCGAAATACGGGGCTTAAATCGCCGGTAGGTAATAAGGAGAGGTGAGAAGGCTGAGTGCCGGGAGATAACAAAAACCCGGAACGGAAGACGGAAAACTCCGATAAGAGTGCCCTAGAGCCGCTCCGAGAAAGAACAGCCACAAAAACAAAGAGAGGCTGCCAAAACCGTGACACCATCGTTCAGACAGCACAGCACACAATTACATTAAAAGAGTTTGTAGATGAGCAGTATGTAATGTGTAATGAAATACCATGAACAGCACCACCTGAGCTATGGATCATGAAGAAGCATGTAAATTAATGAACCAAGTCTATATGGAGACATGTATGCACAATGGGCTACACGCAAACACATTCTAGCTGAAAGACATACAGCCTAAATAGCTAGTACAGCCTAAATAGTTTGCATCAGTAAAATATGGAAATACAGTTTTAAAATAGGGCTATTAGTATTCTATGAAATACATTTAACGTTAGGCTATTCAACACTGGATTGCCGGATGCGTTACTCCAACCTTCCATGTATGGGCTACGAGCTAGCGAGCAAGCTAGTAAGTTCATAAGCACAGCAGAGTTAGGCTATTCAACACTGGATTGCCGGATGCATAACTCCAACCTTCCATGTGTGGGCTACGAGCTAGCGAGCGAGCTAGTAGTGAGTTCATAAGCACAGCAGAGATTTTTTTTCCCGGTAGTGTAGAATGTTACCTGCGGGAAATGTTTTGGTACCGGACAGCTAGGTTTAGTTTAGTTTTCTGTAGTGCAATGAATGTATAATGCATGTTGATTCGCTTCGTAGTAGCCTAGCTTGTATCTGCTTCCTGACGAGAAGCAGACTGACTTAATTGGACAACGCATATTTCCCAGGAATCTTAGCCAGAAAGAAAACAATAGATACTACTAAGAAAGTATATACCAGAGATTATTCTTCTTCTTATTATTGTCGGGTAAGTGAGGACTAGGTAAAATGTGTATAATCTGAATCCAGCGGTTCCAACAGTCAATACCCTTGTTAAAACGTTCAGCACTCTGAATACTGAACACAAGCGATATTGCGTGCCAGAACCCCTCACTTAACCTACATTCAAAATAAGCTTTACGTGATTTAATTTTATTATCATTATTAAAAATGACAATCATCAATTAAATCGCCGAATTCTTTGATAGGTAAGTCGAACAGTAACCTGGTGGATCAACCAACAAGCCAAAACAAAGTCTAAATCAGGTCTTGAGATTAAGTAATTTTATTAAATGAAAACATTCAATTAGAATAATGACTGGGAATCATACATTCACGAAGGAATGTAGGCTGACTACTTATAATTTACAAAATGGAAGACATTAAACCAGACATTAATTTGAATATACCAGAAGAGAGAGAGATAAGCCAAAAATTGCCAAATTATTTACCCTCCAGCTGAACAGGAACAAAAGGAAACGCACAAGGAACCAAAAAGAATGACTTCTCCAAACAAACTCCACAATTGACTAACTTCTTTTTCTGCGGTACACTCATAAAATACCTCCACAGGAAGACCATCCCTGTCCTGATTGGGTTAAGGTGTGGGGGAGGGGGGGGGGAGAGGGGTCATTTATGGCAAAGACTGGCTTATCTTTGATGGGGGGTTGAGAATGAGAGAGAGAGACAAAGATAGAGAGAAGGGGGAAATATTAGATATCCTACATCCCTCTCTTGTAAGAATAGGTGCATGCACCTGCTAAAAACCTATTCTTACATCACCAAATAGGAATCACATTACACATTTGGACATTGAAGATGCAGTTACCTGCTAACAACAAAAACAACTGTCCAAATGGTTCACCAACCATTTTTAAAACATTTAGTCCATGCCCAGTTTAATAGTCCCTTTGTGATCTAGAGTCATATCTCTATTAGACACTCTTTTGTGTCGCTGCTGTTATGACACCCTGGTTCAGTCTCTTCCTTCTCCAGTGTCCGGGTATCTAGACTGGCAAGGGACCAGAAGTTCCCTGGACTTGGGTAACATGCAGTGCTTTTTCCATTAGTGTTGGAATTGCGTGAGTGAAATGCAACCTACTCCACAGTGTCTCTACCAGTTCTGCACGGCGTGCGGGGGCTCTGTCTCCTGTGACAGGAAGCTGGACGATCCACAGGTGGCAAAGTGCAGTCAGGGCCTCTCTTCTGACGGGCGGGGAAGCTCCTCTTTCCCTGTCGGAATCCATTTTGGCTCCTTTAGCCTGGATCCAATTGGGTGGACTGCTGACGGCAGTTGCTTAGGCTAGCTTCCCGCGGCAGGGTGTGGGACCGGTTGCACTTGTTTGCACTTGTGTCTGTGGGTGTCCTTTAGGGAATGGCAGGAGAAGACTGTGGGAGTTGAGGGCTTAGGCATTAACACTCATAGCAACATGTGAAGACCGGAACAATTAATGATAGCACTGCATGTTATGACCGCTGTCAGGCCATGTCGGGGAACCTTACGGACAGGGTTTACCTTCCACGGGATTGCCAGTCTAAATAATCACATGAATAGGGCTGACTTGTCCAGAAGTGTCTATGAACAGTATTTGGAGGGGGCACCTACACTTTCGAAAAGGGACTTAAAAACATGGGCATTGTCTTATGTTAAAAGGTGGTGGTAGGGATGTGGGGGGGTGGTGAGGGGGGGGGGGGGGCAGGGGCAGACAGAGTGCCAGTTTTACCTCCTAGAACCCCAGTGTGGTTACTGGCAGTCCTTTGGCTGCGGAGGGCCACAGCGTTCAGCAAACCGGGATGACAGGAGGCATCCTGTCATCTTGCTTCTTCCGCACGTGGATGCCCCTTAACCACGCCCGTCTCATCTCTGTCCAGGGGTCTATGCCAGTTTTGGCTTTGGTTCCCTCTCTGGGCAGCTGGGCTGATCGTTGCTCGTAGGCATGCAGTCCATCACTGCTCTCCGAACACTTCTGATGTCGGAAAAGGGCTCTTGCACTCTCCCTGGATGACGTGTGTGTGCGAAGTTTGCAGGTGTGGCTCGGGGGTGGAGAGATGAGGGTGGGGGAAATTGTTGTGCTAAATTGGCTGCTTTCATCTTGCTTTGGATTGCAAGACAACACTCTGGCGGAGACTTTGAGGGCCAGAGGAGTCGTAAAACGGCCGGGGGTTGGCTTCCTGCTCCGTTTCTCCCGGGGTCTCTTTACAGCTCTGATAGGGGAGCGAGACTTTCGCAGAAGTCCCCCTATCTCCTCCATCACAGGAACTGTGGAAGTGGGAGAGTCCACAGAGCACACCCCTTCTGTCTGTGCAGCAGACAGAGGTTCCCCGGATTCAGCAGGAGGGGAAGCAGCAGGAGGGGAAGAAAAGTCCACAAGGGGTGGGGTGGGGTCCTCGGCCTGGGTGGACTTTTCTGTGGGAGCTGACTCCACCTGTTGGGGTGCGTAGACCTCTCCACCTGGCAGGGCTGATGGGCCTGTAGAAGCCGGTTCCGCGTCCTGCGGTTCAACGGTCTCCTCACCAGGCTGGGCTGCTGCGTCTGCAGTAGCAGGTTCTGCCCCCAGGGGTTCGACGGTCTCCTCACCAGGCTGGGCTGCTGTGTTTGCAGTAGCAGGTTCTGCCTCCAGGGGTTTCACAGTCTCCTCACCAGGCTGGGCTGCTGTGTTTGCAGTAGCAGGTTCTGCCTCCAGGGGTTTGACGGTCTCCTCACCAGGCTGGGCTGCTGTGTCTGCAGTAGCAGGTTCTGCCTCCAGGGGTTTGACGGTCTCCTCACCAGGCTGGGCTGCTGTGTCTGCAGTAGCAGGTTCTGCCTCCAGGGGTTCGACGGTCTCCTCACCAGGCTGGGCTGCTGTGTCTGCAGTAGCAGGTTCTGCCTCCAGGGGTTTCACAGTCTCCTCACCAGGCTGGGCTGCTGTGTCTGCAGTAGCAGGTTCTGCCTCCAGGGGTTTGACGGTCTCCTCACCAGGCTGGGCTGCTGTGTTTGCAGTAGCAGGCTCTGCCTCCAGGGGTTCGACGGTCTCCTCACCTGGCTCAGCTGAGAGGACTGCAGCAGCGGATTCCACGTCCTGTGGGGTCACATCCTCTGTGGTGGCTGGTGTGATACAAGACACAGAGCTGTTTCCCCCAAATTCCTCCAGGGAAGGGGGGCTCACCAGGGGGGCGGTTACATTGTCTGTGGAGGTGACAAAATCCACAGAATTGTCCAAGCCTGAAGGGGGTGGGGATGAGTCAATGGAGAGTGCTGTATTGTCCTCGGTGGGGGGTGGTGCCTGTGTTATGGCTGGAATGGCGCCATGCACTGCTCCTTCCAGCGCATGCTGGACTGCCACAGAAGAAACTGGTTTGGCAGTAACTCCTGACTTAGAGTGGTGCTTTTCCCAAGCCAGTTTCCACATCTGATTTACCTCCTCCCATGCCTGCTTTGACCGCCAGAGGTAGAGAAAATGTTGTCTTTTCTCTAGGTACGACCTTATCCCTTGGACAATCTTGCGCTTGGTTTCATCACTATCTGGAGAAATCAGATAGTCTAAATACTCAGTCCGCAGGTTGTAAAGGGCCTCCTCCTTCAGCTGGTCCATTGCCTTGAGCTGTTCTGCAAATTTTGGGCACTGGGCTATCAAATATTGCCGTTCTGATAACATGAGATACCACTGCTGATCCAGCCTTGACTGGCCAGGGAATGCTGGTAGGTTAGCAGTGGAGGGTAAATGAGGCATCTCTCTCTTTGTCTGGTATGCCATAATAATATAAAAATTAAAAAAAATAAAATAAAATAAAATCAATAAATCTAAGACCAGTCGATTAGAAAAAGATTTGAACTTGTCTCAGAGTTTACCGCAGTTTACTCAATAGCAAAATTTAGTATGCTATAGGACAACCTATCTCGGTGGGACCTCCAATTATGTCGGGTAAGTGAGGACTAGGTAAAATGTGTATAATCTGAATCCAGCGGTTCCAACAGTCAATACCCTTGTTAAAACGTTCAGCACTCTGAATACTGAACACAAGCGATATTGCGTGCCAGAACCCCTCACTTAACCTACATTCAAAATAAGCTTTACGTGATTTAATTTAATTATTATTATTAAAAATGACAATCATCAATTAAATCGCCGAATTCTTTGATAGGTAAGTCGAACAGTAACCTGGTGGATCAACCAACAAGCCAAAACAAAGTCTAAATCAGGTCTTGAGATTAAGTAATTTTATTAAATGAAAACATTCAATTAGAATAATGACTGGGAATCATACATTCACGAAGGAATGTAGGCTGACTACTTATAATTTACAAAATGGAAGACATTAAACCAGACATTAATTTGAATATACCAGAAGAGAGAGAGATAAGCCAAAAATTGCCAAATTATTTACCCTCCAGCTGAACAGGAACAAAAGGAAACGCACAAGGAACCAAAAAGAATGACTTCTCCAAACAAACTCCACAATTGACTAACTTCTTTTTCTGCGGTACACTCATAAAATACCTCCACAGGAAGACCATCCCTGTCCTGATTGGGTTAAGGTGTGGGGGAGGGGGGGGGGGGGGGGGGGGGGGTCATTTATGGCAAAGACTGGCTTATCTTTGATGGGGGGTTGAGAATGAGAGAGAGAGACAAAGATAGAGAGAAGGGGGAAATATTAGATATCCTACATTATTATTATAATAATTAAAAGTGTTTGTAGTAAGCTACATTATCAGCAGAGTAGCGTAGACTAGAGCCACATTCGGAGGCTATTGTTTTTTTAAAGTGACTAACCATGAATCATATATGTTTGGGGAATTGGCGGTTTATAAATCCGATCTCTTAAAGGCTTGCAGCTTAAAGGAGGCTATCATCAATTCTTAATGTAGGCTATTATCGTACATTCTTAATTTTCCTAGTAGTCAATTTTATGGTGACATTGTGTTATGTGTGAAAAGGATAAAGTGAACAGAGCTGAAGTGAAGAAATGAATGAATAAAGAAATGTTGGCCGAGGTAAGGGTACGCTGAGGTTCGGTTCCACAGTCAGTCAGTCATGACCGCAAGAGCAGAGCTTAACACCCTCCCCAAACCAGACAAGAGCCAGCGTCCGGTTTGGGGAGGGTGTGATATAGTACAAGTGAAATACAAGTGAAACATTGAACAGTTAATATTGGAAACCTCTTTTGCCTTTGCAATAAAAATATGTTAATGTGTTAATGTGAAAATAATAATAACAGTCTAAGAAATGAAAAGTACTTAACAGTTGCACATTGTTTTTGTGGAAAATAAGCATGTGCCCTGCTGGGCTCAAACCCACAATCCACTGTGTGAGAGACTGCAGTTCTAACCACTAGACCACAGTAGCTTCTTGGAAAGCATGAAGCCATTAGCTACATTAACATTAAAAAACATTAGTATGAAGCGTTTTTATTGGACGATTAGCTTGATGAGCAGGTATACGGACCATACCCTCAAATAATAATTCTCCCCATTGGATAACATCGCGACGGAGGCAGGCAGTTTGGCAAGAAAAATGGGAAGAAGAAGAAGAAGAAGAAGCGAAAGGAGAAAAACGGCAAAATAACCCAAGTTCGGGGCTTTATTGTGTGGATGTGTGAAGTTGTATCCGAATGCTGTGTGTTACGTGAGGTCAGAACATACAGAAGTTAATGTTTTTAAGGGCTGAGAGTCTATGGTCATTGTGGTTACTTCTGTAGGAAACCCTGAAAAGTGGCAAACTGTATAGGTTTGGGGCATGCCCCACCAAGCTGTAACTTGGCGGATGGCATACCTGCCATCCCAATTAACCCCTTGGCGCAGATGGCAAATTTCACATATTTAGGGGGTGCTCTGTTTAAGGCTTTATAACTCCAGGTGTGAGCATCACATAAACTTGGTAAATGGCTTAAATGAAACAAGACAGGTGTACCATTTACAATACAAACTTAGATTTGTTTATTTTGACTTAAATTATAAAAATAAAGTGCCACAAATGCAAAGAAACTTTGAAAATAAAAAAATTTAAATTGTTTTTCTTTAGTTTGCTGAGAGCTACATAAGTGAAATCGGTAATATATGTACATTTCCTGGATCATAAACTCCATGTCCACACGTTTTGCAAAATCTGAAGATGATATGCAGAACTACTAAAGGTCTATGATGCAAAATATAGCAGTGTACCCTGTTGTCCATTAGTGTCTCCAAATCTATCCAAATGGCTAAATTGTGCACTGCTCTAAATAAAAAAAATGATGATATATTTAACTACAAATCAGCAGTTTTGACTCATAAAACTCACTTATGCATCATTTTCAAGTGTGAATTACTATATTCTCATCAGTATAGGGGGGTAGATATCTATGGGTCCAAAAGCCTGATGCAAAACATGTCATAAAATGAATAAAATTAGTTTTGTCCATTATAAAGCATATACATCTGCTCCTTCTGATGGCTTAAAGGAGCTATATGTAACATTGACACTGAGCGTTTAAAATGGATACTGCAATCCAAATTCATAATATTGGAGAGAGTCGAGACACTGAACGAACACGAGCGGAACATTATATTTTGAGACAAGCTTATTCTATTTTGACAATGACAAGCGATTCCTACACTGTAAGTTGATCAGCTAATGTATATGTTTGCAATTTGTTTATTATTTATTGTTTACAAATTATAAACCAGCTCATGTGGATTTTTTATAACTCTGTCAATGTTAGCTAGATGCATGACTGGCTATGTTTACGGTCACACAGATATGTGATGCGGTATGTCAAAACCAGGCACAATTGGGCAAGAGGTCAATTTTGAGTTATTGGTATATTAGTAAAACATAGACCTTGCACTTTACAACTCCGCTTTCTTTTTTCAAATCGGATATTCCAAAGCGAAGTTATTAAGATTTTAAATTGGACCGTCTGAAACATCGAAACTGAGAAATAGCCCTTTAAAGTTTGAGTTTAAACAAAACAAGTTGGTTAACAATGTTAGCGTACCGAACCCTGTTATCGGGCGGAAACCAGACATTTTTGTGATCAACATACGATACTTATATTATTCTGGCACATACCATTGAACATATTATATTTATTAGGTTCACAAAACGATAAGCTAACTTTTAAGCCAATAACCATGTAGATGTGACCGGTAGTTTTTTTGTTTTAACGTCTTTTAGATGAGAAAGTACTGTCAAAAAAGGGGCGCCCTTTATCGGGCGGCTCTTGTAGTGCATAAACAAGCTCACGATTATTGTTGTTTTAATAATCAATTAATAGTTTATTTCATCAAGAAAGATACCGTTTGAATAACCAATATGTTGGCAAAATATCATCATGCGATTTTACGTTAGCAAGTGAGCTCGAAGTTACGCTAAATTTGGCGTCATTTCCAAGCAAAATCTCGAACAAGGCATCATTTTGTGAAATTATATGCCTCTCTATAAAAGTGTTTAAAAAAATACTTTGTCGACGAAATTTCAGTTAGAAACTTTTACAGAACATTTTTAATATTTGTAGCATCATAAATGTCCAAAAATCTCTAAACCCCTAAAATTCACCCTCAAGGCATTTTGCAGCTGTTCCTCCGTTCGTAGCTCTGCCCAATTCCGCCTGGTTTTGACATACCGTGTCACATATAAGCTAACGTTAGTGGTATGTTTTTGCGAGTAACTATATTCATATATATATTTAAATCTTTAGCTAGCTAGCTAAATGGAAACGATGTTGAACTTAGCTTAGGCATTCGTAAATCAGCTGTCGGAGTGCCGGAGTAGCTACATCTGGTTGTTCGTAATGGGCAGTGGACTCGGAGTCAACTCAGAGAATAGTGAATCACACAGGCCAAAACAAATACAGACGTTCTGACCCGGAATGGAAATTTCAAAGGAGAATATACTGGCTGTAGCATTGTTGTCGGAGAAGCCAGTATTTTGACTTAGCATGTTTCCTTCATCTCTGATGACATATCATGGTCATTTTATGATTTAGTACAGTAAATTTGTTACATATAGCTCCTTTAAGATAAAAAAAACATTGATATCACAGTGTTACATACACCTAAATAGGTTGCCTAATCATTCACTCTTGTACCTCAAGAAAACATCACTTGTCCCTGTACTCTACAGTATGTATACTTTTGTCCTGGGATTGCATTTTTCTGTAATTTTTTCTAATCTTCCTATTCATAATGACTCCAAGGAAATATTGACCTTAATCTACCACATATCAGCGCACAGTAAATTGGAATGAGCATTTGTCATGCCCTAAGAGACAAGTATATACGCCATAGCCTATATTATGTACGATACCATGAACATAAAATAGTATTCCACCATCTGCAAAATGCTGCCAAATGTTCTATCTTCAATGAACATCGGTAGCCTACATCAAAAATACATTTAACGATTGCACTATAGTCTGTGAAATGCACTGTCTGTGAAATGCACAATAGGGCTATCAAACATATTGGAAAGACAGTGCTCGAGTGGGAACACCAAGGTACATATGTAGCCAGTGAGGCCAACTGTATTTTAGACGCAAAAATACTTGCGTCCATTAAAATACCGTTAAAACGAAAACTGCCGTTACGCTGGGCTGTAGTAAATTGTTCAAAGCACCCAAAAAGACATGGAATATACCGTTGCTAAGTTTATAATGTACTCTATTGGATAAAAAAGCCGACAGTTAAACCAGAATGAACTGTAATGAATGAGACTGCTTACAGGGCATGGAGGTATTACGCGTCGACGTTTCAGATAGTGTAATAGCGGTAATAAAGTGTTGTATATTTCTCAAACCGATTGTACCAGACAATAAATGACCACTGAATTTTGAAAGGAACATCTCGATGTGTAAAACCAATCATTGGATTGTATATTTATTTCATATTTAGTAGCGTATATTGCTAGTAAAATACATGGTAGAATGAGACAGTACTTTCACTGTTTATTTTGCATTTGAGTGAGCAGGGCTTTTCACGGCTTTTCTGGCATACGATCAGGATATTGCTTGTTGCTATGACGTTATTCTAATTTTATATGATGAATAAATATATTTATGAACTCAAACATAGACGCTATTGTCCACTATGTCACGCATGGGTAGATATAGACTAGGTGGGGGTTGCTTGTTAAATGGACTTGCTACGGGGAAATAGTGACACTTAGAAACTCCGTATTCAGCAGAAATCGTCACGAACCGTCTACCAATAAATTTAAAACACAGTGTTTGTGATTTCCACTAATAGTTTGGCTGCAGTAGCAACGAATGTATCAGTTGAGCAAAAAGATTCCGCCGGCGTCACCTTCTACGCAAAGTTAAAGCAACTTGGAATTTTTTCGTTTTCCTCCCTATTTTCCGCTCTACTGTGAATTGCAGAAGTGTGACTTGCGGACCGTTTTACCAGCTTGCGTCACATATACAGACGTTTTCTCAAAGCTCAGACTGGGAGACAGTGGTTTAACCGAACCAACCTTTTTTGGGAGAAACTGTAGGCTAGGAGGGGGACTTCACTGAATAATTACAATGATATCATGTGAAAAACACTTCACATTAACTTGTATGGCTATTTTTAACAAGACATGCCATTGGGCTAGAATACACATAGAATTAGAATATGTAGCTAGACATGTTATGCAGCATAATAACAGCTGCGATTTGGATAGGCGTAATACAGAATCTCTGATATTACTTCCTCAATCATTAAAGAACCCATGCAATAAAAATCATCATTGTTCAATGCAGAAAATTGTCTAGTTGTTTAATAGTTTATCATACAAAAAAGAACCAAAGAAATGATATGACACTATGATATTCTGCCTATTTATTCAGTGACATTTTTAAAAAGGTTTATTTT
Organism: Synaphobranchus kaupii; assembly: GCA_029718625.1. Taxonomy (NCBI): domain Eukaryota; kingdom Metazoa; phylum Chordata; class Actinopteri; order Anguilliformes; family Synaphobranchidae; genus Synaphobranchus; species Synaphobranchus kaupii. Next base: position 7,861,805 of record CM056384.1, read on the forward strand.
GAAACAGAGTTCTTACCTCACTACAGGATGATTGGTATTGGTAATTTGGAGACCATCTTTGAGTAATTAAGATTTACATTTTAACAAGTGAGCATATGGTCTTACAATGGAATGTGAAGTGAATATCCATACAGACCAGACATTCTGTGCCAGACATCTGGCTCTTCTGTTGAGAAATGACATACTTTATTTATAAATAATAAATAATAAATAAAAACATACTTTATTGATATAAAAACTTTATTTTCATATAAATAAATCATTTTCCTGTTTGAAAATTTGAAAAAGTAAGCATAAATCTTTGCTTCAAGTGCAAGCAGAAGGTGATGCATTGGGTTCTTTAAATATTTATTTCTGATGAAGAAGACCCCTTCAGTAGTAATGCTGCTTTTCCCTCCCTCTGGTCTGAGGCCAGCAGTGGCTGAGATGACAGCTTGCTGGATGGGGAGCTTGCCAATGTCCTGGCTCTCCTGATCACTTTGGACATGGTCCTCATGAATATAAAGCACCCAGCACAGGCACTGAACGTGATCAAACACAATGTAATTGCCTAGAAAGAAGCTATCCCGTATTAGCTAAAGTGATTGAAGGCATCTTAAATAATCTTTAAAGGGGTAATAAACACCAGCTTTGGTTCTGTCTCTGCCCACTTCACAATTTCAAAAGATGCAAATTGGGCTCGAGTGAGAAGGCAACGACGGGAGGGGAGAGGAGGGAGGAGTTACAGTTGGGGGGAGGGACGATAGATCCATTCGGTAACACGTAGGCGGAGCCAGCAAGGAAAACCATTTGTAATTAAAGGGCTAACATTAAAGGTATACTATGTAGTTTCATTGTAAACAACTTGTTCTTTGTTTACATTCAAATTTTCTCCCCAAAAAACATTGTATGTATCCTTGTGGTCTAATAAACATGTTGAATGTATTTCCTACCTCATAAGTCGTTTGCAGTTTTTTTTTGTTAATGTTTTGAATGCTACACTGTTGACATCCAGCTAAAATTGTGTAAACGTCATGAATGGGCGGTTCCTGCCCATTTGATTGACATGGCTACGCCATGTGGGCAGGCTTCCAGGTAAACTTTTTCTACTTACCGTTACGTACGCGTCGTCAGTACAATTTAGACATTTACCTCACGCAAATACGCGAATGTGGACGCTTCGAGCTACGCTAACAGTTTTTCTTTTGCCATGACATTTGTGAAAGACAAGCCAGAGTGTTGCAGCGAGGGACGCTAGCAACAACAGTAAACAACTTTCTTGTTCGATCTGTGCTTTCCTCCAGTTTGTCTTTCACAAATGTCATGACAAAAGAAAAACTGTTCGCGTAGCTCGAAGCGTCCATGTTCGCGTACTTACTCATTAGCAAGATATTTTCAGCCGAGGAGGTAACAATATCATTATATAAATAGCGACCATACACCTAGCTAAGGCTATCTATTGTTGTGATGTTTGTTTATTGTTGACAATAGTCTATCATGTTTGACCAAACCTTGATCATGTAAATGGAGACTACATTACATGCTCAAAGCATATAAGTTAGTAATCTTAGCTATTGCTCTGTAAATTTGACCACTGTTCATTTTCATAAAATAATTCAAAATCATCATTTTGTAATTCTGCTCGGTTCATTCTGTAGCCATCAACATCCAGTGGTCGCGGCCCCAGAGTAAGGGTGAGGGGCAGACTCCGTGAGGAGAAACATTGCCGTCTCAACAAAGTTGAGACAGAGCTGCACTTTATATCAAATCAGAAATAAATATTTTCCCAAAATAAATCAGAGATACCCTCAATTAAAAAATTTAACAGACATCCAAAAACTCCCCATCCTCTTAGGAGAGGAGAGGACGTGCTGTGACCTGGCAGCACAATATATACCTGCCTGCCATGTTAGTGACAGAGATCATTATAAACCAATTTAAATGTTTTATATTTATTATATTCACTTTATAAGATCATGGGCTCTATTTTAATAAACCAAACGCAATGGTGAACGCAAGAGTAATCGCTTGGCGGTATCGCTCTGAGGGCGTGTCGGCGAGAAATTTGGTAATTTCATGACGGCAATCTTGGCGCACCTTATGGCGGTATTGCTAAAAGGCTGGGTTTAAATGTCCAAGGTGTGTCTCTATGGTAGCCAATCAAATTGTTGTTCTCATGCTTTAAAAAAAAGCCAGTTGGAACGCAATCGCTCCATGCAATTTCATAATGAGCAACCCAAACGCACTGGACCGTCAACGACAAGAGCGATTTTCCGCACAGGAATCAGACATACTTGCAACAGAAGTACAGGCTAGGACTGTAGTAATTTATGGATCACAATCCACACCACCTTGTCTCCCAGAAGTTCGGAAGGCATGGGAGGAGGTGGCGAATGCATTAATTAGCCTACATTAGGTGATGTAGGCATAATTATGATTCAAATGGTAGGCTTATGATTCAACTGTGTCAATGTGTAATTTATATATTATAGGCTATTGGCCTACATGATCGCAAGTTTCTTGTAAGCTGTCCTGTTTTATTCTAGTAGTTTAAATTAAAATTAATTAATTAATAATAATTATAGGCTATTTGTTCATTAAATGGAAGTGTAATGTTGGCATCACCTATAGACACTACATAGAACTATGACGAATAAGTTGCCAAATTGCCAGAGTCTATTGCGTTCCCGCTAAGAGGTGGTTCCAGCTGATCATAACGCAATGGGTTTTCGTTGGTTCAAATTGTCACTGAGCCGAAAGTATTTTAGAACACGCCCCAGACAGCGCCACCCATCCCACTGCAGCGCAAGCGAAAGGATGTTATGTTGAGAATTTGTTGATCCTAGCGGTATTGCTGAGAAACGCCATAGCGCCAGTTTTAAGACGTTGATGCTGTCAACAAGCTTGCGTTTGACTATACCGTCCCCTTGCGCTGGTTTGAAAATAGAGCCCCATATGTGTCATTCTCATCATCATTATTATCATTTCTATTGATAATTATTATTTTTAATTGTACTTTATTATTTTACATTATTATTTCTAAATCCATAATCAAAGAAAAGTTTTCATGTATGGTTACTGTTCATTCGTTTCTAGTCTTTGCTGTTTTGTATTGTTCAGTGTTAGATGTATGTCTTCGACTATTTTAATGCGGTATGCTTGGCAATACAGATGCAACGTACTGTCATGCCAATAAAGCAAATTGAATTGAATTGAGTCCACAGTCAGGGAAAATATGTGTGAAACGTCACCACAATGCTCGTGCGTCATTGTGCGTGTCTGAGAAGAACACGTGATATGCAATTTTCAGGGAGCCCTTTTCCCCTACATGCTCTATATCGCCATCTAGTGTTCTGAAACTACATAGTATACCTTTAATATGCGTAGTTTGAATGCCCATCAATAAAGAAGAGGAGGAGATGGGGCACTGACTTGCTTACATAGAAAAAAGGTTTTTACCTTTGTTTTCACAAATGAAACTTCTCACTTTGCCTCTTTTTTGACACAAAATGCGGTGGCACGGCTCAATTACATTTTTTTAACAACAGGATATGTGAGTTATGAAATGGAGACAAGATACTCGGCTTTATAACTCAAAATATGTGATTTATTGTGTATTACCCCTTTAACATGATTTTTGTTTATGGTTGTAGAATATTACAGAATTTTAAAAATCCACCGTGGAATTGTAACATTTTTACGGTGGATTTCTGGGGGGCCTGATTAGCACAGTGTCACTGCCATTAGGAGTGCAGTTATCTTTAGCAGGGTGTCAGTTGCAGTGCAGTTATCATTTAACACTGTGTCATTATTGTTTTAAAGACTCACAGTACATTGATTATTGATTTTATTATTGATTGACTGATTTCATTATTGATTGACTTTTAATAATGTAAAGCGCAGTGCATTGCATTAAATTGTACGAAATGAGCTATACAAATAAAGATTGATTGATTGATTGATTAGCAGTGCAGTTATCATTAGCACAGTGCCCGTAGATCACTCCATCCTCCTGTCGTCCCTGTCTGCAGCGGGGATCGGCGGCTTGGCCCTGGCCTGGATTGAGTCCTACCTCTCGGAGCGCTCTGGCCTGGATTGAGTCCTACCTCTCGGAGCGCTCCTCCCAGGTTGCCTGGGCTGGTAAAGTATCGGCACCCCGTCCCCTTACCACAGGAGTCCCCCAGGGCTCAGTCCTTGGCCCCCTCCTTTTCTCCACCTACACCAAATCCCTTGGCCCTGTTATCACTGCTCATGGTCTTTCTTACCACTGCTATGCTGACGATACTCAACTCTTTCTCTCCTTCTCACCCTCTGACACTCAGGCTTCAGCCCGCATCTCCGCTTGCCTGAGAGACATCCAGAGCTGGATGGACAACCACCATCTGAAGCTCAATCCAGGCAAGACTGAGCTCATTTACATTCCTGCTTCAACCTCTCCCCCTCTCAATCTCTCCATTTCCCTAGGGGACACTCCACTGACCCCAACGCCCTGTGCCAGGAACCTCGGAGTGGTGATGGACAACAGACTGTCCCTCTCCGAGAACATCGCAGTGGTAACCCGGGCGTGCAGGTTCTTCCTGTACAACATCAGGAGAATCCGCCCTTTCCTCACCACCCACTCAACCCAGCTCCTGGTCCAAGCAATGGTGCTGTCCCGCCTAAACTACTGCAACTCTCTCCTGGCTGGCCTGCCAGCATCGGCCATCAGACCCCTTCAGCTTATCCAGAACGCAGCAGCGCGCCTGGTCTTCAACCTCCCCCGACACTCCCATGTCACCCCCCTGCTCATTGACCTCCACTGGCTACCTGTGATGGCTCGCATCAAATTCAAAACATTGGTGCTCGCCTTCCAGGCAGTCCGAGGATCAGCCCCTCCATACCTCCAAAAGCTCATCAGACCCTACACACCTACCAGATCCCTGCGTTCAGCCTCCTCAGGACGACTGGTACCCCCCCCCACTTCATACTAGCACCCGGTCTCGACATCTGTCTGTCCTGGCCCCACGGTGGTGGAATGAGCTCCCCGTGGAGGTCAGAACAACAGAAAGTCTGACCGCCTTCAAGCGCAGATTGAAGACTCACCTCTTTAAGCTGCACCTCTCTCCACCCCTCCCTACCTCCTTGTGACCTCCCTTGATTGTGTTCTATAAATGCTTGTTTAAGTGGTTGTAGATTCTAGTTTAATACTTGTAAGGTTACTTATTGGCTTACGGTTGTGCACACCAATGATTGATATCGTGTGGTCCCCCACCCCCCCCAAAAAAAAAAAAAAAAAAAAATATATATATATATATATAATCATACTGACTGCGCCCGGTGTTTGAATTCGTATTTACCTTTTAGGGTTGTTTTTAATGCACTTGTTTCAGGTTGGAAAATGCACTAATGTACGTCGCTCTGGATAAGAGCGTCTGCCAAATGTCTAAAATGTAATGTAAATGTAATGTAATGTCAGTTTCATTAGTAGTGCAGTTACCATTAGCACAGTTTCACTGTCACTAGCAGTGCAGTTGTCATTAGCACAGTGTCATTAGCAGTGCAGTTGTCATTAGCACAGTGTCACTGTCATTAGCATTACAGTTATATTTAACATGGTGTCAGTTGCAGTGCAGTTATCATTAGCACAGTGTCATTAGCAGTGCAGTTATCATTAGCACAGTGTCTCTGTCATTAGCAGTACAGTTACCTGTGGTAGCTGCAGGTAGCTGTGATGTATTCCAGTTCATTCTGGCTTGATTGACAACTTTTCTATCCAAAAGACGACACTATAATCTTCGCAACAGTGTTTGCAATGTCTTGTTGGATGCTTTGAACAATAACAATAATAGCTGGAACAGTATGGATCACATGCTTGACTAAATGGCTGTAAGTCTTCAAGAGTCTGAGATATCAAACGAGCCTCAAACTATCACTGCTGCCAGATATGCAGTAGATATTGATGGATCACATTAAGGGGTGTTTCTCCTGACTCATTTTCCTATTGAACTCTATGGAAAAATAAGTCAGGAGAAAGAACCATTAGAGTGATCCATCCATGGATACTTTAGACCCCTACTGGTGAGTTAGACCGCTACTGGTGAGTTAGACCCCTACTGGTGAGTTAGACCCCTACTGGCTCTTCAACAATAGTCATTTGCTGCTATCATGCCATTAAATGTTTTGCATTAGTTCAGAATGCTAGCTAGCTCATGTCATTAAATGTTTTGCATTAGTTCAGAATGCTAGCTAGCTCATGGCATTAAATGTTTCTGCATTAGTTCAGAATGCAAGCTAGCTCTAGTTTCATTGGAGCATGACACAATTGGTGATGGCTTGCTATCTCAAAGAAGAAAAATAGCAACAAAAAAAGTTTATATTTTTGCACAGGAGGTACTTTGAATGTACAAAGCTGACCTCGGCAGAGAATCTAAAAATATGGAACTGGAATAAGAAATGCACCCGGTTAAAACATTGAAATAGATTTTTTACAGAGATTTTATTATACTGGATATACTGTATATAAACCTTTGTCTGTGCCAATTATTCTTATTACAAGAATTAACTGGATGTTGTACACTAATTGTATATTTATAAAAAGATTATAAATATAATTGAGTTACACCTGATACAATGGTCCAAGATAGTCCAGTAAAATGTTGGAGGACTGTGACTGGAAAGACAGGCTACGATTAACATCCTTAACAGAGCACAGAACAGAGATCTCATATCCCAGATCTACAAGTAGACTGCACTTACCTGGAAGCGTCGAAGCTGTCATAGGACCCCACAATGCCGAAAGAGCTTCCTCCTGTCCAATTGGCCTGCTCTGGTTTCTGTAGGATGTTAAAAGGTCAAGGGTCAATCACTGACAGAAACAAAAACACATCATCAACCAACCACTCATTGGTTTTTGTGAGATGTAAGCAAGCCAGAGCCGTCAACAGTTTTCCAAAAAAAATTAAATTTTCTGGGGGTCACACGCTGTAATCATTCCCATTGGGATGGTAAGGACCCACACCCGGACACAGTGAGGAGATTTTTTTTTTTATCCTGGCAAAAAAAATACAAATCTTTTATACAAGAAAAAAAACTTCCACTGTGTTGTAGCTTCAGTTACTTTGTTTCAGTAATATTTATAGGAATTCTGACTCTTGGAAAGGGTTACCTGTACAAAAAAATTTGTAACTCGCTCTGGTATGTCAGTAATGTAATCAAGGGTTAAAGTGGGCAGGAACGGTCGGGAACTGCGTTCCGGAACCTTCGATTGGCAAAAAAAAAAAAAAAATTATTTTAGTTTTTTATCATGACAAAACTAAATACATAATAATGTCAAGCGAGTTCATTTTTCATGTGCTGCAGCCTGGCGTTCCTTCTCCAATAAGCTTCCAGCTGATGGCATCCATCGAGATACTCACTCAACAAATCAGAAAGAATCACCCCACGGCTTTGCTTTTTTCTTAAGGTAATTTCAGATGCAACGTTTCAAACAGAGCTCAACAAATATCACCAAACATAACAAGCTGTTTTATGTGCAATTTGGCTATCTGTCTTGCTAGCTAGCACTTGCTTGCTAGCACTTAGTTCTAGCTAGACTCTAGCTAGAAGTGTTAGCAAGCTAGTGCTAGCTAGAGTGCTAGCTAGAGCTCAGAAGCGGAGCTTGGACATCTCGGGGGAGGGGCAGACACGGAGTGGCTAATCGGGAGAAACAGGAAGATTCCCGGTGGACCAGGCAGCTTCTGGGGTTTAGTCAGGCTGTTGGATTTATGATCTGCTGCCTGGGTCTTTTATTCAACATCAAGATAAACTAGTTAGTGGGGGGGCAGGGAGGGCACTCGTCCCTCCTGGAGGCAAAATGCCAAGAGCCGGGCCCTCAGCCGCTTGGAGGCTAACGCATACATTTTAAATTAAATAAAAATGTAAAATTAATTATTGTCAACAGTGTGGGCATAACTGAACAAAATATAGGCAAAATATTTAAAACGTGAGGAAATATTTTCATTAATATAATTCATAGGCTATTACGTTGTTTGACTTCCACAAATGCGCATTGCATGCACGTTCGTTTCCGACGTCAGTTAGACCAGTTAAAAAGGAAACAAAAATTGCAAAACATAGCCAAAACAAAAAGAACAGTGGGAGAAAACAAAAGCTGCGATAACATGTGTAGCCTACATTTTAAATATACTAGGCTATATAAATGAAGGAATGGACTGAATATTCAATTTCTCACATAGCTTGACCTACCATGAACTATTTTGTTTTGTGTAGACATAAACATTAGCCTGGCCTACACTTTGTATTTTCAAAAGCAAAATAAGATAACGAGTTCAATGCATAGGACCATAGCATGTCATAGCGAATTGATTTGTTTTTGTCAGAATAATAGCCTAAAAAACATATTTTTTTGTAAATCTTTATTTGCAGACATTAATTAGCTATAGGCCTAGGTACTATTGCTACTGAGCGTAGGCCTATTAGCTACTTGCCTGAAGTGATTAATGTTATATCAACATTTTAGAGAGATGAGTTAGGTTATTTCTGCCTTCAAGTGCTCTTCGGAAGCTCCTATTTCCCAGTTGATGCATTCTCATGCTCCGAAATCGGAATTACCAGCAAACATGGATGTCCAGAAAGTAAATGTTTGCATTAACTGAGCTGATCATGTAGTTACGCCACTGACATCAACTGTCCCAGTTAGAAAGTACAAGTAGTATATAGCATATGGCAAATGTGAAAATTTGATTGATGGGCATATTTGCATATTTTATTAATATTAATGAGGTTATGAAAAAATTGATTGATGGGTATAAAAAATAGATTTTTATTTTTTAATTATTTATTTATAATGTATTATTATTCGGGGTGTTGTGGGGGGTTGTTTCAAGGGTTGATTTATTGGCATTGTGATGATGTCATTTTATTGGGGAGTGTTTGTTGTAAACGTTGGTTTTTATGGTTGGTCTTTGGGGGTGCTTGGGGGAGGAAAACATGTGAAGGATTTTTTATTTTTTTTTATTAGAACAACATCGTGAAAAAAGTAAGGTGTATATATATATAAACTCATCAAAAAAAGTTCAGAAACGTTATTTTGGTCTATTATTCCTCCCCTTTAATAATACCAATTGGTATTGTATTTTATATCGTTGGAAAGCCTGATTAGTCACCTTTACAACGAGGTACAACTTGTAAGGATCATGCATTCGTGGAATGAGCAACACAGCTAACCGTGTGGGTAGCGGCCCAAAAAAATGTGCCAAAATACCCTGCAATATTCTTCTGTTGGTATTCACTCTCGTTTTGAGCTTCAAGTGCTGGCAGGTGTATGCCAGTCATAAGGCCCGTGCAATAGGGCAAGTGGAAGCTGGTGTTCCGGTACGCAGAGTGGCAGCATTATTTGGTGTCAGCCCTGGTACCATTTCCAAACTTAGGACCAAGTTCCGTGAGACTGGTGAAGTCAAAGACAGACCACGAAGTGGCCGTCCCAGGAAGACAACACCCCAAGAAGACCGGTTCCTCACCCTTGCTTCACTGAGGAACCATAGGCTTTCTTCCAGAGATTTACAGGCAAGATTTGCACAACGGTACCACAGACAGATCTCTGATCAGACGGTGAGGAACAGACTGCACATGGCCGGTCTTCGTGCTCATAAGGCTGCCAGGAAGCCTGCAATGACTGCCCTTCACCGTCAGGCCCGTTTGCGCAGGTGTCGACAGCACCGACAGTGGAACCTAAGAATGTGGGGCAACGTCATGTTCAGTGATGAATCAAGGTTCTGTCTGCGGAAGCTGGATGGCAGGATCAAAGTATGGAGACGGCGTGGAGAACGCTATGCAGATTGCTGCACAGATCGCGTGACACCTTTCAATGGGGGCAGTGTCATGGTGTGGGGCGGTATCTCTCTCACAGGCAAAACAGAACTTGTCATCATTGAAGGCAATCTCAATGCAGTGAGATATCGGAATGAGATTCTGGAGCCAGTGGCGATCCCATATCTCCAGAATCTGGGACCTAACTCCATCCTCCAGGATGACAACGTTCGCCCCCACAGAGCCAGGATCATCACAGAGTACCTCCAGAATTTGGGAGTGGAGAGGATGGAATGGCCTGCCGTAAGTCCAGACCTCAACCCAATTGAACACCTGTGGGATCAGCTTGGGCGTGCTGTACGTGCCAGAGTGACCAACGCAACCATGTTGGCAGACTTGCGGCAAATCCTGGTTGAGGAATGGGATGCCATCCCACAGCAGTGTGTGACCAGGCTGGTGACCAGCATGAGGAGGAGGTGCCAAGCTGTTGTGACTGCGTATGGATCTTCCACATGCTACTGAGGTCCCTGACAGTGTAAAATGAATAAAGTGTAAAAATGGCCAATATGTGTTGTTTTTTCCTTATTACTGTGGGAGAGTGCAATCATCCAATCCACCAAGCAACTCAAAACGAGAGTGAATACCAACAGAAGAATATTGCAGGGGATTTTTGCACATTTTTATGGGCCGCTACCCACACGGTTAGCTGTGTTGCTCATTCCACGAATGCATGATCCTTACAAGTTGTACCTCGTTGTAAAGGTGACTAATCAGGCTTTCCAGCGATATAAAATACAATACCAATTGCTATTATTAAAGGGGAGGAATAATCGACCGAAATAACGTTTCCAAACTTTTTTTGAGGAGTTTATATATATATATATAATATAAATGTATAGGTTAGTGGCAATAGGTTAGTTTATGTTTTTTTTAAAAAATAAATTAAAAAATTAAAAAACAGTTTGTGTTAGCAGAAGCGTTTTAAAAGAATAAAATAATTCAAGAATTCAAGCAGGCTGTTAAAACGTGACAAAAATAGCGGTAGGCTATTGTTAGAGTCGAGGGAAAAAAACTCTAACAAGTTTTGAGATGTGCGCGAATGTGCGCGTCTGCCAAGGACTTAGAATATTTTTTGAAGTCCGGGATTGCATCAAGTCTTAAAACGGTGTAAAATAGCCAAGCGGTATATCTAAAAAAATCAAGTTAGTGTTCTAAAAGAAAGCCTAGGAGGCCACGAAAGAATCAAAAATCAAAAATAAAAGAATAGGCTATGTAACGTTTTACAGAATTAAAACGCCAAAGTCTAAAAGAAAATTTTTTCCAAAGTCCACGGGGTCCGGAGATGGTCTATAGGTTACAGAGAGACGTTTCCAGAGAGAGATCCTTCCAGATGGCTAGAGTGCGGACAAATGGAGCCATTAGTTTATCGGGCCTGTGTACAACCGAAAATACTGCCCCAGTAGTGTCCTACCACAACTAGACAATTGACGGACGTTTACACGGGCCAATGAGCTGTATCGCTTATGTCAAGCCGGATTCTGATGGCTAACAACAACTGGTGTGGGGGCTGCTGACGCTATGCTAGGGGAAACCTTTCAATGACAAGGAACAGCTGTATTCCTGGCGGGGTGATTCAAAAAGTAAGTTTGAAATGAATTAATGAAATGCATAGACTTAGAGCCAATATGAGTGTTTAGTATCTATGGGTTACTAAAAAGATTGAGATATTATATACAGCCTATATTGTGTAAGCGTAACTCTTTCAAAGTGTATTTTATTTTTTCAGGGTGTCTACAATTCACATCAGGGGGGGTCTGAATGATCGGAACAGCTGCGAGTTTATGCTGACCACAGGTTTCACGAACTGCATAAAGAGTCTGACTTTTTGAGCAGGTCTATAGCCGAAACATACCTCACGCAAATAGCTACACAAACGTGGACGCTTAGAGCTACGCGAACAGTTTTTCCTTTTGCCATGACATTTGTGAAAGACAAACCAGATGAAAGCACAGATCGAACAAGAAAGTTGTTTACTGTTGTTGCTGCTATAGCGTCCCTTGCTGCAACGCTCTGGCTTGTCTTTCACAAATGTCATGACAAAAAAAAAAAACTTCGCTAGTTCGAAGCGTCCACGTTCGCATATTTGCGTGAGGCATGTTTCGGTCCTAAGCTAAAATAAGAGTTTACCTGGAAAGCCTGCCCACATGGCCTGGCCTTGTCAATCAAATGAGCAGGAACCGCCCATTCATGACGTTTACACCATTTTAGCTGTTTCTGGCTTTAAAAATGGCGGCAAGATGTCAACAGTGTAACATTCAAAACATTAACAAAAAAACACTTTGTGAACGACTTATAAGGTAGGAAATACATTCAACATGTGTATTAGGCCACAAGGACACATACAATGTTTTGTGGGGAGAAAATTTGAATGTAAACAAAGAACGAGTTGTTTACAATGAAACTAGATAGTATATCTATAAGACGTTTTTAAAAAAGCTGATGTCATTTACATCAGACAAATACAACGTCTGCAAATACCCTATCGTGTACATTATTCCCCCAGACAATTTTAGTGGTATGTAGATTCTGAAAAGCAGCTAAATTTGGCCAGATGTAATGGGTTATGTGTGAAAACAAAGCACTAGCCTGTAAGATAGAGTGCGAACTATCACTGCTAAAGGCTTCTCCTAAGTTTCTAGACTGTAAAGGCTTCTCTTAAGTTTCTACCCCTGTATATACGGTAATTTACCAAATGCGTACATTCCTGCCTTCAAGAGAGGACACTTGGATATAATGAGAGAAATTAAACTACAGTAAGAGGGAATGTACAGTACACCAGAGTGAAGACTCCTATGAAGGAGAGTAAGACACCTGACTCCCCCACACACACACAGCACAACATATTCAAGAGCAACCAAAGCACAGGCAGAGCCCCTGAGAAAATTAAAAATACCACATACTCGGAAAATACAGCAGCCAGAGAGAGGGGGAAGTGCAGTGTAGCATAATGGTTTGAGATGGGGCATGGCTCAGAGGTTGCAGGTTTGACTTCCAGACATGACATTGCCGTTGTACCCTTGAGCAAGAAGCTGAACTTGACTTGCGTCAGTAATATATTCTTATATTATATGCTCTATAAATGTACCTCATGTAAAAACTTTAAGCTGTATATTACAGAACAGAACAGACTACAGAGGATTTGTGAGTGGACTGTCAGTGGTGCAGTAGGGTCCAGCTAGAGAAAGTGCACCCTGTTCATGTGCACTGTGTTATGGGGCTCTATCTTGCCTATCTTAGCGCTTCGTCTAAGCGCATGGCGTTAAGTGCATTTAGGGTGTGTCCAAGGCCAGTTTTGCTATTTTAACCTCTTAATGCCAAACGCCCCCTAGCGGTCACGCCGGCGTGACGGAAATTATTACATTATACATTTCATTAATTTAATAATATATAATAAACTGCTCACCTCAATATTTTGATTAAATATCCTTAAGATATATCCATTCCTTCTGGGAAAGTGGTTTTTAAGCCCAAAACGTCGGGATAAAACTTCGTAAATAACGTTGGAAACTCGGACCTAATTCTCAAACATGTATTGCAGCTTGATGTCACACCATAAACAATGTGCTGGTAAACTGTTCTGCTTAATTGTATTTCACAAAACTTTGGTTTGAAAAATCATTATACCTTTAGGCTTCAAGAAAAAATACTTTAAAACTTTCATACGGCTGTACATTATTTTTTTCCAATTTTAAACCGACTTTTCACTTTGGCGTTGTGAAACTCAGCCAGTTTCTGGAGTACCAATCCCATGGCTTAGTATATGTTAGCCAGAGTAGTTTTGAACATGCTTGCAGAGACTTATGCAAAACCGTCGTCAATTGGGTGTATTTCTTTGACTGATAGCACAATAGGCCTATCTGAAGTGGGAAAAACCGTCTTCCACCCGCCTCCACTCTGAGTATTATTTGCTTTCCATTGGGTTTTAAAACTGTCTGTCAAATATTCCAGCGAAAAGCCAAGACTCTTATCTTTCAAAGGAGCCGTCAATCAACACAAAGCAGTCGTAAAAAAAGGAAATCGAGCCGTGCGTATGAGGAAGTGGCGACCCACGCGTAATTATCGAACCAAAATGGCGCAGTGTTTTTACCTTGTAGCGTAGCTCGCTACATTCCGTTTAGCAAAGCACAATTAATTAGGTAAGGCCCGCAGTTACATTTTTTACTTTAGAGTATTTTTGATACAGTTTTTGTGTAGTTATGTCGAGATTTTTGAGGCGTTTATCCGTGCACCAAGTGCTAGACGAACTGGATAAGCCAGAAGATGTTTTTGCCGAGGGAGACTCATCCTGTCTCAGTGACGCTGAATCCACTGATGACCGAGATGATGTTGCTGACATGTAAGTTGTTTTATCATACTAACAGTGTTATGCTATAAACGCATTGAATTTCGCCATGGCAGGTAACGTCGTTAGGGCTGGTGGTATTACCGATTTTTCGATATACCAGTGTGAATTCACGCAATGCCATGCGGGTTCGTAATTACATTGTCAACTGTATTTTATTGTTTTTCATACAATTAATATTACAAATTGCACATTCCAACGGTATGATAAATAATTTATGAAGTAAACTTAGGGTGTATTGTCTGTGTTGACAAACTCGCACGTGTTACGTGGCGTTGCCAACAACACAGATGTTTGGTGTAAGCATCGAAGGAAATTTAGCTGCAATGCGTGAATCCCTGTGTTTCTTCTGTGAAGCTAACTAACCTTATATACTTATGCATAAAATCGGTCCCTCTCAGCTAAATTAATATAGATAGTATTGCCTTTACAGTGGCAAGCTAGCAAGCATCCCTGTGTTTTCCTGTCTGTTTATTATAGTTTATACGAGTATTAGGGATGGAAGTGTGGTGTTGCTGATTTGCCCACAGCTTACTGTGAACTACAGTCGACGTTCATTGCTAGGGATAGCTGCTACATTATGCGAAGGATGTGCTTTGCCTTGTCTGTTCTGTAGTGATCTTGATGTCTCTGTGCGCACTTACTGTACGTCGCTTTGGATAAAAGCGTCTGCTAAATAAATGTAATGTAATGCAAGCAAAATTACAGGTAACAAGCAGCTAGCTATCTATTTGTGTCTGAGATGAGCTACTAAAACGATTTTTTTGAGTGTGAAATGGCTTCTGGAAGTGTTTAGTAAAGTCATTGTTCCACCTGAGTAAATTGTTCTGTATGCAGTACAGAAGGCTGTGCAGGTAAACAAAATGGTAATTTATGCATGGTATGAGGGAGAGAACATGATAACATGAGGGAGTACTTGTTGATTATTATTATTGTTGATTGTTGTTGTATAAGGGGGACTAATGGGTATATCAACATGGTGGACAATTCCATGGACAGGGTTAGTGGGATTTGTAATGATGCAGATTGCTCTCCTGAGGGAATGTGTAGTCTAAATGGCTTCTGTATGAATGGTTAAATAATCTCTCCTCAACCTCCACCCCCATGTTTTGATCCTTTACCTTTTTTTGTTTTTAGTTCATTTTTTTTTAGCTTTTTGGACCCTGCCATTTTGTACTTTCTTTGTGTAAATACGGTAACTTCAGCAATTAGAGGCAAGGATCTTTTTATTTGTTACAGCAGGGGTGTTTTTATTTTTTATCTAGGAAACTGGTGGACTTTTGATTTTTTATCCACTGCACTTTTAGTAGTACACCTTAGTGCACTTGTATATAGTTGATATATGTTTGTCATGTATAAAGTTTTGCCTCCTAAAACCCAACCCCAACGACCCTGTCATAGGAAGTGGCAACAGAATAAAGGACAGGACTGGCAAGCATTAATGTGTAGGGAAGTTTCATACTATTCCCATTATTCATTTGAAAACCTGTTTGCACATTCCTGGACTCATTTCTGGCTAATGGGGCTCTGGTGAAATACACAAGATTCACTGTGCTGCTACATGGGTTTTGACAGCTTTTTGTAACCTTGGGTAGTTAGTTGTGTAATATGCAGAACACCAAGAACACGTCTAAAAATGAACTTTTATTGCCAATATTGACAAATTATCTCATTTTATTGTAAAAACCTAAAAAATAAATCATATTGAGACCTTTCTGGAACATTGCCATTTTTGGCACATTTGGCACCATTTGGATAACGAAAAAGGTTCACCTGAAAAAAACCCTGTAAAATTTGAATGGTTTGAGATATTGACACCAGATTGTTACCAGAGGTAGGCAGCATATTGATGAATCAGATAGAAGAGTCATTTCCTTGATTGCATTTGTAGCTCCCCAGGTAAAAATTCTTAAACTTGAATGTAGGTACCCGTTTTTTAGTTTTTTTATATTTTCTGTACATAAATTGTTGTAGTTAAGTATCAAAAACTGGATTTCTATGAGTTCTCACTGCTTAGTCGTAATACTGCAGGTGTCTGCTTTAATAAAAGCCATGATCCATATTTGTACCATTTATAGTTTTTGAGATAACCACCTTTGTTTGTCACTAGTGAAAACAGGCAAAATTTGGCCTATTTTGCCCTCGGTAGGAAGAGGTTAATGGCGTGTTTTTTGGGCGCTAAGCGCGGTGCAACTGGGCTGAACCTAGTCTCTTCATTAATTATAGGTGTGTCTTGGGCATGACATGCAATAAACCAATCAAAATGTCATATCCCATTCCCTTTAAAAGCCTGCTTTTCCACCTTGGCGGATTGCTTATGATGGCGAAACAGACATGCTCGTGCGTTTTTAGTGTGATCAAGGAATAGGCTATATGGATCAATAGTAGCCTATGATCAATATTATTCGGACTAACCTGGTAATTCCTGACAGTGCTGTTTACAAAATATATGCGGTTAAATTTTGTTAAAAGCACCTGCAACAGCTGAGAATAAGCGACCAATGGCTTCCATCTCACCTTAGAAAACGCCAAATTAGCCTGCTTGTGTTAGGTTTCTGCATTCTGCCTGTTAGTTTGTTTTATGTTTCTCATTTTTACCATGTTTATTTATTCTGATTATTTTGTGCTTTCACTGTTCCATGTTTTGTATTACTGTCACTCCCTGTCGTCATCACACTATTCGTGAGCCTTTCGTGATTTCGGTTTTTCCTCTGTATTTCTTCTGTCATGCGCTTCCTTCATTACTAAGTACTTCATTGTAAATAATACTAATTAACTAACAACTACTAACATCTTAGAATTAGGGTCTACTAATCTACTAATGACTAACTTGTATACAGTACCAGTCAAAAGTTTGGACACACCTACTCATAGAAGGTTTTTTTTCCGTTATTTTTACTGTTTTCCACATTTTGGAATAGTAAAGACATCAAAACTATGAGATAACACAAATTCAATTATGCAAAGACCAAAAAAAAGTAAAAGTAGCCACCCTTTGCCTTGATAACGGCCTTGAACATTCTTGCCATTCTCTAAAACAACGTCTGTGGTAAACAAGTATTCCACAGGTGATGCCATCATGACTCTATATAAAAGGATATCAAAAGACTCCTGATATCTTATTTCCAGGTACTCTTAGAAGCGATACTATAACCTCTGCATTTGAATGGATCTCTATGGGAATTGGGGGGTGGGACTAGATTAAGCTGTAAATTACACGGGAATAGAATGTAACCCATGGTTGGCTACATGGCTGTAAGTCATCAAGGGTCTGAGGTATCAAACGAGCCTGAAACCATCACTCTGCTGCCAGATATGCAGTAGATATGGATGGATCACTTTAAGGGCTGTTTCTCCTGACAAATTTTCCTATTGAACTCCATGGAAAAATAAGTCAGGAGAAGAAACCCTTCAAGTTATCCATCCACATCTATCGCTTAGTTCACTTTAAAATCTTTTGTTCCGTTATGGACTAACAGGTGAAATCAGCGGGGTTTTAATAAGCTGAGAATATGGAAACCTTGTCACTGTAATTAAAAAAATATGAAGGACGAAGAATAGCTAAGGTTACAATTCAGTTAACATGGTGACATTTATCTCAGTTTTTTAACCATAGTCTAGCAAAGAAACCTTATGCACAGCAAATCTGCTGAAGCCTAGGCTATTTGAAAAACAATAAATGCAATATTCACTGGACAAGGTTTTGAACTTTTTTCAGTCACAACCATTCTATGTACTTACAGGCTGTATTCCTAGATAAACAGAGCTGTATTGTAGGCTAATGACATCTGAAGCGCATTTTCAGAACTCAAATGTCCGTCTATTGCAGTGCACGAGATTGCTATTGAATGACAATTCACGCATTAGGAGTAAATGACAATTCACGCATTAGGCTTGATATAGGTGTTATCAGCTCATTTTTAATGGATAGCCATTGTCCCATACCATCGCACATCACCTGGATGTTGATGGAGTGAGCTGAGGGACAGGTATGTGGTCTTTGACCTATGGATCCTTTTATTATTATGCATTTTTTGATATAGCCTACACAATAATATTTCATATTGTAATCTTGATATTTTAGTCATGCTTGTGCGCGCCCCTGTGTGTGACAGACTGGAGGGTGTACGCGCGTTGTACACACGCCTATGTAGACGCACTTATATGCGCCGTTAAAATAACATGTAAACAACTGCGACATGACTTTAGACCAGGTTTGTGGTGGTTCTAGCGCAAGCACTTTCTGCTGGCTCAAGATAGCAATACGCCAAAAATAATCCTGGCCACTCCTCATCATAAGACCAACACGCCCAGTTCACTTGCAACGGGTGCAAGAATACATGGTATTTAACGGACGTAAACGCAAGGCATTATAATGAACCATGCGCCGGGTGTAAGAGAGCAAAGACACTTGCGTTTGGGTTAGCGCCGCTTAGCGCCGGGTGTAAGATAGGGCCCATGGAGGTGCTCTGACGGCACTATAGCGCTGTATTTTGGAGGCGCTGAAAAGGCCTCCCTGCTTCTCTGCTGCTGATGTGTGATCATATCAATTGTCAGAAGTCTGCATGGGATTCGCCACCTCCTCCCGATCCGCATTAACCGTTCACCAGCTGGAAACCGCTATTCAGATCTACCTTTCTGTTTTCAGATCTAACCAGCAACACTGACAGAAATAAGACTGTTTTGTTTTGTTTTTTTGCTTGTAGAGCTCTCAGATTCTCCACACAGGTTGTGACTGCAGCAGCTCGCTCATAAAAAGCTCTCCTCTATGGAGAGAAAGGGAAAAGGCTACTTGATTCGAGTGCACACAGAACTGACAGTCAGCAGTGAACGCTAACACCATCAGACCTAGCTAGCTCTGGAACTCCACTCGAATTTTCACAGAGAAATCAAAAAGCTCACATATTTATCACGGGCCTGTTGCCCGTATCATCACACATTTTGTCCCCACATGCTTACACTCAGACATTTTATTCAAGTTAAAAATAACAACCGTGGGGGAATAAATGCAGTAATGCAGCCCCCATTAAAATGAGAGAAGGGAAGACGCAGAGCTCCCTGTTCGACCAAGCAACATCAAGCGAACATTGTTACACCAACCCTCCTACAGCTACAGCTAGTCCAGCTAGACCTAGCGCAGGTAGCAGGAAGGCTAAATCCAGCAAAAACCCAGGCAGCCAAAATATAGCACTCACATTCAGTCAGCTCGCTCTGGGTCTTAAAACACAGCCCCTGTCAATCACAACACTGGCCCTGCCCCTACCCCACACCCCCCACATCCCAGTCCCTAAACTCATGGTACCTCCAAAGTGAACTTTCTTCCGGGTTCTAGGAGTCTCCTCCATTTGGTCCTGCTACCGCTCCTCCCCGTGGGCCGACTGCGATTTCCTGGATTCCCGAATGCACCCCCTACGCCCCCGGGACTGCGCCGCCCGCAGAGGGGCGCCCCCAAAGTTTGGGGTATCCTGAAAGCCATGGGTGAGCGGCTATGTTAAGCGCTGGAAAGACGGGGACGCATGGAGGGAAAAAAACCCACCTCGGTGCTCAATGCCAGGAGAGAGGGAAAAAAAGAATAAAAAGCAATGGCAGAAGAGAGAGAGGACAGAGGGAAAAAAACTAGCATGCCAAGGCCCACTCCATAGCAACCACAGTGTCGAGTGTTTCCATGGAAATGCATCAATCAAGAACGTTGGTTAGTGTTGTACTGAAGGGGTCCAGAGAGATGGGGAGAAGGGGGGGCACTTGCGCACACTATGAATGCCCAGCTGGGCGGGGGGAAATCTTGGAAACTGTCACCTCTGCTCTGTAATCACCCCCCCCCCCCCCCCCCCCCCCAACCCCCCATCTCCACTCCATCTATTTAATCCGTCGTATTACCATTGTTGGTTTGAGGGGTGAAATACATTTTGGTAATTTGCTCAAGGTTGACATGAGTGAGGAGGATTAACCTTGTCAAATGATAACCTCAGGAAACCGAAATGCACGCGCACAAGGAGGACGAAGAAATTATACAAATCAGCATTATGTGTCCTAAGTTTTCCAACCACAATGTTATGTTCTCTGACCAAAAGGAGCCCACATGCAGTGATGTTTTAAACCTATAAGAACAAAAATATGAAAAATGAAACACCACCATTAGAGTAGCAGCTACGACAATACATTAAGGAGAAATGCATCAGAGGTGAACAATCTCTGGGTTTATTTAAATAGTTATGCACTTTCTTGCTGTCATAAAAGATTCCAGTGAATTCATAGATAATACGCAAAAACAAAAGCAACATTTCCTTCCAGAGTGAAGGTGCTTTTATTTATTATATTCAGATTACAAACCCCAATTCCAAAAAAGTTGGGATAGTATGTAAAATGCAAATAAATGCAGAAAGCAGTGTAAATTTGTAAATTCTCTTTTACATATATTTATTGAAAACAGTACAAAGAAAAGATATTTAATGTTTTACCTTATTTTTGTAAATATACACTAATTCCGAATTTGATGGGCGCAACACATTCCAAATAAATTGGGACAGGGGCAAAAAATAAAAAACAACATTCCACAGGTAAACAGGTGAATAGGTAACAGGTGATGCTATCATAACTGAGTATAAAAGGAGCATCCACGAAAGCTCAGGCGTTTATGAGACAGGATGGGTTGAGGTTTGCCACTGTGAAAAACTGCGTGAGCAAATAGTCCAACAGTTTAAGAACAATGTTTCTGAATGCACGATTGCAAGGAATTTAGGGATTTCACCATCTACAGTTCACAATATTATTAAAAGAGAGATTAAAATCTGGAGAAATCTCTGTGCGTAAAGGACAAGGCCAAAAACTAATATTGAATGCCTGTGACCTTCGATCCCTCAGATGGCACTGCATTAAAAATCGACATGCTTCTGTCATGAACATGGGCTCGGGAATACTTCGGAAAACCGTTGTCAGTAAACACAGTTTGTCGCTGCATCTACAAATGTAAGTTAAGACTCTACTGCGCAAAGCATAAGCCATACATCAACAACATACAGAAACTCCGCTGACTTCTCTGGGCTCAAGCTGATCTTAGATGGACTGACGCAAAGTGGAAACGTGTGCTGTGGTCTGGACGAGTCCACCTTTCAAATAGTTTTGGACATAATGGATGTTGTGTTCTCCGGGCCAAAGAGGAAAAGGACCATCCCGATTGTTACCAATGCAAGGTTCAAAAGCCAGCGTCTGTCATGGTATGGAGGTGTGTTAGTACCCATGGCATGGGTAGCTTGCAAATCTGTGAAGGCACCATTAATGCTGAAGGGTCCATATGCATTTTGGAGCAACATGAAGCAAGTGCTTATTTCAGCAAGACAATGCCAAGCCAACATGTGTTACGACAGTGTAGCGTCATAGTCAGAGAGTGCGGGTGCTAGACTGGCCTACCTGCAGTCCAGACCTGTCTCCCTTTGAAAACGTGTGGCACATTATGAAGCGCAAAATACGACAATGGAGACCTTGGACTGTTGAGCAGCTGAAGTCTTATTTCAAGCAAAAATGGGAAAAAGTTCCGCTTTCAAAACTACAACAATTAGTGTCCTCATTTCCCAAAAGATTACTGAGTGTTGTTAAAAGGAAAGGTGATGTAACACAGTAGTAAACATGCCCGTCCCAAATTTTGTGAGCGTATATTTAAAAAGAAAACAATAAAGTTGATTAGTTAAAACATTAAATATCTTGTCTTTGTACTGTTTTCAATTAAATGCAGGTCAAAAAGGATTTGAAAATCATTGCTTTCTGTCTTCATTTACATTTTATACACAGTCCCAACTTTTTTGTAATTGGGGACAATAGACAATTATATTTCCCCTTCAGTATTTTACGAGTATCTGGACAGACAGACTGACAGACAGATAAATAGATAGCTCTACTGTAGAACATATTGTAAGGTTACACCTATTTCTCAACTGGATTTCATTTTTTGGTTAAAATACATGTACTGCATAAAGGATTTGAGCCCCACATACAGAAGTTAAAAGCATCACCACAACCTATTTCCATTGTGATCCTCATCCTCAAACAATCACTGATTTGATTTCACTATATTAGATATCTGTGCAATTGGAAAAAATAGTTGACTGAAGACTACCTGCATATTACTGACTGTGGTGGTGAAAATGACAACAGGTTGAGTTTATAGTAATGGCATATGGTATAAACTGAAAGGATATTGTATGAAGATTACACAATGCCTCTGTGCGATTGTGTTTAGAACGCGGCGCGCAGTTCTGGGCTCCACACTACAAGGACGTTGTGTAGCGCTCTGCAAATAGCACAGCGATGGACTGAATGGCCTGTTCTCATCTCTCCTTATGTTCTTATGCAAAATATGAAGAGTGCTCAGCTTCACTGCAGCTAAGACTTTACAGAACAAAGAATTTGCTGATCCACCAATACGACCTCAGACTGAACAACCAATACAACCAATCAGTGCACACCACTGCATAGTTATGTAAATGAGACCAAACATCATGTGTTATTTAGTATGCCTATTCTACAGGTCATATTCTATTTGTATAATATAATATATGTATTTTGTTTGTTCTATTATTATAGTGTGTGTGTGTGTGTGTGTGTGTGTGTGCATGTAGGTAATGGTGTGTGTGTGTGTATATGCGTGCATGTGTATGTGTGCATGTAGGTAACTGCGTGTGTGAGTGGGTCTGTGTATGTATGTGTGCGTGTGTATGTGTGTGTGTGTGTGTGTGCGTGTGTGTGTGTGTGTCTGTGTGTGAGTGGGTCTGTGTGTGAGTGGGTCTGTGTATGTGTGTGTGTGTGTGTGTGTGCGTGTGTGTGTGTGTGTGGGTCTGTATATGTATGTGTGTCAGAGAGAGAGAGGTGCAGAAGGAAGAGAAGACAGCACACAGCATCTCTCCTCCTACACAGGCACTTGTTGTTGGCGTGAAGCCCAAACTCCACATAACTTTACAGGAAAGAAAAAAACACCGCAAACACTGTGCAGGCTGCATGCAAGCGACACCATACACTGTTAGCAACACAGAGCATTAGGCACCATGGAAACAACACCATACACTGTTAGCAACACAGAGCATTAGGCACCATGGAAACAACACCATACACTGCGAGCAACACAGAGCACTCAGAGGTTATGGTAACACTGCTGATAGATTAGCACTCAGAGGTTATGGTAACACTGCTGATAGATTAGCACTCAGAGGTTATGGTAACACTGCTGATAGATTAGCACTCAGAGGTTATGGTAATACTGCTGATAGATTAACACTCAAGAGGTTATGGTAACACTGCTGATAGATTAGCACTCAAGAGGTTATGGTAACACTGCTGATAGATTAGCACTCAGAGGTTATGGTAACACTGCTGATAGATTAGCACTCAGAGGTTATGGTAATACTGCTGATAGATTAGCACTCAGAGGTTATGGTAACACTGCTGATAGATTTGCACTCAGAGGTTATGGTAACACTGCTGATAGATTAGCACTCAGAGGTTATGGTAACACTGCTGATAGATTAGCACTCAGAGGTTATGGTAATACTGCTGATAGATTAACACAGAAGTTATGGCAATACTGCTGATAGATTAGCACTCAGAGGTTATGGTAACACTGCTGATAGATTTGCACTCAGAGGTTATGGTAACACTGCTGATAGATGAGCACTCAGAGGTTATGGTAACACTGCTGATCGATTAGCACTCAGAGGTTATGGTAACACTGCTGATAGATTAGCACTCAGAGGTTATGGTAATACTGCTGATAGATTAACACTCAGAGGTTATGGTAACACTGCTGATAGATTAGCACTCAGAGGTTATGGTAATACTGCTGATAGATTAGCACTCAGAGGTTATGGTAACACTGCTGATAGATTAGCACTCAGAGGTTATGGTAACACTGCTGATAGATTAAAAGATGTGCTAATATATCAGCAGTATTATCATAACCTAGAGGTTATGATAATACTGCTGATAGATTAGCACATCTTTTCACATTGACATCAAGAAAGAACAATGATGAGAAAACTGTTACTACATATATTGTAATTTGTATTGTGAAATATATTGAATAATATGCAGATATATTGCAGAAATATATTGCTAAATATATCAATTATTCCTGTTTTTGGGATGTATACCAACAAAATGCATTATTAATCAAAAATTACAGTATATTGGCAGGGTATTGGAAAATAAAATACATATATTTTAAGACATATTACAGCAGTTGTTCCAAACCTCTCCTTGGGAACCCCCAGCTGGCTCCAGGTATGTGATGTGTTCCATTTCAAGTACACCTGGTGTAACTAATCAAGGGCTTGATTAGTCATATCAGGTGTGCTTGAGATGGAAGACATCAAATATGTGGATACAGCTGGGGGTACCCAAAGAGAGGTTTGGGAACCACTGTATTTCAGTATACTTTTCATTGTTTTCAATGTCTGTCTGGCAACATATATTCTTTCTTTTCAGGAGATAAAGTTTTCATTTTTGTTATTGTTGGTGTTTACTGTTGTCTGTATGGAATATTGAAATGTGAATGTATATGTGTCATATAAATGTGAACCACTTTAAAATTAAATGAGAAAATACAAAAGGAAAAAAGTGGATTTAATATGAAAATGGCTACCACAGCTGTTATCACTAATGAGTGACCCTCCCCTCACAGGGATGACAGGTAGGGGTGTATCCGGAGCCGAATACCCTATTCGGGAAAGCATGAATAATACGTTGGAACAGATTTTTTTTCCTACCCGAAGTCGCTTGTTAATATTCAAATTCGAAAAAAAGAAAAGAAAACGAGAGTGAGAGAGAGAGAGGCACTAATTTGGAACGACGTTAGGCAGCTAGTGCTCTCCACCACAATCATCAAAACACCAAATGAGATAACGTTATTGTGTATCCCGTTTGAAATGTCATTCACTGCCATCAAAATCATTCTTGCATTTATGCTAGTTTGTACTTATATTTTTAAATTGAATAGCTAGATAGACCGTCTCAGTGTAGCCTATTCCGGTGGGCCGATCGTCATTCCATGAGCTGAACTCACCACCTAATTAATAAAACTAAAATGTGACGTTTAATACCACAGAAAATGTTTGAACTCTTAAAAACGAACAGAGTTATATTATATTCCGGTAGCCTATTTTTATGCGATTATGATGATTTGGGGGAGAAATAGCCTATCGGAGGATCATTAACATTAAGATTAACGTGATGTAGACATTTTGGCTACACGGCTCTCATAGTATCAACGTTAAGTCAATCATCTGACATTCATAGTTAAATGTTTAAGCTTTAAAAAAGAGCTCACGCTGAGTTACGATTCAGAATTGACATTTTAAGGCTCTCCAGACCATTTAAAATATTAACCAATCAGAATTGGAAACGCACTTCCTTGCCCCGCCTGTGATATAGGCCAGGGGTTCTCAATCCTGGTCTTGGGGGACCCCTGTGTATGCTGGCTTTCGTTGCAACCGCAGTTGCAATCCCAGAATTTTAACAAGCTGTTAATTTTTCTTAATTAGGTGCTTGTCATGTTTGGAGGAATTATTCACCCTCTTAAGCCACATTATATCAGAAATAGCTATGGATGCCATGTAGAATAAACACCCCATGTTCACATTGTGCTATATTATTTAAAAAAGATAAGAAAATTATTTAACAGATCCATTTAAAGACTGATTTGAATCAATAGGCTCCTAATTGGTGAAAGTGTGGACACATGGCCACTAAAATTAACCATTTCGTAGATAATGAAGAATTCAAACACAAAGCAAATGATAACGAGCCAAACCTGCATTGTCTTAAGCTTAAAGAAAAAATTGAGTTAAACACATGTGTTCAACAACCTAATTAGGAGCCTATTGATTCACTTCACTCTTTCATTTGAGTGAAAATACATTATTTTGTAACCTTTTCTTATGTAATTGTTGCAATATAGCACAATAAGCACAATGTGAACATGGGGAGTTTGTTCTACATGGCATGCATAGCTATTTCTGACATAATGTGTCTTAAGTGGGCGAATAATTCCTCCAAACATGAAAAGCACCTAATTAAGAAAAATTAACAGCTTGTTAAAATTCTGGGATTGCAACTGCGGTTGCAACGAAAACCAGCATACACAGGGGTCCCCCAGGACCAGGATTGAGAACCCCTGATATAGGCTATTCGACCAGTTTATTGTTAGTTTGAATTGTTTTATTACTTCGATGGGGTTGGGAAAACATGCCGTCAAGGGGCTTTCGTCCTGGCGGTCACTGCCAAAGTAGGTTCTATAGTGTTCTCACTGCTCTCACTCGGAGGGGCGGGACCAGAAGGGGGAGACAACAATCATTGGTCTAAAATGCACCCTGGTATGGCAAGCCAAATGAGGATTTATTCCATATCCTTGATATCCAATTTACGGTTTCCCACTAGTTGCCCATTTTTCACAACGTGTTCGACATTTTGTCTTACTAGTTCAACAAAACCATTTTGATATCAAAGATTGGCACCTTACTAGTCATGCATTTTGAGCCACTAGTTGCACTTTTATTCTACACGTTATACCAGAACCTTACTAGTTGCACCACAGTGCCGACTAGTGGCACAACAGCCACATCTAGTCAGCCTTTGAACCCACTAGTGGCCTTTTAAGCCTAACGTGTTGCAATTAAAGCAGCACTAGTTAACTAGTGAAGTGGCAACAGTGTAACATGTTAACTAGTTAATTTGCATAGAGTCCGTATTTTCACCTAACTATTTAACTAGTTACATACACTTTTCTTCACTAGTTAACTAGTAAAGCCAACGTGACCACTAGTTAACTAGTTAAGTTTTTAGCACAACTAGTAAACTAGTTGTAGCAAAATGCTAATTAGGAGGGCGTACAAGGAAGTTGCTTTTTGTAATATGATTGGATGAAGGTTTCGGCTATAGGCTACAATTGCCAGCAGTTTTGGACATCAAATTCGAGTTTCCATTTGTGTGTTTATTTCGAAGTAGGATATATTTAATTGGGAGAGTGGATATTTGGTTAGGAGGGGAAGGTTTGACAGAAGCTGAAGCGCAACCATGGCGGACGGTTGTCTTTGATCCCGTGATAACGCTGTAGGCTATTTAATTTGCGATGTCGATGCATGGGATTGCTCTTTTTGGCAAGAATATAGGCTATCGTAATGAACCAATTACTCGATCATCACGTTTTATTTGAATCATGGACGAACTGCTAAAATAACTTATTGTGCAAGGCGTGCTGAGCTAGCCTATACCGGTGACAAATTATTTGTGTCCACATTACTTGGTTAGATGCAAATAGGCTACCACATGCAAACGCACGGTGCTATTTCGGTTTTAAAAGTAGTTTGTAAACATGAAATGGGTAGCCATGGGGAAACATTTAGTAGCCTACATTACATGTAAGATAATATGCTGTGCATTGTGTAAATGATTTGTAAACATAATTGTAAGGGGGACGTGACGTGTGAGGTGGGAGGAGCCAAACGCAGCAAGGGGATTCTTTAAGCCTTAAGGCCATTAAGGCGGGAAACCCCGCAGTTAAGGGAGGAGACGAGACAACACACGTACCAAAGCTACAGAATGGCTCACTGTCACACACTAATGAGTAGAAGCGCAAACGCCAAGCTTTCAACAAGAAAACCAAATAAGGCCAATGGAACAGAGCACAAGATTCCCATACTTCTACAAGCAAAGTGACAGAAGAAAGAGCCAGAAACAAAACGCCCTGTCTCGGCAACGAGACGCATAAGAACAGGCGAGCAGCATAAAAGGTACACATAAAACACACACAACCAACAAACACTGAAAACGAATAGAAATTAGTATACCAAGAGGCGAAAGGAACGGGTATCTAAAGTTCCAAGGCCACTATCGAGGGCTCGGAGTCAAACGCAAACATGTCCATAGCATCGCCCAAGCTCCATATAAGGAGGGACACACCCGGAGAACGAACAGAACTACAGTTCCGAACAAAATCGTCCCGCAGGTGAAAAGGACGAACAGGACAGCTGCACCGGACATCACCGGCCAAAAGACCAACGCGAGTTAAATAGAAAATAAATGCCGTGTCTCTTGATAAAGAGGAATGTAACGAGGCGAAGGAACAGATATAACATTCCATGGCTTGTTTGATAGGCTCGCAGTCAAATGCAATGACCAGGAAGCAGGAACAGAAAAGCCAGGGGAGATGAGTCCTAATAACTACATCTACATAGGCAAATACGCCAGGGGGGACGAGTCCTAATAGCTACTTCCACATAGGCAAGTACGCCAGGGGGGAAGAGTCCGAATAACTACATCCACATAGGCAAGTCCCGCATTGATCGAGAAAACGTAAAGGGGTAAACGCCCGATCTCCCAGGAGAGAGAAACATTTTACAGGCGAGCCGACAGAGCACCGTCGTCCCATAACTTTACTAGCAAACATGACTAACGCAAGCTTAATTGAAAACACACGCCCTAGCCTCTCAATAATGGGAAATGTAACGAGGCGGAGGAACAGAGATAACGTTCCATGGTTACTTTCATAAATGCGCAATCAAACACAAACATGTCCATAGCATCGTTTAGGCTGGGTTTTGCTGTGAAGTGCATTGTGACAACTTGTTGTGAAATGCGCTATATAAATAAATATTGATTGATTGATTGTCCAAACTCCATATAAGGAGGGACACACCCGGGGAACAAACAGAACTACAGTTCCGAACAAAATCGTCCTGCAGGTGAAAAGGACGAACAGGAACAGCTGTAACAAAAGACCAACGCAAACTTAATAGAAAATAACCACCCTGCCTCAAAGAATAATTAAAACCCTAAAGTCAGTATGATACAAACGCCCTGTCTCTTAGTAAAAGGCAATAGATCTAGGCAAAACGACAACCAGAGGACAGACCAGAAAGCGGAGACTGAAATGAGCACACAAAACAGGAATTGAACCTGAAAGCTCAAAGCACAAAGGCCAGTACCACAAAACTCCAATAAAAGCACAACGGAGCAAAACGGTCTCCTTAAAAACCTAGATCTAATCATACGATTAAAACTTTAAAAGGGCAAAATAAACCGCACACAAAACAGCACAACTAATACCAGAAAATACACCACAGAACAAACAATCAAACAATCACAATGAACAATTAATATCGAAGCCCAGAGCGAAAGAAACATGGGCTTAAATAGCTCACCCCAAAGCACGCACACCTGTCTCGGTAATCAGACTTCTTCTGTGAAAGATGAGATGGAGCCAAAACTCCACTAAAGGAGCAGCGCCCACGTTTGGTGACCGAGGAACACGACCGCGAGGGAGAAAGGGTCATAAACCATGACAATAATAAATGCTTTACTTTGGGAGTGCTCTAATCCTCATGTTAGCTGTATAAGGAAAACGCTGTTAATTACTACCATTTTAGAATGAGCCTTGACTGTAGGTGAAAAAGGAATTGTAGGCTTATTTGTTTAATGCATTTTTCTGGAAGTAAAATTTTTGTTTTGTCTGCAGAGGGCCTTGTCATGTTTTTTTGCATTCCCTTGAATTCACTTCGTGTGTGATCTTTACCAGTAATAAACATTAGGCTACAGTGTATGACAACAATATTGGTAGTGTTAACAGTTGCAGTGCTAGAATGCACCTTGTGTGGTATATAGGCTCCTGAACTGATTCACTTGAGAAAAATGTTGCATCCAGTTAGCTGTTAGTGAATAGGCCTACATCCATTAGCTTTACATCTTTTTGTGAATGCATCCTTTATCTCTTGTGCGCATTGCACTTTTTGTATTCAAAACTTTGTAATAACGAATGATCTATTTTTGATAAACATGACTCTGGTGCTTAACTTCAGGTAAATTGAAAGGTGGCCTGTATGTGCTACACATAGTTATTCTGCGTAATCACCACCTTTATCCTATGATAAAGTTCTATCCTGATGGGAGTGGTCTCTTCCAGGATGACAATGCCCCAATCCACAGGGAACGAGAGGTCACTGAATGGTTTGATGACCATGGAAATTATATGAATCATATGCTATGGCCTTCGCAGTCACAATCTCAACCCAAATTAACACCTATATGAGATTTTGAAATGACGTGTTTAGGCAGCTTGCGCTCTCCACCACCATCATCAAAACACCAAATGAGATAACGTTATTGTGTGTCCCGTTTGAAATGTAATTCACTGCCATCAAAATCATTCTTGCATTTATGCTAGTTTGTTGTTTGTATATTTAAATTGAATAGCTAGATAGACCGTCTCTGTGTAGCCTATTGATTCCGGTGGGCCGATCGTCATTCCATTAGCCGAACTCACCACCTAATTAATAAAACGAAAATGTGACGTTTAACACTGCAGACAACGTTTGAACTCTTAACCTATGTGTTAAAAACGAACAAAGTTATATTATATTCCGGTAGCATATTTTTATGCGATTATGATGATTTGGGGGAGAAATAGCCTATCGGAGGATCATTAAAATTAAGATTAATGTGATGTACAGTTGAAGTCGGAAGTTTACATACATTAGGTTGAAGTCATTAGCCTACAACTCATTTTTAACCACTCCACAGATTTCATGTTAGCAAACTATAGTGTTGGCAAGTCAGTTAGGACATCTACATATCCTTTGCATGCCATGACTTCCCGATGTCTGTGACCCAACAACATCAAAAGACTCTTGATATCTTATTTTCTGGTACTCTTACAAGCGATACTATAACATCTCTGCATTTGAATGGATCTCTATGGGAATTGGGGGGTGGGACTAGATTTATCTGTAAATTATGCTGGAACAGTATGAAACACATGGTTGGCTAAATGGCTCTAAAGCCCTATTCGAACGGGATAAGTTTTCAGGACAATGTCTGTAAAGTAATGATTACCACAGGACGTCCGTAATGTTAATGGCCGATTCGGACGGGATAAAGTATCTCCGTAAACAGCGTCTAGAATTACAGAGATGGGAGTGTCTATTCACCGAAAATGTTCCCCACGAGTCATACAACGTTACACATCTTATCTTCACTGCAAACTGATTGCTTCTGGTAGAAAATCGCTGTCAGGGAGCAATTGAAAAGATGCAGGTGCCAAAAAAAAAAACTACGTAGAGACAATGTTGGCATGGCAAACATGTCCACAAAAAGCGTGAGGAATCCTGAATTACACCTCTTTATTAATGTTAGTTTGAAAAAAACAATATTAGGCCATAACATGTATGTAAGGCTATAGAGCTGTTGCTCTACAACAGCTTACCTAAAGCTGCCACAAGCGTTGCCCCACAGCCTACTTTTGAGCCTGTTTTTTTTTTGTTTTTTTTTGCTCTCTGTCTTCTTATTTTAGGTAACGTTACATTAATTTAGAAGTCAGCCAATAGCTGTGGCTTGCACTTGGACCGAAGAGAGCATATAGAGCTTACGTGAAAAACCAGGAGAAAAGACTGGGGAAAACTAATTTCTCACAGGAAATAACAGAATTTTACCGGACATGTCAATTCGCACGGGATTGCTTTAACCTGGGGTAATTTTTACAGGACATTTAACAGGAGGTAAAAGACTCCGGAATCTTTACTGGTGCGGGAGCGCGCAGTCCGTAAAAGTTATGGACATGGCAGATTCAGACGGGACTAAAATAGCGGAGCTCCTCCGGTAATTATTACATTACCCCACCTCCCCCTGTAAAACTTATCCCGTCCGAATAGGGCTTAAGTCATCAAGGGTCTGACGTATCAAACAAACCTTAAACCATCACTCTGCTCCCAGATATGCAGCAGATATGGATGGATCACTTTAAGGGTTGTTTCTCCTGACAAATGTTCCTATTGAACTCTACGGAAAAATAAGTCAGGAGAAGAAACCCTTCAAGTTATCCATCCATGCCTATCTAGCTATTCAATTTAAAAATAAAAACAACAAACTAGCATAAATGCAGTGATGATTTTGATGGCAGTGAATGACATTTCAAACAGGACACACAATGACATTATCTGTGCATTGGCTTTCTTTTACAATAGGCTATGGCACGAGTTCTAAAAAAGTGGCGAGATTGGAGCAGCACTAGCCTACAGTAGAGGATATAGTACAGCTTCAATGCACCTTGGCATAGATTCTAGTCTCTGGAACTCTACTGGAGGGATGGAACACCATTAATCCAAAAGATATTCCCTCATTTGGTGTTAGTGATGATAGTGGTGGAAAGCGCTGCCTAAAACGTCGGTCCAAAATCTCCCATAGGTGTTCATTTGGGTTGAGATGGTGACTGCGAAGGCCATAGCATATGATTCGGAAAGAAAATGGCCAGCACTCTCCAATATAGCCTTAGTTTAAATTTTATGCTGATGAAGGCTGTGTAGCCGAAACGCGTCCGTGACTGCTGCTATTAAAAAAATTTAAACTTATATTGGAGAGTGCTGGCCATTTTCTTTTCTTATTATATGTAGGCTACCCAAGGGGCCAAGACTGGGCTTTCGTTGTGAAGCTCACTTCCTGGTTGGGCTGGAAGCAGCAATTGTGCTGTTTCTCACTAGCGCCACTGCGATTTGCTCCAGTATAGGTCTTTCACCATGTAAGTCAATGGCAGCAATGTGGTCAAAATACTCAGTCAATAAATTTTTCCCTCAAAAAAATCTAATTGCAATAGGTGCCTTTCCTTCATCTAATGCCTCTGCATGTGCTGATTCTTTAAAATATTGTGTCGTTTGGACAGGGTATTAACATTTGTTCAGGACCAATCAGAGGGACAGGTTGAGTCCGCTTCGGCTCCACGGAGCAGACGCAGTTTGTACGAACTGGCAGCGAAGAATGCATCCGGAGACTCTATTCGGTTTTTACGAGGCCGTGGGAAGGCAATGGGTGACGTCACAGTGACTTTTTCCATATTTTTATACAGTCTATGAGGCTACCCTGGGCCACAGTAGCCGTAAGCTTAATTATAGGTCTTAGGTGAGTAGAACACGTCTTGTGACATCCGCCGTTTCCCTCCAGTCCACCTTCCTTTCATTCTCCCCATTCCTCTTGTTCCGTGTCATGTTTTTCTGTTTACCTTGTCTGTCTAGTCCTTGTTGTGCAGGCTGGGTGTGGCTTCCCCGATTTGTTCCTCATTATTACTGGACCTATCACTTGCCCCCTCTGCTCACATTCCACACTCACCTCCTTTACCTCATTAACTCCCGCATACATTCCTCACACACTTTAATTATCCTTTCACACCTGCTTTCCCTCTATATAAGTTCCACTGTTTGTCTTGTCGCCAGTTCGTTCTGTCTGTATGCTGTCTGCTCAACGTGTTTTTGGCCTCTGTCTGCTTGTACTATTAACCTGTTGTTCGTCTTGTTTCCAGTCTCACCCGTCCAGGCTGTTCCTGCCCGCTGTTATTCGCCAACCCTGTATCCAGCCCGTCACCTAGCCCTCCTGCCTGCTTCCCTGTTCCTGCTCATTCCTGCCCTGTCATCCATCCTGCCCACTTGTAATTTGCCAACCCTGCATCCAGTCTGTCACCTAGCTCCTCTGTCTGTTTGCTTGCCTGCTCATAATACATTCACTCCTGTCGTAGTTTTGCCTGAGTTTGACTCCGAGTCCTGCATTTGGGTCCATTCCAGTATTGGTACCGTTTTTTAATATTACATAGCATATGATTCACATCATTGTCATGCTCATCAAACCAGTCAGTGACCCCCTCGTGTCCTGTGGATGAGGGTATTGTCATGCTGGAAGAGACCACTCCCATCAGGATAGAAATGTTTCATCATAGGATAAAGGTGATAACTCAGAATAACTTTGTGTAGCACAGGCCACCTTTCAATTTAGCCTACCTGAAGTAAAGCACAAGAGTCATGTTTATCAAAAATAGATCATTCTTTATTACAAAGTTTAGAATACAAGAATGAGGTAAAGGATGCATTCACTAAAGGATGTAAAGCTGTATTCACTAACAGGTAACTGGATGCAACACTTTGCTCAAGTGAATTCTATCAGTTCAGTAGGCCTATACCACACAAGGTGCACTCTAGCACTGCAACTGTTAACACTACCGATATTGTGGTCAGACACGGCAATGTTGAATACTGGTAAAGACAGTATTCACGTACAGTCAAGACCCATTCT
Source organism: Synaphobranchus kaupii (assembly GCA_029718625.1). Taxonomy (NCBI): domain Eukaryota; kingdom Metazoa; phylum Chordata; class Actinopteri; order Anguilliformes; family Synaphobranchidae; genus Synaphobranchus; species Synaphobranchus kaupii. The sequence continues at coordinate 7,896,057 of CM056384.1, forward strand.
AAAATGGTAGGAGGCTAATTAACAGCATTTTCCATATACAGCTAACATGAGGATGAGGCTATAGCACTCCCAAAGTAGCAAAGCATTTATTATGTTTAGGCCTACAAATCATTTACACAATGTACAGCACATTATCTGTAGCCTAGCCTATGTCAGCACACCTTGCACAATAAGTTATTTTAGCAGTTTGTCCATGATTCCAATAAAATGTGATGATCGAGTAACTGGTTCATTACGATAGCCCATTTCTGCCAAAAAAAGAGCAATTCTCCCTTTCTAAACAAAGCAGAGCTGAACTCCCTGTTATTTTTTTTTTCAGGCTACCATGCATTGACATCACAAATTAAATACAGCGTTATCATTATGACAGGATCAAGACAACCGTCTGCCATGGTTGCTCTTCAGGTTCCGTCAAACCTTCCCCTCGTAACAAAGTATCCACTCTCCCAATTAAATATAGCCTTCAAAATAAATACACAAAAGGAAACTTGAATTTGATGCCCAAAACTGCTGGCAATTGTAGCCTATAGCCAAAAACTTCATCCAATCATATTACAAAAAGCAACTTCCGTGTACGCCCTCATAATTAGCATTTTGCTACAACTAGTTTACCAGTGGATGTGCTAAAAACTTAACTAGTTAACTAGTGAAGAGTAGTGTATGTAACTAGTTAGGCGAAAATACGGAGTCTTGCAACTTAACTAGTTAACAAGTTACACTGTTGCCACTTCACTAGTTAAATAGTGCTGCTTTAATTGCAACACGTTAGGTTTAAAAGGCCACTAGTGGGTTGAAAGACGACTAGCACTGTGGTGCAACTAGTAAGGTTCTGGTGTAACGTGTAGAATAAAAGTGCAACTAGTGGCTCAAAAAGCATGACTAGTAAGGTGCCAATCTTTGATATCAAAACGGTTTCGTTGAACTATTAAGACAAAATGTCGAACACATTGTGAAAAACGGGCAACTAGTGGGAAACCGTAAATTGGATATCAGGGATATGGAATAAACCCTCATTCGGCTTGCCATACCCTGGCATCTTGGGACCTTTATACAGTCTATGCTTGGGACAGGGAGACGGAGACGCACTGTATTTTTGAGTGGAAGTCAATGGAGAACATCCCTTAGTAGCCTACCGTGAACAAGCTGTTGTTTTGTGGACGCAGTTCGTAACATAATAAATTGACTGCCTTGTCGTTCATCTTCAACATGCTTGTCATCACATTCATTTTGTAGCGAGCTATGATGTGTCTACTACAAAAATAAATACTGTTTCGTGAGATGAGACAGCAGGTATGTTGCAGCTACATTACAGGCCCAGAGATCGGAGCAACCAGCCAAAATGGGGGTTAAGTATCTGAAATAAATTGCTCCATACCTGTATAAACTCAATTTGGATATTAATTTAGCTATTCCACCCCCTCTCGTACGCAATCGCCGTACTCCCCCTGCCATGAACGTTACCATTGCTTAGCAATGCTGGGTTAGCTAGCTATCAAGCTAAAGATAGCTCACGGCAAGTTGTTTTAACATTTAGCTAGCAAGCTTACGATAGCTTATGGCAAGCCCTTTTAATTTAACAGTTATTCAACTTCCTTAACCCCTTGGCGCAGATGGCAATTTTCACCTATTTAGGGGGTGCTCTGTTTAAGGCTTTATAACTCCAGGTGTGAGCATCACATAAACTTGGTAAATGGCTTAAATGAAACAAGACAGGTGTACCATTTACAATACAAACTTAGATTTGTTTATTTTCATAATTTAAGTCAAAATAAAGTGCCACAAATGCAAAGAAACTTTGAAAAAAAAAAAAGTTTTTCTTTAGTTTGCTGAGAGCTACATAAGTGAAATCGGTAATAGATATACATTTCATGGATCATAAACTCCATGTTCACAAGTTTTGCTAAATCTGAGGATGATATGCAGAACTACTAAAGGTCTATGATGCAAAATATAGCAGTGTACCCTGTTGTCCATTAGTGTCTCCAAATCTAGTGTTGTAGTCAAGACCACCTAAACCGAGACCGAGTCAAGACCAAGACCAGAGCGTATCAAGTCCGAGTCAAGACCAAGACTTTGAGGTGGCGAGACCGAGTCAAGACCAAGACTGAGGGGGGGCGAGACCAAGACCGAGACCAGACCTATGCAGACCAAAGACCATGTGTTACGAACCAGGAACGAGACGAACCCAAGTGCAACGACCAGGAGACAGATTCACAAAAAGGGGGGTTTATTAAATTAAGTGTTGGGGTAGTCCCAACACTGTACAGAAAAGGCAATACACAATATTACGCTGGAACAGCAAGGAAGCCCGGGACGGGCTGCTCCAAGCCGGAGCTGGGCTGGCAGGTCTGGAACGTTTCGTTCCAAGCCGGAACTGGACTGGACTGGAACTGGACCGGGAGGTCCACTCTGGAATCAGGATCTGGAACGGAATGTTCCAAACCGGAACTGGACTGGACTGGAACTGGACCGGGAGGTCCACACTGGAATCAGGATCTGGAACGGGTATGTTCCAAACCGGAACTGGACTGGACTGGAACTGGACCGGGAGGTCCACACTGGAATCAGGGTCTGGAACGGATTTGTTCCAAACCGGAACTGGACTGGACTAGAACTGGACCGGGAGGTCACACTGGAATCAGGGTCTGGAACGGACTTGTTCCAAACCGGAACTGGACTGGACTGGAACTGGACCGGGAGGTCCACACTGGAAGCAGGGTCTGGAACGGATTGTTCCAAACCGGAACTGGACTGGACAGGTAGGTGCACGGCTCACACCTGGACTGGACTGGACTAGCTGGGGAGCGGCTCACTACGGCAGGACAGGAACTGGACCGGAATGACTGCACCGGTACAGAACAAAACACAGCAGGTGGGGTTAGTGCAAGGGAAGGCACGGAAATGACCGGGAGGTTCTCACGGAGGTGCAGGGCTTGAGAGGTAGGTGGTTGGCGAAGCACGGCAGGGCTGGGTAGTGTGGCGTAGCTGCGGTAGGTCCGGAAGGAGCTGACTGGTCTCCAGAGCTCCCGGAACCGTAACCGAAGAACTAGTTGGCTTCTTCGGCCGGACAGGAACAACTGGAGGGTAGCCAGGTAACACGCCAACCCGGAGCCTACACGCGCTGGAGGTGGAGGTACCGCAACACACACAACGAAAACGGGGGGAAACGAACACTGCCACGGGAGGATGGGAGCTGGGTTAGATGGAGGAGAAGGGAAACAGGTTAGCTGCATGCACAACAAGAAATGACGTGGAGGGTAACTACCAGACTGTAGTTAGGAGCGGAACTCTAGCTGCAAGGGGATAATATCCCACAACCAAGCGAGTAGTTCTTTGAACGCGACCAGGCAAACAACGAGCATTAACACCGCGTGACGATAGTTAACGAACTGGCGCCGACTGGCAGCCAGCCGAAGGAATAAATAGTGAGGTTAATGACAGAACTAAACAAGGAACAGGTGTGGAAAATAAACGGGAGTGATTAAGAAACACCAGGTGAGGAAATGCATGCAACGAGGGGGGACGGAGTGAAAAGGCGGAAGTAAGACAACCAGACGAACAAGACAGAGAAGGAAACGCCCAGACCGCAGCAGCGGGGAAAACACGGACAAAAGGATCCAACATGACACGGAGGGAAAACAGGAAAATACAGAAAACGAACAGGAAGGGAGCGGAACATTACACCATGACTGTAATTGTGTTGGTCTACCATCATAGTGATGGCTCAACATTTACACCATTTCGCTGCTAAAATTCAAAACACAGAAAGCATTATTTAGGAATTTTAATAAAGAAAGCATTATTTTTGTGAAAATACTGACAGTATACAGAATACAACAGAAGTGAGTACACCCCTGTGCAATATCACTTAAATGTCAAATGATTCAAAATTGTATCACCTCTCAATAATTGCATTATTTCTAAGTTGACAAGTAGAGTGTTTCCTCTTATGAACAATCAAAAACAAATACTTTAGAAAGACAAAAGTGAATACACGTCAATGATTTGAAACGATTGGTTAGCAAAGGTGCACGTGATCCTGTGAAGGAATTTTCTGTTTTACAATGTGTGTGTATTAACATAGAGACAATCACATGATTATCATTAAGCATTTAATATAGTAGATCAATTATATTGATCTACTATGTTAAGCATTTTTACATTACATTACATTACATTATAGGCATTTAGCAGACGCTCTTATCCAGAGCGACTTACACAACTTCTTATTACATTTATCCATTCATACAGCTGGATATATACTGAAGCAATTCAGGTTAAGTACCTTGCTCAAGGGTACAACGGCAGTTACAAGTCTTGTTCCTTAACCATTATACTACACTGCCGCCCGATATAGTAATATAGTAGATCAATTATATTGAGTTAAGTAATTAAACAATGTATTCTCTGTGAACACTGAGTAGGCTTTAAGCAGGCCTGCTGTGGTTCACTCCCTCTGTGTCTCTCCTTCACAATCTGCAGAGACAGGCAGTCTGTGAGATGGATGTTTTCGTTACTTGGTTTGAAGGTTAGAGGTTATCGAAAGACTAAACACCAAGAAATGGATACCCCTGTCTCTGTATGTTTAGAAACCGCCCCTTGTGGCAAATCAGTAAAGCAATGATAGATTGTGTATAAATCTCCTCTGTATTCTGTTTTCAAGTTAGAGAGATTCTGGTAAGACTCTCTCTCATTCTGAGTTTATCTCCAAATTCAATTCAATTCAATTCAATTTTATTTATATAGCGCTTTTCACAGATGACTGTCACAAAAATGCTTTACAGAACAGAAAGGGGAGGAAAGGGGAAATGGGAAATGCCAGCTCTAAGCCCCCAGATAGCAGAGGTAAAAACTCTAGTAGGAGAGAAAACCCTCATACTGTAGCGAGAAAAAACTCCCCAATGGGAAGAAATCTCGAGAGGAACCCGGCTATTTGGGGGATGCCCATCCTCCACTGGCCTATGGGTTGATTATGTCATAGGGAGGTATTCTATTCTGATGACTCCATCATGTAGACATCAGCAGTGGCAGGTGGGGGGCGCCTAGCTGGTCTTGGGCTGGAGCTCTGGGCCAGGAGGGGGGCGGGGGAAGGACGCGGGAAACTCGGGAAACTTGGGCTAGAGCTCCGGGCAGGTGCCCAGAGCAAGGAAGAGGAAAAAAGAAAAAAAACATTGTTAGGGGGTTCAGATGGTAGCAGAACAAGCGCAGCAGGAGAGACAGAGGTGTCTGCTGCGATAAGGAAACCCCGGCAGAATAAGGCTATGGCAGCATAGCTAAGGGCTAAACAGAGGCAGGGGCTAATACAGCCATGAGGGCAGGCTTGAGACAGTCACCACTAGACCATGACCGGTCGAGCTTAACACAACACTACCAATAATGATCCAGTGACAGCACTGACCGCTCAGTCCACCAGAGACTCTATAGCTAATGCCAGCCACCCACTCCTGCCCCTCAACTATAGGACAGACTAAAAAGATGAGTTTTAAGCCTAGCTTTAAATAGACTGACAGTGTCTGCACCCCGAACATGAGCAGGCAATTTTTTCCATAGGAGAGGAGCACGATAGGAAAAGGCTCTACCACCTATGGTACTTTTAGCTATTTTAGGAATAACAAGGAGGCCTGCGCCCTGCGAACGGAGCGTTCGTGAGGGATTATAAGGGAAAAGTAAATCCCTTAAATATAAGGGGGCAAGCCCATGTAAGGCTTTAAAGGTAAGTAATAGAATCTTATAGTCTATTCGAAATTTGACTGGCAACCAGTGAAGTGAAGCTAACACTGGGCTGATGTGTTCAAATCTTCTAGTTCTCGTGAGAATACGAGCTGCTGTATTTTGAATTAGCTGAAGCCCTTTCAGAGAGGAATGTGTACATCCAGACAAAAGAGCATTACAATAATCTAATCTAGAAGTAACAAAAGCATGGACTAGCTTTTCAGCATCATGTAGGGACAGTATTTTTCGAATTTTTGAGATATTCCTCAAGTGATAGAAAGCAACCCTAGAGATGTCTTTAATGTGTGTATCAAATACTAGATCAGGATCAAACATAACACCAAGATCTTTAATGACAGCACTTGAGGTGATTGAAATTCCATCAATGTTAGGCATATAGCCAGATAGTTTGCATCTCAGGGACTTGGGCCCCACCACCATTACCTCTGTCTTATGAGAGTTTAGCAAGAGAAAGTTATGGGTCATCCATTCCTTTATATCTATAAGACAAGCTTCCATTTTTGACAGCAGGACAATTTCATCAGGCTTGACTGATAGATACAGCTGGGTGTCATCTGCATAGCAGTGGAAGTTAATGCCATGTTTACAAATGATTTGTCCCAGGGGAAGCATGTATAGAGAGAAGAGCAAAGGCCCAAGGACAGATCCTTGTGGTACTCCATATCTAACCCTAGACTTATAGGAGGAGTCATTGTTAAGATGCACAAATTGATATCGGTCTGATAAGTATGATCTAAACCAGGAAAGAGCCAGTCCACGGAGGCCAACAATATTTTCGAGCCTATCCAGAAGGATGAGGTGATCAACTGTGTCAAATGCTGCACTTAAATCCAGAAGCATGAGTACAGAGATATAGCCACTATCAGAAGCAAGGAGTAGGTCATTGAATACTTTGACTAGGGCTGTTTCAGTGCTATGAGAGGGTCGAAAACCAGATTGAAAAACTTCCAATATTTGATTAGGGTGCAAAAATGACCAGAGTTGTTTTGAAATGACCTTTTCTATTATTTTAGAGAGGAACGGAAGGTTTGAGATAGGCCTATAGTTAGACAAGTTGTTCATATCCAAGTTTGGCTTCTTAAGAAGGGGTTTGATGACTGCAAGTTTGAGAGTCGGTGGTATATGTCCAGAGGCTAAAGAAACATTAACAATATGCAACAGTGGTGTTCCAATCACTGGCAGTAGCTCCTTCAGTAGCTTCGTTGGGATAGGGTCTAGAAGACAGGTAGAAGATTTTGAAGAATTTACTATAGTATTAAATTCAGTGAGATCTATTGGAGCAAAGGAGTTCAGATAGGCCACCCGTCCATCTGAAGATTCTGCATCCAAGTGTTGAGTGGACGGAGGGGCAGACCCTCTATGAGGGGTGGTAGAAGAACTTTGAATCTTGTCCCTGATTTTTATTATTTTGTCATCAAAGAAATTCATAAAGTCATTACTATTAAATGGGATTGAAACACAGGGATCAGCATGATTCTTAGTCATTCGGGCAACAGTGTTAAACAGGTGCCTAGGATTGTTTCTATTTTCATCTATCAAAATAGAGAAATATAAGGAACGCGCTGTGATAAGGGCATGTTTATAATAGAGAAGGCTGTCTTTCCAGGCATGGAGGAAAACATGCAATTTAGAGGAACGCCATTTGCGCTCAAGTTGGCGTGAAGCTTGTTTGAGAGCACGAGTATGGTCATTGTACCAGGGAGCTAATTTCTTATTGCAGACTTTCCTCTTTTTAAGAAGTGCGATAGTATCCAGGGTTCTACTAAGTACGTTATTAATGTTGTCAGTCAGTCGGCTTCAGCTAATTGAGTTTATGTCTGCATTTGTATACGCATTTTGGCTGGAGCCAAGAAAATCCCCACAGTGCACAAATAAGCCTGGGAGCTCATTAATAAAATCATTTGCAGATCTGGAGGAGAGCTTACGACTAAAGTAGAATGTAGTATCTGATGGCACATGACAGACTTGTGAAAGGTGAAAGGTAATTAAGTAATGGTCTGATAACACGGGATTTTTAGGCATAACTGCTATGTTTGCTATTTCTGTATTATACGTTAAGACCAGATCAAGAGTATGGTTATGAGAATGGGTGGACTGATGTATATGTTGATTAAAGCCAATGGGTTCAATAATTGACAAGAATGCAGATACAGAGGCTAGAAAGGAAATCAGCAAACTCAAGTAAAAAACCACTGTATGGACCTGGTGGCCTATATAAAATGACAAGGGTAAAACTGATTGCTTTTCTGTCTGGATGTGCAAAACTGAGAACAAGCACTTCAAAACAGTTAAATTTATAGGCAGATTTCAGAGTAGCAAAGAGATTAGAATTATATATAGCAGCAACACCACCTCCACGACCCGTCAGACGGGGAATGTGTGTATAAGTGTAACCAGGAGGAGTAGATTCATTTAATGCAATATATTCATCAATTTTAAGCCAAGTTTCAGTTAAGCATAGGATCTCAACTTGGTGATCAGTAATTAATTCATTTATAAGAGTTGCCTTAGGGGCTAGTGATCTGATATTAATCAAGCCAATTTTTGGCTCTCTCTGTCCAGCCCCATTATTAGTAGAATGACAGGGTCTGATTTTTTTTTAAATTAGCCATACAAACACCCCTAATGGGCTTTTTAGCAAAGCCTACTCTAGGTTGGGGGACAGACACTGTCTCAATAGCATGGAACCTGGGCAGCAGTTTTTGGGAACATGCAGAAATCTGTGTAAGACAGTAGTTCTGCTGCCTGGTCTTGGCTCTGGTGTGTCAGGAAATAGACTTTCTGAGACTATAAGATAGATTCCTGGAAATAAGAGCGGCACCCTCCCAGGAGGGGTGAATACCATCTCTTTTCAAAAGACCAGGCCTCCCCCAGAAAGTACTCCAGTTGTCTACAAAGGCACCAAACAGACAGCCAGTGATTTAGTGATGTCAATCTGCTGTAGATTTCGTCACCACGTCGAGCGGGGATGGGACCAGAGCATATTACTGACGCAGACATCCGTTTCGCCAAATCACACACCGATTTAAAATTACCTTTGGTGATCTCCGATTGCTTCAACCGGACATCGTTAGCGCCGACATGAATAACAATTTTAGAGAACTTATGTTTAGCCAGCACTTTTAAGTTCGCTTTGATGTCGGTCGCTCTGGCCCCTGGGATACATTGGACTATGGTCTCTGGTGTCGCTAAATTCACGTTTCTTAAAATAGAGTCGCCAATCACCAGAGTTCTTTTTTTAACAGGTTTCACAGCCGGTGCGTTACTGAGGGGGGAGAACCTGTTGGAAACGTGAATGGGTTGTTTGTGCACTGGGGGAGGCTTAGGTTTTCGACTACGTTCCCAAACTGTAATCCACCCGCCTTGCTGCGAAGGCTCTGCCGGGGTCCTACTTAAAGACAGGCTAACTGGTGCATCCAGAACCGTAAAAGATTCTAAAAACATTTCAGTATCTCGAATTTCGTGTAAGGTGCGGATGCGAGCTTCCAATTCAGCAATCTTCTCCGTCAACCTAGCATTTAACACACTTATCACAGGTAAAATTATCATTAACGACGGAGAATAAATAACTAAACATATCGCATACAGAGCAAGAGACAGCCCAAGAAGGAGAGACAGAGTGAGAGATGGACGAAACCGGCGAGCCGAAAGCAGCCATTAAGCCCCGTAAATTACTTACGTTTTTATCTGGCTGTATTGAGTTCGTTTTGCTCGTGGATGATATAGGACGTAAAGAGAACTTAAGCACTTTATTGGTAGTACTGTAGTCCAAAGATTACTTCAGATGATGATGAATAAGAACGAGATTCAAAAAATTTAAATAAAGCGACAATTCAGCAGCGAATTTTCAGCAGCTGTTTGGAAAAAACGTCGTTCAAACAGGAAACAGGAAAATAAACTGAAATTCTTTTTCTTATTCTATTACATGGTTTTGTTGTGGTTCTGTTTGGACAGACTTGCTCACTGTGGGTTGAAAGGGAAAAATCCACGACAATCCAAGCTGGCCGTTACACTTTTTCATGCAAAAGCTGCAGAGTTTCCCGAAAATCTTTGGTAATGATGTCACAGCAGTTGTTGTCTTGACCAGTGGAGTGTCCAGACCAATTTTAAAGGGGGGGGCCGAAGCTTGGCACAGAATTGCACAGGGGGGGCATCTATGAATGACTAAATTTGACTTTTGCATGGCTATCACAACAAATGTAATTTCTTTCCAATACTGTCAAATGTTCATTTTGTTAAATTATCTTATAACAATCTCTTGACTGTTAAAATTACATTGCAGGCAACTAATAAAACCAATTACAATATGAATATCACACACTGATTGATGGATAGAGGATAGAGAGACACTACGTACAGAGTGATAGGTGACATATAGAGAGTATATAGAGGACAGAGGTTTGAGAGAGGATAGAGGTCAGGATAAACAGAAGTTAGACAAAGGGTAAATATGCTAGAGGGGATTGATAGAGGAAATACAGGAGAGAGAAAAAATATAGGATTCAGAGGGAAAAGGAAGCAGAGATACAGAGGGAGAGGAAGGGACAAATACAGGGAGAGGGAGGGAGATAGAGGGAGGGAAAAATATAGAGACGGACAGACTGATCATATTGCAAGCACACTAAATAAAATATGTATATTGCAGGATACAATACCTCCACAATCTCCCTACGGCTCTCAAATAATTGTCAAACGTCAGTTGCAGTCATTTAGCAGGTGCACTAAACCTGTATGTAGTGTCATTTAGCAGGTGCAGTCATTTAGCAGAGCAGTCAATGCAGTCTAGTTACAGGAGGTGGGTTTCTTTGTACTGCTACAAAGGATCAATAATTTGTGTTGGTTTTGCTATATGCAAATGCAGGTTGGCATCCTTAAAGTGCCTGTTTGTTTAGCATTTCAATTACAGAGCTATACTTGTACAGATATGACTGTGGCAGTCCCTATGTTGGTTAACTAACCTTTTGAAACAATAAGAGAAAATAGCATGTAGCTCATTCAAGTATGACAAAATACATTTTAAACAGTCTTTATGGATTGTGTAAAACTAAGAATTTAGCCCATTTTCAGATGGTGGTAGCCTACACTTCCTGTTTAAAAACAATGGATTACCTACAAAAGTCAACATCAATAATCACCAGTGACGAGAATGAAAAATGAATTACTCTCAATTTAATGAAACTTCAGCCTATGCTGCATTTCGAAGCAATTTGAATCTGTAACATTCAGACTTAACGTTAAATTTAACGTTTAAATAAAAAAAAATGCGGCCAGATTAAACGTTGTCTTTGGATATCGATTAGGTTAATGGTATAGTCATAATATAGTAATATAAAGATTAGGTTCATGTAAAATTTACTTACATTTGATATGATTGGTAAACCGTGGGTAAAGTAACGTTTGCTTAGCTAGTTACCTTTTACCTCAGGATCAGGTAACCTAACGCAGATCATAGGTTTATTGAATTTGGCGAACATCCTTGACCAAAAACATGACATATAGATAAACAGTTTGGTGTAATCTGACCCAGTGCGCAAAATGTCACAAAATGCCGTTGAAAAGTCCTCCAAGACGCGTTTCCGACACAATTTAGCCATCCATGGACGACTGTTGTTCACTGGGGATGAAAAAGAAAATGGAAAATTATAGAGGCCTAATTATGTATATTTATAAGAATCTGGTTCATATAGGTTTGCGCCTTCTCACACTGAGAACGTCCGACAAAGAGAGGGGCTCCTGCAGTTTCAGCTGAGCTACAAAATATTATTGCGATTGTAACACAACGACTCGTGAGACCCACATAATGGCACTGTTACTGTTCAGTGTTCAACTGCAGAGTGCAGACAGACTCTGGTGAGTGAGCTGGCTTTCGGTCTTTGTGATGTATGTGATGCGACTTGGGGTACAGGAAAAAATAAGTGGTTAGCCTAACGTTACAGCCAGGCCTACGCTTTGAGGTAAATTAATATTTAAATCGTTAATGTGTGGTTTTATCTAGCGATCTAGCAAAATTTCCGTACATTAAACCTATAAATCAATGATATCAAATAGTAGCATATTTTGTCATCTGTAACTAGTTTTCCGTGGTGGCCAATCAAATTTCTGTGGGGGCGGGTGCCACCACATGCCCCCCCCTGGACACGCCCCTGGTCTTGACCGGTCTTGAAAAAAAATTCTGAGTCCTCTTCGTCCGAGACCGTGACAAGACCAAGTCAAAATGCAGTCGATTCCGAGACAAGACCGAGACCTTCAAAATATCACGAGACCATGACCAGTCTCGAGTACTACAACTCTATCCAAATATATCCAAATGGCTAAATTGTGCACTGCTGTAAATAAATTAAAAAAATGATATATTTAACTACAAATCAAAACTTTTGGCTCAAAAAACTCACTTTTACATAATTTCCAAATGGGAATTACTATATTTTCATCAGTATAGGGGGGTAGATATCTATGGGTCCAAAACCCCTATGCAAAACATGTCATAAAATTAATAAAATTAGTTTTGTCCATTATAACGCATATATATTTACTCCTCCTGATGGCTTAAGATAAAAAACATTGATGTTACAGTGTTACATACACCTAAATATGTTGCCTAATCATTCACTCTTGTACCTCAATAAAACATCACTTGTCCCTGTACTCTACAGTATGTATACTTTTGTCCTGGGATTGCATTTTTCTGTAGTTTTTTTAAATTTTCCTATTCATAATGACTCCAAGGAAATTTTTACCTTAATCTACCACATCAGCGCACAGTAAATTGGAATGAGAATTTTTCATGCCCTAAGAGACAAGTATATACGCCATAGCCTATATTATGTACGATAACATGAACTGAGAGACAACAACTGGCAGAGAGAGTGAAACAACTGAGGTGCAAAAAAGGAAACAGAAAACAAGAAAATAGAACCAGTTATCTCTAGGTTCGAATAAGATAACGAACCGAGCAACGGGATAACAGAGAGGGAAATGGCAAGAAAAGGAAAGAGAGAAACAAAAGGAAACTAAAGATTCTAAGATCTATTCCTAGCTCTAACCTGTCTTCCTGCTTTGCTTAATTTGGAACAACAAGGAAAGCAGTTACCGAAGATCCTATACCTTACCGGCTTTGTATACAAGCAAAATGTTATAACAAAGCACCGGAAAAGGAAAGAGACGAGCTTATATATCCGGAGAAATCATAAGGAACAGGTGAGCGAACAGAGACAAGGATCGGAGATAAAACACGGAAGGGACCGTCCCAGAGCCGTGAGAAGAACCATCATGTCTTGCTAGGGACCCCGGTTCCCCTAGCGAGACCCCTCATTTCCCTGCAGCTTGGGACACTGGTTGATAAAATGCCTGTGTGCTTACAATACTGACACCACTCAGTGCGCGGTTTAGTAGTTTTGGAACTCCGAATGGAAGCTCCGTCTACCTGCATGGGTTCCTCCATACTAGGAAGAGTGGCCGGGGAGCCAGAGACACAGCAACAGGAGTGAGAAGTGAGCGAGTGGGAAGGCCTCCCCTGTACTCTCTCTCTCTCTCTTTTGTTCGTGCTCCGGACTAGACTAGCCCAGTCCAAAGTGGTCCCAGTGAATAGAGAAAGAATTAAAGCTATTCTGGATTCCTGTGAGCCGAACCACGATGCCTGAGCTTTAAAAACAATAAGGCATTGAGTTAAAAATGCCCGACATTTCCCCACCTGTCCATCATAGCGTGGGGGCAGTTGCAGTTTGGGCTCCCTCTCAGTCTGAGGGCAGGTACAGGAGGGGGTGTGGCCTGAGGGGCAGGTCTAGGTAATTGGGGAACCACTGTTAAGTGTCTAACGCTCTCGGCTAGCTCGCGGAACCATCCGTCCTGAACCCGTAACTCGATTAGTAATTGATCCTGCTGAGAGGCGAGAGTCTGCTGCTGTGCTTGGAGGGACCTAATACCTTCCTCATGAGCACTCAAAGCAGCTTGATCCCTGACAGCGGGAGTCGCTGATTCATCATTAAGGCTTTGTTATACTGTGAGGGGTTCTGAGGCGGAGAATTATATGTGACGGGAGCGGGGATCAGAACAAGTTCTCACAGAAGTGAGAACCAATAATAGAGGCCGCGAATGGAGGGAAAAACTAAAGAATAAAAGAATAAAACTTCCCGGCGTAGTGCCAAACCCCAACACGAGTAGTAAAGAAGAGAGACCTCACACTCTCCGACAAGAGTGAAACAACTGAGGTGCGAAAAAGGAAACGGAAAACAAGAAAATATAACTGCTTATCTCTAGGTTTGAATAAGATAACGAACCGACTAACGAGATAACAGAGAGGGAAATGGCAAGAAAAGGAAAGAGAGAAACAAAAGGAAACTAAAGATCCTAAGATCTATTTCTAGCTCTAACCGGTCTTCCTGCGTTGCTTAATTTGGAACAACAAGGAAAGCAGTTACAACAAGGAAAGTGTTCCGTGCCGGTGCCGGGCTTCTGGGGGGATATTTCTGAATGATACAGCTTCTTCTTCAGTTTGAACTTAAAACCATGGATGTACAGGGAATATTTTTTTAGATATTGACTTTTAAATAAAACTAGTAGAAACCAGGTGGAAATTGCCTCTGAAGCGCCAAAGTAAATAGAGTTAAAATGCTACTCCTACAAAATTTGACAAATTTACATGAAACCTGGTACACACACTCGTTAGACCATGCTTCATAAAAGTTATATACAGAATTTTGATATTTTAAAAGATGGCCGAATGACGTGCCAGTGAATATTCAGTGGGCGTGGCTTATCACAAAAATGCTAATAATTCCAAAACCATTTGACAGAAAGTTATGAAAGGTCTGTTAAGAGTCACATCAGGACTTGACCACTATAGCAATCCAAATATAAAATGTTTTTTAATTCACTAAAACATTTGTAGTTCATTTCAAATGCTTAGGCCTAATGGTGCTAACTGTACCGTAGCTACAGTGCATCCGGAAAGTATTCACAGCGCTTCACTTTTTCCACATTTTGTTCTGTTACAGCCTTATTCCAAAATTGATTAAATTCATTTTTTCCCTCAAAATTCTACACACAACACCCCATAATGACAATGTGAAAAAAGTTTTTTTGAGATTTTTGCAAATTTATTAAAAATAAAAAAAGAAAATTTCTCATTTACATAAGTATTCATACCCTTTGCTTTAACGTATTTTTAAAGTATCATATTTCATATTTGGTCACATATCCTTTACATGCTGTTACTTCCTGAAGTCTGTGACCATCAACATCAAAAAACTGTCGATATCTTATTTTCAGGTACTGTTACAAGCGATACTATAACCTCTCTGCATTTGAATGGATCTCTATGGAAATTGGGGGGTGAGACTAGATTCAGCTGTAAATTACACTGGTACAGTATGGAACACATGGCTGGCTAAACGGCTGTAAGTTATCAAGGGTCTGAGCTATCAAACGAGCCCCAAACCATCACTCTGTTGCCAGATATGGAGTAGATGTGGATGGTTCACTTTAAGGGTTGTTTCTCCTGACTTTTTTCCCCATAGAGTTCTATAGATTATTCATAGATTCATAGATTATCAGCGCCTGTCAGTCAACATTATTTTCTGCATCCCCAAATAGATATACTGCAGTAGAAATATATACCAAAGGGGGTACCAAACATAGACTTTATCATAAGGTATAATACACCAACTACAGGCCTAGCTGTAGTACCAGGGCTAACAAAGGTGTGCTGCCTTTCAGTGTCCCTCTTCCACATCCTACAAAGAAATTATACTCTGGCAGAAGCAAAGACAGATTATCATAGGTCCATGTTAAAATACATGCCTGCCATAGACACGGGATATGTCCCAATACTCAAAAAATGCTCCTTTCCTCCACTACCACCTCCTCTCCTTCGCGTCCCGGAAACCGATTTTTGTGTCTTAATCTAATGTTGCTGATTAGGCTACATATTAATTATAAATGGTTTACCGCAATCTCAGGCACATTGTATACTGTACATGTAACTACTTGTACTACCTGTACTCAGTTTTGCATACTTCCGAGTAGGAGACGAGTGGTAGTGGGGGAGTGGAGGAAAGGAGGAGAGGAGTGACGAATATTGGGACGCAACCAGGGAGTACTACATGGTAATATGCAAAGATTAGATCAGCTACTCCCTGGTCAGCTGAGGCATGTTTTGGGGCAAGGCTTTGACCACACACACCACACACACACACACGCATTGGGACTATGTTTAAATGATAATATTATGCCCATCAACATTGACATGCAGACACATTGGAACTATGCTTAAGTTGGAATAGTCCAAATCGACATTGGCACACACACACTGGGACTATGTTTAAGTTAGTTAATGTAATATGATTCTTTGTAAACTCATATTCTTCTGTCCTGTCTTGTCCTGTTATTGTATTGTACACTGACTTTGTTTAAAATAGTAATAATAATCTATATTGGGATGGCAGGTATGCCATCCGCCAAGTTACAGCTTGGTGGGGCATGCCCCATACCTATACAGCACGAGAGTTTGGCACTTTTCAGGGTTTCCTACAGAAGTAACCACAATGACCATAGACTCTCAGCCCTTAAAAACATTAACTTCTGTATGTTATGACCTCATGTAACCACACAGCATTCAGATACAACTTCACACATCCACACAATAAAGCCCCAAACTTGGGTTATTTTGCCGTTTTTCTCCTTCCTCTTCCGCTTCTTCTTCTTCTTCCCATTTTCCTGCCAAACTGCCTGCCTCCATCGAGATGTTATACAATGGGGAGAATTATTATTTGTGGGTATGGTCATCAAGCTTATCATCCAATAAAAACGCTTCATGCTAATGTTTTTTAATGTTAATGTAGCTAATGGCTTCATGCTTTCCAAGAACGGTCGCTCGCTTTTGTCTGGTTTGGGGAGGGTGTGATATAGTAGCTTCTTGGAACGCTCTGCTCTTGCGGTCATGACTGACTGACTGTGGAAACCCCTTACCTCGGCCAACATTTCTTTATTCATTAATTTCTTCACTTCAGCTCTGTTCACTTTATCCTTTTCACACATAACACAAGGTCACCATAAAATGAACTAATAGGAAAATTAAGAATTTACGATAATAGCCTACATTAAGAATTGAGGATAGCCTCTTTTAAGCTGCAAGCCTTTAAGCGATCAAATTTATAAAGCGCCAATTCCCCAAACATATCTGATTCATGGTTAGTCACTTATAAATAAATAGATGGCCTCCGAATGTGGCTCTAGTCTACGCTACTCTGCTGATAATGTAGCTTACTGCAAACACTTTTAATTATAATAATAATAATAATAAGAACAAGAAGAATCTCTGGTATGTACTTTCTTAGTAGTATCTCTTGTTTTCTTTCTGGCTAAGATTCCTGGGAAATATGCATTCTCCAATTAAGCTTGTTCGCTAACGTTACTTCCTGCTTCTCGTCAGGAAGCAGATACAAGCTAGGCTACTACGAAGCGAATCAACATGCATTATAGCCTACATTCATTGCACTACAGAAAACTAAACTAAACCTAGCTGTCCGGTACCAAAACATTCCAAAACAGAGAGTGCGGAAACAGAGTCGAAGGACAAGAGAGAGGAGAGTGAGGCAACAGAGCCAAAGGACAAGAGAGAAGAGAGTGCGGAAACAGAGCCGAAGGACAAGAGAGAAGAGAGTGCGGAAACAGAGTCGAAGGACAAGAGAGAGGACAGGGAGGCAACAAGCCAAAGGACAAGAGAGAAGAGAGTGCAGAAACAGAGCCAAAAGGACAAGAGAGAGGAGAGTGAGGCAACAGAGCCTAAGGACAGAGGACAGAGAGGCAACAGGCCAAAGGACAAGAGAGAGGAGAGTGAGGCAACAGAGCCAAAGGACAAGAGAGAAGAGATTGAGGAAAGAGAGCCGAAAGGACAAAAGAGAGGAGAGTGACAACAGAGCTGAAGGACAAGAGAGAGGAGAGTGAGGCAACAGAGCCAAAGGACAAGAGAGAAGAGAGTGCGGAAACAGAGTCAAAGGACAAGAGAGAGGAGAATGAGGCAACAGAGCCAAAGGACAAGAGAGAAGGGAGTGCAGAAACAGAGCCAAAGGACAAGAGAGAGGACAGGGAGGCAACAAGCCAAAGGACAAGAGAGAAGAGAGTGCAGAAACAGAGCCGAAGGACAAGACAGAAGAGAGTGAGGCAACAGAGCCTAAGGACAAGAGAGAGCACAGGGAGGCAACAAGCCAAAGGACAAGAGAGTGCAGAAACAGAGCCAAAAGGACAAGAGAGAGGAGAGTGACAACAGAGCCAAAGGACAAGAGAGAGGACAGAGAGGCAACAGGCCAAAGGACAAGAGAGAAGAGAGTGCAGAAACAGAGCCAAAGGACAAGAGAGAGGAGAGTGAGGCAACAGAGCCAAAGGACAAGAGAGAAGAGAGTGCGGAAACAGAGCCGAAGGACAAGAGAGAGGAGAGTGACAACAGAGCCAAAGGGACAAGAGAGAGGAGAGTGACACAGAGCCAAAGGACAAGAGAGAGGAGAGTGAGGCATCAGAGCCAAAGGACAAGAGAGAAGAGATTGAGGAAACAGAGCCGAAAGGACAAGAGAGAGGAGAGTGACAACAGAGCCGAAGGACAAGAGAGAGGAGAGTGAGGCAACAGAGCCAAAGGACAAGAGAGAAGAGAGTGCGGAAACAGAGCCGAAGGACAAGAGAGAGGAGAGTGACAACAGAGCCAAAGGACAAGAGAGAGGAGAGTGACAACAGAGCCGAAGGACAAGAGAGAAGAGAGTGACAACAGAGCCGAAGGACAAGAGAGAAGAGAGTGACAACAGAGCCCAAGGGACAAGAGAGAGGAGAGTGACAACAGAGCCAAAGGACAAGAAGAAGAGAGTGACACAGAGCCAAAGGACAAGAGAGAGGAGAGTGCAGAAACAGAGCCGAAGGACAAGAGAGAGGAGAGTGAGGCAACAGAGCCGAAGGACAAGAGAGAGGAGAGTGAGGCAACAGAGCCAAAGGACAAGAGAGAAGAGAGTGAAGAAACAGAGCCGAAGGACAAGAGAAGAGAGTGCAGAAACAGAGCCGAAGGACAGAAGAGAGTGAGGCAACAAGCCTTTGGACAAGAGAGAGGAGAGTGACAACAGAGCCAAAGGACAAGAAGAAGAGAGTGACACAGAGCCAAAGGACAAGAGAGAGGAGAGTGAGAACAGAGCCAAAGGACAAGAGAGAAGAGATTGAGGAAACAGAGTCGAAGGACAAAAGAGAGGAGAGTGAGGCAACAGAGCCAAAGGACAAGAGAGAAGAGAGTGAAGAAACAGAGCCGAACGACAAGAGAGAAGAGAGTGCGGAAACAGAGTCGATGGACAAGAGAGAGGAGAGTGACAACAGAGCCGAAGCACAAGAGAGAGGAGAGTGCAGAAACAGAGCCGAAGGACAAGAGAGAGGAGAGTGAGGCAACAGTGCCGAAGGACAAGAGAGAGGAGAGTGAGGCAACAGAGCCGAAGGACAAGACAAGAGAGTGCAGAAACAGAGCCGAAGGAGAGAGGAGAGTGAGGCAACAGAGCCAAAGGACCAGAGAGAGAAGAAAGTGAAGAAACAGAGCCAAAGGACAAGAGAGAGGAGAGTGAGGCAACAGAGCCAAAGGACAAGAAAGAGGAGAGTGACAACAGAGCCAAAGGACAAGAGAGAAGAGAGTTGGAAACAGAGCCGAAGGACAAGAGAGAGGAGAGTGACAACAGAGCCCAAGGACAAAGAGAGAGGAGAGTGAGGCAACAGAGCCGAAGGACCAGAGAGAGAAGAAAGTGAAGAAACAGAGCCAAAGGACAAGAGAGAGGTAAGTGACAACAGAGCCGAAGGACAAGAGAGAGGAGAGTGAGGCAACAGAGCCAAAGGACAAGTGAGAAGAGAGTGCGGAAACAGAGCCGAAGGACAAGAGAGAAGGAGAGTGACAACAGAGCAAAAGGAAAGAGAGAGGAGAGTGAGGCAACAGAGCCAAAGGACAAGAGAGAAGAGAGTGAAGAAACAGAGTCGAAGGACAAGAGAGAAGAGAGTGCAGAACCAGAGCCAAAAGGACAAGAGAGAGGAGAGTGAGGCAACAGAGCCAAAGGACAAGAGAGAAGAGAGTGAAGAAACAGAGCTGAGGACAAGACAGAAGAGATTGAGGCAACAGAGCTAACGGACAAGAGAAAGGAGATTGAGGCAACAGAGCCAAAGGACAAGAGAGTGAGGCAACAGAGCCGAAGGACAAGAGAGAAGAGAGTGACAACAGAGTCGAAGGACAAGAGAGAGGAGAGTGAGGCAACAGAGCCGAAGGACAAGAGAGAAGAGAATGCGGAAATAGAGTCGATGCACAAGAGAGAGGAGAGTGAGAACAGAGCCTAAGGACAAGAGAGAGGAGAATGAGGCAACAGAGCCGAAGGACAAGAGAGAGGAAAGTGAGGCAACAGAGCCAAAGGACAAGAGAGACGAGATTGAGGCAACAGAGCCGATGGACAAGAGAGAAGAGTGAAGAAACACAGTCAAAGGACGAGAGAGAAGAGAGTGAAGAAACAGAGCCGAAGGACAAGAGAGAAGAGATTGAGGCAACAGAGCCAAAGGACAAGAGAGAGGAGAGTGAGGAAACAGAGTCGTAGGACAATCCTTTCGCTCTGTTGCCTCAAATCTCCTCTCTCTTGTCCTTTGGCTCTGTTTCTCTTCACTCTCTTTCTCTCTCGTCCTTGGATCTGTTTCTTCACTCTCGTCTGTCTTTCCTTCTGCTCTGTTGCCTCACTCTCTTGTCCTTCAGCTCTGTTGCCTCACTCTCTTGTCCTTTGGCTCTGTTTTCCTCTCTCCTCTCACTTGTCCTTTGGCTCTGTTGTCCTCTCTCCTCTCACTTGTCCTTAGGCTCTGTTTCTGCACTCTCCTCTCTCTTGTCCTTTCGGCTCTGTTTCCTCAATCTCTTCTGTCTTGTCCTTCTGCACTGTTGCCTCACTCTCTTGTCCTTCAGCTCTGTTGCCTCACTCTCTTGTCCTTTGGCTCTGTTACCTCACTCTCCTTTCTCTTGTCCGTTGGCTCTGTTGCCTCACTCTCTTCTGTCTTGTCCTCAGCAGCTCTGTTTCTTCACTCTCTTCTCTCTTGTCCTTTGGCTCTGTTGCCTCACTCTCCTCTCTCTTGTCCTTCAACTCTGTTTCCGCACTCTCTTCTCTCTTGTCCTTTGGCTCTGTTGTCCTCTCTCATCTCACTTGTCCTTTGTCTCTGTTGGCACTCTCCTCTCTCTTGTCCTTTTGGCTCTGTTTCCTCAATCTCTTCTCTCTTGTCCTTAGGCTCTGTTTCTGCACTCTCATCTCTCTTGTCCTTCGACTCTGTTTCCTCAATCTCTTCTCTCTTATCCTTTGGCTCTGTTGCCTCACTCTCCTCTCTCTTGTCCTTCGCCTCTGTTGCCTCACTCTCCTCTCTCTTGTCATTCGGCTCCGTTTCTGCACTCTCTTTATCTTGTCCTTCAGCTCTGTTTCTGCACTCTCTTCTGTCTTGTCCTTTGGCTCTGTTGCCTCACTCTCCTCTCTCGTCTTTTGGCTCTGTTGACTCAATCTCTTCTCTCTTGTCCTTTGGCTCTGTTGCCTCACTCTCTTCTCTCTTGTCCTTTGGCTCTGTTGCCTTAATCTCCTCTCTCTTGTCCTTTGACTCTGTTGCCTCACTCTCTTGTCCTTCAGCTCTGTTGCCTCACTCTCTTGTCCTTTGGCTCTGTTACCTCACTCTCCTCTCTCTTGTCCTTCGGCACTGTTGTCACTCGCCTCTCTCTTGTCCTTTCGGCTCTGTTTCCTCAATCTCTTCTGTCTTGTCCTTCTGCTCTGTTGCCTCACTCTCTAGTCCTTCAGCTCTGTTGCCTCACTCTCTTGTCCTTTGACTCTGTTTCTGCACTCTCCTCACTTGTCCTTCGGCCCTGTTGCCTCATTCTCCTCTCTCTTTCCTTTTGGCTCTTTTTCCTCAATCTCTTCTCTCTTTTCCTTTGGCTCTGTTTCTGCACTTCGTCTCTCTTGTCCTTCGGCTTTGTTTCTTCACTCTCTTCTCTCTTGTCCTTTGGCTCTGTTGCCTCAATCTCTTCTCTCTCTATCCTTTGGCTCTGTTGCCTTAATCTCCTCTCTCTTGTCCTTTGACTCTATTTCTTCACTCTCTTCTCTCTCTATCCTTTGGCTCTGTTGCCTCAAACTCCTCTCTCTTGTCCTTTGGCTCTGTTTCTCTTCAGTCTCTTTCTCTCACGTCCTTTGGATCTGTTTCTTCAATCTCTTCTGTCTTGTCCTTCTGCTCTGTTGCCTCACTCTCTTGTCCTTCCAGCTCTTGCCTCACTCTCTTGTCCTTCAGCTCTTGCCTCACTCTCTTGTCCTTTGGCTCTGTTGCCTCAATCTCCTTCTTGTCCGTTGGCTCTGTTGCCTCACTCTCCTCTCTCTTGTCCTTCGACTCTGTTTCCGCACTCTCTTCTCTCTTGTCCTTTGGCTCTGTTGTCCTCTCTCTACTCACTTGTCCTTTGGCTCTGTTGTCACTCTCTTCTCTCTTGTCCTTTGGCTCTGTTGTACTCTCTCCTCTCACTTGTCCTTTGGCTCTGTTTTCACTCTCCTCTCTTGTCCTTTGGCTCTGTTTCTCTTCACTCTCTTTCTCTCTCGTCCTTTGGATCTGTTTCTTCACTCTCTTCTGTCTTTCCTTCTGCTCTGTTGCCTCACTCTCTTGTCCTTCAGCTCTGTTGCCACACTCTCTTGTCCTTTGGCTCTGTTGCCTCAATCTCCTTTCTTTTGTCCGTTGGCTCTGTTGCCTCAATCTCTTCTGTCTTGTCCTCGGCTCTGTTTCTTCACTCTCTTCTCTCTTGTCCTTTGGCTCTGTTGCCTCACTCTCCTCTCTCTTGTCCTTCGACTCTGTTTCCGCACTCTCTTCTCTCTTGTCCTTTGGCTCTGTTGTCCTCTCTCCTCTCACTTGTCCTTTGGCTCTGTTGTCACTCTACTCTCTCTTCTCCTTTTGGCTCTGTTTCCTCAATCTCTTCTCTCTTGTCCTTAGGCTCTGTTTCTGCACTCTCATCTCTCTTGTCCTTCGACTCTGTTTCCTCACTCTCCTCTCTCTTTGTCCTTCTGCTCTGTTGCCTCACTCTCTATTCCTTCAGCTCTGTTGCCTCACTCTCTTGTCCTTTGGCTCTGTTTCTGTACTCTCCTCACTTGTCCTTCGGACCTGTTGCCTCATTCTCCTCTCTCTTGTCTTTTGGCTCTGTTCTCACTCTTCTCTCTCTTGTCCTTCGGCTCTGTTTCTGCACTCTCTTTATCTTGTCCTTCGGCTCTGTTCCTGCACTCTCTTCTGTCTTGTCCTTTGGCTCTGTTGCCTCACTCTCCTCTCTCGTCTTTTGGCTCTATTGCCTCAAATCTCCTCTCTTTTGTCCTTTGGCTCTGTTTCTCTTCACTCTCTTTCTCTCTCGCCCTTTGGATCTGTTTCTTCACTCTCTTCTGTCTTGTCCTTCTGCTCTGTTGCCTCACTCTCTTGTCCTTCAGCTCTTGCCTCACTCTCTTGTTGGCTCTGTTTCCGCACTCTCTTCTCTCTTGTCCTTTGGCTCTGTTGTCCTCTCTCCTCTAACTTGTCCTTTGGCTCTGTTGTCACTCTCCTCTCTCTTGTCCTTTTGGCTCTGTTTCCTCAATCTCTTCTCTCTTGTCCTTCGGCTCTGTTGCCTCACTCTCCTCTCTCTTGTCCTTTGGCTCTGTTGTCACTCTCCTCTCTCTTGTCCTTTTGGCTCTGTTTCCTCAATCTCTTCTCTCTTTTCCTTCGGCTCTGTTGCCTCACTCTCCTCTCTCTTGTCCTTCGGCTCTGTTTCTGCACTCTCTTTGTCTTGTCCTTCGGCTCTGTTTCTGCACTCTCTTCTGTCTTGTCTTTTGGCTCTGTTCCTTAATCTCTTCTCTCTCTTGTCCTTTGGCTCTGTTGCCTCAATCTCCTCTCTCTTGTTCTTTGGCTCTGTTGCCTCACTCTCCTCTCTCTTGTCCTTCGACTCTGTTTCCTCAATCTCTTCTCTCTTATCCTTTGGCTCTGTTACCTCACTCTCCTCTCTCTTGTCCTTCGGCTCTGTTGTCACTCTCCTCTCTCTTGTCCTTTCGCGGCTCTGTTTCCTCAATATCTTCTGTCTTGTCCTTCTGCTCTGTTGCCTCACTCTCTTGTCCTTCAGCTCTGTTGCCTCACTCTCTTGTCCTTTGGCTCTGTTTCTGCACTCTCCTCACTTGTCCTTCGGCTCTGTTGCCTCATTCTCCTCTCTCTCTCTTGCCTCACTCTCTAGTCCTTCAGCTCTGTTGCCTCACTCTCTTGTCCTTTGGCTCTGTTGTCACTCTCTTCTCTCTTGTCCTTTGGCTCTGTTGTACTCTCTCCTCTCACTTGTCCTTTGGCTCTGTTTTCACTCTCCTCTCTTGTCCTTTGGCTCTGTTTCTCTTCACTCTCTTTCTCTCTTGTCCTTTGGATCTGTTTCTTCACTCTCTTCTGTCTTTCCTTCTGCTCTGTTGCCTCACTCTCTTGTCCTTCAGCTCTGTTGCCACACTCTCTTGTCCTTTGGCTCTGTTGCCTCAATCTCCTTTCTTTTGTCCGTTGGCTCTGTTGCCTCAATCTCTTCTGTCTTGTCCTCGGCTCTGTTTCTTCACTCTCTTCTCTCTTGTCCTTTGGCTCTGTTGCCTCACTCTCCTCTCTCTTGTCCTTCGACTCTGTTTCCGCACTCTCTTCTCTCTTGTCCTTTGGCTCTGTTGTCCTCTCTCCTCTCACTTGTCCTTTGGCTCTGTTGTCACTCTACTCTCTCTTCTCCTTTTGGCTCTGTTTCCTCAATCTCTTCTCTCTTGTCCTTAGGCTCTGTTTCTGCACTCTCATCTCTCTTGTCCTTCGACTCTGTTTCCTCACTCTCCTCTCTCTTTGTCCTTCTGCTCTGTTGCCTCACTCTCTATTCCTTCAGCTCTGTTGCCTCACTCTCTTGTCCTTTGGCTCTGTTTCTGTACTCTCCTCACTTGTCCTTCGGACCTGTTGGCTCATTCTCCTCTCTCTTGTCTTTTGGCTCTGTTCTCACTCTTCTCTCTCTTGTCCTTCGGCTCTGTTTCTGCACTCTCTTTATCTTGTCCTTCGGCTCTGTTCCTGCACTCTCTTCTGTCTTGTCCTTTGGCTCTGTTGCCTCACTCTCCTGTCTCGTCTTTTGGCTCTGTTGCCTCAAATCTCCTCTCTTTTGTCCTTTGGCTCTGTTTCTCTTCACTCTCTTTCTCTCTCGCCCTTTGGATCTGGTTCTTCACTCTCTTCTGTCTTGTCCTTCTGCTCTGTTGCCTCACTCTCTTGTCCTTCAGCTCTTGCCTCACTCTCTTGTTGGCTCTGTTTCCGCACTCTCTTCTCTCTTGTCCTTTGGCTCTGTTGTCCTCTCTCCTCTAACTTGTCCTTTGGCTCTGTTGTCACTCTCCTCTCTCTTGTCCTTTTGGCTCTGTTTCCTCAATCTCTTCTCTCTTGTCCTTCGGCTCTGTTGCCTCACTCTCCTCTCTCTTGTCCTTTGGCTCTGTTGTCACTCTCCTCTCTCTTGTCCTTTTGGCTCTGTTTCCTCAATCTCTTCTCTCTTTTCCTTCGGCTCTGTTGCCTCACTCTCCTCTCTCTTGTCCTTCGGCTCTGTTTCTGCACTCTCTTTGTCTTGTCCTTCGGCTCTGTTTCTGCACTCTCTTCTGTCTTGTCTTTTGGCTCTGTTCCTTAATCTCTTCTCTCTCTTGTCCTTTGGCTCTGTTGCCTCAATCTCCTCTCTCTTGTTCTTTGGCTCTGTTGCCTCACTCTCCTCTCTCTTGTCCTTCGACTCTGTTTCCTCAATCTCTTCTCTCTTATCCTTTGGCTCTGTTACCTCACTCTCCTCTCTCTTGTCCTTCGGCTCTGTTGTCACTCTCCTCTCTCTTGTCCTTTCGCGGCTCTGTTTCCTCAATATCTTCTGTCTTGTCCTTCTGCTCTGTTGCCTCACTCTCTTGTCCTTCAGCTCTGTTGCCTCACTCTCTTGTCCTTTGGCTCTGTTTCTGCACTCTCCTCACTTGTCCTTCGGCTCTGTTGCCTCATTCTCCTCTCTCTCTCTTGCCTCACTCTCTAGTCCTTCAGCTCTGTTGCCTCACTCTCTTGTCCTTTGACTCTGTTTCTTCACTCTCCTCACTTGTCCTTCGGCTTTGTTTCTTCACTCTCTTCTCTCTTGTCCTTTGGCTCTGTTGCCTCACTCTCCTCTCTCTTGTCCTTCGACTCTGTTTCCGCACTCTCTTCTCTCTTGTCCTTTGGCTCTGTTGTCCTCTCTCCTCTCACTTGTCCTTTGGCTCTGTTGTCACTCTCCTCTCTCTTGTCCTTTTGGCTCTATTTCTTCACTCTCTTCTCTCTCTATCCTTTGGCTCTGTTGCCTCAAATCTCCTCTCTCTTGTCCTTTGGCTCTGTTTCTCTTCACTCTCTTTCTCTCTCGTCCTTTGGATCTGTTTCTTCACTCTCTTCTGTCTTGTCCTTCTGCTCTGTTGCCTCACTCTCTTGTCCTTTGGCTCTGTTGCCTCAGTCTCCTATCTCTTGTCCTTCGACTCTGTTTCCGCACTCTCTTCTCTCTTGTCCTTTGGCTCTGTTGTCACTCTCCTGTCTCTTGTCCTTTTGGCTATATTTCTTCACTCTCTTCTCTCTCTATCCTTTGGCTCTGTTGCCTCAAATCTCCTCTCTCTTGTCCTTTGGCTCTGTTACTCTTCACTCTCTTTCTCTCTCGTCCTTTGGATCTGTTTCTTCACTCTCTTCTGTCTTGTCCTTCTGCTCTGTTGCCTCACTCTCTTGTCCTTTGGCTCTGTTGCCTCACTCTCCTATCTCTTGTCCTTCGACTCTGTTTCCGCACTCTCTTCTCTCTTGTCCTTTGGCTCTGTTGTCACTCCCCTGTCTCTTGTCCTTTTGGCTCTATTTCTTCACTCTCTTCTCTCTCTATCCTTTGGCTCTGTTGCCTCAAATCTCCTCTCTCGTCCTTTGGCTCTGTTTCTCTTCACTCTTTCTCTCTCGTCCTTTGGATCTGTTTCTTCACTCTCTTCTGTCTTGTCCTTCTGCTCTGTTGCCTCACTCTCTTGTCCTTCGGCTCTGTTGCCTCACTCTCCTCTCTCTTGTCCTTCGGCTCTGTTTCCTCAATCTCTTCTCTCTTATCCTTTGGCTCTGTTTACCTCACTCTCGTCTCTCTTGTCCGTTGGCTCTGTTGCCTCAATCTCCTCTCTCTTGTCCTTTGACTCTATTTCTTCACTCTCTTCTCTCTCTATCCTTTGGCTCTGTTGCCTCAAATCTCCACTCTCTTGTCCTTTGGCTCTGTTTCTCTTCACTTCTTTCTCTCTCATCCTTTGGAACTGTTTCTTCACTCTCTTCTGTCTTGTCCTTCAGCTCTGTTGCCTCACTCTCTTGTCCTTCAGCTCTGTTGCCTCACTCTCTTGTCCTTTGGCTCTGTTGCCTCACTCTCCTCTCTGTTGTCCTTTGGCTCTGTTGCCTCAATCTCCTTTCCCTTGTCCGTTGGCTCTGTTGCCTCAATCTCTTTCTGTCTTGGCCTCAGCTCTGTTTCTTCACTCTCTGCTCTGTTGTCCTTCAGCTCTGTTGCCTCACTCTCTTGTCCTTTGGCTCTGTTGCCTCACTCTCCTCTCTCTTGTCCTTTGGCTCTGTTGCCTCACTCTCCTCTCTCTTGTCCTTTGGCTCTGTTGACACTCTCCTCTACTTGTCCTTTGGCTCTGTTGTCAATCTCCTCTCTCTTGTCCTTCGACTCGTTTCCGCACTCTCTTCTCTCTTGTCCTTTGGCTCTCTTGTCCTCTCTCCTCTACTTGTCCTTTGGCTCTGTTGTCACTCTCCTCTCTCTTGTCCTTTTGACTCTGTTTACTCAATCTCTTCTCTCTTGTCCTTAGGCTCTGTTTCTGCACTCTCTTTATCTTGTCCTTCGGCTCTGTTTCTGCACTCTCTTCTGTCTTGTCCTTTGGCTCTGTTGCCTCACTCTCCTCTCTCGTCTTTTGGCTCTGTTGCCTCAATCTTTTCTCTCTTGTCCTTTGGCTCTGTTGCCTTAATCTCCTCTCTCTTGTCCTTTGACTCTATTTCTTCACTCTCTTCTCTCTCTATCCTTTGGCTCTGTTGCTCTCTCTTGTCCTTTGGCTCTGTTTCTCTTCACTCTCTTTCTCTCTCATCCTTTGGATCTGTTTCTTCACTCTATTCTGTCTTGTCCTTCTGCTCTGTTGCCTCACTCTCTTGTCCTTCAGCTCTTGCCTCACTCTCTTGTCCTTTGGCTCTGTTGCCTCAATCTCCTTTCTCTTGTCCGTTGGCTCTGTTGCCTCAATCTCTTCTGTCTTGTCCTCAGCTCTGTTTCTTCACTCTCTTCTCTCTTGTCCTTTGGCTCTGTTGCCTCACTCTCTCTCTTGTCCTTCGACTCTGTTTCCGCACTCTCTTCTCTCTTGTCCTTTGGCTCTGTTGTCCTCTCTCCTCTCACTTCTCCTTTGGCTCTGTTGTCACTCTCCTCTCTCTTGTCCTTTTGGCTCTATTTCTTCACTCTCTTCTCTCTCTATCCTTTGGCTCTGTTGCCTCAAATCTCCACTCTCTTGTCCTTTGGCTCTGTTTCTCTTCACTTCTTTCTCTCTCATCCTTTGGATCTGTTTCTTCACTCTCTTCTGTCTTGTCCTTCTGCTCTGTTGCCTCACTCTCTTGTCCTTCAGCTCTTGCCTCACTCTCTTGTCCTTTCATTTGCCTCTCTTGTCCTTTTGTTGCCTCAATCTCCTTTCTCTTGTCTGCACTCTCATCTCTCTTGTCCTTCGACTCTGTTTCCTCAATCTCTTCTCTCTTATCCTTTGGCTCTGTTACCTCACTCTCCTCTCTCTTGTCCTTCGGCTCTGTTTCTGCACTCTCTTTGTCTTGTCCTTCGGCTCTGTTTCTGCACTCTCTTCTGTCTTGTCTTTTGGCTCTGTTCCTTAATCTCTTCTCTCTCTTGTCCTTTGGCTCTGTTGCCTCAATCTCCTCTCTCTTGTTCTTTGGCTCTGTTGTCCTCTCCTCTCTCTTGTCCTTTGACTCTATTTCTTCACTCTCTTCTCTCTCTATCCTTTGGCTCTGTTGCCTCAAATCTCCTCTCTCTTGTCCTTTGGCTCTGTTTCTCTTCACTCTCTTTCTCTCTCGTCCTTTGGATCCGTTTCTTCACTCTCTTCTGTCTTGTCCTTCGGCTCTGTTGCCTCACTCTCTTGTCCTTTGGCTCTGTTGCCTCACTCTCCTATCTCTTGTCCTTCGACTCTGTTTCCGCACTCTCTTCTCTCTTGTCCTTTGGCTCTGTTGTCCTCTCTCCTCTCACTTGTCCTTTGGCTCTGTTGTCCTCTCTCCTCTCTCTTGTCCTTTTGGCTCTATTTCTTCACCCTCTTCTCTCTCTATCCTTTGGCTCTGTTGCCTCAAATCTCCTCTCTCTTGTCCTTTGGCTGTTTCTCTTCAATCTCTTTCTCTCTCGTCCTTTGGATCTGTTTCTTCACTCTCTTCTGTCTTGTCCTTCTGCTCTGTTGCCTCACTCTCTTGTCCTTTGGCTCTGTTGCCTCACTCTCCTCTCTCGTCTTTTGGCTCTGTTGCCTCAAATCTCCTCTCTTTTGTCCTTTGGCTCTGTTTCTCTTCACTCTCTTTCTCTCTCGCCCTTTGGATCTGTTTCTTCACTCTCTTCTGTCTTGTCCTTCTGCTCTGTTGCCTCACTCTCTTGTCCTTCAGCTCTTGCCTCACTCTCTTGTTGGCTCTGTTTCCGCACTCTCTTCTCTCTTGTCCTTTGGCTCTGTTGTCCTCTCTCCTCTCACTTGTCCTTTGGCTCTGTTGTCACTCTCCTCTCTCTTGTCCTTTTGGCTCTGTTTCCTCAATCTCTTCTCTCTTGTCCTTCGGCTCTGTTGCCTCACTCTCCTCTCTCTTGTCCTTTGGCTCTGTTGTCACTCTCCTCTCTCTTGTCCTTTTGGCTCTGTTTCCTCAATCTCTTCTCTCTTGTCCTTCGGCTCTGTTGCCTCACTCTCCTCTCTCTTGTCCTTCGGCTCTGTTTCTGCACTCTCTTTGTCTTGTCCTTTGGCTCTGTTTCTGCACTCTCTTCTGTCTTGTCTTTTGGCTCTGTTCCTTAATCTCTTCTCTTGAGGCAACAGAGCCAACGGACAAGGGAAAGGAGATTGAGGCAACAGAGCCAAAGGACAACAGAGAGAAGAGTGAGGCAACAGAGCCAAAGGACAAGAGAGTGAGGCTCTGTTGGCTCTGTTGTCCTCTCCTCTCTCTTGTCCTTTGACTCTATTTCTTCACTCTCTTCTCTCTCTATCCTTTGGCTCTGTTACCTCACTCTCCTCTCTCTTGTCCTTTGGCTCTGTTACTCTTCACTCTCTTTCTCTCTCGTCCTTTGGATCTGTTTCTTCACTCTCTTCTGTCTTGTCCTTCTGCTCTGTTGCCTCACTCTCTTGTCCTTTGGCTCTGTTGCCTCACTCTCCTATCTCTTGTCCTTCGACTCTGTTTCCGCACTCTCTTCTCTCTTGTCCTTTGGCTCTGTTGTCACTCCCCTGTCTCTTGTCCTTTTGGCTCTATTTCTTCACTCTCTTCTCTCTCTATCCTTTGGCTCTGTTGCCTCAAATCTCCACTCTCTTGTCCTTTGGCTCTGTTTCTCTTCACTTCTTTCTCTCTCATCCTTTGGATCTGTTTCTTCACTCTCTTCTGTCTTGTCCTTCAGCTCTGTTGCCTCACTCTCTTGTCCTTCAGCTCTGTTGCCTCACTCTCATGTCCTTTGGCTCTGTTGCCTCACTCTCCTCTCTGTTGTCCTTTGGCTCTGTTGCCTCAATCTCCTTTCCCTTGTCCGTTGGCTCTGTTGCCTCAATCTCTTTCTGTCTTGGCCTCAGCTCTGTTTCTTCACTCTCTGCTCTGTTGTCCTTCAGCTCTGTTGCCTCACTCTCTTGTCCTTTGGCTCTGTTGCCTCACTCTCCTCTCTCTTGTCCTTTGGCTCTGTTGCCTCACTCTCCTCTCTCTTGTCCTTTGGCTCTGTTGACACTCTCCTCTACTTGTCCTTTGGCTCTGTTGTCACTCTCCTCTCTCTTGTCCTTCGACTCGTTTCCGCACTCTCTTCTCTCTTGTCCTTTGGCTCTGTTGTCCTCTCTCCTCTACTTGTCCTTTGGCTCTGTTGTCACTCTCCTCTCTCTTGTCCTTTTGACTCTGTTTACTCAATCTCTTCTCTCTTGTCCTTAGGCTCTGTTTCTGCACTCTCTTTATCTTGTCCTTCGGCTCTGTTTCTGCACTCTCTTCTGTCTTGTCCTTTGGCTCTGTTGCCTCACTCTCCTCTCTCGTCTTTTGGCTCTGTTGCCTCAATCTTTTCTCTCTTGTCCTTTGGCTCTGTTGCCTTAATCTCCTCTCTCTTGTCCTTTGACTCTATTTCTTCACTCTCTTCTCTCTCTATCCTTTGGCTCTGTTGCTCCTCTATTGTCCTTTGGCTCTGTTTCTCTTCACTCTCTTTCTCTCTCATCCTTTGGATCTGTTTCTTCACTCTATTCTGTCTTGTCCTTCTGCTCTGTTGCCTCACTCTCTTGTCCTTCAGCTCTTGCCTCACTCTCTTGTCCTTTGGCTCTGTTGCCTCAATCTCCTTTCTCTTGTCCGTTGGCTCTGTTGCCTCAATCTCTTCTGTCTTGTCCTCAGCTCTGTTTCTTCACTCTCTTCTCTCTTGTCCTTTGGCTCTGTTGCCTCACTCTCTCTCTTGTCCTTCGACTCTGTTTCCGCACTCTCTTCTCTCTTGTCCTTTGGCTCTGTTGTCCTCTCTCCTCTCACTTCTCCTTTGGCTCTGTTGTCACTCTCCTCTCTCTTGTCCTTTTGGCTCTATTTCTTCACTCTCTTCTCTCTCTATCCTTTGGCTCTGTTGCCTCAAATCTCCACTCTCTTGTCCTTTGGCTCTGTTTCTCTTCACTTCTTTCTCTCTCATCCTTTGGATCTGTTTCTTCACTCTCTTCTGTCTTGTCCTTCTGCTCTGTTGCCTCACTCTCTTGTCCTTCAGCTCTTGCCTCACTCTCTTGTCCTTTCATTTGCCTCTCTTGTCCTTTTGTTGCCTCAATCTCCTTTCTCTTGTCTGCACTCTCATCTCTCTTGTCCTTCGACTCTGTTTCCTCAATCTCTTCTCTCTTATCCTTTGGCTCTGTTACCTCACTCTCCTCTCTTTTGTCCTTCGGCTCTGTTGCCTCACTCTCCTCTCTCTTGTCCTTCGGCTCTGTTTCTGCACTCTCTTTGTCTTGTCCTTCGGCTCTGTTTCTGCACTCTCTTCTGTCTTGTCTTTTGGCTCTGTTCCTTAATCTCTTCTCTCTCTTGTCCTTTGGCTCTGTTGCCTCAATCTCCTCTCTCTTGTTCTTTGGCTCTGTTGTCCTCTCCTCTCTCTTGTCCTTTGACTCTATTTCTTCACTCTCTTCTCTCTCTATCCTTTGGCTCTGTTGCCTCAAATCTCCTCTCTCTTGTCCTTTGGCTCTGTTTCTCTTCACTCTCTTTCTCTCTCGTCCTTTGGATCCGTTTCTTCACTCTCTTCTGTCTTGTCCTTCGGCTCTGTTGCCTCACTCTCTTGTCCTTTGGCTCTGTTGCCTCACTCTCCTATCTCTTGTCCTTCGACTCTGTTTCCGCACTCTCTTCTCTCTTGTCCTTTGGCTCTGTTGTCCTCTCTCCTCTCACTTGTCCTTTGGCTCTGTTGTCCTCTCTCCTCTCTCTTGTCCTTTTGGCTCTATTTCTTCACCCTCTTCTCTCTCTATCCTTTGGCTCTGTTGCCTCAAATCTCCTCTCTCTTGTCCTTTGGCTGTTTCTCTTCAATCTCTTTCTCTCTCGTCCTTTGGATCTGTTTCTTCACTCTCTTCTGTCTTGTCCTTCTGCTCTGTTGCCTCACTCTCTTGTCCTTTGGCTCTGTTGCCTCACTCTCCTCTCTCGTCTTTTGGCTCTGTTGCCTCAAATCTCCTCTCTTTTGTCCTTTGGCTCTGTTTCTCTTCACTCTCTTTCTCTCTCGCCCTTTGGATCTGTTTCTTCACTCTCTTCTGTCTTGTCCTTCTGCTCTGTTGCCTCACTCACTTGTCCTTCAGCTCTTGCCTCACTCTCTTGTTGGCTCTGTTTCCGCACTCTCTTCTCTCTTGTCCTTTGGCTCTGTTGTCCTCTCTCCTCTCACTTGTCCTTTGGCTCTGTTGTCACTCTCCTCTCTCTTGTCCTTTTGGCTCTGTTTCCTCAATCTCTTCTCTCTTGTCCTTCGGCTCTGTTGCCTCACTCTCCTCTCTCTTGTCCTTTGGCTCTGTTGTCACTCTCCTCTCTCTTGTCCTTTTGGCTCTGTTTCCTCAATCTCTTCTCTCTTGTCCTTCGGCTCTGTTGCCTCACTCTCCTCTCTCTTGTCCTTCGGCTCTGTTTCTGCACTCTCTTTGTCTTGTCCTTTGGCTCTGTTTCTGCACTCTCTTCTGTCTTGTCTTTTGGCTCTGTTCCTTAATCTCTTCTCTTGAGGCAACAGAGCCAACGGACAAGGGAAAGGAGATTGAGGCAACAGAGCCAAAGGACAACAGAGAGAAGAGTGAGGCAACAGAGCCAAAGGACAAGAGAGTGAGGCTCTGTTGGCTCTGTTGTCCTCTCCTCTCTCTTGTCCTTTGACTCTATTTCTTCACTCTCTTCTCTCTCTATCCTTTGGCTCTGTTACCTCACTCTCCTCTCTCTTGTCCTTTGGCTCTGTTACTCTTCACTCTCTTTCTCTCTCGTCCTTTGGATCTGTTTCTTCACTCTCTTCTGTCTTGTCCTTCTGCTCTGTTGCCTCACTCTCTTGTCCTTTGGCTCTGTTGCCTCACTCTCCTATCTCTTGTCCTTCGACTCTGTTTCCGCACTCTCTTCTCTCTTGTCCTTTGGCTCTGTTGTCACTCCCCTGTCTCTTGTCCTTTTGGCTCTATTTCTTCACTCTCTTCTCTCTCTATCCTTTGGCTCTGTTGCCTCAAATCTCCTCTCTCGTCCTTTGGCTCTGTTTCTCTTCACTCTTTCTCTCTCGTCCTTTGGATCTGTTTCTTCACTCTCTTCTGTCTTGTCCTTCTGCTCTGTTGCCTCACTCTCTTGTCCTTCGGCTCTGTTGCCTCACTCTCCTCTCTCTTGTCCTTCGGCTCTGTTTCCTCAATCTCTTCTCTCTTATCCTTTGGCTCTGTTTACCTCACTCTCGTCTCTCTTGTCCGTTGGCTCTGTTGCCTCAATCTCCTCTCTCTTGTCCTTTGACTCTATTTCTTCACTCTCTTCTCTCTCTATCCTTTGGCTCTGTTGCCTCAAATCTCCACTCTCTTGTCCTTTGGCTCTGTTTCTCTTCACTTCTTTCTCTCTCATCCTTTGGATCTGTTTCTTCACTCTCTTCTGTCTTGTCCTTCAGCTCTGTTGCCTCACTCTCTTGTCCTTCAGCTCTGTTGCCTCACTCTCTTGTCCTTTGGCTCTGTTGCCTCACTCTCCTCTCTGTTGTCCTTTGGCTCTGTTGCCTCAATCTCCTTTCCCTTGTCCGTTGGCTCTGTTGCCTCAATCTCTTTCTGTCTTGGCCTCAGCTCTGTTTCTTCACTCTCTGCTCTGTTGTCCTTCAGCTCTGTTGCCTCACTCTCTTGTCCTTTGGCTCTGTTGCCTCACTCTCCTCTCTCTTGTCCTTTGGCTCTGTTGCCTCACTCTCCTCTCTCTTGTCCTTTGGCTCTGTTGACACTCTCCTCTACTTGTCCTTTGGCTCTGTTGTCACTCTCCTCTCTCTTGTCCTTCGACTCGTTTCCGCACTCTCTTCTCTCTTGTCCTTTGGCTCTGTTGTCCTCTCTCCTCTACTTGTCCTTTGGCTCTGTTGTCACTCTCCTCTCTCTTGTCCTTTTGACTCTGTTTACTCAATCTCTTCTCTCTTGTCCTTAGGCTCTGTTTCTGCACTCTCTTTATCTTGTCCTTCGGCTCTGTTTCTGCACTCTCTTCTGTCTTGTCCTTTGGCTCTGTTGCCTCACTCTCCTCTCTCGTCTTTTGGCTCTGTTGCCTCAATCTTTTCTCTCTTGTCCTTTGGCTCTGTTGCCTTAATCTCCTCTCTCTTGTCCTTTGACTCTATTTCTTCACTCTCTTCTCTCTCTATCCTTTGGCTCTGTTGCTCTCTCTTGTCCTTTGGCTCTGTTTCTCTTCACTCTCTTTCTCTCTCATCCTTTGGATCTGTTTCTTCACTCTATTCTGTCTTGTCCTTCTGCTCTGTTGCCTCACTCTCTTGTCCTTCAGCTCTTGCCTCACTCTCTTGTCCTTTGGCTCTGTTGCCTCAATCTCCTTTCTCTTGTCCGTTGGCTCTGTTGCCTCAATCTCTTCTGTCTTGTCCTCAGCTCTGTTTCTTCACTCTCTTCTCTCTTGTCCTTTGGCTCTGTTGCCTCACTCTCTCTCTTGTCCTTCGACTCTGTTTCCGCACTCTCTTCTCTCTTGTCCTTTGGCTCTGTTGTCCTCTCTCCTCTCACTTCTCCTTTGGCTCTGTTGTCACTCTCCTCTCTCTTGTCCTTTTGGCTCTATTTCTTCACTCTCTTCTCTCTCTATCCTTTGGCTCTGTTGCCTCAAATCTCCACTCTCTTGTCCTTTGGCTCTGTTTCTCTTCACTTCTTTCTCTCTCATCCTTTGGATCTGTTTCTTCACTCTCTTCTGTCTTGTCCTTCTGCTCTGTTGCCTCACTCTCTTGTCCTTCAGCTCTTGCCTCACTCTCTTGTCCTTTCATTTGCCTCTCTTGTCCTTTTGTTGCCTCAATCTCCTTTCTCTTGTCTGCACTCTCATCTCTCTTGTCCTTCGACTCTGTTTCCTCAATCTCTTCTCTCTTATCCTTTGGCTCTGTTACCTCACTCTCCTCTCTTTTGTCCTTCGGCTCTGTTGCCTCACTCTCCTCTCTCTTGTCCTTCGGCTCTGTTTCTGCACTCTCTTTGGCTTGTCCTTCGGCTCTGTTTCTGCACTCTCTTCTGTCTTGTCTTTTGGCTCTGTTCCTTAATCTCTTCTCTCTCTTGTCCTTTGGCTCTGTTGCCTCAATCTCCTCTCTCTTGTTCTTTGGCTCTGTTGTCCTCTCCTCTCTCTTGTCCTTTGACTCTATTTCTTCACTCTCTTCTCTCTCTATCCTTTGGCTCTGTTGCCTCAAATCTCCTCTCTCTTGTCCTTTGGCTCTGTTTCTCTTCACTCTCTTTCTCTCTCGTCCTTTGGATCCGTTTCTTCACTCTCTTCTGTCTTGTCCTTCGGCTCTGTTGCCTCACTCTCTTGTCCTTTGGCTCTGTTGCCTCACTCTCCTATCTCTTGTCCTTCGACTCTGTTTCCGCACTCTCTTCTCTCTTGTCCTTTGGCTCTGTTGTCCTCTCTCCTCTCACTTGTCCTTTGGCTCTGTTGTCACTCTCCTCTCTCTTGTCCTTTTGGCTCTATTTCTTCACTCTTTTCTCTCTCTATCCTTTGGCTCTGTTGCCTCAAATCTCCTCTCTCTTGTCCTTTGGCTCTGTTTCTCTTCACTCTCTTTCTCTCTCGTCCTTTGGATCTGTTTCTTCACTCTCTTCTGTCTTGTCCTTCTGCTCTGTTGCCTCACTCTCTTGTCCTTTGGCTCTGTTGCCTCACTCTCCTATCTCTTGTCCTTCGACTCTGTTTCCGCACTCTCTTCTCTCTTGTCCTTTGGCTCTGTTGTCACTCTCCTGTCTCTTGTCCTTTTGGCTCTATTTCTTCACTCTCTTCTCTCTCTATCCTTTGGCTCTGTTGCCTCAAATCTCCTCTCTCGTCCTTTGGCTCTGTTTCTCTTCACTCTTTCTCTCTCGTCCTTTGGATCTGTTTCTTCACTCTCTTCTGTCTTGTCCTTCTGCTCTGTTGCCTCACTCTCTTGTCCTTCAGCTCTTGCCTCACTCTCTTGTCCTTTGGCTCTGTTGCCTCAATCTCCTTTCTCTTGTCCGTTGGCTCTGTTGCCTCAATCTCTTCTGTCTTGTCCTCAGCTCTGTTTCTTCACTCTCTGCGCTGTTGTCCTTCAGCTCTGTTGCCTCACTCTCTTGTCATTTGGCTCTGTTGCCTCACTCTCCTCTCTCTTGTCCTTCGACTCTGTTTCCGCACTCTCTTCTCTCTTGTCCTTTGGCTCTGTTGTCACTCTACTCTCTCTTGTCCTTTTGGCTCTGTTTCCTCAATCTCTTCTCTCTTGTCATTGGGCTCTGTTTCTGCACTCTCATCTCTCTTGTCCTTCGACTCTGTTTCCTCAATCTCTTCTCTCTTATCCTTTGACTCTGTTACCTCACTCTCCTCTCTCTTTGTCCTTCTGCTCTGTTGCCTCACTCTCTATTCCTTCAGCTCTGTTGCCTCACTCTCTTGTCCTTTGGCTCTGTTTCTGTACTCTCCTCACTTGTCCTTCGGCCCTGTTGCCTCATTCTCCTCTCTCTTGTCTTTTGGCTCTGTTCTCACTCTCCTCTCTCTTGTCCTTCGGCTCTGTTTCTGAACTCTCTTTATCTTGTCCTTCGGCTCTGTTTCTGCACTCTCTTCTGTCTTGTCCTTTGGCTCTGTTGCCTCACTCTCCTCTCTCGTCTTTTGGCTCTGTTGCCTCAAATCTCCTCTCTTTTGTCCTTTGGCTCTGTTTCTCTTCACTCTCTTTCTCTCTCGCCCTTTGGATCTGTTTCTTCACTCTCTTCTGTCTTGTCCTTCTGCTCTGTGGCCTCAATCTCTTGTCCTTCAGCTCTTGCCTCACTCTCTTGTTGGCTCTGTTTCCGCACTCTCTTCTCTCTTGTCCTTTGGCTCTGTTGTCCTCTCTCCTCTCACTTGTCCTTTGGCTCTGTTGTCACTCTCCTCTCTCTTGTCCTTTTGGCTCTGTTTCCTCAATCTCTTCTCTCTTGTCCTTCGGCTCTGTTGCCTCACTCTCCTCTCTCTTGTCCTTTGGCTCTGTTGTCACTCTCCTCTCTCTTGTCCTTTTGGCTCTGTTTCCTCAGTCTCTTCTCTCTTGTCCTTCGGCTCTGTTGCCTCACTCTCCTCTCTCTTGTCCTTCGGCTCTGTTTCTGCACTCTCTTTGTCTTGTCCTTCGGCTCTGTTTCTGCACTCTCTTCTGTCTTGTCTTTTGGCTCTGTTTCTTAATCTCTTCTCTCTCTTGTCCTTTGGCTCTGTTGCCTCAATCTCCTCTCTCTTGTACTTTGGCTCTGTTGTCCTCTCCTCTCTCTTGTCCTTTGACTCTATTTCTTCACTCTCTTCTCTCTCTATCCTTTGGCTCTGTTGCCTCAAATCTCCTCTCTCTTGTCCTTTGGCTCTGTTTCTCTTCACTCTCTTTCTCTCTCGTCCTTTGGATCTGTTTCTTCACTCTCTTCTGTCTTGTCCTTCTGCTCTGTTGCCTCACTCTCTTGTCCTTCAGCTCTGTTGCCTCACTCTCTTGTCCTTTGGCTCTGTTGCCTCAATCTCCTTTCTCTTGTCCGTTGGCTCTGTTGCCTCAATCTCTTGTGTTGTCCTCAGCTCTGTTTCTTCACTCTCTTCTCTCTTGTCCTTTGGCTCTGTTGCCTCACTCTCTTCTGTCCTGTCCTCAGCTCTGTTTCTTCACTCTCTTCTCTCTTGTCCTTTGGCTCTGTTGCCTCACTCTCCTCTCTCTTGTCCTTCGACTCTGTTTCCTCAATCTCTTCTCTCTTATCCTTTGGCTCTGTTACCTCACTCTCCTCTCTCTTGTCCTTCGGCTCTGTTGTCACTCTCCTCTCTCTTGTCCTTTCGCGGCTCTGTTTCCTCAATATCTTCTGTCTTGTCCTTCTGCTCTGTTGCCTCACTCTCTTGTCCTTCAGCTCTGTTGGCTCACTCTCTTGTCCTTTGGCTCTGTTTCTGCACTCTCCTCACTTGTCCTTCGGCTCTGTTGCCTCATTCTCCTCTCTCTCTCTTGCCTCACTCTCTAGTCCTTCAGCTCTGTTGCCTCACTCTCTTGTCCTTTGACTCTGTTTCTGCACTCTCCTCACTTGTCATTCGGCTTTGTTTCTTCACTCTCTTCTCTTTTGTCCTTTGGCTCTGTTGCCTCACTCTCCTCTCTCTTGTCCTTCGACTCTGTTTCCGCACTCTCTTCTGTCTTGTCCTTTGGCTCTGTTGTCCTCTCTCCTCTCTCTTGTCCTTTCGGCTCTATTTCTTCACCCTCTTCTCTCTCTATCCTTTGGCTCTGTTGCCTCAAATCTCCTCTCTCTTGTCCTTTGGCTCTGTTTCTCTTCACTCTCTTTCTCTCTCGTCCTTTGGATCTGTTTCTTCACTCTCTTCTGTCTTGTCCTTCTGCTCTGTTGCCTCACTCTCTTGTCCTTTGGCTCTGTTGCCTCACTCTCCTATCTCTTGTCCTTCGACTCTGTTTCCGCACTCTCTTCTCTCTTGTCCTTTGGCTCTGTTGTCACTCTCCTGTCTCTTGTCATTTTGGCTCTATTTCTTCACTCTCTTCTCTCTCTATCCTTTGGCTCTGTTGCATCAAATCTCCTCTCTCGTCCTTTGGCTCTGTTTCTCTTCACTCTTTCTCTCTCGTCCTTTGGATCTGTTTCTTCACTCTCTTCTGTCTTGTCCTTCTGCTCTGTTGCCTCACTCTCTTGTCCTTCAGCTCTTGCCTCACTCTCTTGTCCTTTGGCTCTGTTGCCTCAATCTCCTTTCTCTTGTCCGTTGGCTCTGTTGCCTCAATCTCTTCTGTCTTGTCCTCAGCTCTGTTTCTTCACTCTCTGCTCTGTTGTCCTTCAGCTCTGTTGCCTCACTCTCTTGTCATTTGGCTCTGTTGCCTCACTCTCCTCTCTCTTGTCCTTCGACTCTGTTTCCACACTCTCTTCTCTCTTGTCCTTTGGCTCTGTTGTCACTC
Source organism: Synaphobranchus kaupii (assembly GCA_029718625.1). Taxonomy (NCBI): domain Eukaryota; kingdom Metazoa; phylum Chordata; class Actinopteri; order Anguilliformes; family Synaphobranchidae; genus Synaphobranchus; species Synaphobranchus kaupii. The sequence continues at coordinate 7,935,481 of CM056384.1, forward strand.
TACTCTCTCTTGTCCTTTTGGCTCTGTTTCCTCAATCTCTTCTCTCTTGTCATTAGGCTCTGTTTCTGCACTCTCATCTCTCTTGTCCTTCGACTCTGTTTCCTCAATCTCTTCTCTCTTATCCTTTGACTCTGTTACCTCACTCTCCTCTCTCTTTGTCCTTCTGCTCTGTTGCCTCACTCTCTATTCCTTCAGCTCTGTTGCCTCACTCTCTTGTCCTTTGGCTCTGTTTCTGTACTCTCCTCACTTGTCCTTCGGCCCTGTTGCCTCATTCTCCTCTCTCTTGTCTTTTGGCTCTGTTCTCACTCTCCTCTCTCTTGTCCTTCGGCTCTGTTTCTGAACTCTCTTTATCTTGTCCTTCGGCTCTGTTTCTGCACTCTCTTCTGTCTTGTCCTTTGGCTCTGTTGCCTCACTCTCCTCTCTCGTCTTTTGGCTCTGTTGCCTCAAATCTCCTCTCTTTTGTCCTTTGGCTCTGTTTCTCTTCACTCTCTTTCTCTCTCGCCCTTTGGATCTGTTTCTTCACTCTCTTCTGTCTTGTCCTTCTGCTCTGTGGCCTCAATCTCTTGTCCTTCAGCTCTTGCCTCACTCTCTTGTTGGCTCTGTTTCCGCACTCTCTTCTCTCTTGTCCTTTGGCTCTGTTGTCCTCTCTCCTCTCACTTGTCCTTTGGCTCTGTTGTCACTCTCCTCTCTCTTGTCCTTTTGGCTCTGTTTCCTCAATCTCTTCTCTCTTGTCCTTCGGCTCTGTTGCCTCACTCTCCTCTCTCTTGTCCTTTGGCTCTGTTGTCACTCTCCTCTCTCTTGTCCTTTTGGCTCTGTTTCCTCAGTCTCTTCTCTCTTGTCCTTCGGCTCTGTTGCCTCACTCTCCTCTCTCTTGTCCTTCGGCTCTGTTTCTGCACTCTCTTTGTCTTGTCCTTCGGCTCTGTTTCTGCACTCTCTTCTGTCTTGTCTTTTGGCTCTGTTTCTTAATCTCTTCTCTCTCTTGTCCTTTGGCTCTGTTGCCTCAATCTCCTCTCTCTTGTACTTTGGCTCTGTTGTCCTCTCCTCTCTCTTGTCCTTTGACTCTATTTCTTCACTCTCTTCTCTCTCTATCCTTTGGCTCTGTTGCCTCAAATCTCCTCTCTCTTGTCCTTTGGCTCTGTTTCTCTTCACTCTCTTTCTCTCTCGTCCTTTGGATCTGTTTCTTCACTCTCTTCTGTCTTGTCCTTCTGCTCTGTTGCCTCACTCTCTTGTCCTTCAGCTCTGTTGCCTCACTCTCTTGTCCTTTGGCTCTGTTGCCTCAATCTCCTTTCTCTTGTCCGTTGGCTCTGTTGCCTCAATCTCTTGTGTTGTCCTCAGCTCTGTTTCTTCACTCTCTTCTCTCTTGTCCTTTGGCTCTGTTGCCTCACTCTCTTCTGTCCTGTCCTCAGCTCTGTTTCTTCACTCTCTTCTCTCTTGTCCTTTGGCTCTGTTGCCTCACTCTCCTCTCTCTTGTCCTTCGACTCTGTTTCCTCAATCTCTTCTCTCTTATCCTTTGGCTCTGTTACCTCACTCTCCTCTCTCTTGTCCTTCGGCTCTGTTGTCACTCTCCTCTCTCTTGTCCTTTCGCGGCTCTGTTTCCTCAATATCTTCTGTCTTGTCCTTCTGCTCTGTTGCCTCACTCTCTTGTCCTTCAGCTCTGTTGGCTCACTCTCTTGTCCTTTGGCTCTGTTTCTGCACTCTCCTCACTTGTCCTTCGGCTCTGTTGCCTCATTCTCCTCTCTCTCTCTTGCCTCACTCTCTAGTCCTTCAGCTCTGTTGCCTCACTCTCTTGTCCTTTGACTCTGTTTCTGCACTCTCCTCACTTGTCATTCGGCTTTGTTTCTTCACTCTCTTCTCTTTTGTCCTTTGGCTCTGTTGCCTCACTCTCCTCTCTCTTGTCCTTCGACTCTGTTTCCGCACTCTCTTCTGTCTTGTCCTTTGGCTCTGTTGTCCTCTCTCCTCTCTCTTGTCCTTTCGGCTCTATTTCTTCACCCTCTTCTCTCTCTATCCTTTGGCTCTGTTGCCTCAAATCTCCTCTCTCTTGTCCTTTGGCTCTGTTTCTCTTCACTCTCTTTCTCTCTCGTCCTTTGGATCTGTTTCTTCACTCTCTTCTGTCTTGTCCTTCTGCTCTGTTGCCTCACTCTCTTGTCCTTTGGCTCTGTTGCCTCACTCTCCTATCTCTTGTCCTTCGACTCTGTTTCCGCACTCTCTTCTCTCTTGTCCTTTGGCTCTGTTGTCACTCTCCTGTCTCTTGTCATTTTGGCTCTATTTCTTCACTCTCTTCTCTCTCTATCCTTTGGCTCTGTTGCATCAAATCTCCTCTCTCGTCCTTTGGCTCTGTTTCTCTTCACTCTTTCTCTCTCGTCCTTTGGATCTGTTTCTTCACTCTCTTCTGTCTTGTCCTTCTGCTCTGTTGCCTCACTCTCTTGTCCTTCAGCTCTTGCCTCACTCTCTTGTCCTTTGGCTCTGTTGCCTCAATCTCCTTTCTCTTGTCCGTTGGCTCTGTTGCCTCAATCTCTTCTGTCTTGTCCTCAGCTCTGTTTCTTCACTCTCTGCTCTGTTGTCCTTCAGCTCTGTTGCCTCACTCTCTTGTCATTTGGCTCTGTTGCCTCACTCTCCTCTCTCTTGTCCTTCGACTCTGTTTCCACACTCTCTTCTCTCTTGTCCTTTGGCTCTGTTGTCACTCTACTCTCTCTTGTCCTTTTGGCTCTGTTTCCTCAATCTCTTCTCTCTTGTCATTAGGCTCTGTTTCTGCACTCTCATCTCTCTTGTCCTTCGACTCTGTTTCCTCAATCTCTTCTCTCTTATCCTTTGACTCTGTTACCTCACTCTCCTCTCTCTTTGTCCTTCTGCTCTGTTGCCTCACTCTCTATTCCTTCAGCTCTGTTGCCTCACTCTCTTGTCCTTTGGCTCTGTTTCTGTACTCTCCTCACTTGTCCTTCGGCCCTGTTGCCTCATTCTCCTCTCTCTTGTCTTTTGGCTCTGTTCTCACTCTCCTCTCTCTTGTCCTTCGGCTCTGTTTCTGAACTCTCTTTATCTTGTCCTTCGGCTCTGTTTCTGCACTCTCTTCTGTCTTGTCCTTTGGCTCTGTTGCCTCACTCTCCTCTCTCGTCTTTTGGCTCTGTTGCCTCAAATCTCCTCTCTTTTGTCCTTTGGCTCTGTTTCTCTTCACTCTCTTTCTCTCTCGCCCTTTGGATCTGTTTCTTCACTCTCTTCTGTCTTGTCCTTCTGCTCTGTGGCCTCAATCTCTTGTCCTTCAGCTCTTGCCTCACTCTCTTGTTGGCTCTGTTTCCGCACTCTCTTCTCTCTTGTCCTTTGGCTCTGTTGTCCTCTCTCCTCTCACTTGTCCTTTGGCTCTGTTGTCACTCTCCTCTCTCTTGTCCTTTTGGCTCTGTTTCCTCAATCTCTTCTCTCTTGTCCTTCGGCTCTGTTGCCTCACTCTCCTCTCTCTTGTCCTTTGGCTCTGTTGTCACTCTCCTCTCTCTTGTCCTTTTGGCTCTGTTTCCTCAGTCTCTTCTCTCTTGTCCTTCGGCTCTGTTGCCTCACTCTCCTCTCTCTTGTCCTTCGGCTCTGTTTCTGCACTCTCTTTGTCTTGTCCTTCGGCTCTGTTTCTGCACTCTCTTCTGTCTTGTCTTTTGGCTCTGTTTCTTAATCTCTTCTCTCTCTTGTCCTTTGGCTCTGTTGCCTCAATCTCCTCTCTCTTGTACTTTGGCTCTGTTGTCCTCTCCTCTCTCTTGTCCTTTGACTCTATTTCTTCACTCTCTTCTCTCTCTATCCTTTGGCTCTGTTGCCTCAAATCTCCTCTCTCTTGTCCTTTGGCTCTGTTTCTCTTCACTCTCTTTCTCTCTCGTCCTTTGGATCTGTTTCTTCACTCTCTTCTGTCTTGTCCTTCTGCTCTGTTGCCTCACTCTCTTGTCCTTCAGCTCTGTTGCCTCACTCTCTTGTCCTTTGGCTCTGTTGCCTCAATCTCCTTTCTCTTGTCCGTTGGCTCTGTTGCCTCAATCTCTTGTGTTGTCCTCAGCTCTGTTTCTTCACTCTCTTCTCTCTTGTCCTTTGGCTCTGTTGCCTCACTCTCTTCTGTCCTGTCCTCAGCTCTGTTTCTTCACTCTCTTCTCTCTTGTCCTTTGGCTCTGTTGCCTCACTCTCCTCTCTCTTGTCCTTCGACTCTGTTTCCTCAATCTCTTCTCTCTTATCCTTTGGCTCTGTTACCTCACTCTCCTCTCTCTTGTCCTTCGGCTCTGTTGTCACTCTCCTCTCTCTTGTCCTTTCGCGGCTCTGTTTCCTCAATATCTTCTGTCTTGTCCTTCTGCTCTGTTGCCTCACTCTCTTGTCCTTCAGCTCTGTTGGCTCACTCTCTTGTCCTTTGGCTCTGTTTCTGCACTCTCCTCACTTGTCCTTCGGCTCTGTTGCCTCATTCTCCTCTCTCTCTCTTGCCTCACTCTCTAGTCCTTCAGCTCTGTTGCCTCACTCTCTTGTCCTTTGACTCTGTTTCTGCACTCTCCTCACTTGTCATTCGGCTTTGTTTCTTCACTCTCTTCTCTTTTGTCCTTTGGCTCTGTTGCCTCACTCTCCTCTCTCTTGTCCTTCGACTCTGTTTCCGCACTCTCTTCTGTCTTGTCCTTTGGCTCTGTTGTCCTCTCTCCTCTCTCTTGTCCTTTCGGCTCTATTTCTTCACCCTCTTCTCTCTCTATCCTTTGGCTCTGTTGCCTCAAATCTCCTCTCTCTTGTCCTTTGGCTCTGTTTCTCTTCACTCTCTTTCTCTCTCGTCCTTTGGATCTGTTTCTTCACTCTCTTCTGTCTTGTCCTTCTGCTCTGTTGCCTCACTCTCTTGTCCTTTGGCTCTGTTGCCTCACTCTCCTATCTCTTGTCCTTCGACTCTGTTTCCGCACTCTCTTCTCTCTTGTCCTTTGGCTCTGTTGTCACTCTCCTGTCTCTTGTCATTTTGGCTCTATTTCTTCACTCTCTTCTCTCTCTATCCTTTGGCTCTGTTGCATCAAATCTCCTCTCTCGTCCTTTGGCTCTGTTTCTCTTCACTCTTTCTCTCTCGTCCTTTGGATCTGTTTCTTCACTCTCTTCTGTCTTGTCCTTCTGCTCTGTTGCCTCACTCTCTTGTCCTTCAGCTCTTGCCTCACTCTCTTGTCCTTTGGCTCTGTTGCCTCAATCTCCTTTCTCTTGTCCGTTGGCTCTGTTGCCTCAATCTCTTCTGTCTTGTCCTCAGCTCTGTTTCTTCACTCTCTGCTCTGTTGTCCTTCAGCTCTGTTGCCTCACTCTCTTGTCATTTGGCTCTGTTGCCTCACTCTCCTCTCTCTTGTCCTTCGACTCTGTTTCCACACTCTCTTCTCTCTTGTCCTTTGGCTCTGTTGTCACTCTACTCTCTCTTGTCCTTTTGGCTCTGTTTCCTCAATCTCTTCTCTCTTGTCATTAGGCTCTGTTTCTGCACTCTCATCTCTCTTGTCCTTCGACTCTGTTTCCTCAATCTCTTCTCTCTTATCCTTTGACTCTGTTACCTCACTCTCCTCTCTCTTTGTCCTTCTGCTCTGTTGCCTCACTCTCTATTCCTTCAGCTCTGTTGCCTCACTCTCTTGTCCTTTGGCTCTGTTTCTGTACTCTCCTCACTTGTCCTTCGGCCCTGTTGCCTCATTCTCCTCTCTCTTGTCTTTTGGCTCTGTTCTCACTCTCCTCTCTCTTGTCCTTCGGCTCTGTTTCTGAACTCTCTTTATCTTGTCCTTCGGCTCTGTTTCTGCACTCTCTTCTGTCTTGTCCTTTGGCTCTGTTGCCTCACTCTCCTCTCTCGTCTTTTGGCTCTGTTGCCTCAAATCTCCTCTCTTTTGTCCTTTGGCTCTGTTTCTCTTCACTCTCTTTCTCTCTCGCCCTTTGGATCTGTTTCTTCACTCTCTTCTGTCTTGTCCTTCTGCTCTGTGGCCTCAATCTCTTGTCCTTCAGCTCTTGCCTCACTCTCTTGTTGGCTCTGTTTCCGCACTCTCTTCTCTCTTGTCCTTTGGCTCTGTTGTCCTCTCTCCTCTCACTTGTCCTTTGGCTCTGTTGTCACTCTCCTCTCTCTTGTCCTTTTGGCTCTGTTTCCTCAATCTCTTCTCTCTTGTCCTTCGGCTCTGTTGCCTCACTCTCCTCTCTCTTGTCCTTTGGCTCTGTTGTCACTCTCCTCTCTCTTGTCCTTTTGGCTCTGTTTCCTCAGTCTCTTCTCTCTTGTCCTTCGGCTCTGTTGCCTCACTCTCCTCTCTCTTGTCCTTCGGCTCTGTTTCTGCACTCTCTTTGTCTTGTCCTTCGGCTCTGTTTCTGCACTCTCTTCTGTCTTGTCTTTTGGCTCTGTTTCTTAATCTCTTCTCTCTCTTGTCCTTTGGCTCTGTTGCCTCAATCTCCTCTCTCTTGTACTTTGGCTCTGTTGTCCTCTCCTCTCTCTTGTCCTTTGACTCTATTTCTTCACTCTCTTCTCTCTCTATCCTTTGGCTCTGTTGCCTCAAATCTCCTCTCTCTTGTCCTTTGGCTCTGTTTCTCTTCACTCTCTTTCTCTCTCGTCCTTTGGATCTGTTTCTTCACTCTCTTCTGTCTTGTCCTTCTGCTCTGTTGCCTCACTCTCTTGTCCTTCAGCTCTGTTGCCTCACTCTCTTGTCCTTTGGCTCTGTTGCCTCAATCTCCTTTCTCTTGTCCGTTGGCTCTGTTGCCTCAATCTCTTGTGTTGTCCTCAGCTCTGTTTCTTCACTCTCTTCTCTCTTGTCCTTTGGCTCTGTTGCCTCACTCTCTTCTGTCCTGTCCTCAGCTCTGTTTCTTCACTCTCTTCTCTCTTGTCCTTTGGCTCTGTTGCCTCACTCTCCTCTCTCTTGTCCTTCGACTCTGTTTCCTCAATCTCTTCTCTCTTATCCTTTGGCTCTGTTACCTCACTCTCCTCTCTCTTGTCCTTCGGCTCTGTTGTCACTCTCCTCTCTCTTGTCCTTTCGCGGCTCTGTTTCCTCAATATCTTCTGTCTTGTCCTTCTGCTCTGTTGCCTCACTCTCTTGTCCTTCAGCTCTGTTGGCTCACTCTCTTGTCCTTTGGCTCTGTTTCTGCACTCTCCTCACTTGTCCTTCGGCTCTGTTGCCTCATTCTCCTCTCTCTCTCTTGCCTCACTCTCTAGTCCTTCAGCTCTGTTGCCTCACTCTCTTGTCCTTTGACTCTGTTTCTGCACTCTCCTCACTTGTCATTCGGCTTTGTTTCTTCACTCTCTTCTCTTTTGTCCTTTGGCTCTGTTGCCTCACTCTCCTCTCTCTTGTCCTTCGACTCTGTTTCCGCACTCTCTTCTGTCTTGTCCTTTGGCTCTGTTGTCCTCTCTCCTCTCTCTTGTCCTTTCGGCTCTATTTCTTCACCCTCTTCTCTCTCTATCCTTTGGCTCTGTTGCCTCAAATCTCCTCTCTCTTGTCCTTTGGCTCTGTTTCTCTTCACTCTCTTTCTCTCTCGTCCTTTGGATCTGTTTCTTCACTCTCTTCTGTCTTGTCCTTCTGCTCTGTTGCCTCACTCTCTTGTCCTTTGGCTCTGTTGCCTCACTCTCCTATCTCTTGTCCTTCGACTCTGTTTCCGCACTCTCTTCTCTCTTGTCCTTTGGCTCTGTTGTCACTCTCCTGTCTCTTGTCATTTTGGCTCTATTTCTTCACTCTCTTCTCTCTCTATCCTTTGGCTCTGTTGCATCAAATCTCCTCTCTCGTCCTTTGGCTCTGTTTCTCTTCACTCTTTCTCTCTCGTCCTTTGGATCTGTTTCTTCACTCTCTTCTGTCTTGTCCTTCTGCTCTGTTGCCTCACTCTCTTGTCCTTCAGCTCTTGCCTCACTCTCTTGTCCTTTGGCTCTGTTGCCTCAATCTCCTTTCTCTTGTCCGTTGGCTCTGTTGCCTCAATCTCTTCTGTCTTGTCCTCAGCTCTGTTTCTTCACTCTCTGCTCTGTTGTCCTTCAGCTCTGTTGCCTCACTCTCTTGTCATTTGGCTCTGTTGCCTCACTCTCCTCTCTCTTGTCCTTCGACTCTGTTTCCACACTCTCTTCTCTCTTGTCCTTTGGCTCTGTTGTCACTCTACTCTCTCTTGTCCTTTTGGCTCTGTTTCCTCAATCTCTTCTCTCTTGTCATTAGGCTCTGTTTCTGCACTCTCATCTCTCTTGTCCTTCGACTCTGTTTCCTCAATCTCTTCTCTCTTATCCTTTGACTCTGTTACCTCACTCTCCTCTCTCTTTGTCCTTCTGCTCTGTTGCCTCACTCTCTATTCCTTCAGCTCTGTTGCCTCACTCTCTTGTCCTTTGGCTCTGTTTCTGTACTCTCCTCACTTGTCCTTCGGCCCTGTTGCCTCATTCTCCTCTCTCTTGTCTTTTGGCTCTGTTCTCACTCTCCTGTCTCTTGTCCTTTTGGCTCTATTTCTTCACTCTCTTCTCTCTCTATCCTTTGGCTCTGTTGCCTCAAATCTCCTCTCTCGTCCTTTGGCTCTGTTTCTCTTCACTCTTTCTCTCTCGTCCTTTGGATCTGTTTCTTCACTCTCTTCTGTCTTGTCCTTCTGCTCTGTTGCCTCACTCTCTTGTCCTTCAGCTCTTGCCTCACTCTCTTGTCCTTTGGCTCTGTTGCCTCAATCTCCTTTCTCTTGTCCGTTGGCTCTGTTGCCTCAATCTCTTCTGTCTTGTCCTCAGCTCTGTTTCTTCACTCTCTGCTCTGTTGTCCTTCAGCTCTGTTGCCTCACTCTCTTGTCATTTGGCTCTGTTGCCTCACTCTCCTCTCTCTTGTCCTTCGACTCTGTTTCCGCACTCTCTTCTCTCTTGTCCTTTGGCTCTGTTGTCACTCTACTCTCTCTTGTCCTTTTGGCTCTGTTTCCTCAATCTCTTCTCTCTTGTCATTAGGCTCTGTTTCTGCACTCTCATCTCTCTTGTCCTTCGACTCTGTTTCCTCAATCTCTTCTCTCTTATCCTTTGACTCTGTTACCTCACTCTCCTCTCTCTTTGTCCTTCTGCTCTGTTGCCTCACTCTCTATTCCTTCAGCTCTGTTGCCTCACTCTCTTGTCCTTTGGCTCTGTTTCTGTACTCTCCTCACTTGTCCTTCGGCCCTGTTGCCTCATTCTCCTCTCTCTTGTCTTTTGGCTCTGTTCTCACTCTCCTCTCTCTTGTCCTTCGGCTCTGTTTCTGAACTCTCTTTATCTTGTCCTTCGGCTCTGTTTCTGCACTCTCTTCTGTCTTGTCCTTTGGCTCTGTTGCCTCACTCTCCTCTCTCGTCTTTTGGCTCTGTTGCCTCAAATCTCCTCTCTTTTGTCCTTTGGCTCTGTTTCTCTTCACTCTCTTTCTCTCTCGCCCTTTGGATCTGTTTCTTCACTCTCTTCTGTCTTGTCCTTCTGCTCTGTGGCCTCAATCTCTTGTCCTTCAGCTCTTGCCCCACTCTCTTGTTGGCTCTGTTTCCGCACTCTCTTCTCTCTTGTCCTTTGGCTCTGTTGTCCTCTCTCCTCTCACTTGTCCTTTGGCTCTGTTGTCACTCTCCTCTCTCTTGTCCTTTTGGCTCTGTTTCCTCAATCTCTTCTCTCTTGTCCTTCGGCTCTGTTGCCTCACTCTCCTCTCTCTTGTCCTTTGGCTCTGTTGTCACTCTCCTCTCTCTTGTCCTTTTGGCTCTGTTTCCTCAATCTCTTCTCTCTTGTCCTTCGGCTCTGTTGCCTCACTCTCCTCTCTCTTGTCCTTCGGCTCTGTTTCTGCACTCTCTTTGTCTTGTCCTTCGGCTCTGTTTCTGCACTCTCTTCTGTCTTGTCTTTTGGCTCTGTTTCTTAATCTCTTCTCTCTCTTGTCCTTTGGCTCTGTTGCCTCAATCTCCTCTCTCTTGTACTTTGGCTCTGTTGTCCTCTCCTCTCTCTTGTCCTTTGACTCTATTTCTTCACTCTCTTCTCTCTCTATCCTTTGGCTCTGTTGCCTCAAATCTCCTCTCTCTTGTCCTTTGGCTCTGTTTCTCTTCACTCTCTTTCTCTCTCGTCCTTTGGATCTGTTTCTTCACTCTCTTCTGTCTTGTCCTTCTGCTCTGTTGCCTCACTCTCTTGTCCTTCAGCTCTGTTGCCTCACTCTCTTGTCCTTTGGCTCTGTTGCCTCAATCTCCTTTCTCTTGTCCGTTGGCTCTGTTGCCTCAATCTCTTGTGTTGTCCTCAGCTCTGTTTCTTCACTCTCTTCTCTCTTGTCCTTTGGCTCTGTTGCCTCACTCTCTTCTGTCCTGTCCTCAGCTCTGTTTCTTCACTCTCTTCTCTCTTGTCCTTTGGCTCTGTTGCCTCACTCTCCTCTCTCTTGTCCTTCGACTCTGTTTCCTCAATCTCTTCTCTCTTATCCTTTGGCTCTGTTACCTCACTCTCCTCTCTCTTGTCCTTCGGCTCTGTTGTCACTCTCCTCTCTCTTGTCCTTTCGCGGCTCTGTTTCCTCAATATCTTCTGTCTTGTCCTTCTGCTCTGTTGCCTCACTCTCTTGTCCTTCAGCTCTGTTGCCTCACTCTCTTGTCCTTTGGCTCTGTTTCTGCACTCTCCTCACTTGTCCTTCGGCTCTGTTGCCTCATTCTCCTCTCTCTCTCTTGCCTCACTCTCTAGTCCTTCAGCTCTGTTGCCTCACTCTCTTGTCCTTTGACTCTGTTTCTGCACTCTCCTCACTTGTCCTTCGGCTTTGTTTCTTCACTCTCTTCTCTCATGTCCTTTGGCTCTGTTGCCTCACTCTCCTCTCTCTTGTCCTTCGACTCTGTTTCCGCACTCTCTTCTGTCTTGTCCTTTGGCTCTGTTGTCCTCTCTCCTCTCTCTTGTCCTTTCGGCTCTATTTCTTCACCCTCTTCTCTCTCTATCCTTTGGCTCTGTTGCCTCAAATCTCCTCTCTCTTGTCCTTTGGCTCTGTTTCTCTTCAATCTCTTTCTCTCTCGTCCTTTGGATCTGTTTCTTCACTCTCTTCTGTCTTGTCCTTCTGCTCTGTTGCCTCACTCTCTTGTCCTTTGGCTCTGTTGCCTCACTCTCCTCTCTCGTCTTTTGGCTCTGTTGCCTCAAATCTCCTCTCTTTTGTCCTTTGGCTCTGTTTCTCTTCACTCTCTTTCTCTCTCGCCCTTTGGATCTGTTTCTTCACTCTCTTCTGTCTTGTCCTTCTGCTCTGTTGCCTCACTCTCTTGTCCTTCAGCTCTTGCCTCACTCTCTTGTTGGCTCTGTTTCCGCACTCTCTTCTCTCTTGTCCTTTGGCTCTGTTGTCCTCTCTCCTCTCACTTGTCCTTTGGCTCTGTTGTCACTCTCCTCTCTCTTGTCCTTTTGGCTCTGTTTCCTCAATCTCTTCTCTCTTGTCCTTCGGCTCTGTTGCCTCACTCTCCTCTCTCTTGTCCTTTGGCTCTGTTGTCACTCTCCTCTCTCTTGTCCTTTTGGCTCTGTTTCCTCAATCTCTTCTCTCTTGTCCTTCGGCTCTGTTGCCTCACTCTCCTCTCTCTTGTCCTTCGGCTCTGTTTCTGCACTCTCTTTGTCTTGTCCTTCGGCTCTGTTTCTGCACTCTCTTCTGTCTTGTCTTTTGGCTCTGTTCCTTAATCTCTTCTCCTGAGGCAACAGAGCCAACGGACAAGGGAAAGGAGATTGAGGCAACAGAGCCAAAGGACAACAGAGAGAAGAGTGAGGCAACAGAGCCAAAGGACAAGAGAGTGAGGCTCTGTTGGCTCTGTTGTCCTCTCCTCTCTCTTGTCCTTTGACTCTATTTCTTCACTCTCTTCTCTCTCTATCCTTTGGCTCTGTTGCCTCAAATCTCCTCTCTCTTGTCCTTTGGCTCTGTTTCTCTTCACTCTCTTTCTCTCTCGTCCTTTGGATCTGTTTCTTCACTCTCTTCTGTCTTGTCCTTCTGCTCTGTTGCCTCACTCTCTTGTCCTTCAGCTCTGTTGCCTCACTCTCTTGTCCTTTGGCTCTGTTGCCTCAATCTCCTTTCTCTTGTCCGTTGGCTCTGTTGCCTCAATCTCTTGTGTTGTCCTCAGCTCTGTTTCTTCACTCTCTTCTCTCTTGTCCTTTGGCTCTGTTGCCTCACTCTCTTCTGTCCTGTCCTCAGCTCTGTTTCTTCACTCTCTTCTCTCTTGTCCTTTGGCTCTGTTGCCTCACTCTCCTCTCTCTTGTCCTTCGACTCTGTTTCCTCAATCTCTTCTCTCTTATCCTTTGGCTCTGTTACCTCACTCTCCTCTCTCTTGTCCTTCGGCTCTGTTGTCACTCTCCTCTCTCTTGTCCTTTCGCGGCTCTGTTTCCTCAATATCTTCTGTCTTGTCCTTCTGCTCTGTTGCCTCACTCTCTTGTCCTTCAGCTCTGTTGCCTCACTCTCTTGTCCTTTGGCTCTGTTTCTGCACTCTCCTCACTTGTCCTTCGGCTCTGTTGCCTCATTCTCCTCTCTCTCTCTTGCCTCACTCTCTAGTCCTTCAGCTCTGTTGCCTCACTCTCTTGTCCTTTGACTCTGTTTCTGCACTCTCCTCACTTGTCCTTCGGCTTTGTTTCTTCACTCTCTTCTCTCTTGTCCTTTGGCTCTGTTGCCTCACTCTCCTCTCTCTTGTCCTTCGACTCTGTTTCCGCACTCTCTTCTGTCTTGTCCTTTGGCTCTGTTGTCCTCTCTCCTCTCTCTTGTCCTTTCGGCTCTATTTCTTCACCCTCTTCTCTCTCTATCCTTTGGCTCTGTTGCCTCAAATCTCCTCTCTCTTGTCCTTTGGCTCTGTTTCTCTTCAATCTCTTTCTCTCTCGTCCTTTGGATCTGTTTCTTCACTCTCTTCTGTCTTGTCCTTCTGCTCTGTTGCCTCACTCTCTTGTCCTTTGGCTCTGTTGCCTCACTCTCCTCTCTCGTCTTTTGGCTCTGTTGCCTCAAATCTCCTCTCTTTTGTCCTTTGGCTCTGTTTCTCTTCACTCTCTTTCTCTCTCGCCCTTTGGATCTGTTTCTTCACTCTCTTCTGTCTTGTCCTTCTGCTCTGTTGCCTCACTCTCTTGTCCTTCAGCTCTTGCCTCACTCTCTTGTTGGCTCTGTTTCCGCACTCTCTTCTCTCTTGTCCTTTGGCTCTGTTGTCCTCTCTCCTCTCACTTGTCCTTTGGCTCTGTTGTCACTCTCCTCTCTCTTGTCCTTTTGGCTCTGTTTCCTCAATCTCTTCTCTCTTGTCCTTCGGCTCTGTTGCCTCACTCTCCTCTCTCTTGTCCTTTGGCTCTGTTGTCACTCTCCTCTCTCTTGTCCTTTTGGCTCTGTTTCCTCAATCTCTTCTCTCTTGTCCTTCGGCTCTGTTGCCTCACTCTCCTCTCTCTTGTCCTTCGGCTCTGTTTCTGCACTCTCTTTGTCTTGTCCTTCGGCTCTGTTTCTGCACTCTCTTCTGTCTTGTCTTTTGGCTCTGTTCCTTAATCTCTTCTCCTGAGGCAACAGAGCCAAGGGACAAGGGAAAGGAGATTGAGGCAACAGAGCCAAAGGACAACAGAGAGAAGAGTGAGGCAACAGAGCCAAAGGACAAGAGAGTGAGGCTCTGTTGGCTCTGTTGTCCTCTCCTCTCTCTTGTCCTTTGACTCTATTTCTTCACTCTCTTCTCTCTCTATCCTTTGGCTCTGTTGCCTCAAATCTCCTCTCTCTTGTCCTTTGGCTCTGTTTCTCTTCACTCTCTTTCTCTCTCGTCCTTTGGATCTGTTTCTTCACTCTCTTCTGTCTTGTCCTTCTGCTCTGTTGCCTCACTCTCGTCCTTTGGCTCTGTTGCCTCACTCTCCTATCTCTTGTCCTTCGACTCTGTTTCCGCACTCTCTTCTCTCTTGTCCTTTGGCTCTGTTGTCACTCCCCTGTCTCTTGTCCTTTTGGCTCTATTTCTTCACTCTCTTCTCTCTCTATCCTTTGGCTCTGTTGCCTCAAATCTCCTCTCTCGTCCTTTGGCTCTGTTTCTCTTCACTCTTTCTCTCTCGTCCTGTGGATCTGTTTCTTCACTCTCTTCTGTCTTGTCCTTCTGCTCTGTTGCCTCACTCTCTTGTCCTTCGGCTCTGTTGCCTCACTCTCCTCTCTCTTGTCATTCGGCTCTGTTTCCTCAATCTCTTCTCTCTTATCCTTTGGCTCTGTTTACCTCACTCTCGTCTCTCTTGTCCGTTGGCTCTGTTGCCTCAATCTCCTCTCTCTTGTCCTTTGACTCTATTTCTTCACTCTCTTCTCTCTCTATCCTTTGGCTCTGTTGCCTCAAATCTCCACTCTCTTGTCCTTTGGCTCTGTTTCTCTTCACTTCTTTCTCTCTCATCCTTTGGATCTGTTTCTTCACTCTCTTCTGTCTTGTCCTTCAGCTCTGTTGCCTCACTCTCTTGTCCTTCAGCTCTGTTGCCTCACTCTCTTGTCCTTTGGCTCTGTTGCCTCACTCTCCTCTCTGTTGTCCTTTGGCTCTGTTGCCTCAATCTCCTTTCCCTTGTCCGTTGGCTCTGTTGCCTCAATCTCTTTCTGTCTTGGCCTCAGCTCTGTTTGTTCACTCTCTGCTCTGTTGTCCTTCAGCTCTGTTGCCTCACTCTCTTGTCCTTTGGCTCTGTTGCCTCACTCTCCTCTCTCTTGTCCTTTGGCTCTGTTGACACTCTCCTCTACTTGTCCTTTGGCTCTGTTGTCACTCTCCTCTCTCTTGTCCTTCGACTCGTTTCCGCACTCTCTTCTCTCTTGTCCTTTGGCTCTGTTGTCCTCTCTCCTCTACTTGTCCTTTGGCTCTGTTGTCACTCTCCTCTCTCTTGTCCTTTTGGCTCTGTTTACTCAATCTCTTCTCTCTTGTCCTTAGGCTCTGTTTCTGCACTCTCTTTATCTTGTCCTTCGGCTCTGTTTCTGCACTCTCTTCTGTCTTGTCCTTTGGCTCTGTTGCCTCACTCTCCTCTCTCGTCTTTTGGCTCTGTTGCCTCAATCTTTTCTCTCTTGTCCTTTGGCTCTGTTGCCTTAATCTCCTCTCTCTTGTCCTTTGACTCTATTTCTTCACTCTCTTCTCTGTCTATCCTTTGGCTCTGTTGCTCTCTCTTGTCCTTTGGCTCTGTTTCTCTTCACTCTCTTTCTCTCTCGTCCTTTGGATCTGTTTCTTCACTCTCTTCTGTCTTGTCCTTCTGCTCTGTTGCCTCACTCTCTTGTCCTTCAGCTCTTGCCTCACTCTCTTGTCCTTTGGCTCTGTTGCCTCAATCTCCTTTCTCTTGTCCGTTGGCTCTGTTGCCTCAATCTCTTTCTGTCTTGTCCTCAGCTCTGTTTCTTCACTCTCTTCTCTCTTGTCCTTTGGCTCTGTTGCCTCACTCTCTCTCTTGTCCTTCGACTCTGTTTCCGCACTCTCTTCTCTCTTGTCCTTTGGCTCTGTTGTCCTCTCTCCTCTCACTTCTCCTTTGGCTCTGTTGTCACTCTCCTCTCTCTTGTCCTTTTGGCTCTATTTCTTCACTCTCTTCTCTCTCTATCCTTTGGCTCTGTTGCCTCAAATCTCCACTCTCTTGTCCTTTGGCTCTGTTTCTCTTCACTCTCTTTCTCTCTCGCCCTTTGGATCTGTTTCTTCACTCTCTTCTGTCTTGTCCTTCTGCTCTGTGGCCTCAATCTCTTGTCCTTCAGCTCTTGCCTCACTCTCTTGTTGGCTCTGTTTCCGCACTCTCTTCTCTCTTGTCCTTTGGCTCTGTTGTCCTCTCTCCTTTCACTTGTCCTTTGGCTCTGTTGTCACTCTCCTCTCTCTTGTCCTTTTGGCTCTGTTTCCTCAATCTCTTCTCTCTTGTCCTTCAGCTCTGTTGCCTCACTCTCCTCTCTCTTGTCCTTTGGCTCTGTTGTCACTCTCCTCTCTCTTGTCCTTTTGGCTCTGTTTCCTCAATCTCTTCTCTCTTGTCCTTCGGCTCTGTTGCCTCACTCTCCTCTCTCTTGTCCTTCGGCTCTGTTTCTGCACTCTCTTTGTCTTGTCCTTCGGCTCTGTTTCTGCACTCTCTTCTGTCTTGTCTTTTGGCTCTGTTTCTTAATCTCTTCTCTCTCTTGTCCTTTGGCTCTGTTGCCTCAATCTCCTCTCTCTTGTACTTTGGCTCTGTTGTCCTCTCCTCTCTCTTGTCCTTTGACTCTATTTCTTCACTCTCTTCTCTCTCTATCCTTTGGCTCTGTTGCCTCAAATCTCCACTCTCTTGTCCTTTGGCTCTGTTTCTCTTCACTTCTTTCTCTCTCATCCTTTGGATCTGTTTCTTCACTCTCTTCTGTCTTGTCCTTCAGCTCTGTTGCCTCACTCTCTTGTCCTTCAGCTCTGTTGCCTCACTCTCTTGTCCTTTGGCTCTGTTGCCTCACTCTCCTCTCTGTTGTCCTTTGGCTCTGTTGCCTCAATCTCCTTTCCCCTGTCCGTTGGCTCTGTTGCCTCAATCTCTTTCTGTCTTGGCCTCAGCTCTGTTTCTTCACTCTCTGCTCTGTTGTCCTTCAGCTCTGTTGCCTCACTCTCTTGTCCTTTGGCTCTGTTGCCTCACTCTCCTCTCTCTTGTCCTTTGGCTCTGTTGCCTCACTCTCCTCTCTCTTGTCCTTTGGCTCTGTTGACACTCTCCTCTACTTGTCCTTTGGCTCTGTTGTCACTCTCCTCTCTCTTGTCCTTCGACTCGTTTCCGCACTCTCTTCTCTCTTGTCCTTTGGCTCTGTTGTCCTCTCTCCTCTACTTGTCCTTTGGCTCTGTTGTCACTCTCCTCTCTCTTGTCCTTTTGGCTCTGTTTACTCAATCTCTTCTCTCTTGTCCTTAGGCTCTGTTTCTGCACTCTCTTTATCTTGTCCTTCGGCTCTGTTTCTGCACTCTCTTCTGTCTTGTCCTTTGGCTCTGTTGCCTCACTCTCCTCTCTCGTCTTTTGGCTCTGTTGCCTCAATCTTTTCTCTCTTGTCCTTCGGCTCTGTTGCCTCACTCTCCTCTCTCTTGTCCTTCGGCTCTGTTTCTGCACTCTCTTTGTCTTGTCCTTCGGCTCTGTTTCTGCACTCTCTTCTGTCTTGTCTTTTGGCTCTGTTTCTTAATCTCTTCTCTCTCTTGTCCTTTGGCTCTGTTGCCTCAATCTCCTCTCTCTTGTACTTTGGCTCTGTTGTCCTCTCCTCTCTCTTGTCCTTTGACTCTATTTCTTCACTCTCTTCTCTCTCTATCCTTTGGCTCTGTTGCCTCAAATCTCCACTCTCTTGTCCTTTGGCTCTGTTTCTCTTCACTTCTTTCTCTCTCATCCTTTGGATCTGTTTCTTCACTCTCTTCTGTCTTGTCCTTCAGCTCTGTTGCCTCACTCTCTTGTCCTTCAGCTCTGTTGCCTCACTCTCTTGTCCTTTGGCTCTGTTGCCTCACTCTCCTCTCTGTTGTCCTTTGGCTCTGTTGCCTCAATCTCCTTTCCCTTGTCCGTTGGCTCTGTTGCCTCAATCTCTTTCTGTCTTGGCCTCAGCTCTGTTTCTTCACTCTCTGCTCTGTTGTCCTTCAGCTCTGTTGCCTCACTCTCTTGTCCTTTGGCTCTGTTGCCTCACTCTCCTCTCTCTTGTCCTTTGGCTCTGTTGCCTCACTCTCCTCTCTCTTGTCCTTTGGCTCTGTTGACACTCTCCTCTACTTGTCCTTTGGCTCTGTTGTCACTCTCCTCTCTCTTGTCCTTCGACTCGTTTCCGCACTCTCTTCTCTCTTGTCCTTTGGCTCTGTTGTCCTCTCTCCTCTACTTGTCCTTTGGCTCTGTTGTCACTCTCCTCTCTCTTGTCCTTTTGGCTCTGTTTACTCAATCTCTTCTCTCTTGTCCTTAGGCTCTGTTTCTGCACTCTCTTTATCTTGTCCTTCGGCTCTGTTTCTGCACTCTCTTCTGTCTTGTCCTTTGGCTCTGTTGCCTCACTCTCCTCTCTCGTCTTTTGGCTCTGTTGCCTCAATCTTTTCTCTCTTGTCCTTTGGCTCTGTTGCCTTAATCTCCTCTCTCTTGTCCTTTGACTCTATTTCTTCACTCTCTTCTCTCTCTATCCTTTGGCTCTGTTGCTCTCTCTTGTCCTTTGGCTCTGTTTCTCTTCACTCTCTTTCTCTCTCGTCCTTTGGATCTGTTTCTTCACTCTCTTCTGTCTTGTCCTTCTGCTCTGTTGCCTCACTCTCTTGTCCTTCAGCTCTTGCCTCACTCTCTTGTCCTTTGGCTCTGTTGCCTCAATCTCCTTTCTCTTGTCCGTTGGCTCTGTTGCCTCAATCTCTTCTGTCTTGTCCTCAGCTCTGTTTCTTCACTCTCTTCTCTCTTGTCCTTTGGCTCTGTTGCCTCACTCTCTCTCTTGTCCTTCGACTCTGTTTCCGCACTCTCTTCTCTCTTGTCCTTTGGCTCTGTTGTCCTCTCTCCTCTCACTTCTCCTTTGGCTCTGTTGTCACTCTCCTCTCTCTTGTCCTTTTGGCTCTATTTCTTCACTCTCTTCTCTCTCTATCCTTTGGCTCTGTTGCCTCAAATCTCCACTCTCTTGTCCTTTGGCTCTGTTTCTCTTCACTTCGTTCTCTCTCATCCTTTGGATCTGTTTCTTCACTCTCTTCTGTCTTGTCCTTCTGCTCTGTTGCCTCACTCTCTTGTCCTTCAGCTCTTGCCTCACTCTCTTGTCCTTTCATTTGCCTCTCTTGTCCTTTTGTTGCCTCAATCTCCTTTCTCTTGTCTGCACTCTCATCTCTCTTGTCCTTCGACTCTGTTTCCTCAATCTCTTCACTCTTATCCTTTGGCTCTGTTACCTCACTCTCCTCTCTTTTGTCCTTCGGCTCTGTTGTCACTCTCCTCTCTCTTGTCCTTTCGGCTCTGTTTCTTCAATCTCTTCTGTCTTGTCCTTCTGCTCTGTTGCCTCACTCTTTTGTCCTTCAGCTCTGTTGCCTCACTCTCTTGTCCTTTGGCTCTGTTTCTGCACTCTCTTCTCTCTCTATCCTTTGGCTCTGTTGCTCTCTCTTGTCCTTTGGCTCTGTTTCTCTTCACTCTCTTTCTCTCTCGTCCTTTGGATGTGTTTCTTCACTCTCTTCTGTCTTGTCCTTCTCCTCTGTTGCCTCACTCTCTTGTCCTTCAGCTCTTGCCTCACTCTCTTGTCCTTTGGCTCTGTTGCCTCAATCTCCTTTCTCTTGTCCGTTGGCTCTGTTGCCTCAATCTCTTCTGTCTTGTCCTCAGCTCTGTTTCTTCACTCTCTTCTCTCTTGTCCTTTGGCTCTGTTGCCTCACTCTCTCTCTTGTCCTTCGACTCTGTTTCCGCACTCTCTTCTCTCTTGTCCTTTGGCTCTGTTGTCCTCTCTCCTCTCACTTCTCCTTTGGCTCTGTTGTCACTCTCCTCTCTCTTGTCCTTTTGGCTCTATTTATTCACTCTCTTCTCTCTCTATCCTTTGGCTCTGTTGCCTCAAATCTCCACTCTCTTGTCCTTTGGCTCTGTTTCTCTTCACTTCTTTCTCTCTCATCCTTTGGATCTGTTTCTTCACTCTCTTCTGTCTTGTCCTTCTGCTCTGTTGCCTCACTCTCTTGTCCTTCAGCTCTTGCCTCACTCTCTTGTCCTTTCATTTGCCTCTCTTGTCCTTTTGTTGCCTCAATCTCCTTTCGCTTGTCTGCACTCTCATCTCTCTTGTCCTTCGACTCTGTTTCCTCAATCTCTTCACTCTTATCCTTTGGCTCTGTTACCTCACTCTCCTCTCTTTTGTCCTTCGGCTCTGTTGTCACTCTCCTCTCTCTTGTCCTTTCGGCTCTGTTTCTTCAATCTCTTCTGTCTTGTCCTTCTGCTCTGTTGCCTCACTCTTTTGTCCTTCAGCTCTGTTGCCTCACTCTCTTGTCCTTTGGCTCTGTTTCTGCACTCTCCTCACTTGTCCTTCGGCTCTGTTGCCTCATTCTCCTCTCTCTTGTCCTTTGGCTCTGTTCTCACTCTCCTCTCTCGTCTTTTGGCTCTGTTGCCTCAATCCCTTCTCTCTTGTCCTTTGGCTCTGTTTCTGCACTCTCGTCTCTCTTGTCCTTCGGCTTTGTTTCTTCACTCTCTTCTCTCTTGTCCTTTGGCTCTGTTTCTTCACTCTCTTCTCTCTCTATCCTTTGGCTCTGTTGCTCTCTCTTGTCCTTTGGCTCTGTTTCTCTTCACTCTCTTTCTCTCTCGTCCTTTGGATGTGTTTCTTCACTCTCTTCTGTCTTGTCCTTCTGATCTGTTGCCTCACTCTCTTGTCCTTCAGCTCTTGCCTCACTCTCTTGTCCTTTGGCTCTGTTGCCTCAATCTCCTTTCTCTTGTCCGTTGGCTCTGTTGCCTCAATCTCTTCTGTCTTGTCCTCAGCTCTGTTTCTTCACTCTCTTCTCTCTTGTCATTTGGCTCTGTTGTCACTCTCATCTCTCTTGTCCTTTTGGCTCTGTTTCCTCAATCTCTTCCCTCTTGTCCTTAGGCTCTGTTTCTGCACTCTCATCTCTCTTGTCCTTCGACTCTGTTTCCTCAATCTCTTCTCTCTTATCCTTTGGCTCTGTTACCTCACTCTCGTCTCTCTTGTCTTCCGCTCTGTTTCCTCACTCTCTTGTCCTTTGGCTCTGTTTCTGCACTCTCTTCTCTCTTGTCCTTCGGCTCTGTTGCCTCACTCTCCTCTCTCTTGTCCTTCGGCTCTGTTTCTGCACTCTCTTTGTCTTGTCCTTCGTCTCTGTTTCTGCACTCTCTTCTGTCTTGTTCTTTGGCTCTGTTGCCTTAATCTCTTCTCTTGTCCTTTGGCTCTGTTTCTCTTCACTTCTTTCTCTCTCATCCTTTGGATCTGTTTCTTCACTCTCTTCTGTCTTGTCCTTCAGCTCTGTTGCCTCACTCTCTTGTCCTTCAGCTCTTGCCTCACTCTCTTGTCCTTTGGCTCTGTTGCCTCAATCTCCTTTCTCTTGTCCGTTGGCTCTGTTGCCTCAATCTCTTCTGTCTTGTCCTCAGCTCTGTTTCGTCACTCTCTTCTCTCTTGTCCTTTGGCTCTGTTTCCGCACTCTCTTCTCTCTTGTCCTTTGGCTCTGTTGTCCTCTCTCCTCTCACTTGTCCTTTGGCTCTGTTGTCACTCTCCTCTCTCTTGTCCTTTTGGCTCTATTTCTTCACTCTCTTCTCTCTCTATCCTTTGGCTCTGTTGCCTCAAATCTCCTCTCTCTTGTCGTTTGGCTCTGTTTCTCTTCACTCTCTTTCTCTCTCGTCCTTTGGATCTGTTTCTTCACTCTCTTCTGTCTTGTCCTTCTGCTCTGTTGCCTCAGTCTCTTGTCCTTCAGCTCTTGCCTCACTCTCTTGTCCTTTGGCTCTGTTGCCTCAATCTCCTTTCTCTTGTCCGTTGGCTCTGTTGCCTCAATCTCTTCTGTCTTGTCCTCAGCTCTGTTTCTTCATTCTCTTCTCTCTCATCCTTTGGATCTGTTTCTTCACTCTCTTCTGTCTTGTCCTTCAGCTCTGTTGCCTCACTCTCTTGTCCTTCAGCTCTGTTGCCTCACTCTCTTGTCCTTTGGCTCTGTTGCCTCACTCTCCTCTCTGTTGTCCTTTCTTCTCTGTTGTCCTTTGGCTCTGTTGCCTCAATCTCCTTTCTCTTGTCCGTTGGCTCTGTTGCCTCAATCTCTTTCTGTCTTGTCCTCAGCTCTGTTTCTTCACTCTCTGCTCTGTTGTCCTTCAGCTCTGTTGCCTCACTCTCTTGTCCTTCGGCTCTGTTGCCTCACTCTCCTCTCTCTTGTCTTTTGGCTCTGTTGACACTCTCCTCTACTTGTCCTTTGGCTCTGTTGTCACTCTCCTCTCTCTTGTCCTTCGACTCTGTTTCCGCACTCTCTTCTCTCTTGTCCTTTGGCTCTGTTGTCCTCTCTCCTCTCTGTTGTCCATTCTTCTCTGTTGTCCTTTGGCTCTGTTGCCTCAATCTCCTTTCTCTTGTCCGTTGGCTCTGTTGCCTCAATCTCTTTCTGTCTTGTCCTCAGCTCTGTTTCTTCACTCTCTGCTCTGTTGTCCTTCAGCTCTGTTGCCTCACTCTCTTGTCCTTCGGCTCTGTTGCCTCACTCTCCTCTCTCTTGTCTTTTGGCTCTGTTGACACTCTCCTCTACTTGTCCTTTGGCTCTGTTGTCACTCTCCTCTCTCTTGTCCTTCGACTCTGTTTCTGCACTCTCATCTCTCTTGTCCTTCGACTCTGTTTCCTCAATCTCTTCTCTCTTATCCTTTGGCTCTGTTACCTCACTCTCCTCTCTCTTGTCCTTCGGCACTGTTGCCACTCTCCTCTCTCTTGTCTTTTCGGCTCTGTTTCCTCAATCTCTTCTGTCTTGTCCTTCTGCTCTGTTGCCTCACTCTCTAGTCCTTCAGCTCTGTTGCCTCACTCTCTTGTCCTTTGACTCTGTTTCTGCACTCTCCTCACTTGTTCTTCGGCCCTGTTGCCTCATTCTCCTCTCTCTTGTCCTTTGGCTCTGTTCTCACTCTCCTCTCTCTTGTCCTTTTGGCTCTGTTTCCTCAATCTCTTCTCTCTTGTCCTTTGGCTCTGTTTCTGCACTCTCGTCTCTCTTGTCCTTCGGTTCTGTTACCTCAACTCTCCTCTCTCTTGTCCTTCGACTCCGTTTCCTCAATCTCTTCTCTCTTGTCCTTCGCCTCTGTTGCCTCACTCTCCTCTCTCTTGTCCTTCGGCTCTATTTCTGCACTCTCTTTATCTTATCCTTCAGCTCTGTGTCTGCACTCTCTTCTGTCTTGTACTTTGGCTCTGTTGCCTCACTCTCCTCTCTCGTCTTTTGGCTCTGTTGCCTCAATCTCTTCTCTCTTGTCCTTCGCCTCTGTTGCCTCACTCTCCTCTCTCTTGTCCTTCGGCTCTATTTCTGCACTCTCTTTATCTTATCCTTCAGCTCTGTGTCTGCACTCTCTTCTGTCTTGTACTTTGGCTCTGTTGCCTCACTCTCCTCTCTCGTCTTTTGGCTCTGTTGCCTCAATCTCTTCTCTCTTGTCCTTTGGCTCTGTTGCCTTAAAATCTCCTCTCTCTTGTCCTTTGACTCTATTTCTTCACTCTCTTCTCTCTCTATCCTTTGGCTCTGTTGTTCTCTCTTGTCCTTTGGCTCTGTTTCTCTTCACTCTCTTTCTCTCTCGTCCTTTGGATCTGTTTCTTCACTCTCTTCTGTCTTGTCCTTCTGCTCTGTTGCCTCACTCTCTTGTCCTTCAGCTCTTGCCTCACTCTCTTGTCCTTTGGCTCTGTTGCCTCAATCTCCTTTCTCTTGTCCGTTGGCTCTGTTGCCTCAATCTCTTCTGTCTTGTCCTCAGCTCTGTTTCTTCACTCTCTTCTCTCTTGTCCTTTGGCTCTGTTGCCTCACTCTCCCTCTTGTCCTTCGACTCTGTTTCCGCACTCTCTTCTCTCTTGTCCTTTGGCTCTGTTGTCCTCTCTCCTCTCACTTGTCCTTTGGCTCTGTTGTCACTCTCCTCTCTCTTGTCCTTTTGGCTCTATTTCTTCACTCTCTTCTCTCTCTATCCTTTGGCTCTGTTGCCTCAAATCTCCTCTCTCTTGTCCTTTGGCTCTGTTTCTCTTCACTCTCTTTCTCTCTCGTCCTTTGGATCTGTTTCTTCACTCTCTTCTGTCTTGTCCTTCTGCTCTGTTGCCTTCACTCTCTTGTCCTTCAGCTCTGTTGCCTCACTCTCTTGTCCTTCAGCTCTTGCCTCACTCTCTTGTCCTTTGGCTCTGTTGCCTCAATCTCCTTTCTCTTGTCCGTTGGCTCTGTTGCCTCAATCTCTTCTGTCTTGTCCTCAGCTCTGTTTCGTCACTCTCTTCTCTCTTGTCCTTTGGCTCTGTTTCCGCACTCTCTTCTCTCTTGTCCTTTGGCTCTGTTGTCCTCTCTCCTCTCACTTGTCCTTTGGCTCTGTTGTCACTCTCCTCTCTCTTGTCCTTTTGGCTCTATTTCTTCACTCTCTTCTCTCTCTATCCTTTGGCTCTGTTGCCTCAAATCTCCTCTCTCTTGTCGTTTGGCTCTGTTTCTCTTCACTCTCTTTCTCTCTCGTCCTTTGGATCTGTTTCTTCACTCTCTTCTGTCTTGTCCTTCTGCTCTGTTGCCTCACTCTCTTGTCCTTCAGCTCTTGCCTCACTCTCTTGTCCTTTGGCTCTGTTGCCTCAATCTCCTTTCTCTTGTCCGTTGGCTCTGTTGCCTCAATCTCTTCTGTCTTGTCCTCAGCTCTGTTTCTTCATTCTCTTCTCTCTCATCCTTTGGATCTGTTTCTTCACTCTCTTCTGTCTTGTCCTTCAGCTCTGTTGCCTCACTCTCTTGTCCTTCAGCTCTGTTGCCTCACTCTCTTGTCCTTTGGCTCTGTTGCCTCACTCTCCTCTCTGTTGTCCTTTCTTCTCTGTTGTCCTTTGGCTCTGTTGCCTCAATCTCCTTTCTCTTGTCCGTTGGCTCTGTTGCCTCAATCTCTTTCTGTCTTGTCCTCAGCTCTGTTTCTTCACTCTCTGCTCTGTTGTCCTTCAGCTCTGTTGCCTCACTCTCTTGTCCTTCGGCTCTGTTGCCTCACTCTCCTCTCTCTTGTCTTTTGGCTCTGTTGACACTCTCCTCTACTTGTCCTTTGGCTCTGTTGTCACTCTCCTCTCTCTTGTCCTTCGACTCTGTTTCCGCACTCTCTTCTCTCTTGTCCTTTGGCTCTGTTGTCCTCTCTCCTCTCTGTTGTCCTTTCTTCTCTGTTGTCCTTTGGCTCTGTTGCCTCAATCTCCTTTCTCTTGTCCGTTGGCTCTGTTGCCTCAATCTCTTTCTGTCTTGTCCTCAGCTCTGTTTCTTCACTCTCTGCTCTGTTGTCCTTCAGCTCTGTTGCCTCACTCTCTTGTCCTTCGGCTCTGTTGCCTCACTCTCCTCTCTCTTGTCTTTTGGCTCTGTTGACACTCTCCTCTACTTGTCCTTTGGCTCTGTTGTCACTCTCCTCTCTCTTGTCCTTCGACTCTGTTTCTGCACTCTCATCTCTCTTGTCCTTCGACTCTGTTTCCTCAATCTCTTCTCTCTTATCCTTTGGCTCTGTTACCTCACTCTCCTCTCTCTTGTCCTTCGGCACTGTTGTCACTCTCCTCTCTCTTGTCTTTTCGGCTCTGTTTCCTCAATCTCTTCTGTCTTGTCCTTCTGCTCTGTTGCCTCACTC
The DNA here is from genome assembly GCA_029718625.1 of Synaphobranchus kaupii. NCBI lineage: Eukaryota > Metazoa > Chordata > Actinopteri > Anguilliformes > Synaphobranchidae > Synaphobranchus > Synaphobranchus kaupii. The sequence continues at coordinate 7,960,421 of CM056384.1, forward strand.
TCTAGTCCTTCAGCTCTGTTGCCTCACTCTCTTGTCCTTTGACTCTGTTTCTGCACTCTCCTCACTTGTTCTTCGGCCCTGTTGCCTCATTCTCCTCTCTCTTGTCCTTTGGCTCTGTTCTCACTCTCCTCTCTCTTGTCCTTTTGGCTCTGTTTCCTCAATCTCTTCTCTCTTGTCCTTTGGCTCTGTTTCTGCACTCTCGTCTCTCTTGTCCTTCGGTTCTGTTACCTCAACTCTCCTCTCTCTTGTCCTTCGACTCCGTTTCCTCAATCTCTTCTCTCTTGTCCTTCGCCTCTGTTGCCTCACTCTCCTCTCTCTTGTCCTTCGGCTCTATTTCTGCACTCTCTTTATCTTATCCTTCAGCTCTGTGTCTGCACTCTCTTCTGTCTTGTACTTTGGCTCTGTTGCCTCACTCTCCTCTCTCGTCTTTTGGCTCTGTTGCCTCAATCTCTTCTCTCTTGTCCTTTGGCTCTGTTGCCTTAAAATCTCCTCTCTCTTGTCCTTTGACTCTATTTCTTCACTCTCTTCTCTCTCTATCCTTTGGCTCTGTTGTTCTCTCTTGTCCTTTGGCTCTGTTTCTCTTCACTCTCTTTCTCTCTCGTCCTTTGGATCTGTTTCTTCACTCTCTTCTGTCTTGTCCTTCTGCTCTGTTGCCTCACTCTCTTGTCCTTCAGCTCTTGCCTCACTCTCTTGTCCTTTGGCTCTGTTGCCTCAATCTCCTTTCTCTTGTCCGTTGGCTCTGTTGCCTCAATCTCTTCTGTCTTGTCCTCAGCTCTGTTTCTTCACTCTCTTCTCTCTTGTCCTTTGGCTCTGTTGCCTCACTCTCCCTCTTGTCCTTCGACTCTGTTTCCGCACTCTCTTCTCTCTTGTCCTTTGGCTCTGTTGTCCTCTCTCCTCTCACTTGTCCTTTGGCTCTGTTGTCACTCTCCTCTCTCTTGTCCTTTTGGCTCTATTTCTTCACTCTCTTCTCTCTCTATCCTTTGGCTCTGTTGCCTCAAATCTCCTCTCTCTTGTCCTTTGGCTCTGTTTCTCTTCACTCTCTTTCTCTCTCGTCCTTTGGATCTGTTTCTTCACTCTCTTCTCTCTTGTCCTTCGGCTCTGTTGCCTCACTCTCTTCTCTCTTGTCCTTTGGCTCTGTTGTCCTCTCTCCTCTACTTGTCCTTTGGCTCTGTTGTCACTCTCCTCTCTCTTGTCCTTTTGGCTCTGTTTACTCAATCTCTTCTCTCTTGTCCTTAGGCTCTGTTTCTGCACTCTCATCTCTCTTGTCCTTCGACTCTGTTTCCTCAATCTCTTCTCTCTTATCCTTTGGCTCTGTTACCTCACTCTCCTCTCTCTTGTCCTTCGGCACTGTTGTCACTCTCCCCTCTCTTGTCTTTTCGGCTCTGTTTCCTCAATCTCTTCTGTCTTGTCCTTCTGCTCTGTTGCCTCACTCTCTAGTCCTTCATCTCTGTTGCCTCACTCTCTTGTCCTTTGACTCTGTTTCTGCACTCTCCTCACTTGTTCTTCGGCCCTGTTGCCTCATTCTCCTCTCTCTTGTCCTTTGGCTCTGTTCTCACTCTCCTCTCTCGTCCTTTTGGCTCTGTTTCCTCAATCTCTTCTCTCTTGTCCTTTGGCTCTGTTTCTGCACTCTCGTCTCTCTTGTCCTTCGGCTCTGTTACCTCAACTCTCCTCTCTCTTGTCCTTCGACTCCGTTTCCTCAATCTCTTCTCTCTTGTCCTTCGCCTCTGTTGCCTCACTCTCCTCTCTCTTGTCCTTCAGCTCTGTTTCTGCACTCTCTTCTGTCTTGTCGTTTGGCTCTGTTGCCTCACTCTCCTCTCTCGTCTTTTGGCTCTGTTGCCTAAAATCTCCTCTCTCTTGTCCTTTGACTCTATTTCTTCACTCTCTTCTCTCTCTATCCTTTGGCTCTGTTGCTCTCTCTTGTCCTTTGGCTCTGTTTCTCTTCACTCTCTTTCTCTCTCGTCCTTTGGATCAGTTTCTTCACTCTCTTCTGTCTTGTCCTTCTGCTCTGTTGCCTCACTCTCTTGTCCTTCAGCTCTTGCCTCACTCTCTTGTCCTTTGGCTCTGTTGCCTCAATCTCCTTTCTCTTGTCCGTTGGCTCTGTTGCCTCAATCTCTTCTGTCTTGTCCTCAGCTCTGTTTCTTCACTCTCTTCTCTCTTGTCCTTTGGCTCTGTTGCCTCACTCTCCCTCTTGTCCTTCGACTCTGTTTCCGCACTCTCTTCTCTCTTGTCCTTTGGCTCTGTTGTCCTCTCTCCTCTCACTTGTCCTTTGGCTCTGTTGTCACTCTCCTCTCTCTTGTCCTTTTGGCTCTATTTCTTCACTCTCTTCACTCTCTATCCTTTGGCTCTGTTGCCTCAAATCTCCTCTCTCTTGTCCTTTGGCTCTGTTTCTTCACTCTCTTCTGTCTTGTCCTTCTGCTCTGTTGCCTTCACTCTCTTGTCCTTCAGCTCTGTTGCCTCACTCTATTGTCCTTTGGCTCTGTTGCCTCACTCTTCTCTCTCTTGTCCTTCGACTCTGTTTCCGCACTGTCTTCTCTCTTGTCCTTTGGCTCTGTTGTCCTCTCTCCTCTCACTTGTCCTTTGGCTCTGTTGTCCTCTCCTCTCTCTTGTCCTTTTGGCTCTATTTCTTCACTCTCTTCTCTCTCTATCCTTTGGCTCTGTTGCCTCAAATCTCCTCTCTCTTGTCCTTTGGCTCTGTTTCTCTTCACTCTCTTTCTCTCTCGTCCTTTGGATCTGTTTCTTCACTCTCTTTTGTCTTGTCCGTTGGCTCTGTTGCCTCAATCTCTTCTGTCTTGTCCTTCTGCTCTGTTGCCTCACTCTCTTGTCCTTCAGCTCTGTTGCCTCACTCTCTTGTCCTTTGGCTCTGTTTCTGCACTCTCATCTCTCTTGTCCTTCGGCTCTGTTTCTTCACTCTCTTCTCTCTTGTCCTTCGGCTCTGTTGCCTCACTCTCCTCTCTCTTGTCCTTTCGGCTCTGTTTCCTCAATCTCTTCTGTCTTGTCCTTCTGCTCTGTTGCCTCACTCTCTTGTCCTTCAGCTCTGTTGCCTCACTCTCTTGTCCTTTGGCTCTGTTTCTTCACTCTCTTCTCTCTCTATCCTTTGGCTCTGTTGCCTCAAATCTCCACTCTCTTTCCTTTGGCTCTGTTTCTCTTCACTTCTTTCTCTCTCGTCCTTTGGATCTGTTTCTTCACTCTCTTCTGTATTGTCCTTCAGCTCTGTTGCCTCACTCTCTTGTCCTTCAGCTCTGTTGCCTCACTCTCTTTTCCTTTGGCTCTGTTGCCTCACTCTCCTCTCTGTTGTCCTTTGGCTCTGTTGCCTCAATCTCCTTTCTCTTGTCCGTTGGCTCTGTTGCCTCAATCTCTTTCTGTCTTGTCCTCAGCTCTGTTTCTTCACTCTCTGCTGTGTTGTTCTTCAGCTCTGTTGCCTCACTCTCTTGTCCTTTGGCTCTGTTGCCTCACTCTCCTCTCTCTTGTCCTTTGGCTCTGTTGCCTCACTCTCCTCTCTCTTGTCCTTCAACTCTGTTTCCGCACTCTCTTCTCTCTTGTCCTTTGGCTCTGTTGCCTCACTATCCTCTCTCTTGTCCTTTGGCTCTGTTGCCACTCTCCTCTACTTGTCCTTTGGCTCTGTTGTCACTCTCCTCTCTCTTGTCCTTCGACTCTGTTTCCGCACTCTCTTCTCTCTTGTCCTTTGGCTCTGTTGTCCTCTCTCCTCTACTTGTCCTTTGGCTCTGTTGTCACTCTCCTCTCTCTTGTCCTTTTGGCTCTGTTTCCTCAATCTCTTCTCTCTTGTCCTTAGGCTCTGTTTCTGCACTCTCATCTCTCTTGTCATTCGACTCTCTTTCCTCAATCTCTTCTCTCTTATCCTTTGGCTCTGTTACCTCACTCTCCTCTCTCTTGTCCTTTGGCTCTGTTGCCTCACTCTCCTCTCTCTTGTCCTTCAACTCTGTTTCCGCACTCTCTTCTCTCTTGTCCTTTGGCTCTGTTGCCTCACTATCCTCTCTCTTGTCCTTTTTCTCTGTTGCCACTCTCCTCTACTTGTCCTTTGGCTTTGTTGTCACTCTCCTCTCTCTTGTCCTTCGACTCTGTTTCCGCACTCTCTTCTCTCTTGTCCTTTGGCTCTGTTGTCCTCTCTCCTCTACTTGTCCTTTGGCTCTGTTGTCACTCTCCTCTCTCTTGTCCTTTTGGCTCTGTTTCCTCAATCTCTTCTCTCTTGTCCTTAGGCTCTGTTTCTGCACTCTCATCTCTCTTGTCATTCGACTCTCTTTCCTCAATCTCTTCTCTCTTATCCTTTGGCTCTGTTACCTCACTCTCCTCTCTCTTGTCCTTCGGCACTGTTGTCACTCTCCTCTCTCTTGTCCTTTCGGCTCTGTTTCCTCAATCTCTTCTGTCTTGTCCTTCTGCTCTGTTGCCTCACTCTCTAGTCCTTCAGCTCTGTTGCCTCACTCTCTTGTCCTTTGACTCTGTTTCTGCACTCTCCTCACTTGTCCTTCAACTCTGTTTCCGCACTCTCTTCTCTCTTGTCCTTTGGCTCTGTTCTCACTCTCCTCTCTCTTGTCCTTTTTCTCTGTTGCCACTCTCCTCTACTTGTCCTTTGGCTCTGTTGTCACTCTCCTCTCTCTTGTCCTTCGACTCTGTTTCCGCACTCTCTTCTCTCTTGTCCTTTGGCTCTGTTGTCCTCTCTCCTCTACTTGTCCTTTGGCTCTGTTGTCACTCTCCTCTCTCTTGTCCTTTTGGCTCTGTTTCCTCAATCTCTTCTCTCTTGTCCTTAGGCTCTGTTTCTGCACTCTCATCTCTCTTGTCATTCGACTCTCTTTCCTCAATCTCTTCTCTCTTATCCTTTGGCTCTGTTACCTCACTCTCCTCTCTCTTGTCCTTCGGCACTGTTGTCACTCTCCTCTCTCTTGTCCTTTCGGCTCTGTTTCCTCAATCTCTTCTGTCTTGTCCTTCTGCTCTGTTGCCTCACTCTCTAGTCCTTCAGCTCTGTTGCCTCACTCTCTTGTTCTTTGACTCTGTTTCTGCACTCTCCTCACTTGTTCTTCGGCCCTGTTGCCTCATTCTCCTCTCTCTTGTCCTTTGGCTCTGTTCTCACTCTCCTCTCTCTTGTCCTTTTGGCTCTGTTTCCTCAATCTCTTCTCTCTTTTCCTTCGGCTCTGTTTCTGCACTCTCATCTCTCTTGTCCTTCGGCTCTGTTACCTCAACTCTCCTCTCTCTTGTCCGTTGGCTCTGTTGCCTCAATCTCTTCTGTCTTGTCCTCAGAGCTCTGTTTCTTCACTCTCTTCTCTCTTGTCCTTTGGCTCTGTTGCCTCACTCTCCTCTCTCTTGTCCTTCGACTCTGTTTCCGCATCTTCTCTCTTGTCCTTTGGCTCTGTTGTCCTCTCTCCTCTACTTGTCCTTTGGCTCTGTTGTCACTCTCCTCTCTCTTGTCCTTTTGGCTCTGTTTCCTCAGTCTCTGACTCTCCCGGCTGCCGGCTGGCTTCTCTCCGTCCCCTCCTCAGCGGGCAGACGTTCGGGTAGGCCCACTTGCTGCAGCCCCCTCGCGCAGACCAGCACTCCCTTGCTTGTCGCCCAAAATACTCATCATCGGCGATTCCATCGTCAGGGACATCAGAAATAAAGCGGCAGTGACATTGCTTTCCGGGTGCCACAGTCTCCAATTTAATGGACAAAGTTCCAGGTATTCTGGCTCAGAATTTGGACATAAAGAAAGTTGTGATCCATGTTGGCACAAACGACATTTCTCGCCAGCAATCTGAGCTTTTGAAAGGAGATTTTATCCGTCTTTTTAACCTTTTAAGTGGCAATGGTAGAGACATTTTTATCTCTGGTCCTATTCCCACACTGGGCCGAGGAATAGGTCGTTTTACTAGACTTCTTAGCCTTCATACATGGCTTCAGTCTCAGTGTAGCACTAGCAATCTAGGTTTTATTGACAATTTTAATTTGTTTTGGGAACGTTCTTCGTTTTTTAAAAGAGACGGTCTGCACCCAAATCGACAGGGTGCTCGTAAGTTAACAGCTAATGTTGTTTACCATGTGTTGAATGCCCCATATCTTCGGTGACTATCTACTTCCGTGCACTATAACCCCCTGCAACACTCCTCAGTCACTTCCTGTACTCAACAAATAGCTCTCTTTGGCTCCCCCCACAGGTTAGGAGGTACATTTTGCATAGCACGTCTTCCTCGGCAGAAATTCAGACCCAACAGTGTTACCGCAAAAAATCTTATACAAATAAATACTCAACCTTCCGTCATTTTGCCTACATCATCTACTAATAATAGTAGGCATACGTCTAATTTAGAGTCACCGCGAGAATTTAAAACTCGTCAGGGGTTAGGACTATTGCACTTAAATATTAGGAGCCTTATTCCAAAGCTGGATTTTGTGCACGTTATGATGAATGAAACTTCCCCTGACATTTTCATCCTTTCTGAAACCTGGCTCACAAGAAAAGTACCTAACTCAGACATCATCAGATGGATATAATTTATTTAGATCAGATAGAAAATCTAAAGGAGGTGGGGTATTGATATTTGTAAAGGAATGTTTTGCTGTATGTGAACTCACTGCTGCCTCAGTACCTAATAAGTATGAATATATTGTTCTGGACATCTGTATTGGGGGGATGCCCATTTTACTATTATTGGTATTTACCGCCCTCCCTCTGCAAGTAATGAGGCGTTAGAAGACATTGGCAAATTAATGTCATCTTACGCCTCATCCGAACTGATAGTCATGGGTGATTTGAATCTTGACTGGCTCTCTAATAGTTCAAATAGGTTAAAATAACTGTGCTTTGAGTTAAATCTTACTCAGATAATCTTGAAACCCACGAGGCTAAATACAAAAAACCCTTCTAAGTCAACGTTGATTGATATTATACTGACAAATAGGCCATTTAAATACCTAGCCTGTGGGGTTTTTGCTCAGGACATCAGTGACCACTGCCCAATTGCTTGTATTCGAAATGCCAGAAAACAAAAATATAGCTCTAGTATTGTTACAAAACAAAATTTCAAACATTTTGTTGAACAGGGTTTTCTTCAGGATCTATATTTTTCTGATTTAGAAAGAGCTTGTTGCATCCCTGATCCTGACCTAGCTTTGGACCATTTCTGTAATGTATTTAATTCTATTGCTGATAAACATGCTCCTTATAAGAACTTCAGGATTAAAAACCGATGTAACCCATGGTTTTCCTCAGATATTTCTGCTTCTATGCATATCAGAGACAAAGCTTGGTCCAAAGCTAGAACGACTGGCACTCCAGCTGATTGGCTTAGCTTTAGGCAATTAAGGAACAACTGCATTAGCATAATAAGAAAAGCAAAGTCCAATTATTACTTGACCTCTCTTTTAAACTGTAATGGAGATGCATATAGCTTTTGGAAAACTGTAAAGTCTTTAAAAAATAATCCTACCACTACTCTTCCTTCTCGCATTTCTAGTGAAAATGATTTAGTTATAGACAAAACATATATGGCTGAAGTTTTTAATCATCATTTTATCTCCTCTGGCCATCTGTTTGATAGGCTGTCTGGCGAAATTGTTCCAGAAAGCTATACCCTTAGCCCAGTATTAGGAACTTTACGTAATTATTTTTGTCTGAGAAAATTCTCTTTTAGACCTGTAAGTTATAGTGAAGTTTACAAAGCACTGGCTAGCATAAATAAAAAGAAGTAAATGGGAGAGGACAATCTAGATCCCTGCCTTTTGTGTCTCAGTGCTCATTTAATTGCCACACCACTTGCTTACATTTTTAATTTAACTTTTATTTCAGGTAGAATCCCAAACCTACGGAAGGCAGCTCAGGTTATTCCTCTATATAAAGGGGGTGATACCAGTGACTTAAATAACTATCGTCCAATTTCAAAACTTTCCTGTCTGGCCAAAGTCCTAGAATCATTAGCTAACTCTCAGCTATGGGCCTTTTTGGAGATTAATAACATTTTACAACCACAGCAATCGGGTTTTAGGCCAGGTCATAGCACATTAACAGCAGCAACTCTTGTGATAAATGATATTATCAACTCTATGGATAACAAACTGCAGTGCGCTGCACTCTTTATTGACCTATCAAAGGCTTTTGACACCGTTGACCATAATATTTTATTGAATAAGTTATCCTCCATTGGATTGGGTGAACTTTCTCTTAACTGGTTTTATGCATATCTCTCTGGGAGAACTCAGTCTATTGTTGCGGATGGTTTTAAATCTAGCTCTCTTGAAATTAGTAAAGGTGTCCCACAAGGGTCTATTCTTGGTCCACCATGGTATTCCCAACACCACAATGTAATGTTCATTTTTATGCGGATGATACAATCTTGTATTCCACTGGCTCCATGCTTAACCAGGCAATTACTAATTTACAGTCTGCCTTTGATTCTTTTCAGTTAGCTCTTATTAATCACAAGCTTGTTTTAAATTCTGATAAAACAAAATGTATTTTATTTTCAAGAAATCTAATGGGAAATGCATCGAATATTGGCATTCATACACTTCGTGGTACTCAAATTGAAACTGTAGAATCTTATAAATATTTAGGAATTTGGCTTGATGGTAGATTTTCCTTTAAGACTCATGTGGAACATCTGTCTCAAAAGCTAAAAGGTAAAATTGGTTTCTTGTACAGAAATAAAGCATGCTTTTCTTTTGCTAATAGGAAAACAATTGTACAATCAACTTATCTGTATTTGATTATGGAGACATTCTGTATATGCACGCTGCCCCTTCCACTTTAAAGCCCCTTGATGCAGTTTATCACAGTGCATTGCGTTTTATCCCTGGGGATACATTTCTCACGCATCATTGTGTTTTGTATGGAAAAGTAGGATGGTCCTCTTTATCAATGAGGAGGGAACTACATTCCATTGTATTTATTTATAAGGCTTTACTGAAGAAACTTCCCCTTTATCTCTCATCATTAATTACGTTTAAATCCAATAACTATGGTACCAGGTCTCAGGACTTCTTAGCCTTAGATACACCACATATAAATATTGAGCTGGGCAAAACAGGGTTTCAATATTATGCCCCTCATAATTGGAATGAATTGCAAAAAACCTTTAAACTAGAATCTCTTATTCCTTTAGAAAATTTAAATGTTTTATACATGGATTTTCTTAATGTTGTATGTACTTGTTTCCTTTGATATATCCCTGTATGATGTTTGAATGCTGAATGTTAACGTGGCTGAATTGTACTTGTTTTTAAGTTTTATACATGTTTTTATTATTTTTTTATGTTTTATTTTTATTTATTTTTGTTCGCAGGTCTCTCTTGTAAAAGAGATCTTGATCTCAATGAGACTACCTGTAAAAACAAAAAAGGATAATAAGATATGTTGATAAAATATACTTGGACATGTGTGTTAAAAACATGTTAAACTGTGTACAGACTGCATGCTGTGGTGAAATGTTTAAGGCCTGTCACTGAAAAAAAAGAAAAACACAGGCATGGTTTGTTTGAATGTTACTTTGTCTTTTATTATAAAATAAAAACATTTTAAACTTTACATTTTGACATTTTGATCATTTAAAACAAACACACACTCAACAGCTTCATAAATCTATCCACGCTGAATGTCTAAAACGGGGGATGAAAAAACAGCCTTAGGGCCTGGTTCTGGTGTCATAGGTGTAAAGGGTGCTGTATTTGGTATTTTTGTGTGTAGATTTATCTTGCCGCGCACATTTTGATTAGGTATGACAGAAATAGGCATATTAACTTGATTGTGCGAGCCCCTAGTGGTTGAGACGCAGGTGTCTACATTTTAAAAACATCACATATGCGTTTCTAGTTCCACGAGAATACGGATTTTATAACCATAAACCACATATCATCATAATTAGTACTTAATATCCTATCAGCGTGCGAGATATCACGTTCCTATCTGCCACCATTAGCTTGTAATTCATGAAAGTAGCATGCTATGCTGCTACACTGTTATCTACAATGGACCCGACCACATGTAAGATAGCAGACATTTAAACATATTTGAGAGTTAATTAAAGTTTTTATTATATCACCAAAAAATCGTTTACTATCACAGCCGCAAGAAACACCTTCCAAGATCCTGAATACCCACAAGCAAAACTGTCAACATGCCTACTCACTCCACAGGAAAAAAAACGAGTGGTATTTGTTTGTCACCACATAACTTTCGTTTGCTATAAAAAGCTCCGGTAAAATATGAAATTAAGTCGTAACCTTACCTTTGGTTATGAAGATTAAGATGTCCCCTGCAAGAATCTGAGGTTATTTTTTGCCTTGGTTGACCCGTTTTTAAGATTCAATCCTTGTTTCAACATGTGTCCATGCTCCAAAATAGCCGTGCGTAAATGATCGCATTAGTGTTGTGTCGTTCGCGAACGATTCGTTCAAAAGAACGAATCTTTTGGGTGAACGAACTGAACTGAATCACTTACTGAAAAGATCCGTTCATTTCTCAGTTCAGTTCAGTTCACGAACGGATCTGATCAGCAGCGAGCGTGCACCGTGCAGGGAGGGGGAGGGACTGCCGCGAGCGAACGTGATTCGTCCCTTGCGAACCAGGGGCCGGTTGCACCAGCTATACGTAAGTTCAAACGTAGGCTAGTTATAACGTAAGTGTTTACTAAATTAAGGTTTACACATTACTAAATAAAAATGGGTTGCACCACACAAACTAGTTTGTACGTTGAGCTTAGTAGCTACTAAATATTTACACCTACCCCTAGGTATAAAAAAAATACACAAACTGTAACCGTCTGTTCATCTAATTGGCTACCTCCGCCGTTTCTTCAGCAAACACTGTAAAAATAGTTGACGCGTGGAAAACGTTCAGTTTCAAAACAAAGTTCTTTATAGTTCAAAAGAGAGGCAAACAGAACAGTCCCGTAACTTAGGCTAAGTTTCCATATATTTTCAAAGCACATAATGGCTGTAACATAAATAAATAGGCTAAACAAACAAATAAGGATATTTTGAATTTTATTCGTAAAAACATAAACATGCACACATTGTAATTCTGTTCAATGTTCTATTTTTTTCCCATGGAATGCAAAATAAGTAGCCTGTTAAACTCAATGCAAGTTGATTTCCGTGTTTACATTGTAGCTTATTGATTGATTGGTTATGGATTTGTTATCGTCATGATAAAGCGACAATGTTTACCTTAGTATTGAACTAAGCATTACTTAGTTTTCACTAGCTAAGACATTACTTACGTATTGGTGGTGCAACCGAATTTAGTAAAGCGATAGTTTGAAACTAACTAGTAGCAACTAAGGACCTAGTAAATACTTTACGCGCAAACTTAGTCACAAACTTACGTATGACCGGTGCAACCCAGCCCAGTTCTGCTGTGCTGAACGAATCATTCGCATTTGCTTCTTCCTATTCCATTTCGGACGTATTGTTCTAAGTATTGTATAGCCGAAATGAGTACCGTGTTTGCGTGTTGTATACTAGAAAGTTTTTTTTTCTTTTTTTTCTCTAATTTGTTTCCTAAATTGTTCGAAATAAAGTTTATATTAAAAAAAAAAAATTATAAAAAAAATTCACGGGCGGGCGGGCGGGCGCCGAGCGAGGCAGCGAGCGTGCAGAGTGGACTGATTCGTTCACTGCGTGACGTGACGTGATCCTGAGTGATAATCAGCGGCTCAAACTGCCAGAATCAGGCCCAGCAAGTTAAGACTTAAAAGTCATTGAAAACCAGCGTTCACCTCCAATATTGATATTCAACGAGGAAACTTTTAAAATATCAAGATTTGTAAACGGAGTTTGGCGCATTTGTCAAAGCGACAGCACTTCCGCATGAACTGTTCGGCCGTCAGTTCACTGAGTGAACGAACTGTGACGCAACGGTGCAAGTTCAGTGATCCGTTCACTGAAGCTACTAGACACAGTGAGTTAACGTGGCGTGATCCTGAGTGATAATCAGCGGCTCAAACTGCCAGAATCAGGCCCAGCAAGTTAAGACTTAAAAGTCATTGAAAACCAGCGTTCACCTCCAATATTGATATTCAACGTAAAAGTAGGATGGTCCTCTTTATCAATGAGGAGGGAACTACATTCCATTGTATTTATTTATAAGGCTTTACTGAAGAAACTTCCCCTTTATCTCTCATCATTAATTACGTTTAAATCCAATAACTATGGTACCAGGTCTCAGGACTTCTTAGCCTTAGATACACCACATATAAATATTGAGCTGGGCAAAACAGGGTTTCAATATTATGCCCCTCATAATTGGAATGAATTGCAAAAAACCTTTAAACTAGAATCTCTTATTCCTTTAGAAAATTTAAATGTTTTATACATGGATTTTCTTAATGTTGTATGTACTTGTTTCCTTTGATATATCCCTGTATGATGTTTGAATGCTGAATGTTAACGTGGCTGAATTGTACTTGTTTTTAAGTTTTATACATGTTTTTATTATTTTTTTATGTTTTATTTTTATTTATTTTTGTTCGCAGGTCTCTCTTGTAAAAGAGATCTTGATCTCAATGAGACTACCTGTAAAAACAAAAAAGGATAATAAGATATGTTGATAAAATATACTTGGACATGTGTGTTAAAAACATGTTAAACTGTGTACAGACTGCATGCTGTGGTGAAATGTTTAAGGCCTGTCACTGAAAAAAAAGAAAAACACAGGCATGGTTTGTTTGAATGTTACTTTGTCTTTTATTATAAAATAAAAACATTTTAAACTTTACATTTTGACATTTTGATCATTTAAAACAAACACACACTCAACAGCTTCATAAATCTATCCACGCTGAATGTCTAAAACGGGGGATGAAAAAACAGCCTTAGGGCCTGGTTCTGGTGTCATAGGTGTAAAGGGTGCTGTATTTGGTATTTTTTTGTGTAGATTTATCTTGCCGCGCACATTTTGATTAGGTATGACAGAAATAGGCATATTAACTTGATTGTGCGAGCCCCTAGTGGTTGAGACGCAGGTGTCTACATTTTAAAAACATCACATATGCGTTTCTAGTTCCACGAGAATACGGATTTTATAACCATAAACCACATATCATCATAATTAGTACTTAATATCCTATCAGCGTGCGAGATATCACGTTCCTATCTGCCACCATTAGCTTGTAATTCATGAAAGTAGCATGCTATGCTGCTACACTGTTATCTACAATGGACCCGACCACATGTAAGATAGCAGACATTTAAACATATTTGAGAGTTAATTAAAGTTTTTATTATATCACCAAAAAATCGTTTACTATCACAGCCGCAAGAAACACCTTCCAAGATCCTGAATACACACAAGCAAAACTGTCAACATGCCTACTCACTCCACAGGAAAAAAAACGAGTGGTATTTGTTTGTCACCACATAACTTTCGTTTGCTATAAAAAGCTCCGGTAAAATATGAAATTAAGTCGTAACCTTACCTTTGGTTATGAAGATTAAGATGTCCCCTGCAAGAATCTGAGGTTATTTTTTGCCTTGGTTGACCCGTTTTTAAGATTCAATCCTTGTTTCAACATGTGTCCATGCTCCAAAATAGCCGTGCGTAAATGATCGCATTAGTGTTGTGTCGTTCGCGAACGATTCGTTCAAAAGAACGAATCTTTTGGGTGAACGAACTGAACTGAATCACTTACTGAAAAGATCCGTTCATTTCTCAGTTCAGTTCAGTTCACGAACGGATCTGATCAGCAGCGAGCGTGCACCGTGCAGGGAGGGGGAGGGACTGCCGCGAGCGAACGTGATTCGTCCCTTGCGAACCAGGGGCCGGTTGCACCAGCTATACGTAAGTTCAAACGTAGGCTAGTTATAACGTAAGTGTTTACTAAATTAAGGTTTACACATTACTAAATAAAAATGGGTTGCACCACACAAACTAGTTTGTACGTTGAGCTTAGTAGCTACTAAATATTTACACCTACCCCTAGGTATAAAAAAAATACACAAACTGTAACCGTCTGTTCATCTAATTGGCTACCTCCGCCGTTTCTTCAGCAAACACTGTAAAAATAGTTGACGCGTGGAAAACGTTCAGTTTCAAAACAAAGTTCTTTATAGTTCAAAAGAGAGGCAAACAGAACAGTCCCGTAACTTAGGCTAAGTTTCCATATATTTTCAAAGCACATAATGGCTGTAACATAAATAAATAGGCTAAACAAACAAATAAGGATATTTTGAATTTTATTCGTAAAAACATAAACATGCACACATTGTAATTCTGTTCAATGTTCTATTTTTTTCCCATGGAATGCAAAATAAGTAGCCTGTTAAACTCAATGCAAGTTGATTTCCGTGTTTACATTGTAGCTTATTGATTGATTGGTTATGGATTTGTTATCGTCATGATAAAGCGACAATGTTTACCTTAGTATTGAACTAAGCATTACTTAGTTTTCACTAGCTAAGACATTACTTACGTATTGGTGGTGCAACCGAATTTAGTAAAGCGATAGTTTGAAACTAACTAGTAGCAACTAAGGACCTAGTAAATACTTTACGCGCAAACTTAGTCACAAACTTACGTATGACCGGTGCAACCCAGCCCAGTTCTGCTGTGCTGAACGAATCATTCGCATTTGCTTCTTCCTATTCCATTTCGGACGTATTGTTCTAAGTATTGTATAGCCGAAATGAGTACCGTGTTTGCGTGTTGTATACTAGAAAGTTTTTTTTTCTTTTTTTTCTCTAATTTGTTTCCTAAATTGTTCGAAATAAAGTTTATATTAAAAAAAAAAAATTATAAAAAAAATTCACGGGCGGGCGGGCGGGCGCCGAGCGAGGCAGCGAGCGTGCAGAGTGGACTGATTCGTTCACTGCGTGACGTGACGTGATCCTGAGTGATAATCAGCGGCTCAAACTGCCAGAATCAGGCCCAGCAAGTTAAGACTTAAAAGTCATTGAAAACCAGCGTTCACCTCCAATATTGATATTCAACGAGGAAACTTTTAAAATATCAAGATTTGTAAACGGAGTTTGGCGCATTTGTCAAAGCGACAGCACTTCCGCATGAACTGTTCGGCCGTCAGTTCACTGAGTGAACGAACTGTGACGCAACGGTGCAAGTTCAGTGATCCGTTCACTGAAGCTACTAGACACAGTGAGTTAACGTGGCGTGATCCTGAGTGATAATCAGCGGCTCAAACTGCCAGAATCAGGCCCAGCAAGTTAAGACTTAAAAGTCATTGAAAACCAGCGTTCACCTCCAATATTGATATTCAACGAGGAAACTTTTAAAATATCAAGATTTGTAAACGGAGTTTGGCGCATTTGTCAAAGCGACAGCACTTCCGCATGAACTGTTCGGCCGTCAGTTCACTGAGTGAACGAACTGTGACGCAACGGTGCAAGTTCGTTCACTCAGTGAACTGATGGGCCGAACAGTTCACTGAGTGAACGAACTGTGACGCAACAGTGCAAGTTCAGTGATCCGTTCACTGAAGCTACTAGACACAGTGAGTTAACGTGACGTGATCCTGAGTGATAATCAGCGGCTCAAACTGCCAGAATCAGGCCCAGCCAGTTAAGACTTAAAAGTCATTGAAAACCAGCGTTCACCTCCAATATTGATATTCAACGAGGAAACTTTTAAAATATCAAGATTTGTAAACGGAGTTTGGCGCATTTGTCAAAGCGACAGCACTTCCGCATGAACTGTTCGGCCGTCAGTTCACTGAGTGAACGAACTGTGACGCAACGGTGCAAGTTCGTTCACTCAGTGAACTGACGGGCCGAACAGTTCACTGAGTGAACGAACTGTGACGCAACGGTGCAAGTTCAGTGATCCGTTCACTGAAGCTACTAGACACAGTGAGTTAACGTGACGTGGTCCTGAGTGATAATCAGCGGCTCAAACTGCCAGAATCAGGCCCAGCCAGTTAAGACTTAAAAGTCATTGAAAACCAGCGTTCACCTCCAATATTGATATTCAACGAGGAAACTTTTAAAGTATCAAGATTTGTAAACGGAGTTTGGCGCATTTGTCAAAGCGACAGCACTTCCGCATGAACTGTTCGGCCGTCAGTTCACTGAGTGAGTCGGACTACGCAGTACGCAGTCGGAGCTCCGCCCAAGCACTGAACGAATCTTTTGAACGAATCTTTTTAATGAACTGATTCTAGTGATTCGTGTCACTGAAGTGAACTGTTTTGCCCATCACTAGATCGCATTCAAAAGAAGCGCTAGTAAATCCTTCAGACAAACTTGATTTTAATTGACACTTATATCATCCAATAGAGCACATCCTAAGCTTTCTAAAATGGTATGGCATTCCCATAGGTAGATTTAACCAGCTGATCGCTATCCATGCGTAACACAGGACTAGGTTGCACACATTCGGAAGCCATTTTGGATCACAATTCGGCCTGCTTCATTCGCGCAGTGCGTAATCATTATTACACGGAGATTCGAATAATTTTTTTTAAAAACAACACAGCCATTTTCAAACTTGTAATTTTTATTTTATATATATATATATGATGGCGAAAAATATGTGCCCCTGTCGGATGTAGCGGAGGAGATTTTTAGGAGTGAGTCGGAGGGAGAGAGTGAAAGTGGCTCTGACGCTGAAAGCAAAGACTGTTGTCGAAGATGCTTTTGCCCAGGGCGAAGATGTGGCTGTTGACATGTAAGTATTAACTGTATTAAATTAAGTAATAACTTTATTTGTGCATAGGTTTAATTTTAGTCACAGTAGGCATGTAAAATATAGCATTTATTATCTAATTTCTTGTGGCTAAATGGCATAAGTCATATCATGTATTGTATAATTATATACTAGGGATAGCTGCTACATTATGGGAAGGATGTGCTTTGTCTTGTCTGTTCTGTAGTGATCTTGATGACGTCTCTGTATGCACTTATTGTACGTCGCTTTGGATAAAAGCGTCTGCTAAATGAATGTAATGTAATATATAAGTAGGCCTGTTGATACATAGCTTAGCCATGCATTAGCATGCATCTTTAGCACACCAGCATAAATGGGCCATAAACTAACCTATGACATTGTTGCTGGTTGTCAATGGTAATCAATTTTTCAATTAATTTTTTTTAGTTATATAGCGCTTTTCACAGGACTGTCACAAAGATGCTTTACAGAACAGAAAGGGGAAATAGGAAATGCCAGCTCTAAGCCCCCAGATAGCAGAGGTAAAAACTCTCTAGTAGGGAGAGAAAACCCTCATACAGTGTCACTGGTTGGCATTGATTTTTGTGATATTTATAAGACTTAAGGGGCTCTATTTTCAAACCAGCGCAAGGGGACGGTATAGTCAAACGCAAGCTTGTTGACAGCATCAACGTCTTAAAACTGGCGCTATGGCGTTTCTCAGCCTTACCGCTAGGATCAACAAATTCTCAACATAACATCCTTTCGCTTGCGCTGCAGTGGGATGGGTGGCGTTGTCTGGGGCGTGTTCTAAAATACTTTCGGCTCAGTGACAATTTGAACCAACGAAAACCCATTGCGTTATGATCAGCTGGAACCACCTCTTAGCGGGAACGCAATAGACTCTGGCAATTTGCCAACTTATTCGTCATGTAGTTCTATGTAGTGTCTATAGCTGATGCCAACATTACACTTCCATTTAATGAACAAATAGCCTATAATTATTATTAATTAATCAATTTTAATTTAAAATACTAGAATAAAACAGGACAGCTTATAAGAAACTTGCGATCATGTAGGCCAATAGCCTATAATATATAAATTACACATTGACACAGTTGAATCATAAGCCTACCATTTGAATCATAATTATGCCTACATCACCTAATGTAGGCTAATTAATGCATTCGCCACCTCCTCCCGTGCCTTCCGAACTTCTGGGAGACGAGGTGGTGTGGATTGTGATCCATAAATGACTACAGTCCTAGCCTGTACTTCTGTTGCAAGTATGTCTGATTCCTGTGCGGAAAATCGCTCTTGTCGTTGACGGTCCAGTGCGTTTGGGTTGCTCATTATGAAATTGCATGGAGCGATTGCGTTCCAACTGGCTTTTTTTTTAAAGCATGAGAACAACAATTTGATTGGCTACCATAGAGACACACCTTGGACATTTAAACCCAGCCTTTTAGCAATACCGCCATAAGGTGCGCCAAGATTGCCGTCATGAAATTACCAAATTTCTCGCCGACACGCCCTCAGAGCGATACCGCCAAGCGATTACTCTTGCGTTCACCATTGCGTTTGGTTTATTAAAATAGAGCCCAAGATCTTAATTTAGAAAAGAATTACAAAAAGTAATTATTTTTGTAAGTCTAATAAATTTTTGTAATTCTTAAAGGGGAAAATGTATATTGTAAGAAGGGTAAGTCAAATAAGCTAAGGCTTCTTCCTACACCTTTTCAGTCAAATTACTTATTTAATTATATCTTTGTACACAAATCTTTGTAAAGAAAATGTTAATAACCGAAATAAACTAAACTAACTTAATTTAGCGTCAATTTTAATCACAGTCTCTATGTCAAATGTAGCATTTATTAATTTTTTTTGGAAAAGCCTAGCATTTTCATTTTTGATTCGCAACATAGTACATTATGTGGCTCTTATTGTACACTTTATTTTGATTTCTTTTAAATAATTCAGGGTAGAAGATGCTTCTGCTCTGGACAGTCCTGGACCCTCTGCTCCTGCTCCTGCACCTGCACCTGTACCTGCTCCTCACCCCCGCACGACTCACGTCAAGGAGGCCCTGCTCTCGTTCACCGCGAGGAGCTAAAACAAGACCAAGCGAGCCAGAGCCCGAGTCTGAGGACGGATGGCACGACATGGCGGATGAGGATGAAGAGCCTCATCAGTTCCCCTTCTGCACCCGGAGGACCCCAGAAGTGCAGCTGGACCTTCAGCAAGACTACAGCCCCCTGGATCTCTTTCGGCTGTTCTTTAGCACAGATGTCCTCAAGCTCCTCTATGACAACACAAATGGCAACGCAGCCCGCAAACATGCTCAGGGACTGCATACGCCATGGTCTGATGTGGATGCTGAGGACATGCTAAAATATCTGTCCATCGTCCTGTACCTGGGTCTTGCCCCTCGTCCACGTCATAGGAGGTGGTAACAGCACACTATATCCTCTCCAGTCAACGCTGCAACATACATTTTCTATTCAAAATTGTGCTGGCTAGTGGGGCTCCGGTGGAAAAATACATTTTTGGAACCACAAACTGAACTAGAGCTAATAAATGTATCACCCTCTGAATGTGAAGTGATTGTAATTATCTCCTACTACCACAAAGGACATAATAAAATGCTTAATTTGGACAAAAAAGCATTGCATTCATTTTCGGATAGGTTTTTGGACCCTTATATATCCAAACCTAAATTATTTGGAAAAAGGTGAAAATTCCCTCATGTAGTTGATACAAACATGTTTTTCTATGAGCCAGAATACTTTATCTGTTGAAAAAAACTGATTATCTCTTGATTTACTGTGATGCACATTTTATCCATTTGGATAGATTTGGAGACCCTAAGGGACACCAGGATACACAGTTTACAAATTAGCTTATAGAACCTGAGTAGATTCACATATCCCCCTAAAATTCTGTACACATGTTGACAAGTGGTGTGTGCACCAGGAAATGGAAAGTATGACCTGTTTTACATCTTTGCCTTTCAGAGGTTCACTGTAAACTAAGAATTACAACCTCGTTTTTTTTTTTTTTGCAAAACGTTTGTGCATTTACAGCCCATAATGTATGTAAAGATTATGAAATGTAATTATTTTAAGCTAAGACACACAAAGGTACAGGGGTCTTCTTCAATATAAGCAATAAAACAAGTGTGTGTGGTGAGCATAACTGTAGTTATAAAGGCTTAAACAGAACAGTGAAAACAGGCGAAAATTGGCCTGTGCACTAACAGGTTAAGCATAGCCATAGCCTCTATAAATTCCCCCCAACCCCGGGGTCTTCTATCGTCAGAAATCTTGTGAGGGGCGGTTATGTTCTTTATTAGATCCAACATATGCGAACCACTTACAAAAGTACCATTAAACACAAACTCTTATCGCGACCCTCAACAGGCAATGATAGGGTTAAATGTTGGATTTCGGCTTCACCTTGTTTAACCAACGTTATGAAACGCTGTAGAGCAATCGTGTACAGTTTTGCCTTCTCATGAGGACCAACATCAGTCCTTGATAAGATGTTACGTATGGTTTGATCCAAATCATTTTCAACAGTTTGTCGGATTGGTTCCGGGGTAAAAGTACGATTCTTTAATTTGTCCAGCTGGCTTTGAGGCACAAGAAACATTTTTTGGGCATGCTCCATGTTTTTTAAACACCGCTGCGAACCGCTATCAAACTGGTGAGAAACGGTATTGCGATACACAGAAGAAATCCGCCCTTTTGAGAAATTATTTTTCGCCTCTTTCGAATAGATGATCTTTTGTTAATCAACAGTTTAATTCCGACCTTTTGTTTTCTTATTTTTTTCAGTTGTGTATCTGTTAGGGGTATATTGCCATGTAAAACATTGAGAGCTAGTTCACAAATTGTGTTTATAAGTTCACCAGAAGCAGACTGTAATATGTTACGTCTTTGCCGGGCATTACCTTCAAATAGGGCTTTTAGAAACGTCCAGTTCCGTTTAATACGTGCAGACATATTACTTTTTCTTTAGCACATAAACTACCGGCCACTCTGGAGCATACAAACCAGTTCTGATGCGGTATTCCTCAGGCGTCTGTGCTTTTAAGTCCACTAATAGGTAGCCATAAGGTTTTCTGGTCGCATCATCGAAACATTCAATGAAAAACTTTGAATGTCTGGGGTACATTTGCCGTGCCAAAACATTAACTTGCATTTCATCTCTTGGATTTTTGAACAGAACAATATAGTTTGCATTAAGATTTATTGTGCGGCTGTTTCGACCCTGGAAGAAAAGATTCTGAACAAGATATATGATGCTTAGATTTCTATGGTGTGTATACTTGGTAAAAGCTCTCTCAATTTCAGAGCTCTGACTGGCCGCCTGCATAAGGTCATCAACAATTACCATGTTGGCTTTGTGCAAAGGTAGCAAAACTTCATCGGTCAAAGATTCAGGAAGACCTTCTACAAAATGTACATTCTTTATTTTACAAAGCACTTCATCGTACATGGGTTGCCAGCACAAATAAAACCATACAATGTTCTGTGGTACTGTTGACAATACATGTTGTGCATTTTCGAGCAGTGTTTTCACAAAAACGCTTTTACCGCTGATTGATGGACCTGAGATTATGCATGAAAAAGGATGTTGAAGGATGTTGTCAAAACCCTCAACCCCAAACACTTGTCTAGAATCCATATGGCAAGGTTTTGAAATCAGGGAGCAGGACCCTTTTGTTGTAAACTACTCTGAATCTTTTAGAAACTAAGCGATTGCAGAGAGAGAATCCTCTCTTATTCCTCACAATTTGTTTTGTGTTGGTTGTAATTTCACGAGCTGGGGCCTCTGGATTCTGTACATAGTGCTGTACCAATTCTGTGAGGGCTGAAAGATTGACAACTTGTGTGTTAGTATGATGCAGGGTTATACCTTTCACTTTCATGCATGTTTTACCAAACCGTGTTTTATAGCCGTACGTCTTGGGACCTCCTGATACAAATTCAACAATGTGGTCACCGGGGTCTAGCTCACTAGTCAATTCTCCCAAAAAATCACCTAGAGAAGGCATCCAGTCACCCAGGCGGCTCACAAAGATTACAGAATCTGTGTCGTGGTACAGAACCCTGTCAGGCATTTTATCCATGACATCATCAGATAAGACTGAAATTTACCATTCAGTCCACCTTTAGTCTAAACCGGCCAACGAAGGATGGGCACCCCCTCTCTAGCCAGGTTCCTTCCGAGATTTCTTCCCACTGGGGAGTTTTTTCTCGCCACTGTTCAGTGTTTTTTTCTCCCCTACCACGGAGTTTTTTACCTTATTTTGCTGGTTGGGGGCTAAGGCCTGGTTTTTTGCTCAATTTTCCTTCTGTTTCCCTGTGCAGCGTCTTTGTGACAGTTCTCTGTAAAAAGCGCTATACAAATAAAATTGAATTGAATTGAATTGAATAAAGCTCGAGCCGTGCATAAGCTGTGGTGAAGGCCGCGATGAACACATTGCTGTATCTGGGGACCTTAGTAAAAGTTACGTCTTCTGTAAGAAATGAAAAGTGTGAGATGTCATACTCATCTGAAAACATGAATTGCAGAAACTGTTCAGGATCACGGATCAAGGTTGTGCTTGGCAGGTTGCTTCTCTGACCAAATTTGCTGCCCCAAAGACTATTTAAAAACAGTTTGGAAATTTGTCTCTTGGCTTTGTTTACAGAAATATTGTTTGGGTCTAAACGAACACCCTCCTTCTCCCAATAACTCTGCACATAGGCCGCCTTGTCAGAATCATCAGAAACCCAAGAGGGGTATCCTGACGCTTCTTGTTTGCCCTTTAAATGCGTCTTAATATAGTCACTGAAAAGAGAATCGGACCTTTCTTGGAAATGCCAAATTTCAAAGATTTTGTCGACGATGTAACCTTTTTCAAGAGCCTTAAGCATTTCAACGGTACACCATACACCTGTAAGAGAACGCAACTCATCAGAATGTTCACACACACCTTGATGCTCAGATTCTGCGCAGGACCGGCAAAGTGGAAACATTAATTTACCAGAGACTCTGTACGGTAACACAGGTATTGTAAGTTTTCTTGGGGTATATACCCTGGCTTTGACCAGACCGAAATAGTTTTCGATCGGTTCAAAGTCACGGAAGATGATGATGGGGTGATTTGTTGGGTAAACTTTAGTTTTGTTCACGAACGGGTATAGACTGGTGAAATCAAAATAGTGTATTTGTTCACCTTCTTGAACCTTGTAGTAAAGTTGCAGCGCATTAGTTCGACCGCCAAACAGAGCAGCCCGAGGTTCCAGACGTTCCGGGTAGTCATGATGTCGCAGGAACTCCTGAACCTCGGGACTCTCACGTTTAAGTCTTACCCATTCGTGCTCCCACATAACTACAACATTGTATACGCTACGCAGTGTGTCAATTTTCTCTTGAAATTTGTGATATATTGAACCAAAATCTGTTTTTGTGAGAGGGTTAGGGGCGGCAGTGTAGTATAATGGTTTAGGAACTGGCCTTGTAACCGAAAGGTTGCAGGTTCGATTCCCAGGTAGGACACTGCCATTGTACCCTTGAGCAAGGTACTTAACCTGAATTGCTTCAGTATATATCCAGCTGTATAAATGGATAATATGTAAAAAAAAAAAAGAAAAGAAAAAAATGCTAAAAAGTTGTGTAAGTCGCTCTGGATAAGAATGTCTGCTAAATGCCTATAATGTAATGGTTAATTGTGCTTAAATTAAGGGCATTGAGGGCAAGCATGAAAAAAACACCCCACAAATTCAAAAGCTGTCCGAACGCCGTCCACATCTGAATACCCGTCTAGATAATAGTTACCCATCTTAACCTCCCCCCGGTTCAAGGCATGCTGAATGAAAATCTTTTCCTGATGACTCACATATTCTAACCATTGAATGGCGGCTGTGGAAAATGATTTCTGCTGCTGCGCGTAATTATCAGGCGATGTGACTGCGATGGTGTTTTTGGGCAAAAAGTTTGTACAGTATTGTTTCATGCACACCGAGGCTATTGTAATGCACTGGAACGGGTCTAAGCCTGTGCTACCAAGAACCTCTGTCCTAAACCGCAAACAAGCTCCCCGCAAAATAACAACGTCATTCTGACAGTACTCTGATATTTCTTTTCGAAAGTCAAACACACCCCCAGACACATTATTATACCAGGACATAAAGTCCTTGTCCATCATTGTATCAAAACCATAGTACAAGGGAGGCGGGTACGGTCCAATGTAATTCTGGTTCTCAATTTTATTCCAGAAATGGGGAAAATGCCCTTTTTTTAGCATTGTCAAAACCTAGAGAGCCAGGCATGGCACTCAGCTTCATAGTAGGAAACAGAGTGAATCAATATACCTCTGTTCAAAAGCCTCATCTGTAATGCACAGGAGCTTGCTGCCTTGCGCTATGATGTTTGGCGTCACACCATGCTTTACCAAATACTGCATCAGCAGGTACCCATCGTAACCCTTCGAATTATGTGCTATGAATGTATACCCCTTGTACTTTGGGGTTCGATACCTTTTTTAAAAAGCCTGTACGCAACCATCACCCTCTGCAATCCAACGCTTGCCCTTAAAATCCATGCAACATATGAAATTTGCAATGTGTTCGCCATGGTCCTGCCGACACTCAAAATCATAAAAAACATAACGTACGTTGGGGTGTTCAGTTTTCAGTTTGTATGTAACACGCATGCTCAACTTCAGGGATCAATACAGCCTTGCAGGCTTTGCCGAGCTTTAGACTACATTTGTGTGCTTTAGATGTTTTGCTACTTACTGCATATGTTCACTTTGATTACCGCTAGACTCCTGCAGTTTCAAAACTTTATGCTCGTTATAGCAAAACCTAGACCGACAGAGTCGCTTACAATTCTTACACCTTATCGTTGATGAACGATGTGTAAAACATTCTGCGCCAAAACAGACGTTACAATAATGTAAACAGGAGTGGCTATGTTTCGATGTGTATGGAGTGTAACAAAATGTACAAACATATTGACTGCCTAAGAAACCTGTCAATGATTTGATACCGTAATAGTGTCCGCCCTCGAGGTACAAAAAAAAGGTTTTAGAGTGTGGTGTGTTGCTCGTTTGAAACTTTTTTAAGACGCCGTTATTTGAACTGTGTGTCCATACAACTATCTTGATGTTTAAGAACCTCTCAAACATTTGAATGTCCGAATAATGAACCTTATCCTGAACACCCAAACCTACGGAACGTTGTAAATGTTCCGCCTCTCTTTCTGCGGCACACGTTGTGAATGTCGGATTTAAAAGATGTGTCAAACATGTTGCGAAACAGAGATTATTATCGACGTTGTAGCTAACTATTAAATGTCTTAGCTTTTTGCGAATGATTTCGCTCTTGAGACATGATGATAATTTTCGTCAGTCTCCTCTACCGCCATTAGGGTTCTGAATAATGTGGGCCACAAGCATCAGAGTTTCATCAGCCAGGATATCAAAATGGCTTTGAACCAACTCTTCAATCATATTAAAAAAAACCTCCAAATCTATTTCATCACCGTTTGGCTGTACAGTTACACCTTGAGACAGAGAATCACCCCTTAATTCTAACTGTACGGCATCATTGGGGTTCGACAGCTCCCGAACTTTAGCCAGAAGATTTTCTAAAGTGTTTAAGATGTGTACATAAAACTCTGCGTAGTTATCAACATTGCACAAAGATGTAAAGTCAAAACGGAGCTGAATTTCTGTACTGTTGAAAGCTGGCCTACGTATCACCTGAAGGTCTGCGTTATTAATCACATCACCACCACCACCATTTTGGTTGACTTCTGGAAGTCCATGCAGGTTACTATCGTCAGTGCTTTCTCTAGCTCTGTAAGACCATGCATGTTATTTTCTGCGGTGTTTGGGGTCATATCTGTTTCAACGCAGCAAGCGAGTTCACAGTTTACAGAGTCCAATGCTCTTAATAAACCTGCAAAAACATCATGCTCTACAGTTTCATTACTTGGCTCATGCGTGTTAATAGAGGCTTGATTAACATCATTAACAAGAGCTAAGAGATGCGGATTAACATTTTTATGCGATAAATCTAATTGGTTAGGGTCTTGGTTTTCAGCATTTTCTGTGGCAGGTCTTTTAATCTGGGCCCCTGAATATGGACACGTACAAGGTCTTTTAGGAGCCATTTTACTTTAATAGTTTATCCGAAAGGGTCATAAAATTGCCAGCAAGGGTCATAAAATTTTCCAAGATGGTTAATTGCAGACTTTTGTCATTTTGACAAACCGAGGCCTTCACAGGAGTTGTCCTGTTCACCTCTGCTTGTTTGGCTGCGGATGCTGTTGCTTTTGCTGTTGTCTTTGGGTCTGATGATGTCCGTGGTCCTGGGTTCACACGTTTGTTAGACGTAATTAAAATATCCGGGACGATCACCGCATCCGTTATTTCAGCGTCTGTAAGGTAAATAAAAATCAAAAATTTAAAAAATCTAAAATCTAAAATCGAATTAATTCAAATTCAAATTACAAAATAAAAATACAAATAAAATTCTAATTAAAAAATAAAAATCAAATTACAAAATTACAAAATTACAAAATAAAAAGAAAAAAGAAATTCAAATTCAAAAATAAAAATCAAATTACAAAATTAAATTCAAATTCAAAAATAAAAATCAAATTACGAAATTTAAAAATAAAAATTCAAATGAAAAAATAACTAAATAAAAAAGCAAACATTTTATTTTAATAGGAGAAAACTTAAATCTCACCACTTTTTCTCTTCAGTCTGCAAGGTTTTGTCTTTGCAACCGTCTCTAGAGGGTTTTCAGGGCCTTTTAAACAATAAAAATAAAAATCAGAAAAAAATAAAGCACATAAACAGATATTGAACAAAAGTACTTAAGTTACATACTCTGTATATAACTGTAACGTAGATCGTCTTCTGAAGCTAATACTTGGGCACGTACAATTTTCCGAGGCCTCGTGTACACTGTAGTCTATCTAAAAACAATTAAACATTTACCAAATATCAGAAAATAAAAGCACATGGCAATGTTCAATAGTTATAATCAGATGTTGACCAAAGTAATTTTCATTCATTCAATTGTATATAACTAACAAATAGCTTTTTGCTGTTGCTAAAGCTAAAACACGGGCCTATACACGTGGCTTCGGCCCTCTGTGTAGCCTACCCCTCAGTATCTAAAAACAATTAAACATTCACCAAAATATCCGAAAAATAAAACACGTAGCAATGTTCAGTAGTTATAATCAGATATTGAGCAAAAGTTTCATACAATTGTATATAACTAACAAATTGCTTTTTGCTACTGCTAAAGCTAAAACACGCACGTGGCTTTGGCCCTCTGTGTAGCCTACCCCTCAGTATCTAAAAACAATTAAACATTCACCAATTATATATATATATATATATATATATATATATATATATATATATAAAAACATCTTTAAAACATCTTTAAAACATCTTTAAAAGTACAATTAGCTGAAAGAACCACCCGCGTGTGCCCCGTTGCTATACAATATTTCAGCCAAATCTGTAATACATTTACATTAACAACATACCGCACATACCTTGTGTTGAAAAGTCTACAGTCAACATTTCTTGCACGCAAAATGTTTAGATTAAATAGACGTCTTCTTCGAACAGCTCTTTTCATCAGACAAGTCATTTTATAACCCCTAACCCCCCTGTTTTATAGCCTGACAGAGGTGAGGGGTTTGTACGTAACTTGAACGTAACTCGTAAACACACCCCCCCCAACCCCTCCCGTGAATGTAGATTGAAGAATAAAATACACTTTGAAAGAAAATACGATTAAACGTCACATTTAATATATAACGACTCAACCCTGCTTAAATCGGATAAACCATCTTTTTAGTAACCGATCGATACTAAACAATAGATGACCCATCTAGCAAATAGTTTATATTTTAAAAATTCGTAATTAGCCAGCCTATTAGACCTGCAACCTCTGCTAAAATTGTATACGTCCCTTGCGCAAATAGTCTACTGAAACAAACAAAAACCGTTCAGTAGATTTATTTCTATAGTTCACAAAATATCTTTTGAAAATCCCCGCCAGGAATGCAGCTGTTCCGATCATTCAGACCCCCCCTGCTGTGGATTGTAGACACCCTTACAAATAAAATACACTTTGAAAGAGTTACGCTTACACAATATAGGCTAGTATATGCCGACTCAATCCTGTTTAAATTGAATACCCCATCTTTTTACATTCCATTCGATACTAAACACTCATATTGGCTCTAAGTATTAGCAAACTTGTACAAAATACTGAAAGATTTATTTCATGATTCTGAACCAGTGATATAGACGTTTAGATTGCTTTTTGGAAACGCTTCTTGGAGGTCTTTTCAATGGGGTTCGGGGCATTTTGCGGCCTGTTGAAATATTTCCAGTCTATGGATTTAATGCATTCATTCATTCAAACTTAATTTTTGAATCACCCCGCCAGGAATACAGCTGTTCCTTGTCAATCAAAGGTTTCCCCCTAGCCGCGCTTTAGCAGCCCCCACACCAGTTGCTGTCAGCCATCAGAAAATACATCTCATTGATCCCAGTGTAAACGGCCATCAATTGTCTAGGTGTGGTAGAACACTACATGGGGGTGTATCCCATTTTCAGTTGTACACAGGCCCAATGAACTAATTGCTCCATTTGTCCGCCCTCTAGCCCCGTCTGGAAAGATCTCTCTTCTGCAACCTATAGTCGAGCTATAGACCATTTCTCCGGACCCCACGGAACCCAAGAATAATTCAGAGTTCGTTTTAGGTTTTTGCTTTTCAATTCTGTAAAACCTTACATAGCCTATTATTTTATTTTTTATTCTTTCTAGTCTTTCTTTCGAGGCCTCCTAGGTCTTCTTCTTCTTTTAGAACACTAACTTATTTTTTAGATTGGCTATTTTACGCGGTTTTTACGACTGGGTAACGGTCGCTCTCGGAGCCATTCGCACACATTTCATGGACATCTTTTGAGTCTTTTTCCCTTCGGCTCTAACAAACATTATTTAAAAAATGGTATGCTTTCTTTCAGACAACTAACTCGCTATAGCCTACCGCTACTTGTCAAGTTTTAACAGCCTGCTTGAATTCTTTTATTCTTTTAAAACGCACACAAAACTTAAACTATTGCCACGAACCTATACATTTATATTATATATATATATATATATATATATATACACACCTTACTTTTTTCACGATGTTGTTCTAATAAAAAAAAAAATAATCCTTCACGTTTTCCTCCCCCAAGCACCCCCCAAAGACCAACCATAAAACCAACGTTTACAACAAACACCCCCCCAATAAAATGACATCATCACAATGCCAATACATCAACCCTTGAAACACCCCGAATAATAATACATTATAAATAAAAAATAATAATTAAAAAATAATAATTAAAAAATAAAATTAATTTTTTTATACCCATCAATCAATTTTTTCATAACCTCATTAATATTCATAAATATGCAAATTTGCCCATCAATCAAATTTTGACGTTTGCCGAATGCTATATACTACTGTTGTTTACATGTACAAAAACTGACCTCTGGTTTGGTGATATTTTTACATTATGCTTCTTATTAATTAGTATACTTACAGACATTGCATTTAACAAACATGTAAAAGAGAGATAGAGATAAAAGGACAGCAATTGGTATTTCAGAAGAAACAGGAAATATGACAGTTAGTACTATGATAACAAACAGGAAAGATTACGGTTATTACTTGAACAATAACAATGGAATTCCAAACTCAACAAGAGGGTGCATGGATTGTTGGGCCGTTCCATAACTGACTGGGTCCAGCAGAACACTGTGGTGGTAGATTTTGTATTGATTTTGCTTCGGGGGGTTGCTACGGCGACTCACCTTGCTAACAGGTGGAATGTTCAAAACTCCACTCTAGCGGCAGTTGGTAATTTCAATTTCGAACCCATTTTCTAACTTGTGACGACTACAGTTTTTAAGGTACACAGACATAATATGTATCAAAATGTTCATGCACTGTAAAAAAAAATCCTGTTAAAAAACAGTAAAAAGTCTGGCAGCAAAGTTGCCAGTAGACTACCATAAAATAACAGAACATTGCTGTAAATGTAATTACAGAGGAAACCCCTAAATATTACAGTCATTTTTCATTCATTCTCATTTGTTGACAAAATCACATTATTAAATGGTATTGCCCCATAAACCTACGAGCAAGACCATTTAAATAAAAATAACAACCTTCAATTAACAGACATAGTCTGTCTTTTTATATTTATGGGTTATTGTTGTTATTTTAAAGAGATCTTTTATATAAAGCATATTTCTGTAATTTTACAGTAATTCTGCCATTGTTTGAGAAAACAGGAAAAATCCAGTAAAATTTACAGTAGATTGTGTGTTAAAATGCTTTTTTTTTTTTTTTTACAGTGTGTGGTTCCCAGGATTCCTACGGTGTAAATATCTAAGCTGTGACATTTTTAGTTTGTAAAATATTCAGTGTTGTTTGAAAACCATGCTCCCCATTCACACAAATGGTGGAATGTTCAAAACTCCACTCTAGCGGCAGCTGGTAATTCAATCCAATTTTCTAACTTGTGACCACGACTACAGTTTTTAAGCTACACAAGACATATTATATACAGATGTGCATCTGGTTCCCAGGATTCCTACGGTGTGAATATCTAAGCTGTGACATGTATATTTTTTGATATAGAGCTGTCTGAAGCTGGGCATGCTTTTCTCAAGCTACTATTGTATTCCCGGGCATGTGACGCCTAGGCGACTCCTGATTGGTTTAAATCTCATGCTACGGACGGACGGACGGACAGACACACGTCACGTATAGAAGCGGCTGCACCGCTTAAAAATATGAAGGACGAAGAATAGCTAAGGTTACAATTCAGTTAACATGGTGACATTTATCTCCGTTTTTTAACCATCGGCTATCGAAGAAACCTTATGCACAGCGAATCCGTTGTAGCCTATTTGAAAAACAATAAATGCAATATTCACTGGACAAGGTTTTGAACTTTTTTCAGTCACAACCATTCTATTTACTTACAGGCTGTATTTCTAGATAAACACAGCTGTATTGTAGGCTAATGACATCTGAAGCGCATTTTCAGAACTCAAATGTCCGTCTATTGCAGTGCACGAATTTTCCAATGAATGACAATTCACACATTAGATGTAAATGACAATTCGCGCATTAGGCTTGATATAGGTGTTATCAGCTCCTTTTTAATAGATAGCCATTGTCCCGTATCACTGCACATCGCCTGGATGTTGATGGAGTGAGCTGGGGACAGGTATGTAGTCTTTGACCTATGGACCCTTTTATTATTATGCATTTTTTGATATAGCCTACACAATAATAATATTTCACATTGTAATCTTGATATTTTAGCCATGCTTGTGCGCACCACTCTGTGTAACAGACTGGAGGGTGTACGCGCGTTGTGCACACGCCTATGTAGACGCACTTATATGCGCCGTTAAAATAACATGTAAAATAACTGCGACATGACTTTAGACCAGGTTTGTGGTGGTTCTAGCGCAAGCGCTTTCTACTGTCTCAAGATGCACCTACTGTCTCAAGATGTCGCAATACACCAAAAATAATCCTGGCCACTCCTCATTTTAAGACCAACACGCCCAGTTCACTTGTAATGGGCGCAAAAATACATGGTATTTAAACGACGTGAACGCAAGGCGTTATAATGAGCCATGCGCCGGGTGTAAGATAGCAAAGACACTTGCGTTTGGATTAGATAGGGCCCATAATGTAGGCTAATGAATGCTCCCAGTAGCCTACTTTTTTTTCTAAATTGCTAAAATTTTTTATTCTACATGACCTTACATAGGCTATGAATTAAAACACACGTTTAACCAATGAACAAAACTTGGCTTACAAGTCTGTAGTCAGGGTTGCAACAATAGCCTGATCGTATGCCAGAAAAGCCGTGAAAAGCCCTGCTCACTCAAATTGTGAAAGTAGTCTCAATCTACCATGTATTCTACTAGCAATATATGCTACTAAATATAAAATAAATAAATAAATAAAATAAATACAATCCTACCATTGGTTTTACACATCAAGATGTTCCTTTCAAAATTCAGTGGTTATTTATTGTCTGGTACAATCAGTTTGAGAAATATATAACACTTTATACCGCTATTACACTGAAACGTCTACGCGTAATACCCCCATGCCCTGTAAGCCTGTCTCATTCATTACAGTTCATTCTGGTTTAATTGTTGGCTTTTTTATCCAATAGAGTACTTTATAACCTTAGCAACAGTATATGCCTTGTCTTTTTGGGTGCTTTGAACAATTTACTACAGCCCAACATAATGGCAGTTTTCATTTTAACGGTCTAGTATTACGCAAGCTCTATAGAAAGCGCATTAGGGAGGGGAGTTTCCCTTTTCCCATATGTAAGTATTTTTGCGTCCAAAATGCTGTTGGTCTCGCTGGCTACATATGTAGCTACGTTCGTGTTTCCACTCGAGCACTGTCTTTCAATATGTTTGATAGCCCTATTGTTATTTTTGCATTTTGAGTGCATTTCACATACTGTAGTGCAATCGTTAAATCTATTTTTGATGTAGGCTACCGATGTTCATTGAAGATAGAACATTTGGCAGCATTTTGCAGATGGTGGAATACTATTTTTTGTTCATATTATCGTACATAATATCTGATCAAAAACGTCTCCGACTTAGAAAAAACCAAGTTACTCACGGATAGCCTACAGAGCGCTGTCTATAAGTCCTTAATTCCAACTTGCATCTTAGCATGTGAAGAGATTGTGCCTCATGGAACAACATATGATTTCAATGAATATTTTTAACAATTGATGAATAATTACATTCCAGAAAGGATATGGTTATACTTTGTTGGCAAGTTTACTTTAGAAAATGTACAGGTTTGAAAATGCTGACTGCTGCTACAGATTTCACTACAATTCACAAACAGACATTTATATCAAGAAACATCATGTACAATAGAGAAAGGGGGGATGAATAAATAAATGCAGATAAAAATGATATATAATGAAATAATATTTTTACCTAGAAAATAGCGTACATATACCATTTTTATGAACATATCCAATAGTTATGATATTTGTGAACAGAATTTTGTGAACACAAGGATATCTATGCTCTGTAGGACCACACAGGTTTTGATAGAAATCCAAATATTCCAAATAAATAAATACATAATAATAATAATAATAATAATAATAATAATACATTTTATTCATTCTGTGCTTTTCATAGACCCAAAGCAGTGGATGCAGACAATTGTTCAAAATAGTGTTGTAATTTTTCTGTTTAATTTCAACATATTTAAATATCTGAATCAGAGTATTTCCACTATAAATTATTCTCATTTTGCAGTTTGATGTGGAACATACGGTTTCATTGACCACATTCTCTTGAGATGGTAAGATGAAGAAACACAGGGCCAAGTTGCATGAAATAATTTAGGAAAGTTAGGATAGCATTGCTTTGGAATAGAGCTAGTTTATTTAGTGTGAGCTACGATAGGCAATATTGTTAGTTGTAACGTGTCCACATTTTAATATCAATACTTTTAAAGGCAGGCCTAGTTTTTGCAAGTTGGGATTAAGGATTTATAGAGAGTGCTCTGTAGGTAATTTGTGAGTACGGCTGTAGAAGGGTTACCTTATCCCCAAGGGACTACTACTGTTCTAACATTACAAAAATACACCCCAGAAAGGATGAAGGAAAAAGGGGTTTCTATACCCAAACCATTGACTCTGTCCCTGAGTATTTTTACATGGTGTATTATTACATCTAATAATAATATTACATCTAATAATAAAACAGGAACTTTTGTGGGGCGGAGTAACTGCTCCCTTGTTTAAAAGCCAAACAAATCTTTCTATTTCAATAGCGTGCTCCACAAAAGTTGTTATAGAGTACTGCCTAGCCTAATGAAACTAAACAATAGACAGACTATGAATGTTATGTTGGAAGTTCATTATATTTCCAATAATAGACAAATTAGTTGGGGACACTTATACTTACCCAGAATCACATGGATTGTGGTTAACGTGTGGTCAAAATGCATATTCCTGCTTGTTGCCAATATGTTTTGCCAGCCAGAGTGTGGCTGGAATCTTTCATGGGGAGCTGAGATCGCTCATTTAGTTTTTTTGCGGTTTAACCCTGTTTGTAATTGCTCATTATAATCTTCTGCATTAGGCTTATGTGCACTGCATGCATTAAAGGCGCGACTATGTCGGGGATGATTTCTCTGCGAGTCCCATATTATGCTGATTATAATATCCTGAGAAGGAAATAAATGATGCTTTTGATTTTGTAAAATTGAAACTGAACTGTGTGTTGTCCTCCTAAGGGAGGAGTGTGGAAGTTTCAGTAATTATAAAAATAAAAATTATATAACCTGTATAACCTGAAGGCTTTGTGACCTCGTTCTGGGCCTAGTTTGCGTGCTGCCAAGAGCTGAAAACTGTGAGCAGGATATTTGACTGAAGGAATGCTTTGAGAGTGTGAACTGAGGGAACTGCTTGGGAACCGAAACCATAATAAACTCTTCTCCCACCTGTGTCTGTATGCATGTATGGAACCAAGGCCATGCGGCCTTGGGTCAGGGGGGGCTGAGGGTGAGAAACAAGGTTGATGTTCCCAAAACAATTAAGGGTGGGGAAGGAGGACGGTCTCTATCCTGTTTTGTATAACTAAAAGTGCCTAAGTAGGAAGGCTTGTTTTGTGAAACATTAGAATGGACACTGACTGTGAACGATGTGTTTATAGTCCATGTATGCATGAATAAAACTTCTTGAATTTCACCAGTCCGAACCTCAGAGTGGCTTTATTCTACAAAAATCCTTAGGCAATACAGAAATATACAGCTGTGTATCATCAGCATAGCTATGAAAATTAACCCCATGTTTACTAGTGATTTTACCAAGTGGAAGCATGTATAAAGAAAAGAGGGCAACACAAAAATTTCTTCCAGCCAGATATGAATAAAACCATTTAAGAACTGTTCCTGATAGACCTACCCATTGTTCAAGTCGATGTCACAAAATCTTATGGTCCACAGTGTCAAATGCAGCACTGAGATCTAACAGAACAAGAACAGACACACCACCAGCATCTATGCACATTCAAATATCTACCTTGACTAGAGCAGTTTCTGTACTGTGCTTTGACCGGAACTGTAGTGAGTCGGGTACGGAGGACCAGACACGACTGTGAGGGGATCAGAAAGTTACCACAAGACGTGGGAACCACTAGAAAAAGTGGAAAGGAAGTCTGCGAACGGAGCAGAGAAAATAAACAAACAGGAAAAAACTCCCAGTGTATAGCCAAACAAATAACAACCCAGAAAAGAGGGTGACAGGCTCGTACGCTCGAGCAGAGAAAAGGAAAGGAAAAAGAATTCCCTCTAGCTCAAGGGGCCAAGACTGGGCTTTCGTTTTGAAGCTCACTTCCTGGTTGGGCTGGGAGTGGCAATTGTGCCATTGCTCACTAGCAATCGCCACTGCGATTGGCTCCAGTAGGTCTTTCACCATGTAAGTCAATGGCAGCAATGTGGTCAAAATACTCAGTCAATAAATTTGCCTCTGCATGTGCTGATTTTTAAAAATATTGTATCGTTTGGACAGGGTATTAGCATTTTTTTGTTCAGGACCAATCAGAGGGACAGGTTGAGTCCTCTTTGGCTCCACGGAGCAGGCGCAGTTTGTACAAACTGGCGGCGAAAAAGACATCCAGAGCTTCAATTCAGTTTTTACAAGACCGTGGAAAGGCAATGGGTGACGTCACAGTGGCTTTGTCCATATTTTTATACAGTCTATGCTCTAGCTCAACAACTATAAATAAGCTAAATTTAAGAGGCAAACGGAAACAAGGCAAACCAAGGTTACTGCCTTACAGAGGACAGGAAGAAGAAAACCAAGGAAAGAACTAAGTGTGAACGAGAAAAGAAACTCCTAACAAAGATATTTCTAAACACACTACAGAGTCCCGTGTATCCTTTTAGCAATATTGGCCGAAAGGACAAGTGGTCGCCTGAGTTCCTATACTAAGTAACCCACACTTTAGGGGGCACAATCTGGCTCCTCAATGAAAATGAAAAATCTAATTAGCCCTGGGGCCCAGCTAACCTATACTAGGCCGTGAACAGAGGTAGGTTGTAAAGACAATGTGTAGGCTTCTGAGCAAAACATGCATGTAGTAACGTTGCCTGTTTTTCTCTGCTAGGCTACCTGAACACAATGTCGCTTTAAACACAGCACCCTGGTATGGGGTTCAATAGGCACTACTGTATTCTCACCCCCCCCTCCCCCATCATGAAAATAGACAGGTACAAGTAGCTAATAGTTCATCTACTAAATTAAATTAAACCTGAATTTAATTGAATAAAACCTACAATAGGTAGCTAAATCGAAAGCTTTTGTTTTCTCAATGTAGTCTGTAATGCTTGCTAAGACCTGACCTACTTTTAGATGTTTAAATGCTTTGTTAAAAAACTGGCGGTTACAGACAATTAATAGAAGAAAATAACTTATGTAGGCTATCACGTTATCACTGTCACGTTAACGTTAGCTATCGTACAATTAAATGTGCTTATTTAATAGCCTAATGTTATGTCTAATGTTATCATTTCTTAGCTATAGGCTAAGTTGCACACCCTCTTTTATACACTGCTAAAGATTAGCAGGGTAGAAAATCAGATTTGACGGATTGCATTTACCTATACGTATAAAAAATCCAGTCAGTGCATTTTGTGGATAAGGTTAACGTAACTTAAACCCGATATGCCCCAAGCCCGTCAGATACCTACCACAAATTGTTCAGAGTTTGTTACGCTTCACAATTGCACACCGATAAAAAAAGGAATAAAAATATGCTGTTGTCTCAGAAAGCAGTTACATTTATTTGGCTAACCAAAGAAGAAGGTGTGGGAGATCTGGAAGATGGTGGTACAGTATCATACTGTAACTATTACATTATTGCCTACAATTCTCTAACCACAACACTGTAAAATTACAGTAACAGTTTTAATACTGTATAGTTCTTCCCGCCAAGGATAATTTTCCCATAATGCATTTTAATGTACAGGATATTACTGTATAAAGAAGTACGGTTTACTACTGTAGGTTAAAACAGTTAGTTACTGCCAAAATACAGGAATTACAAGCATGTTTTCTACAGTGTTGAGCTCATTTTATATCATTTTGCAAATGTTTTTTATGGAGATGCATACATAGGCTACATGGCTGGACAAAATACTGGAAACAGCACATCAAAAAGGACTTTACCTTTGAAGTTACTAAATTTCAATTACAAAGGCAGCTACACAGATGGGTCACATTCATTTCAATGCCATTCAGCAGTGTCAGCAATAAAATATTGTTAGGGTCCCATAACTAACAAATAATCTGTATAGATGCTAGCTGTCAGACCAAAGCAGTTACGCAGAACTGATCTTTTGTCATCTATATTGAAATCTAAATTCATATTCATCTTATCACACCCAACCCTATTATCGAGGAATCAGAAGTCTTTCACCTTTTTAGAAGCTGTAACCCACGAAAAAGCTCAGGCCCTGACAATATCTGTGGAAGTGTTTTAAAGCACCGTGCTGAACAGTTAGCACCAGTGTTTACTGACATTTTTAGATCCTCTTTTAATCTTCATAAAGTCCCGACCCTATGGAAAACATCCACAATTGTACCCGTGCCAAAAATCCCCAGACGTATTTCGTCCTATTGCACTGACATCACTGGTCATGAAGTGCTTTGAGCGCTTAGTGAAAAGGTACATTGTGTCACAAACACAGCACCTCATGGACCCCCTGCAATTTGCCTATCAAGCCACAAGAGGGGTGGAAGATGCAATTGTGACTCTATTGCACTTATTGCACACGCATCTTGAGAAACCAAAGACTCATGCCAAGATTTTATTTGTGGACTTCCAGCCCAGTATTTTATCAGATATATTGGCTACTGAGTTTTTACTTGAAGCTGGCGTGATTTTATGGATTGTTGATTTTCTTAGCAGTAGAATTCAGCAGGTCAGAGTAGGTACGTCCCTCTCTGACAAAAAGATCACATGCACAGGCTCCCCCCAGGGATGTGTTTTATCATCCTTATTGTTTATTTTATACACAAATTCCTGCACCAGCACTTTCCCAACTAGGCACTTTATTAAATATGCAGATGACACTGCCCTGGTGAGCCTCCTATATGATGGGGAGGTGGAGCATGGACCAGTTCTTAACTACTTTTTAAATTGGTGTGAGAAGTCAAACCTTCTCCTAAACACTTCAAAAACAAAGGAACTGTCCATTGATTTTAGAAGGCTGCACACTTTTAACCCTACTTTTATCAATGGGGAGCCAATACAGTCTGTCACAGACTACAAGTACCTTGGCATTGTGCTCGACCATAAACTCAAATGGGACTTGTGGACTGACCTTATAAGTACTAAGCCACAACAAAGAATGTACTTTTTAAAGAAATTGTTTTCTTTTAATGTCCACAGCAAAATGCTACAAATGTTTTACTGTGCTTTTATTGAAAGTGTTTAATCCTTCTGCATAATCTGCTGGTTTGGCAATGCTACTGAGGCACAGAAAAAGATTGTCAGAAAAACCGTAACAACAGCCAGTAAACTGCTAGGAATTACATTACCTAGTGTGGAATGTATCTACAGAGATAGAACGATGAAGAAAGCAAACAACATTGTGGGGGACCAGAGGCACCCCCTTGCCTCCTCATTTGTATTGCTGCCATCTGGGCGACGATATTGCCCCCCTCTATTCACTAAAAATAGATCAAAATTTTATTTTGTTCCACAAGCCGTTAGGTTTTTAAACATGTAATGCACTAGCATATCCATGCACTCTGACCACTCCTTCCTGTTTCAAAGGATGTCGAGCTGGTCTGGCCAGTTCTCCAGTTCTCCTCCTCCTAGTATGGGTATATGTACATGTGTACCAGTATGTCTATTTGTGATTCTATTATTTTATTTTTTTTGTGAAAAAGGGGAAACAAACCCCCCCCCCCGATAAAATATGTTTTTAAAATGTGAAATGAAATGGAATGATGATGCTTGAAATGAAATGTAAAGTTTTTATTGGAGATGAAATTCAAAAACCAATAAAGACAATCTTGGTAAAGAGGAATGTAAAGAGAAGGCGAAGGTACAGAGATAGCGTTCCGTGGCTACTTCCATAAGACTCGCAGTCAAACGCAAACATGTCCATAGCATCGTCCAAGCTCCATATAAGGAGGGACACACCCGGAGAACGAACAGAACTACAGTTCCGAACAAAATCGTCCCGCAGGTGAAAAGGACGAACAGGACAGCTGCACCAGACATCAGCGGCCAAAAGACTAACACGAGTTAAATAGAAAAGAAATGCCGTGCCTCTTGATAAAGAGGAATGTAACGAGGCGAAGGAACAGAGATAACGTTCCATGGCTAGTTTCATAGGCTCGCAGTCAAATGCAGAAAACATAAAGGGGTAAACGCCCGATCTCCCAGAAGAGAGAAACATTTTACAGGCGAGCCGATGGAGTACCATCGTCCCATAACTTTACTAGCAAAGTGACAAACAGAAGCTTGGTAGAAGATAAACGCCCTAGCCTCTCAATAATGGGAAATGTACAAACAATCAAACAATCAACAATCAATATCGAAGCCCAGAACGAAAGGAACATGGGCTTAAATAACTCACCGGATGCTGTGCCCAGCTGTGAACGCTGATTAAACTTACTCCGTGAAAAGAAGGGACGGAGCCAAAACTCCACCAACGGAGCAGCGCCCACGTGTGGTGACCGAGGAACATGACCGCAAGGGAAAAAGGGTCATAAACCATGACAATTAGCCTGCTTGTTTAACAAATTTTGTTTGATTATGCAATGAAGCATTGTCAAGCATCAATTCCATGAGGATGTTCTCATGGAGTTGTCGAAGTTCAAGCTTCATCCAAAGTTCATTACCTGCATAGTAATATTGATTAATAACATAAATACCGTTATTTTGCCTTAATGATGACACTAAATACAATAAAACTGTCAGGTTGGCAACCCATATGTTCACGCATATTTCCCCTTGTTTTATAATGTCCTGTTTATGGAAATGTGACCTGTTTTACTGGTAGCGTAATGCTTTAAAACAATCTACTTTCCAAGGAAGACAGTGAAAAGTGCGATTTGCAGCAGGGGAAACAGACCTGCTCCTGCTTGAAGTTAAAGCGCACATGCATAGAAAGGCATTAAAATTAACTGTGAATTAATTGTGTAACATGCTGCAAATTTGTTTTCATTTCTAATTAGATGCTTAGTTCTCGTTTTGTTCAGTTAACAGGTGAAATCAGCGGGGTTTTAATAAGCTGAGAGTAAGGAAACCTGGTCACTGTAATTAAAAAAATATGAAGGACGAAGAATACTAAGGTTCAAATTCAGTTAACATGGTGACATTTATCTCCGTTGTTTAACCGTAGGCTATGGAAAAAACCTTATGCACAGCGAATCCGCTGTAGCTTAGGCTATTTGAAAAACAATAAATGCAATATTCACTGGACAAGGTTTTGAACTTTTTTCAGTCAAAACCATTCTATTTACTTACAGGCTGTAGGCCTAGAGACCTGCATTTTCAGAACTCAAATGTCCGTCTATTGCAAGGCGTGAGTTTTCCATTGAATGACAATTCACGCATTAAGGTGTAAATGACAATTCGCGCATTAGGCTTGATATAGGTGTTATCAGCAAATGGAAAGCCATTTTTAATGCAAACACTTAGCTTGAGAGCAGCATGCGAATGGAAATCAGGTGTGGAAGGCTGACGAGGGTAACAAGATAATTAGTAATCGTTAGTAATGAACCTATCCTGACCTAGCGTTAGTAAATTAGTAAATGACATGCACGAGAAACATAAGGTAAACATGAACACATGGTTAGAGAGTTAGTATTACCCAATCCTGATCTAATGTTAGTAGATTAGTAAATAGACATGGGAGAATTAAACAATTAGGGAAGCGGTGAGCGACAGCAAGAGAGAGAGAGAGAGAGAGAGAGAGAGAGAGGGAAACAGCATGACCGCAAGGCTGCGGAAGAACACGGAAATGTGTATGCCAAACAATGAACGGAAAACATAACATGAATAAAATATAAAACGTGACATGACATGAAAATGAAACGTAATAACAATTAAACATAAAACGTGGCATGACTAGACTAAACACAATACGTGACATTACAAGAAATCTAACTAAGACAGAAATGAAAAAGAAAACATGACATGACAGGCTAGAATCGTGACACATGGCTCTCTACTGTTGGATGGTATATTATTAGTGTCCCCCTCCATTATCATCACAAAGAAAATTTACTGTTTGTGGTCTCCCCCAATGTTCAAATGAAATCTACGCCCCTGAACAGAGTGTATATAAACTTCTGACCCACTGGGAATGTGATGAAAGAAATAAAAGCTGAAATAAATCATTCTCTCTACTATTATTCTGACATTTCACATTCTTAAAATAAAGTTGTGTTCCTAACTGAACTAAGACAGGGGATGTTTACTAGGATTAAATGTCAGGAATTGTGAAAAAAATTAGTTTAAATGGATTTGGCTAAGGTGTATGTAAACTTTCGACTTCAACTGTAGGTGTTCTTCAATTTTCAGTGTTAAAAAAATTTAGTTCTTAAAATGTTAGAATTTTTGTGAATGAAATGTACAACATCTTCCAGACCCCATGAAGAATAGCTGTTACCTTGGTAACAACTAATGGGGGTCCTAATAAAGTAAATAAAGTCAATCTAGTGGCTGTAATATTAGTTTAGTGAACTTATCCATTATTTTAGATTTCTCTCTGACTTCATGGTTCCTTTATGAGGGTATTCCCAAAAACAATTTAATTTATTATTATTAATTATTTTTCATAATGGATAATTGTGCAGTCATATATGGAAATAAGATGATATTTACTTAGATTAAAATTAAGGCAGACGTTTTAGAGCAGTGGTTTTCTATTCAGTCCTCAACCAATACAATTATTCAAAGCTATAATTTGTTTGCGGTTATCCTTCCGTTTTTGCAGTCATTTTCTTCACCGTTCACCTGAACCCAAATTGGGCTGGATGTGCACACCACAGTATCTTTATTCTATAGGGACCTGAAATCAATCGTCAAGTGGGAAGGGGGTAACGATGCTCAGAAAATAAAGAATGTATTTTTATGTATTTCCTATATTTCCACCCATTCTACCAGGTTTGATCTACGTCATTATGTTTATTTAAATCTATCACATGGTTCACTAATAAACTGTGTCCAATTTCATTATTTATTTTAAGAGCACAGTTCTGGATGGACCTTTTGAGTGATTTGAGGGAGAGGCATCTCTTGTGGCAGCCATGAGCACATACCGTATATCTGGTGCAGTTTGTCTTTATGAGTCTGCTCCAGAGAAAGCACAATGAATGCTGGGAAATGTGGAAGACACATATAATTTGTCCTGTTAACCAGTCTCGCTGTCCATCTGCTAAACCTGATGTGATGTACTACCTGACTCACAGTTTTGTCTCAGTCCAGTAAATTAATTTGTGCCTATCAGATCAAATTTCATCCTCTTTCCCCAGAAAATTCATTATCTCCCACCCTCATTATCAGCCATGGTTCCATTCCTTGTAGTGTCACACAAGTAGCTACGGCAGTTCCTTTCAGCTGTCGTCCAAATTATTGGAGAGAATGGGATCAGCAAGTCTTCAAGTTTTTTTAGTGAATCCCATCCCATCATCAATTGTTAGAGAAAAGATTGAAATTGGCCTACAGTGGCGTAATTGTGTTGTGAATGCATCAGCTTGTGTTTTTTGTTTGATGTGGCTGAAAGACATAGCTTTTTGTGAGCAGTAAATCACTGTTCATTCAGCTTTCAGTGCTTGTTGACGTCCTACAGACTGAACTGTACATTTTTATATGTAAAATCATGCCCATAATTTCAATCTTCTCACACCATCATTTTCCCTAAAAAAATATTTTTTTCGGTTGTCACAATCAAAAGTTCCCTTTTGAATTTGTCAGAATTGATAATAGCTCAGTTTGAAAACTAAATCTAGGCTAAATATATTCTTCTCCACTTACTGGTCCAGAATCAGTCAGTTTCTTCCCCATGATAGGGTTTTGCTGAGCTGTGATGAATTAGTGATCATGATGAAGAACAAGACCTAAGACTGTAATGTACACTGTTTTCCTCTAGGTGGCAGTGTAGTACTAACAGACAGAGGTGCTGGCACTCCATCTGCAGCTCAAGCACTTTCATAGAAAAATTATAATAACTCTGTATCACAGCAAAATCAAAATACCTCTCACATCTCAAAAGTCATAATTTACATCTCAAAAGTCTCATATTGTTCATATTTTCATATATATAAGTCTCATATTGTTCATATTTTGCTGTGCGACGCAGAAATTTATCTCCGTTTCAAGGGCGATGTCACAAACGTTCAACACTTTGAAATACATATTTTGTGGGGAGAGATTTCACAACCTTTACAGTGCCAATGACATCAAAGCTGCGCAGACAAGCAATACATCATAAGTGAGGCCCTGTTCCCATTTAAAGAATGAGCTTGTATGCTTCTCCACCAGAGAGACAAATCCAGGGGTCCCCATGCAGCCCTGAAATACAGGTAGCTTTAACCCTGGAAAACCCTGGACTGTGTTCTCTAAACATTAAAATCCAATCGGCCATAAAACACAGGATTAAAACACAAAGACGGAAGAGGAAAATAAATCTTTTTTTAAATTTCCTATTTAAAAAAAGGCTCAAATCAGTCATTCACTGAGCTGCTTGCCACGAGCGATGAGGTTTCATGGAGTAAATCTACTTTATTAGTGCTATTCATAAAGAATTAGACAGTGGCATCAAATAAGCCGTTACTGGCATAGCACAAAAACACAACAGGCTACCCAGCCTTACTAGTTCAGCTGCAATTAACAATTTTGCCTTTAATGATATTTCAGCAGCACAACATGCATATTTTCACCACTTGTTTCCACTTGTAACCTTGTTCTAGTAACATCTCTATTGAACTGTGGATTGGAGAAATAATGAACGATGACTTCTCAGTTTTTGCATTTCTTGTGCAGTATAGATGCATCTAAGGAAGATGTTTCCCTCGGAAGACTCATCAATGATGAACATCAGAAGCCTAACTGTAAGGTGAAGTGCGTAGACATGGAAGGAGTCCCGTATTTTTGTCTGTTTTCAATCACAGACATTTTACCAGGGGGAGAAATACACTACAGTTATGCCCATGGAGATCAGTGTGGAATGTTTCCTTAAAATAAAAAAATAAAAACTGTAACGTTCTATCCCCAAAAATTGCTTCCTTTTCCCCAGAAACAGCATGGAGTGCTAGCAAAATTTGGTTCTGAGATTAATGTAGAGATGACCCCAAGAGTGTAATGACTGGAACAGGAGGCATTGATCGTGTTCTTATTTTGGTTGAAGCCGTAACTAATCTTAATTAACATAGACCAAACTGTCATCTATTAAAGCTGACTAAGGATCCATCCCTGCCAACGTCACATGAAGATGATTTTCTAGGTAAAGAAGTCAAGGTATACATAGCTTTGATCAGGAAAAGGTCAGTTCTCTTTTAATATGATGCTAAACCTGATACTAGCCAAAAGTTCACTGTGCATGTGATCTAGCCATTTTAAGTCAAGTAAAGATGTAATTATATCAGTGATAAGTGGTTCACTATCTTATCCCAGCTAAAGCTAGACCATTGTGTGAGAAATGAAACTCCACCCAGTCATGGAAAAGTGTT
Source organism: Synaphobranchus kaupii (assembly GCA_029718625.1). Taxonomy (NCBI): domain Eukaryota; kingdom Metazoa; phylum Chordata; class Actinopteri; order Anguilliformes; family Synaphobranchidae; genus Synaphobranchus; species Synaphobranchus kaupii. The sequence goes on from CM056384.1 coordinate 8,004,868, forward strand.
GTATAGCAATGTGCTCCCCGCTCACAAACTACCAACCATTTCTCTGAGCGTCCTGTATATTTACGGCTACTGCACTTTTGTCTTGTCAGGTTCTACTGTATGTAGCCTGTCTATTATGCAGTCCCTCCAGGATTTTGCGATGTTGCGATCGCAACTATTAACGCAAAATCAACGAAACTCCGCGAAAGTTGCTAGAGCTTGCATTTTTTTCCAATCAACGCAACTTTCCCGCAAAAAATGGTCAAATCGTTGTGTTAAGACCCCGGCTCGAAGAACACAAATGATTTCAAGCACAAATAGGTGACTTACAAAATGTTTTTATTAAAATATCTCCTCTGTTGTAGCGAGTCCAAAGAGGGAAAGCGGAGCAAGAGGTCCCACTTCGGGTCTGGAACGTCCACACTTGGAACTTATTAGACAGACAACAGGTGCTCACTGAATGACTGGCGGTCAATGGAGTTTGTTCCATTTCGCTAAATGGGTCAATAATGATGTTTCTTCCCCGGCGTCTGGTTTGGCTAGATTGAAGCCAACCTCATCTATATATATATATATATATATATATATATATATATATATATATAGGCTATATATATATATATATATATATTATTGCTGGGCCGTTATCGGCGTTAACGTGCTGCGTTAACGCGAGACTCTTATCGCGCGATAAAAAAATTATCGCCGTTAATCTATTCTCAAAGTTGGGTCTGGGAGCTGGGTCTACATAGTGAGCAAGCTATGAATTTCACTTTGATATTTTAGCGCGGATGTATACCTGGCCGAATTGCACTGTGGGGGGCGACAACAAGTCCGAACACGTGTGAAATTAATTACCACAACAAACGTCCGCTGACATGGATGCAGCTGTGAAGCCGGGTTTGCTTCAGGGCAAATTTGTTTTCAAGAAGCTTCCCAATGGAAACCTCGACAAGACCAAGGTTGTTTGCACCTTGTGCAAAGCGGAATTAGTTTACTGTAGGAGTTCCTCGAGTCTCAAGTACCACCTAAACGCAAAGCATCCCTTAGCTGATGTTAAGCACTGATGTAGCGCCGGGCTAAGCACGCCGGGGAAAAGTCGTGTTCGTCAAACTACAATCTTCGAGTGCAACCGAGGCAAGCCCGTCAGCACAGCTTTATCAGCCAAGCTAACTAATCTCCTAGCTCAGTGGATTGCCATCAACTGCCGGCCTATCAGCGTGGTTGAAGATGATGGGCTCGAGCTTCTTCTCCAGGTGGCCACAGGCGACCCATCTTACAAACTACCTGCGAGGCGAACTATCATGAGGAGAATCCATGACCAGCACGCCACAGAGAAAGCCGTGAAAGATGAGAAGTTGGCAGGGGTGACGTGTGTAGCACTGACTGGGGACCATTGGACATCTGTCAACAACGATAACTACCTCGGCGTTACTGTACACCTCATCGATGCCAGCTGGGAACTTCACTCGTTCGCCTTAGGTACGTTATGTCATTTTAAATTACATAATTTAATTTAATTAGTAAGCAATAATGACCGAGGAGCCGGGCATTACACAGTTTAAATGCCCGACGCGGAGGTAGTAAATTGCCCGAGGCGCAGCCGAGGATTTTAAACAGCCCAGGCTAAGGAAATTGCATTTCACGATCTGCATCATGAGATGGGAACATCTGAAAAAAATAGCCTACTGTAGATACAGAGTTTGTTACTGTTAGATGTAACTTGTCATATCTAAGACATTTCGCTGGATAAAATGTTTTTTTAATATACAGATTAACGTGCTTTGTGAAGTAACTTGTTCGCATTCGCAACCAGCGTTGCTCACGTCAGCGTTAGCTACATTACATTAGGTAAAGCCCTACTATGTTACGTTCATATTTCCAAACTGAATAAATACTGCACCTCTAACCACAGAACTTCTTTGCTAGATTAAAGTTGTTGTAACTAAGATATTTGGCGAAGACAAACTTTTCAAATCAGCGGATTTAGCGTTATTTGCCGGCTTTATTAATCAGCTGTTGGTGTTGCTATGGATACCATTCATATAAGGGTCGACTCTAATGGCGCTGGCAGCAGATAACATAGCGCTCGAGCACCTATTCTCGACCGGGGGGGGGGAGGGGGCCCATCTCCGACCGCCTCAGACGCCAACGTATTAATTTCATATTTATTCGCGAGGACTGAACATTGTGACCAATTAAACGTATGTCCCGTAAAAATACACATAATAACCTGTCTAACTGACAGTTTTCAACTTAATAGATCTATATTTAGTTATATTAATACGACCTCTTTTACAACGTTAACTTTAATACTTCGAGCACGCTTCGAATTCCTTAATCGCGACGATTAAATGAAACAGTCCTAATATCGCTTTACAGTTTGAAACGTAGCTTTCCAACGGCTATTTAGCTCGAAACCACTTGGCTAACTGCAGTGAATATGTACGGATTGCTAGCAATGCTTATAAGGACCACCCTTTCCGATATTAACCTTAAATACACAAAGAAATGCGCCTCAGAAAATGAGTATCCTAGCGGACGGCACAGAAGCTGTTCAGACCGTGCACGACGGCTAGAATTGTGGACAGTGACATTCAGTTTTTGACTCGCTTATGAAGGTTTCTCGCTCATTAAATTAAATGGGCTATTTATTCATTTAATTATTGAATTTGAGATAATGCATAGATATTTACTTAGTTCCTTATCTTATATTTAAATTATTAGTGACATGCTGATGTTGGATTAACAAGACTAAAGTTAATGTTGTGATCATGAGTCTGCTTAAAAAAAAAGATGTTGTGCCATGTGAAATCATTCGTGAAACACATATAAAATACATATAATTAGGCAGCAACTTAATTTAATAGAATGAATGAATATGTACTTTAATGCTCAGATCCATTTAATGGATAATAATTAGATATAATTAAGATATTAGTAGGCTTTAATTAGATTCACATTTTGATTCCTTGCAATCAATAATGTAGGAATCCTCAAGTTTGCATTTTTTGACAAATTGAGAAATAGTTACATTTAAAATGTTAAGTAAACTTCATTTCTACTTATAATTTAGCCATTCTCATAGAACACATAGATTACATAATAAGATTACTGGAATAATGGAGGGAAGAGTGCAGAAATGTATTTTTGAACATTTTTACAGATGAACAAGGGCAAAAAGAGATGTCTGTGGAGGGAGGAGGCAATGCTGAGGGCAATACAAGCATGCAAGTAGGGTATGACCATGTGGCAGGCAGTCAGGCTCAAAAAAGTAGAAAACAACATTAGCAACAAGAGGGAGAATCAGGTGTGCCAGGGCAGCCTGGTCTCACTCCCAAGTCGTCACATAGCGACGCTTGGGCAGCTCCTACGGCGTCATCCTTTAGACGCAGAAGGAGGCCTTTTGCGTCATTATTTGACACACTCGTCTCAAATTTACGAATCCTACTATGGCGAAGGCTTTGCTCATGATAACCGACTGCGAGCATGCCCACTCAGTCTTCCGTGTGCGTGGAGATCTTTCTGAGTTCGTGATTCCCGTACCCCACCCCCAACCCCTAAACATAACTTCACTGGAGTTCATGTAACTCGAGCTCATGCCCGAACTGCTAAGATAGTGGGCGAGCTCGACCACAAGAGTTCACGTAACTCTCTACCAGATGAAGAAAAAATAAAAATAAAAAAGCATAATATTGAAGTGCCACAACGAAAGACAAATTATGTGGCCACAACCGTCAATATATGACGCAAAAGGCTGCGTCAATATACGACGCAAAAGGCTACCTTTGGCTATGTGACGTGTCGACGTGTCCGCGTGAGACCACGTTGGCCAGGGAGAGGAACATTGCCCTTTACTTTAACATGCTGAAGGCCATGGTAGAGAAGAATGTGCTAATGGAGAAACCCAGACAAATCTACAACGGTGATGAGTCAGGGTTTCAGATGGGAATACTTCGCTGCAAGATGCTGGTCAGCAAGGGGTGGAAACATCCCTACCTTCAAGCACCCGCCACCAGGCACCACATCACAGTGCTGGCATGCCTGCCCTGAAAGCATCTGAGGAAGACATCCCACCAATGATAATCTACGGGAAGGGGTACCTGGGAGGTGACTACCCTGGGAGAGCTTAACACCTTGTTACATCTGGCTACATAGACACCACCCTTTTCCTGAAGTGGTTCCAGAAACACTTCTTCCTGTACGCGATGAAGGAGCGCCCCCTGCTCCTGGTGTTCGATGGCCACAACAGCCACATCGACAGGGAGACCACGGACCTGGCCAATTAGGGAAGGTGTCGTGCTCCTCTGTCTTCCACCACATCTCTCCCATATATTTCAGGTGTTGGACAGGGGGTTCTTTGCACCACTCAAAGCAGAGTTTGCTGAAGAGTAAGACGCTTTGGACATCCACCTCCCCTGACAAGAATTTTTTCTCTCATCTCTGGCCCTGTCATCACCAGTCCATCCGCCAAATCTTTAGCCCCTAGCCACATGTGCTCTACGACTTCCCAAGTCCGGCATCCCTCCACTAGGCTGCCTGCCTCCATTGCCACCCTCCTGCTAGCAGCTAAAGGTAATAACAGTGTTTGATCTGTATCCTAAATGAGGCATAAGTTAGTAATATGCATCATAGCAAATGTATTTGCTTTGACATTTTAGTACTCATTCGGTTACCTTTCTGATTTTACTTTGTAGCACATATAACTGCAGCCCTTCCTCCCTCCACAGCCCCTCTTCTCTCCACCACTCCATTGTTTATCTCATTGGTTTATTACACTGTTTACCCCACTGCCCTCTTATGTGCTATCATGTGCAATCAACAAAAGTAGAAAGCTTAGCTCAGTGAGTTCATGCATGCTTTCTTTGTTTTTTTTTTCTTCAATAACAGATGCCAACTCATGTTTCGAAACGAATCTCTCTTCCTCAGGCAGCATTGATTATGCTGCCTGAGGAAGAGAGGCTCGTTTCTAAATGTGTCGCCAGTACATAAACAGCAGTGCAGATAGCCTCCCTTGCTCAATGGCAAGATATACGTTTTGTACATTGAAGAGCCCTAAATAAATATTTTTTCAGCACCTAAGTGGTTTCACAACTTTTTTGTTGTCGTTTTTACGAATGAAGTACTGAAAAAAAATTATATTTCCCTTCCTTTTCTCTATAGATGGCACATCATCATCAGACATTTGAGGGAAGGCCTCAGCCTATGCTCTGCATGTGGCGAGGTGGACCCTCCCAAAGAAGAAGACATGGTGGTATTATGGGTTTCCTGTGAATCCCGCGAGCAGTGGTTCCACTCCTCATGTCTTGAAGTTGGTGAGGAGGATGGCCAATTCTTATGTATTAACTGCCCTGAGTTTTAACTTCTTTAACATGATATACAGTTGTTTAATAACTTTTAGATTTCATATTTCTACATTTAAATACATTTTATATTTATTCATTTGTTTAAGTCAAACATTCACTTTTATGAAGTACAATTATTCTTTTCTATGTACTTTGGTGGAAGTATTATTTTTTTCATGTGGCAAATGTACCAGCAAATAACTCCATTGTAATGATCATGCAATCACCATCACAATGACAAAATGTGATTTATAATAAAGGTATACAATGGCTGAATTACTAAATGTTTTTTTCACATACCTTTTAACGTTTGTTTTGATAACTACATTTAATTAGGAGGGGGGGGGGGGGGGGGATTTTAGAAGAAATAACTGGCTGGATGTATTTACAAATAGGATATTTGTCACACCTTTTTGCTGTCCAGTTAAGGAGTGTGCACAAGGCATGGTTTGTATTTAATGTCACAAAATATGCTCTTCAGAGGAATAAAGGGGAGCATAGCTGTGTAAGTATTGCTGGTATATTTTTGTAAACGGTCCCCTCTTCTGGTGAAATTTGCAATGCAGGACATAACACAATGTAGCCTTGGCAGGTTTTATGTCCTGAAATGCAACGTAGCCTACAGATTTTCCACGAACAAAAACAACACTGAAAAGCAATGTTTAAATGAAAATATAAAATATGATTTCATCTTTTTACATCTAGCCTACTTAAATATGATATTTAGCTATTAAGTATAGCGATTTTATCTGTGTTTATTTGTAAGTTTAATCGTATTATAACAAGAAGAAATACAAGTTTCAACTTAAAATGTGTCACTAAACCTCCAATCACGATAGGACGTGATTTTGTTTAACTTTTATATTAATGGTAAACAAACGAATACACCTAAAGGACACGTTTTTTTAACAAAAGAACATTTTGAATTAATGCAAGATATGTATTACGTGTCACCATTTTTTAAATAGGAGATATTTTCCTTGTTCTAAAGGAATGCTGCCGTTTTTGTAGAAAGGCGCTTCTACAACTTGATCTAAAATAACGTCCCATTGATGATCGTGCTATCTACCATGCTACCTGTTTACCATTACAATGCTGAAATGCAATTAATGCAATTATTGAATTATGTTTCAATGTATTTTAACATGTATATTAATTGTTCAACCCATTTAATTAAGGTGTTTGAGAAGAAACAATAGGCCGCAGAGTGTTGTCATAAGGAATTTTTGTCATGTATATTGTAGTCAGCTTCCAGTGTTTCCACAAAGTACAGGTGAAGATGTTGTCTTACAAAATAAATTGGCGAGTACATGGGACCATTGACGTATTTTTGAGAAGATAAAATACCATAGAGTTGAATGCGTGCTTACTTTATGACTTATAGTGGCTCCACTTTCATAAAATTAGAGAAAAATAAAGACCGCGGCACTAATCGCGAGGGGCGGTCGAGAATAGGTCCCCACCCGGCTAATGCTACGGCGGGCGGGCGTCCTGCATATTTGCTGTTAAAGAAAGAAAATAGCGGAAGTCCTGAAGAAAATAGCCTTCGGAGGATAACAAGGACATTTTTTTCTACAAAACTAGGTACAGGGTGTTACCGATATGTATCCCATTTTTACCTACGATTGCAAATATGTGTACGCTTTGCTGTTTTTTCCGCGAAAGCGGTCGACAATGGGTGCTCGAACGCTAGATGGCGTATTAATTTAGAACGGTGATTAAAATGTTGCCAGGCGCTACTTCATTGCCGGGCGGTTTAACGAAATAAATGCCCACCCTCCAGCCAATCAGAATCGAGTATTTAGCCAAGCCATGGTATAAAATTACTAATTTACCACGGTGAAGTTGGTTTCAGGTTGGATATTCAGCCATCCAACCATAGCATTCAACCGTCCAACTGGCTGCATATCCAACCTGAAACCAACTTCACCGCGGTATGTAATTTAGCTAATTCAGCCTAACATTTACACAGCTTTAGCTAACGTTATTAGGGCTAGCTAACATTAGCTACGTTTGCTAGCTAGCCTTATAACGTTAGCTTGCTGATTGCTAGTTGCCTACTACTACTAGCGAACTTCTTCTGATCTACTTTGTCTGTCCTAACGTTAGGTGTGATGAAAACAGAGGAGCGTCACTTTGCAGAAGCGTGTGCCAGGCAGTTTCTCGACGTCGCTAATCAGTGGGGGATAGCTGACAAAATCAGCACTATTGGAACAGACAGCGCTCCAAACATGATAGCAGCAGGGAGGATACTGCCATTCGAGCATTTGCCCTGCGTTGCGCATCTTGTACAGAGGGCCATTGTAATGTCACTTCGGGACGGTGGTTTTGATGGTGTACTGGCCAAGTGCCGCAAAGTGGTTGGACATTTCAAACACAGTCGGCCAACTCAGACGAGCTGAATGCCCAGCAAGCCTCCCTTGAACAAGACCAGGAGCCACTCGTGCAAGACGTTCCTACACGTTGGAATTCCACCCTCGAGATGATCAAGCGCGTGAGGCGCAACAGAGACCCACTGCACGCAACGCTGTCCCAGCAGAAGCACAATCTGACCCTCCCAACAAATGCTGAATATGAGAAGTTGGCAAAGCTGGAGAAACTGCTGGAGCCATGCAGGTATGGTCTACAAAGGTAGCATGTTCATGAATTGGCATACAAGTTCTTTTAAAAGTCACTTTGTATTTAAGAAACGCATGCCCTTAAATGTAATGATTCAGAACTTTAAAAAAGTGTAATCTGAGTTAAATGAATTGGCCATTAATTACTTATTGCTCTGTGTGTGTGTGTGTGTGTGTGTGTGTGTGTGTGTGTGTGTGTGTGTGTGTGTGTGTGTGTGTGTGTGTGTGTGTGTGTGTGTAGGTACATCACTGAGCTCCTTGGTGGGGAATGTATCCTGCTCTGTGGTTCTACCTGCCCTGTGCCACCTCAAGCAAGCGATGAAGATCTCAGATGATGATCCTGCCTACATCGTGCGATTCAAGGCTGCCTTCACCAAGGACCTCAACCAGCGGAGGGAGAAAACAAACCTGGAATGGCTGAAGGTATGTCAGACTGACCAGAAGATAACTGTATTGTCTGACCATTTTAGACTGTTAAGCCAGTAGATCGGTCAATGAATAGATGAATGAGTGATGAAGAAATATGGAGGTTGGATTTGGAAAGTTAAATTTTCATCAATCAATAATTATTATTTTTTATTCATCAAAGGTGGCGACTGCTCTGGATCCACGATTTAAGGACCTCAAGTGCCTGCCCAGAGCAGAGAGGGAGCCAGTGTGGGCAAAGCTGAGTGAGTTGGTGAAGGGAGAAGAACCTGCTCTGCAGCCGCCCAGGGAGGAGAACCCTGAGCCACTCAAGAAGAAAACAGCCCTGCTACTGATGGGATCAGAGTCAGAGTCGGATGAGGAGACACCAGTAGACAATGCTGTGATGAGGTACAAGGTAGAGCCCAGTGCCAGCTTGGATCAGTGTCCACTGAAGTGGTGGTCGGAGCACACTGCTGTCTATGGTAAGATGGCACACATTGCCCGGAAATACTTGGGGACTCCTGCCACAACTGTCCCATGCGAGAGACTGTTCTCTTTAGCAGGCCATATTGTACAGAAGAAGAGATCTAGTTTGTCACCAGAAAATGTGAACAAGCTGGTCTGCCTGAATGACTGGTGGAAGAAGGAGAAATAGAGGTTGGACTGATTGACTCAAGCCATGTCACAAAGCTACTGACTGTAAACAGTTCTTCATGACCTCTCATGTAGGCCTACAGTTTAATTAATGTCATATTATCCCAGAAATGGGGGTTGTTCTTGTACCTTCTGGTGGTAACGTTATTCGTTTGTGACTGAATAAACAATTAAACACAAGTACATCTTATTGAACATTATTTATTTTCATTACCAATTATCATAGTAGAACAGCTTTCTCAAGCAGTTTGTGATGCATTTTCGAAACAGGAGATGGGCTCCTGGTCTAATGGGCCACCTGGCCTGAGAAACACGTTCTCAAGGACTTACTTCTGGTCATTATTTAGGTAGCACACACATATTTTGAATGCCGTCGGCAGAATTCAAATGAGCCATTTTAATCTAGATTAATCTAGATTAACTCCAGGATTGCAGTGAGATTAATCTAGATTAAAAAAATTAATCTATGCCCACCACTAATATATATATATATATATATATATATATATATATATATAAAACATGCTGGTGTTCAGCAGCATCTAGCTCCATGACTCTCTGAAACAGTCAGGAAAAAGCATATTGAATGACATAAAGGATACAGATATCAGTCCATATAGTGTAGCACAGTAATACAGTAAACTGGAATACAGAACCAATATTGTAATAGGCTAATACATAAAATGTAACTTACTTGTACATATTCATAGCGCAGTTGTTTCACTCTTTCAGAGTTTCTTTCAAACGGCACTCTGTACAGCTGTTTCATACGGAGTTGATGCCGCTTCAGTAGACGGCCCAGTGTGGATAAACTTACCCTGTGTATGTTGTTGAATGTTGTGTTGTCAGTGATGATGTGATGTTGCAGTTGTTGTAAAAGTATGCTGTTGTTTGCAATGACCATGTTTATGATTTGTTGTTCCTGTTCTTGTGTGAACAGGTGATTTCTTCCTCCTGTGGGCGGTCGCCTTGCAATTCTGCAAAAACAGAATGCGAATGTTTAGGGTCCAAGATCTCCTTCTTATGAAATACTGTAAAATCATATAGAGGGTAGGATTTCTTACCTGTTCTCATTTTGAAATGTCCTGATGATACCTGCTACAGCGTAGCGGCTCAAATTAGGCTGGACCCTCTGACCAGCCTCCTGTAGACTCAAGCCATGGTTGATGACATAGTCAACCAAAGTGGCCCGGATCTCATCTGTGACAGTTCTTCTGACTTGTCCTCTCACCACTCCTCGTCCTCTGTATCCTCTTCCTCCTTCTCCTCTTGCTCCTCTTCCTCCTTCTCCTCGTCCTCCTCCTCTTCCTTGTCTTCCTAGTCCTGGTCCTCCTCTTACACAAACACCTCTTCCTCTAGCTCTCTCTCCAAAATTGGCCTCCATTGTTGTGCACACCAAAGAGCAAATCTGAATCCTATTTATAGTGTTCAAGCTCTGATTTCTAAGTGATCTCATTGGTTACAGGTGTTTTCACATGTGCATTCTGTGTGCAGGTGATTGATAATTGAGTGTATTTCAATGGCAATGTTTAGCAAACAACACACACAGGCATTTAGTTTTGAATGATGTGTCTAATGTAGATAACCGTGTGTAGTTATTTGCAAAAAGTGTGTTGAGAATTTCAAACTTAGTGTAAAGCAGACAATGTGCTTATGGTTTAGCATACCTGGTCAATAGATAGGCTAAATGAGTTAGTGGTTTCAATAATTGGAAAGCTGATGCGCTTTACTTTTGTATTTGCTTGTGAGATTAATGGGGGATCTTTCATTTTTACACCAGTGTGTAATTGGCATTTATAATTTGTATTAATTTGTTGAGTATTGTTTATTATTTGAAGGAAAAATGTCATTTTGGGATGAGAGTGTATGGTTTTGAAAATGGTGCTTGATTTTGATGGGAGATACATTAAGTTTAGCAAGGAGAGTTGACTGTGTGGGGTTTGTGTTTATAGTTTTGAGAAAAGAGTTTTAATTTCAGAAAATGTGTCTGAGCAATTGAGAAGGGCTGAAATATTGGACAGGCTGTGACGATCCAGAGAGTGTAGCGACTCTGCCACTTGCATCGGTTTTAAGGATACCAGAGGCATTTGCTGTTCAGGGACGGGACAGACTGTCACTAAATCCACAAATGTGTGTCACCGTTAGCCCAAGGAGAGTCAGGTGGGAAACGGGCAAGTGGGCTGACATTAAAAGGGTGAAGTGTGATAGAAAAATTATTAGTTGTGCAAACAATAACTAAACTATAATAAATGACATACAGATGGGGCATAAAACCGTCCCCCACATAGCACGTTCTTTCTGTCTCACATCTGCACCACATTCCATTACGGATGCATCCAAAGACACCTTTCCTCCTTAGCAACACTTTGGTTACGGTTGCTATGTTTACATTCCTTAGATAACCCCTGCTCCAGGCCTCTGAGCTACAGACCTTAGACAGGCGGAGAACATCTCCGTTTTAGATTGGAACATCAGCGCACGGTGTGGTAAAGGAAAGCACACTGAATCATATAAATTCATAAGGAATACTTAAAAACACACACATGGATAGTTTCAGCTGTTAGTCATGCATTCCTTTGTGAGGGGGAGTGTAAGGTTCGGAGAACCAAACGCAACTGATAAGGATTTCTAAAAGTATCTAGAGAGAGATTCGCCACAAAATGCGGAAGAATCCACACCAGGACTGGGATAACACCTCCCTAGCACAAGGCAAAACAAAGCAACCTCCAAAAACTGAGGAGATCTCGATAAACAGCGAGAATAACTAACAAAAGAACCTCACACACTAAATAATTAGGCATAACATGAGGTGAAGAAACAAAACAAAACTTGAAAAAACGAGTGAAGGAAAAGAATAGAAAAACTCTTGTGGCAAAAGAGCTGAACACAACTGGCAACAGGTAAAAAGATTAAAGGATAAAGAAAGATTGGAAAGGAGAAAACCAATCTAATCCTAAATCTTTATAACCGGACTTGCTGCATTTCCTATTAGTACAAACCAGAAATGCAGTGACCGAAATTCCTATACCTTACCGACTTCGTATGTCAACATAGCAAAGACAATCTCGAAGTGCGGAAATGCAGAAGTCCTGAGGTATTTATAGCCCGCAGGAAACGCAAAACAGGTGAAGGGAATAATTGTCGGGCAAGACACGAAAACTGGCGGAAAAAATCACTATATATTAGATAAAATATGACCTTAAAGGGATGGATAGTTCGGAATTTTGGACATAATGTCTCAATTACGACTTACCCATGATGTAGTTGATTGATGGAAACCATTTTCAGCTAATTCCATGCTGTCCCTTCTTTTGGACATACACACGTTGCTAATGCTAGCGCAACTCTAAGGTAACCGGTAGCATCCACTACCAAACGCACTTACACTCCACAGTGCACCCAAAGCAATTAAAATACGACTTAAATCTAACTGGTCTACTTATAGATATGTAAAAACTCTTTGTATTAAAGAATATATTTATAATACTTATACATGAACATATATGGTGTAAAAACAATAGTTAAGAAAGTACATTTTTCCACATTCCTTCATTTTTTTGTCTTAACTTTCCCCCTCCGCAAGATAAGGCAGAGTCAATTGACAAGTGATCAGAGCATCTGAGTTATGTCAATCAGGGACACCTCCCTGCATGAGTGGAAAGGTGCTGAGAAGGGTGAAAGTGTGTATATAACCCGGTGTTGAATGTTGCCTGAGGAGACCCTTCTCTGGTGCTCTATGTAGAGCATTGAAGCACTCACCAGCTATTAACAATCAGTCGTCCCATATAAGATCTGTGTTATCAAGAGACACTCCACCTACTGTGCCCACCTACTTCTCCGTGGATCAGGAGGTGCATCAGGAGGCCCATGCAGGTGGATGGGCTGTCCCTCCACAAATCTAAGGGGGTGAAACCGCGGGAGCAATGGTGCCGTTACTGTAGGCGTAAGGGTCATGTAAAGGATCAGTGTCCCAAGTTGGAGAGGAAACGAAGGGTCTCACTGGGGAAACCGAGATCTCCAGTGAGACAAAATAGTACTCGTTCTTGGACCCTTTTACCTGTCCGGCTGCTTTGGAATGGGCGCTCGGTTGGCGTAGACGCCTTTATTGATTCTGGAGCAATCGAGTGTTTCATTGACGCTAAATGGGCTAGGGAATTAGAGATTCCTACTCACCGACTCACTAGTTCTAGTTCCCGTCAGGTTACGGCTCTCGATGGTCGCCCTTTGGGCTCCGGGATCATTGAGGAGATAACTGGTCCTTTAATTATGCGCATTTCTCTCCAGAGGCACTCGGAGAGAATAACATTTTTTTTAGTTGAATCTCCGTCGTATCCACTCATTCTGGGACATTCATGGCTGAGTTTGCATGACCCTCATGTTAGTTTCATTTATGTCAACTTTCATTTATCCTTCATCGGGCTGCATACCTCACGGTTCCGATTGCAGCTCTGATAGCGAGTGGGAGGAAACGGAGTTTCGCTCTGATCAAGATACTACCTCCGTCCTCACTGGGAGTGGAGAGGAGAGTCTGTCCTGGGATCACTTTGCTGAGGGGGGTTCTTTAGAGGAGGATAGCCTTTCTTTTTCTGAGTTCAAGTGGGAGATGTCTTCTGACGTTCCTTCCGAGACCCCAGAAGTGGTAGGGTCGCTTGAATTTTGCCTGCCCACTAATGTACCAGGGGAATATTCTGACCTCGCTGAGGTTTTTAGGAAACAAAGCGCTACTACGTTACCTCATAGGCCATATGACTGCGCAATTGAGTTGTACCCTTGCACGGTCCCTCCCAGGGGCTCACTGTATTCCCTGTCGGGTCCGGAAAGCACTGCTATGAGGGAGTACATTGAGGAGTCTTTAGCTAACGGTTTCATCAGACCTTCCACTTCACCGGCCGGTGCTGGATTTTTTAGATTATAGGGACCTGTATAGATTATAGGGGTCTCAATGATATTACCGTTAAAAACAGATATCCTCTGCCACTCATGAACTCCGCATTTCAGCACTTACAGGGGGCGTCGGTCTTTTCCAAACTCGACCTTCGCAATGCCTACAATCTTGTGCGCATGCGTGAGGGCGATGAGTGGAAGACGGCATTTAACACAAACCACGGACACTACGAGTACTGGGTGATGCCTTTTGGCCTCACTAGTGCCCCCTCTGTCTTCCAGGCACAAGTGAATGACGTTCTCAGAGAGATGCTGGAGAGGTTTGTGTTTGTCTACCTCGACGATATTTAAATTTTCTCCCCGAATCTCTCCTCTCACGTTGGCCATGTTAGGCAGGTGTTGGAAGCTCTCCTTAAGGCGCGGCTATTCGTTAAAGCCGAGAAGTGCTCGTTCCACACTGATTCTGTTTCTTTCTTGGGTTTCATTGTGGCAGACGGAAAAGTCCTTATGGACCCAGAGAAAGTTTCAGCGGTCAAGAACTGGCTAACTCCAGCATCAGTGAAACAGGTGCAGCACTTTCTGGGCTTTGCTAATTTTTATCGGCGGTTCATCCGCAATTTTAGCACGGTAGTCACACCTATCACAGCCCTAACAAAAAAAACATCATGCTCGCGATTCCAGTGGAACTCTAGGGCTGAGGCAGCGTTCACAGAGCTAAAAGACAGGTTTAGCTCTGAACCCATTTTAATAACTCCCAATCCCTCCCTCCCCTTTGTGGATGCTTCAGAGCTGGGTGTGGGAGCCATTCTATCCCAGTACTCCCCGCTGGACCATAAAATGCACCCTTGCGCGTATTTCTCTCATGCCTTAACACCTGCTGAGAGAAATTACGACGTAGGGGACTGGGAGCTGTTGGCGGTCAAATTGGCGTTGGAGGAGTGGCGTCATTGGTTGGAAGGAGCTGAGCACCCTTTCACTGTCTGGACCGACCACAAAAATTCAGAATATGTCCAACAGGCCAAGACGCGTAACTCCCGTCAAGCCCGATGGGCATTATTCTTCGCCCGGATTAGGTTTATACTGACCTACAGACCCGGGTCAAAGAATATTAAGCCGGATGCGCTGTCGCATCTACGACCGCACCGATAAGGAACCACCCAGATTGTAGCTCCGGTGATGTGGGAGATTGAGGCGGCCGTTCAAAAGGCATTACGCTCAGACCCGGGCCCAGGTGGGGGTCCGTCTCATTGTCTGTTTGTTCCGCCCCGTATCAGATCACGGGTTCTCCAGTGGGGTCACTCTTCACAGCTGGCGGCCCATCCTGGCTTCCACCGGACTAGGGAATTTTTGTTGCAGCATTTTTGGTGGCCTAATATGGAGAGCGACATGCGGGAATTTGTCGCCGCTTGTTCGGTCTGTGCCCGCAGCAAGGGATCTCGGCTCCCACCCTCTGGCCCTTTACGCCCCGTACCCGTTCCCAGCCGTCCTCGGAGCCATGTCGCCCTCGACTTTGTTACCGGGTTGCCTGCGTCCCAGGGCAACATGGTGATCCTGGTTGTGGTTGACAGGTTTTCCAAAGCGGCACACTTCATCGCCCTACCCAAGCTGCCATCAGCACCGGAGACCGCCTAACTGATGGTGGACAATGTTTTTAGGGTGCACGGCCTTCCTCTGGACGTGGTGTCCGACCGCGGCCCTCAGTTCACTGCTAGGTTCTGGCGCTCTTTTTGTGCCTTACTAGGGGCGTCGGTCAGTTTGTCTTCCGGTTTCCACCTGGAGACTAATGGTCAGACGGAGCGCACTAATCAGACAACGAGTGTGGCTAGCTACACTCGCACCACGATTCGTGGGCCCCTTTAAAATAATTCGTAAGATTAACCCTGTCACTGTGCGCCTTCAACTGCCACGCTCTATGCGCATCCACCCTACCTTCCACATCTCCCGGTTAAAACCGGTGCTGGTTAGTGCTCTCGCCCCGGTCGACAAACCGCCACCTGCTCCCCGGTTCGTGGAGGGTGGGCAGAGGATTCCAGTTTTTAGTAGACTGGGAGGGTTATGGCCCTGAGGAGCGTTGCTGGGTCTCCTCCAAAAACATCTTGGACCCTACACTTATTAGGGACTTCCGCACAAACAGGTCTGAGGAATCGCCTGTTTCTGGCAGCCTGTTATTGTTTCTGTGGTCATTCTTTCGTTTGACAACATCGGGGCAATCTATTGGATTTTTCCGCCTCCATTTCGGTGTTTGAATCTCACCCGGTAATTATTCCTTTCACCTGTTTTGGATTTCCCGCCGGTTATAAATAGCCCAGGACTTCCGCATTTCCGACGCTTCGATATTTTCTTTGCTTTTGACTATCGGAGTCGGTAAGGTAAAGGATAGCAGTCTTTACGTTTCTGGTTGTTACTGGTCCGGTTAAAGAGTTAGGGTAAAGATTTATTTAGTCTTTTTTGTTTCCTTTTCTCTCTTTATCCTTTTGTACTGCTCTACCTGTTACCTTTTGTTCAGCTCATTCACACCAAGAGTTGTAGGTAACAGGTTCTTTTTCTATTACGTTTCTTTCGCCCTTGTTACACAGGCTTTCTTTTGTTTTTCTGACCTCTAGTTATACGCCTCTTGTGTGAGTTGAGGTTCCTTTGTTGTTTACTACTCGCAATCGCCGAGTTTGCCCTCTTTTGGGGTTGTTTTGTGTTGGCTTACACCGGGAGGTTTTCATTCCCATTATTTTGTTTCAGGTACTGTTACAAGCGATACTATAACCTCTGCATTTGAATGGATCTCTATGGGAATTGGGGGGTGTGACTAGATTCAGCTGTAAATTATGTTGGTACAGTATGGAATACATGACTGGCGAAATGGCTGTAAGTCATCAAGGGTCTAAGGTATCAAATGAGCTCCAAACCATCACTCTACGGCCAGATATGGAGTAGATATGGATGGATCACTTTAAGGGTTTCTTCTCCTGACTTTTTCCCCCATAGAGTTCTATAGGAAAATGAGTCAGGAGAAATAACCCTTGCAGTGATCCATGCACATCTACTCCACATCTGGCAACAGAGTAATGGTTTGGAGCTCGTTCGATAGCTCAGACCCTTGATAGCTTACAGCCATTTCGCCAGTCATGTGTTCCATACTGTACCAGTGTAATTTACAGCTGAATCTAGTCCCACCCCCCAATTCCCATAGAGATCCATTCAAATGTAGAGAGGTTATAGTATCGCTTGTAACAGTACCTGAAAATAAGATATCGAGAGTCTTTTGATGTTGATGGGTCACAGACTTCAGGACGTAACAGCATACAAAGGATATGCAACCAAATATGAAATATGATACTTTAAAAATACATTAAAGCAAAGGGTATGAATACTTATGCACGAGAGATTTCAGTTTTTGATTTTTAATATATTTACAAAAATTTCTAAAAACATGTTTTCACTTTGTCATTATGGGTTACTGAGTGTAGACTGATGATAAAATGACAATTTTATCCATTTAAAATCAAATCTACAACACAATAAAGTGGGCAAAACGTGAAGGGGTTTGAATAATTTTGAGCTCAACTGTATATGTTTCTCATTTGGCCTTAATCCTAAGGCACAAGGTCATGCCATGAGTCCAGTCAACTCCCTCCTAAATTGTCTCGCTCAGCTCTCTGAAAAGATTGCACAAACATGCGAATCTCAGTACATGCACACTCCTTCAGTTTAATGATTACACACTGTGGATACATGTGAAATAAACATATATTGTAATAAATGAAAAATAAAGAAACACTTAAATCAAAGGAATTTAAACATGTTCGTGGATTAAACATGTTCTTTAAGCACTTAACAGATATATGGTAATTCACCAGGTGTCCGAGGACACATATGTGCATGGAGGTCTTATCCTGAGGACGACTGCGCCCTGGACCGAGTCACCCTGAAAAAGGAAAGCAGAAAACAACAAAAAAAAAAAACTAAATACAACGTATTACTGCATTTCTAAATAGCTAATTAAATGTTTATGCAATGACTTCACTTCCCCCGTCCCTCTGTGCTTAGGCAATGAGGACCTGCAGCTTTTCAGAGGAGTCGCCCTCCTCTATTTGGAGCACGGCCCTGTACAGCTGGGCCTTCAGTTGCAGCACACGGTGTTGGTACGGGGTCACTTGCAAAGAAGAAACAGGCTTGGTTAAAATTGCCCTTCTGAGACCTAGTTTGATAAGGGTGTATGTCAGAAGTGCCCCCAACACTATGATTATACCGATACCCAGAACCCACCCCAGTCGTGGGAGTACTTCCTTTAACCATGACTTCACCCACTCCCAGAGGTCTACAGTCGAGTCATATATCGATTTGAAACCATTCCAATCGCAGCTACTCCCAGCAATATTCCCAGATTTAACTTAAATGGGCATGGCCCCTGGTGCATTGTCTCATTACTGACTAACCACCCGTCCCCCCATTTCCATGAGCTAACATCTGCCTTCAGATGTTAGTTTTTTGTTGGGAAAAAACTTGTTCCCATCCCTTGTTATAGCTGTCCTGAACCATACGGGGGAAATACCCACCACTACTGCAATCACGTTCCCACGTACGTCTCTCCACTGGTACAACCATGCACAGTAGGTCTGGGCCCCACCAATGCTGTTCCATTAAACCTCTACACTCTGGGCTATAGGGTTTTCGTTTTGGTGAATAGAGCTCCGCCTCTCCTGTATTAGGTGACCATAACTTTTCCTTCATTTCATGCTACGTATTTTTGTCTTCATACCACCGGCCTGCGTCCTGGTAAGCTAGAGCCGTGAGTAATGAATACACCTGATATAATGCTGTGCAGTCTTCCGGGGTTGCTGCGGGTTTAAGGCAGTTTTGTGCAAAAATAGTTGACACTAGTTATAGTTATATTGTTCTCTGGGAGACCCAACAGTTTAGTGTTTTTGTTCCAGTTTACGATTGTTTCTACTATTTTTAAGAGGTCGGTACGCGTACGGTCTTTAAAGACCAGAGCAAAGGTATGTTTTCACAGGTGGCCAGGCTCAGATCATCTAATTTATTTACGTATTTCCACAATTTACACAGTGGCCCCCCTTGTCCTACTGCGTCGTGGGCCCACTGGATCAAACCTCTCCGTACACATTTTTAGCCACTACTCTGGCTCTATGTAATTTTGCTCCGTCCCTTTTGGCCAGCACTACAGCTGTAGTGAGGCGTCTGTCATGATCCGTCGAATTATCTCGATAGTTAACTAAAATCCCATACTTCTCCCCCCATTTACATAGAGGAATTTGTACTTTGGTGAGGGCCTATTTGAGCGACCCAAGCTTCGTAGTCGGGCCGTTATTTATGGGACATTACCCAGTACTTATCGTATTAGTCCACGATCCATGAAGTGACATTAACTATCTTTGTTTTATTAATAAAGCTGGGATAACTACATATTTTTATCAGATTGGTCTGGGCATAGGCCATAATGAGGCATCTTAAAATAAGTAATTTCCCCGGGCCGAGGGGTTGGAGGAACCCCTCCTGCACGTGGACGCGTCATCACTAGTCCTGGGCCTGCAGTCCTCTTTGTCCTACTTGGGAGCGGGGTTGGTAGCACCTCGGGGTCAGCCTTGGGGTCAGGGTCTCTAAATAATAATTTTAGGCCTGGTATGTTTCCGTTATGTGGTATACAAAAAGGCAGGTGTGAAATGGTTTTTATTGGATCAAACTGTCTTTTACCATGGTACCACTCCCTCTTTAATGATTACAGTGGATCCCTCTACTAGCCCCACCCATTCCACCGCACACTCCTCCCCTCCCATCTGTAGCCATCGAGTGTTATTATTCCTGTTAATATAACTAAAATATGCTGTGTCATCTCCCGGATCCCAAGGGAATATCTTTTGGCAAAACGAGTTTCCAAGCCCAATCACAGTCTTGTGTTCTGGACCAAGTTCCTGTGAGTGTAAGCTCATGTTCTATATGTATGCTATGGGGGGATACAGAGATCAGGACACAGATGACGATCAGGAGAGCCAGGAATACTGCAGCCACGAGGCCCACCGCCACTCTCGCATTGTGTCGCTGCTTTTCTTGTTGTTTGGCCTTAGTCAGGGCTCCCAGCTCTCTCTGGTATCTGTGGATCATGTCTCACTTATGTTCTGGAACAAAGAAAAGAAGTGAAAACAGATAATCCCACCTAATTGGCAGGTTTTAACTGAGACAGGTGTCTCCACCTGTAACCCCATTGAACCCCCCCCAAACATGCGGCGTGTTCGTTTGCCATTAACACTGTGTAAGGCCCCTCCCAATGTGTTTGTAAACTTTTTGGTGCTAATTTTTTATGAATGACCTGACTTCCTACTTCCAGCACCCACCCCCCTTGACCCTCCTGCTTCTCATCCTGTTCTGTTTGCCTGTTTTCTACATGTTTTCTCATTTCCTGAATTGACAGATAAGCCCACAACATCTGCTGAAACCCCAGGCTATCTTCGGCCCCTTGTGGCAAGGTCATAGCTCTCCCTGTCATTAACTCAAAAGGGGTCAGTTGTGTCACTTTATTGGGTGATGCCCTTATCTTCCACAGGACGGCAGGCAGCAATCCATGCCATCCTTTTCCTGTCTCTTTGATTGCAGCCGTGAGTTTTGTCTTTATTGTCTGGTTCATTCTTTCCACCATTCCAGCAGACTGGGGATGATACGGCATGCTGAACTTTTGTTTTATTCCCAGAGTCTTCATTGCTTCCTTCATCACTTTACCTGTGAAATGGGTTCCATTGTCTGAAAG
Source organism: Synaphobranchus kaupii (assembly GCA_029718625.1). Classification (NCBI taxonomy): domain Eukaryota; kingdom Metazoa; phylum Chordata; class Actinopteri; order Anguilliformes; family Synaphobranchidae; genus Synaphobranchus; species Synaphobranchus kaupii. The sequence goes on from CM056384.1 coordinate 8,025,510, forward strand.
GATTTGGTATGGCAAGCCCCACCTTGGAAAGATTTCTGTGGCTAACAGTCTCGCTGCAGTGGCGGCTGTGCAGTTCCTTGTTGGGAAAACCTCCACCCATCTGGTGTACTGGTCTATTACTACAAACAGGTACGTGTATCCTCCACTAGGGGGCAGTGGTCCGGTAAAGTCCATCTGGAGGTGTGTCCACAGGCCCTTGGGGCACATCCCATAGGTATCTTCTTCCTCGTTGTGTGGTTCTTTGTTTCCAGACAGATGAGGCACCTTGATGTGTAATCATAAATATCTCTTTTCATTCCTGGCCACCACCATGTCCGCTGCATCTGTGCCGCCTGCTTCTCAGGTCCTTCATGAGTAATTCCATGATACAGCTGAATCAAGGGTCGTTGGTGCCACCACACTGTGGTTCAGCCTCCATAAACCGTCGCTATCCTGTTTGGCGCCCTTATGTTTCCACCGCTGTATTTCGGAGTCTGTTTCTGTGTCATAGGTCATCTTGATTTCTTCATCAGTTGCCTCTCGTTCACTTACAGGTTGGGCCGCTGCCACATAAGGTAGGCTGGCTGCCAATTGGCAGCTTCATCAGCCCATGCATTCCCTTGTCCCTGCATTGTTTTTGTTTCTTGGTGAGCTGCTACTTTGATCACAGCAGCTTCCTTTGGCCAGTGGGCCACGTCTAGCAGGGCTTTCACTCTCGTTTCATGTTTATTAGCCACTCCTGTGGACGTGACCAGTCCCCTCCGTGCCCAGACCGTCCCATGCAGTCATCTTCTATTTTGGCTGCGCACTGGTGGGGTGTCCCTTCCTCCACTAGAAATGATGCTGGGTTCACTGTGCCTTCACTCTTTGTAACAACATATTCAATGCCTTTGCCCAATAGACACATTTCCCATCTTGCTCGTCTGGCGTCTGATATTGTCTTCAAAGTGGAGTGGTGTGTATTATCACCTTTTGTGTCCCCACCACATTCTCTACAGCTCCTAGGGCCCAGGCAGCACAATCAGCTGCCATCAGGCACCTGTGTTGTCCCGTCATGGTAGCTGCAATAGGGGTGGAGTAATACCCCACCATTCCAGTTTTTCCATCCACCCAGAACCATAGGTGGAAAGGCTTTCTTGCATCTGGCAGGCGAAGGGCTGGTGCTCGTGACAGTTCCTCTTTTAATTCGGTGAAGGCCTCTTCGGGCCCCCACTCCAATTTCTCAATTCCTGGTTTCCCTCCTTTCAGCATCCTCTGCAATGGCGCCACCAGTTCCCCAAAGTCCGGTACATACGATCTGCAGTAATTGGCTAGGCCCATGACCTGCCTCAGTCCAGTTACTGTAGTAGGCTGTGGCAAAACCCTCAGGGCCTGGGTCCTCTCTTGTGTGAGAGCTCTCCCATGTGTTCCAATGGTTTGCCCTAAATAGGTCACTTCCTGCAGCCCCAGCTGTGCTTTGCGGGGACTGGCCTTGAATCCTCCCTCCCTGAGAGCAGAGAGAACAGCCCCCAGAGCCTTTAAGTGCTGCCATTTTGTAGGGCTAGCAATCAAAATGTCATCCACATACTGTATACAAATTGAACCTTCCATTTCTGGTCCAGAAATGGCTGGCTTTAGAAATCCTGCCAGTGCTTGATGAAACAATGTTGGGCTATTGTTAAACCCTTGTGGGAGGCATGCCCATGTCCATTGATGCCCCGCTGCTGTAAAAGCAAATTTATCCTGTGATGCGGAGTCAAGGAGGCATGTCCAAACTCCATTAGCAATGTCCAAAGCTGTGAAATACTTGTGGCCTCCCCCCACATCATTCAAAATAGTAGCAGGATTAGCAGTTTCTGTGACAGCATTCAGTCCTGTGTAATCAATTGTCAACCTCCAACTCCCGTCAGGTTTCCTGACAGGTCAGACTGGTGAATTGGTGGGAGACTGGGCTGGTCTCACTATTCCTCTCTCAGACAGTTCATGTACAATTTCTTCCACTGCCAGCTCGGCCTCTTTCGTAATAGGGTATTGTTTTTTCGCCACAGGCATGGGCCATGAAATAACAAGGGGGGGGCGGGGGATGGGGGGCTTTTCCCCTCCCACAGTCCAGCTTGTCTGTGACCCACACCTCTGGAAACTGAGCACACATCCACCCCCACTCTCCCTTCTCTTTCCAGTCTACTTCCTGTTTCACCTCTAAAGCTGCAGCTACTGTCAGTTCCGCGTGCAACCCTGTTAGAGGAACTATCTCTCCCCCCGACAGCACTAAAATCTCATTTAACAACAAGTCTACTTCTAACATATGCATTAACTCCTTTGCGTAGAATTGCTCAACTGATACATTTGTTGCTACTGCAGTCAAGCTATTAGTGGAAATCACAAACTCTGTGTTTTAACTTTATTGGTAGACGGTTCGTGACGATTTCTGCTGAATACGGAGTTTCTAAGTGTCACTATTTCCCCGTAGCAAGTCCATTTAACAAGCAACCCCCCACCTAGTCTATACCTACCCATGCGTGACATAGTCGACAATAGCGTCTATGTTTAAGTTCATAAATATATTTATTCATTATCTAAAATTAGAATAACGTCATAGCAACAAGATAACCCCAACAATAGCCTGATCGTATGCCTGAAAAGCCCTGCTCACTCAAATGCAAAATAAACTGTGAAAGTACTGTCTCATTCTACCATGTATTCTACTAGCAATATATGCTACTAAATATGAAATAAATATACAATCCTACCATCAGTTTTACACATCGAGATGTTCCTTTCAAAATTCAGTGGTCATTTATTGTCTGGTACAGTGGGTTTGAGAAATATACAACACTTATATACCGCTATTACACTATCTGAAACGTCGACGCGTAATACCCCCATGCCTTGTAAGCCTGTCTCATTCATTACAGTTAATTCTGGTTTGTCGGCTTTTTTATCCAATAGAGTACATTATAACCTTAGCAACGGTATATGTCAAATCTTTTTCGGTGCTTTCAACAATTTACTACAGCCCAGTGTAACGGCAGCGTAGCGTTTTCGTTTTAACGGTCTTGTATTACGCAAGCTCAACAGAATACGCATTACGGAGGGGAGTTTCCCTTTTCCGATATGTAAGTATTTTTGCATCTAAAATACCGTTGGTCTCGCTGGCTACATATGTACGTTTGTGTTTCCACTCGAGCAATGTCTTTCCAATATGTTTGATAGCCCTATTGTTATTTTCGCATTTTGAGTGCATTTCACATACTGTAGTGCAATCGTTAAATGTATTTTTGATGTAGGCTACCGATGTTCATTGAAGATAGAACATTTGACAGCATTTTGCAGATGGTGGAATACTATTTTATGGTCATGTTATCGTACATAATATAGGCTATGGCGTATATACTTGTCTCTTAGGGCATGACAAATGCTTCTGTAAAAAATTACAGAAAAATGCAATCCCAGGACAAAAGTATATATACTGTAGAGTACAGGGACAAGTGATGTTTTATTGAGGTACAAGAGTGAATGATTAGGCAACATATTTAGGTGTATGTAACACTGTGATATCAATGTTTTTTATCTTAAGCCATCAGAAGGAGCAAATGTATATGCTTTATAATGCAATAATGAATAATTTTATTAATTTTATGACATGTTTTGCATAGGGGTTTTGGACCCATAGATATCTACCCCCCTAAAATATAGTAATTCCCACTTGAGAATTATGCAAAAGTGAGTTTTATCAGCCAAAACTGTTTATTTGTAGTTAAATATATCATAATTTCTTTTTATCCATTTGGATAGATTTGGAGACACTAATGGACAACAGGGTACACCGATTTCACTTATGTCGCTCTCAGCAAAATAAAAATAATTTTTTTTTTTGCATTTGTGGCACTTTATTTTGACTTAAATTATGAAAATAAACAAATCTAAGTTTGTATTGTAAATGGTACACCTGTCTTGTTTCATTTAAGCCATTTAGCAAGTTTATGTGATGCTCACACCTGGAGTTATAAAGCCTTAAACAGAGCACCCCCTAAATAGGTGAAATTAGCCATCTGCGCCAAGGGGTTAAGCTGACGTCCGCCATTTTCTGGCAGACCTCGAGTGCCACCGTCATCTCGGCAAGCTGATTTTATGCCTTTACGTAGGAAGAATAGCTGCCGTCCCAAGCCGTATCAGACTGATCCTGTCCACACCTCAAACAGGTATTCCCCCCTCAGTGACCCCCTTCATTGTCTTACCGACTCATCTCCTGAAAAGGCATTGGTGATTGGGGATTCCATCCTGAGGAACGTTCGACTTGAGTCTCCTACTGCCATTGTAACCTGTCTTCCTGGTGCTAGAGCCCCTTTACATTACATTACATTATAGTCATTTGGCAGACGCTCTTATCCAGAGCGACGTACATTAGTGCATTTTCAAACTAGGAACAAAAGTGCATTAAAACGACCCTAAAAGGTAAATACGATTTCAAGTACCCCTGATATAGAGGCCAATTTAAAAGTTATGACTAAGGGCAAGAAACGTTTTTCAAAATTGTCATTCATGTGGGCACTAATAATGTTCGCATGAGGCAATCAGAGATTACAAAGTTAAATTTTGCCTCTGTCTATAAGCAGGCAAAGAAGTTGAGCAAACAGGTAATCTTCTCTGGCTCACTGCCTGTCCGCAGGGGTGATGAGATTCGCAGCAGGCTCACCTCCCTTAATCAGTGGCTCTTAAACTGGTGCTCCTCTCATAATTTGCACTTTGCGAATAACTGTCCAACCTTCTGGGGACAACCTCACCTGCTGACACGTGATGGGCTCCACCCCAGCTATATTGGTGCTCACTTGCTCTCTCGGAACTTAACCTATGCCCTTAATTATGACAATATTGACTTCCTATGTCCAGTATTCATTTGTAGTCTTTTAGCATCAGAACTCATACTCAGCCACCCTCCCCTCTTCTCATGTCCAACACTAGCTCTCTCCAAGTGCCTGGTACTTATTGTATTGAGACTGTCTGTATTCCCCATCTTGAACATAGCAGAACCCATTGAGGTGTATGTCACAACAATCTCATCACCACCAATACCTACTACACTGCAGCAAAAAATACAGCAAAAACTGTGTCTAACAGTAGGACACACATCAAGTTCGGCCTACTTAATATTAGATCACTCTCCACAAAGGCAATACGTATTAATGAGCTAATCACTGATTATAATTTTGATGTGCTCTCCCTCACTGAAACATGGCTCAAGCCTGAGTACATTCCCCTAAATGAGGCTTCTCCTCCAGGCTACACCAGCAGTCAAACCCCACTTGCAACTGGTAAAGGTGGGGGTGTTGCTATGATTTTTCATGCTACATTCAATCATGTACTAAAAACTGGGTATGTGTTTTCATCTTTTGAGGTTATGGTTATGACCTTCGCGCTGGTATCTACAAAACAGTTTATTTGTGTAACTATTTACAGACCCCCTGGGCCATATGCAATGTTCCTTCTGGAATTTGGCAATTTTTTGTCAGATCATGCAGCCATAGGTGACAATGTTGTGATTTTAGGTGATTTTAACATCCATATGGATAATGAAACTGATCGTCTCTGTAGGGCTTTCACATCTATTATTGATTCTATTGGGTTAAAACAATTTTCATCTGGTCCAACCCACTATCACAACCACACCCTGTATCTCGTTTTATCTTGTGGAATATGTGTAACTGAGGTAGTTATTTATCCTCACAATCCTGTTTTATCAGAACACATTACCTTCCAGTTTGAGTTGTCGCTCCTCATACTCTGAGCCCAAATTTGTCACCACACGTTCTATTACACCAGAGACTGCTCAGAAAGTCTGTAATAATCTCCCATCTTTTTCTCATATTAGTTCATAGACTTGAACTCAATACATTCCCTCACAGGTGACTTGATGTCCATGCTAATGAACACCCTGGACTTGGTTGCACCGCGTAAGAGGAAAAAGTCCAGTCAAAAGAAGTTAGCTCCATGGTATAATCAAGACACACGGGCCCTTAAGAAGTCCTGAAGAAACCTAGAACGAAAATGGCGTTCCACCAAATTGGTTGTTTTTTACCTTGCATGGAAGGATAGTTTATCTCAATACAAACAGGCACTTACCTCAGCTAGAACCTCCTACTTCACTAACCTTATTGAAGTAAATAAGAACAACCCCAAGTTTGATACCATTCAGAGGAGGTTTCTCTAAGACAACAGGTGAAGCAGTTCTTTACCAAAAAAATGGGTGAAAAAGAAGAAAAGGGATGAAAAAGAATATGCATATCACACAATCACACGCACAACATAGGCTTTCTTTAATATTGAATCATCACCGACTTTCGACTTTCCCTTGTGAAGCTAAAAAAAAAAATTGCTTAGATTCAAAAATATGCCTTGTATCTTCTTACACAGTTCTGTGCTTGTATCGTGAAAAACAGCACCACCCTTTGACTTTTAAAAGGAAATTCAGTGAGGCACAGTGTCTGACTGCTTCACTTGATGATTGGAAATCAATGGGGGACTTTATAAGACATGATTGGATAATTGTGGATAATGACGCGTTTTTGAGCCCACCTGTGAAGCAGTGCCTCACAAAAGTATTCAATAGAGTTCCAATCATGCGTGTTCTTGTGCGCGTTCTCGTCCTGATGATTGACATAATGTCTAACCATTCAGAACACGAGTTCAGCTGTTCAACAATATAATCATCTTAATCGCCAATTTCGAGTCGACCATTACTGTGTTACTGTAGAAAGAAAGAAAGAAAGAAAGATTGCAAGTGAAGGCAGATGGGAGACCGAAGCCTCCTATCAATGTTATCCAGTGAGTGCGCTCAGTAAGTCTGAGCCTTAATGTTAAATGCTCGTAGTAGCCTACGTCGAGGTGGATTAGTTACAGGCAGCTTGCTAACGGAATCGCATGTATTGCTGGCCATGTGTGTTGTTTAAAGGAAAGCTTATTATTTTTTATCCAAGTGTGTTGCTACAGGAGATGTTCAATGTTTGCGAGACATGGCTTTCATTATTTAGTCTACGTAATTCAGGTCTGTTAAAATTAATGTAAAATCGAAGGAGCATGACAGTAGTGTAACCGTGCGAATTGAGTCTGAGAATTATCATTTTATTGATGAAGGTGCACGCATAACAAAATAACGTTAGTGCGGAAAACCGTGACATTCCTGAGAGGTTGATCGATGTAATTCTTGGGTCGTCATGAGCTGCCATTTAGGGGAATAACGAGAGTGAAAATTAACAGAGCGGCGAGTTGACTGAGCTTGCTTCCCGCTATGATGAAGTTCAGGTCGCCCTCTGTGTTTTCCAGGATGTCAAATAGCCTATTCGCACTGGACTAGGGTATTAGGCTACCTGGTGACCTCATATGATTTTGGAATTATCCCCCGACGAGTTTCATGTGGTGCATTTGCACGGGATAAACGCAGTCAGTATTTCACTCAAATTTACTTATGAAATCCCAGGGATTATAAACAGGTACAAATGAAACGTAACATTTCTATAGGCTACTTCCATATTCTCAGTTTTTCTGCACAGCGTATGCAAATTGGTGTGTTGAAGCTGGCTACAGAGTCAAATAGGCTACAATTCCTTTCAATTCAGTCACGTTAAATTCAGCAGTAACATTTAAATACTGGTATAAGAATCGCACCCAAAATGTCAGAATTAGCAATAATAATTTCCACCGCAGCCTCCGTAAATCTCAACTCGGAAAGATGAAGAAAAAAGCGGGGGGAAAAAACAAGGAATCCTTGCTGGGAAAAAAATATCACCCCAAATTACTGAGATGCCGATTCACACAGGACTAATATTATCAGATGACCTGTTTTGTGCGAAATATGGTAGGTCATTTACGGTGGGGAATTTTGACTTTACAAATTACAGAAATGCAGATTCGCTCGGGATTAAGATCACAGACGACCTCCACAAATCACATGAGGTCCCCAGGTAATACTACTCCAGTGAATAGGGCATAAGATGATTCAAAATGATCTGAACGAAGCTATTTCAGCTACGGTGCAGGTGGATTTGAGTATTTATCTATTGAATATGCACAGGTGATTTAATAATTTGGCTGCTAATAAATCAGTGTGTACATAACTACTTGTCATTGTATTCTATCTGATGTTATTCATTTGAGAGAAGGCAGCTCAATTTAAATGGTACAGCCATAGTGATGAGTTGTCAAGCAATATAAACCTGTTTTAAATGGCCACCAGCTCTTTTCTGCCTACAGCTGGTCAGTTGATGTGGTCAGTGTTAATCAAACCAAAAATGGCCTAGCTGAACAGGTAAAGCAGGGGTTCGATTTTCACAGGTAAAAAAAAAATTGTGAGTTTGCTTCACCAAAAATTCTGGTCAGCAGCCGCCACTGATACCATTGCAAAATTGACAAAAAGCCAATCATCACTGTGTAAAAATGCTCCCACTCATTTCACTTGTGACAAGTTTATGACACACTTTATGACACACTTCACTGGTAAGATAGAAACCCTTAGAAACAAAATTACTGGCACATCTGGAATAGAAGACGAATCGCACACTTACACTGACCTACTTTCCCCATGCACTCATCTCCTTTACAGAAACACAGCTGGGAGGAGCCAAATTGTGTAGCGACCCTTGAAGCATTCCTGCCTATATCCATGAACCGTTTTTTAAGCTTGTAATGTCCTCCAAATCCTCAAGTTGTCTTTTGGACTACCAACCACATTAATTAAGGAACTCCTTCCGGTATTGGGTGCACCCTTGCTTAACATAATTAACTGCTCTCTTTCCTCTGGTTGTGTACCCAACCCACTGAAAGTGGCTGTCATCAAGCTTCTGCTAAAAAATCCAAATCTTGACCACCCTGAATCCCTCAAAAACTACAGACCTATTTCCAATCTTCCCTTCTTATCTTAAATACTTGAAAAGGCTGTAGCCAAACAACTCACCACCTTTCTGAAGATTAATAATATTTATGAAAGTCTTCAGTCTGGGTTCAGGCCCCATCACAGCACAGAGCCCTTGTAAGGTCTTTAGTGACCTTCTTTCAGCCTCAGACCAGAAATTAACATCTGTCCTTGTCTTGCTTGATCTCAGTGCAGCATTTGATACTGTAGACCATGAAGTTATTTTACATAGACTTAATAAGTGTATAGGAATTTGTGGAAAAGCTCTCCAATGGTCGTATCTAACAAACAGATTTCAGTTTGTTCATCTCAATAATACATCCTCAGAATAATTTAGGGTCAAATATGGGGTCACACAGGGCTCTGTCCTTGGTCCTTTGTTGTTTTCCCTTTACATGCTACCACTGGGAAATATCATCCATAAGCACAATATGAATTTTCATTTTTATGCGGATGACATGCAGTTGTATGTTTCTTTGAAACCAGGCATGGTACCCCATCTGGCAATCTTAGAGGCCTGTGTTGAAGACATCAGAAAATGGATGACGACTAACTTTCTGCTTCTTAATCCAGACAAAACCGAAATTATGATTATTGGTCCTAAAATAGACAGAACTAATTTAGCTAATCTTGCATTCAATTTCAATGGCTGCACAATACTGCCAAAAACATCGGTCAAAAATCTAGGTGTAGTGATTGATCCTGATTTAACATTGGATTTACATATCAAGTCTGCCTCAAGATCTGCCTATTTTCACCTAAGGAACATTGCCAAAATCTGGCAATTCCTTTCTTTGAGTGATGCTGAGAAGCTTGTTCATGCATTTGTTTCTTCTAGAATAGATTATTGCAATGCCCTATTATCCTGCTGTCCGAACATTACTCTCCACAATTTGCAACTCACTCACAGCTGGAAGAATCTTGACCATAACTAGGAGATCAGAACACATTACCCCAGCCTTGCATCCCTTCATTGGCTACCTATCAAATTTAGAGTTGATTTTAAAGTACTGCTGTTGACTTATAAATCACTTCATGGTCTAGCCCCTTCATATCTTTCCAACCTGCTCACATGTTCCCACACGTATTCTCCCCTCCCAATATGCAGGACATCTTGTGGTCCCCAAAATAAAAATAAAAAACAGTAGGTGGCAGAGCCTTTTTCTGTGGAACAGTCTGCCGGCCCATGTCAGGGATGCAGAGTCAGTCTCTACTTTTAAAACAAGACTTAAAACTGACTTTTTTGTTCTTGCGTTTTTATAGAATATTCTTTAAATTTTGTGTTTTTATCATGTGATTTTGTGTGTTTGTTTTAATTGCTTTGTACAGTGTATTGTGACCTTTGTGTTACGATCCTGATACGGGACGAACCCAAGTGCAACGACCAGGAGACAGATTACAGAAAGTGGAACTTTATTAAGCGTTGGGGTGGTCCCAAAGCTGTACACGGGAGCAAAACAGGTTAGTTAGTTAACACAGGATAGCGTCCAACTGAGGACTGCTCCAAGCCGGAGCTGGACTTGAGGAAACACGGAACTGTCCCAAGCCGGAACTGGACTTGAACGGAGGTGTCTAAAACACCGGAACTGGACTGGAACTGGACTGGAACTGGACTGGAAACTGGATCGGAACTGGACTGGAAACTGGACCGGAAGGTCCACTCAGGAAACGGGAACGGCACGGAACTTGTTCCAAGCCGGAACTGGACTTGAACGGAGGTGTATAAAACACCGGAACTGGACTGGAACTGGACTGGGAACTGGACTGGAAACTGGACCGGGAGATCCACTCAGGAAACGGGAACGGCACGGAACTTGTTCCAAGCCGGAACTGGACTTGAACGGAGGTGTATGAAACACCGGAACTGGACTGGAACTGGACTGGAAGCTGGACCGGAAGGTCCACTCAGGAACACAGGGGACGGCACGGAACTTGTTCCAAGCCGGAACTGGACTAGAACGGAGGTGTCTAAAACACCGGAACTGGACTGGAACTGGACTGGAAACTGGACTGGAGCTGGACTGGAAACTGGATCGGAACTGGGCTGGAACAGGACTGGAAACTGGACCGGGTAGCTTGAGTAACCGGGCAGAAAGCAGAGGTTAAAGGCAGGGTGTTGTGACAGGACTGTAGCTGGTGAATGCACCGCCGAGTTGGAAGGTGCGGCGTAGCTCGGGCAATACTGGCGTAAGCCGGCTGGCATGCAGAGGTCCTGGTACTGCAACACGAGTACGGGAGGTACGTAACACGGGGAGGACAAACACAGCTGCGGGAAGACTGGAACTGCGGCGTCTGGAGGTTTTGAAGGGAAACAGGTAAATGCATGCAGCAGCGAAAGATTAGCAGAGATAGCTACCAGTCAGGAAACCAGGCGAACAGGTATGAACCAGCAGGTTCACAAACACTGGACCAGAAACGGGATACGAAACAAACACGGTAGGTTAGTCAACGAACTGGCGCTGAATAGCAGCCAGCCAGGGGTTTAAATGGTGCAGGAAGTGAAGGAGAAAACGAGAAACAGGTGTGATGTTAAATCAGGAGTGATTGCCGAAGCACAGCAGTGAGGAATGTGAGTAACGAGAGGGGCGAGTGATAGGCGGAAGCTAAAGTGGAAAATGAAACCAAAAGTACCCGAGGGAGACGCCCAGTCCACAGCCAGGAGGGAAACACGGACAAGGGATCCAACATGACACGGAAGGAAACAAGGAAAACATGGAAAACGGACAGGACGGGAACGGAACGTTACACTTTGGGTAAAATGCATTTTAAATCCCAATAAACTTAAACTCAGCAGACACTGATTCCTCAATCATTCTCACATCATAATAAGATCTTCTTTCTAAGTCACTCCCTTCTCCACCATTGCATCTCCAGTATCTCTTGCCTGTAGGACTGCATCCTCTCTCATCCTCAATGTTCTTTTATCTCTGTTGCCGTGGGTGCCATTTGCCTGAGCTGCACAGTTGATCATTACTTTCCCAACAGTTAAAGTAGGTGCTTAATCACTTGAGCAAGGTCTTTTCTGAATACAGTGGTCATTCAGAATGTCAACTTAAATTTATTTCCTTAAGGATCTTAAAAATAAATGCTTAGCATAATTTTTTTCAGTTTTTATTCTCTGTGGCTGATCTCTCATTGTCATGTCAAGTTTTGGGGGCGGGAGCGTTTGGAACTACAATAATAATAAATCGGGGGTCAAAGATGAAAGTTGGAAATGATGCTCCGCTTCTCAAATCCCAAAATGTTTTTCAATGCTTAAACTGAGTTCGCCATTTGTAGTAGAGAGCATTTTATGTCATGTAAGTTGTTTCCTGATTTATTTTTCAGTTCATCTCAATAGGTTAGTAACTCTGTCTTCCTAACCGACATGCCTTTCAGTCATCATTCATATATCATGCAGAAAGAATATGAATATAGATTTTCTCACAAATACAGTTCTCAGAAGGAGCAGGGAAGACATACACGTTATCCCGTTGATTGTTCTGCCCCGGAAAACATGAAGAATCATGCCTTATGAAAATGTAATATACTGTAAATATGTGGATTTTTCCCCAAATATAATGGCTAATATATTTCATTGTATATGTAAGATAAATTTACATATTTGCCCATGTATTGTGAAAATACATTGGCACTATTTACTGTGTATTCCATTTCTGTAAGGTAGAGAAACCACACTTCTGTGAAGCCCTAGTATTGAAGAGTGTGCCTGTAGGCATTCATGCACACTGTAATAATTATCTACACCTGCAGTTTCTGTTACAAACCGTAAGAAAAAGAATGTGTGTGGTTCTGTTTCAGATGGTGATGGCCATTTTGAATTGCGCAGACGAACAAAGAAAAAAGCTATTGACCAAGAAAAGGACACACAGGCCAGACTGAGTTTAAAGGGATGTTTTTCAGTGAAATGAAAGAATTGGAAGCAGTGAGGGAACACAAGGGGAGCAGCGGTCTCTCACCTCCCAGCTCAACTTAAACACTTTCTAGAGCTGTTACCGAATGTGTGCATGTGTTAAGCAGCGCATTAAAAAGTGCATTTCATTTTATTGTACTCAAGTAGGTTCCCTTTAATTATGAAACATGCGAGTCATCGAGCCAGAGGCATTGTCCACTTGACACTTTGGCTGTTGTTATGGCTTTAACTGTTAGAGCCAGTTTGATGCTGGCAGGGCTAGCAAGAGCGAGAGAGTGCGTTCAGAGCCCCTGGCTTTCCGCTCTTGGTGAGGGTTTTAAGTTGGAGTGTGACCTAGATCTGCACAGAGAAAGCAATTTGCTTGAAAAGAGTCAGAGGCATAAACAAAAGGTGCCCTTCAGGGTCTGATATTTTTATACACAATCTCCTCAATGGGTATTCTATCACAGAACACGGACTTAACAGCCACCATCCGTTCTTTATTTGATGAGCTGATATAAGAACATAGAGCAGAATAAATTGTTTCGTTTTTTTTTTCTGTTTACAAAACATCTCTCTCTCGCTCTCTCTCTGTGTGCATGTCTTGGCATAATGTCAAGTGATTATCTAGTACTGTGTATAAAAGACAGTCAAAGGTTCCTTTGAAAACAGTTACCCAAGATATCACTAAACTGTTGTTGTGCATTGGCTCTGGGTGAATTTCTAAAGGAAGACACAGCCCTGAATGGCACTGGAGGTGCAAAATGTGGATTTATTTTCTGTTGCCATTTTGTTATTATTACTGCAGGATTGGTTGACATTTTTATTTTATGTGTATAAAAATATCAAATTCCAAAAAGGCAGCTTTAATGATGGACAATGGATACACAATGTTTTGGAAATGCAGATGTTATTTCAGTGATTGGTTGTTTAGAGCTTCCTTGAGCAGAACAAATCAAGGACAAACTGTTTCTATGGTGGCAGCACCCTTACATGTAGTGTGTACAAAGTTGGCCATTACAGAATGATTTTAAAACATCTGAGATACAGAATACAGAAGAGACCTCAACCAAACGCGACCGATAATGTTTTCTAAAAGCGTATCTAGATACGCCACAAAAGCGGAAGTAGCCGCACCAGGATGAAAATAACACAGGATTGGGAGCAAAACGTCCCTAGCACAAGGAAAAACAAAGCAACCTCAAAAAAGGCGTATCTCGATAAACAGCGAGAATAAATAACAAAAGAACCTCACACTCTCAAACGAGGTGCGATAACAGGTGGTCAGAGGAAAACAAAAGAAACACCCTGTATAAACGGGCGAGAGAAAGAAAATGAAACTAGAACCTGTTACCTACAGCTCTAGGTGAAAACGAGCTTAACAAAAAGGTAACTGGCAGATGAGTACAAAGGATAAAGAGAGAAAGGAAAGAAAAAGACTAAAATAAATCTTTCTCCTAACTCTAAACCGGACTTGCTGCGTTTCCTATTCGTACGAACCAGAAATGCAGCGACAGAATCCTCTACCTTACCGACTTCGTTGTCAACATAGCAAAGATAATATCGAAGGGCGGAAATCCTGAGGTATTTATAGCCAGGTGTAAAACAGGTGTAGGGAATAATTGTCGGGCAAGATACGAATACCGAAATGGAGGCGGAAAAATCCGATAGAGCGTCCTGATGATGCCAAAAAGGAAACCAAAACGCAGGAACAGCAGAGGCTGCTAGAAACCATGACAGTGACATAGTGAAGAGGCCTTCATCCTCACATGCAGAATGAAGCTCTATATAAGGTAGATTCCAATCGCTTATTTTATCCTTCCTCTTCTCCTCGGTCCTCGCCTGACCCGGAAATCGATTGAGGTTCGCCATCTTTAAGGACATTCGAAACCACTAAATGCTCCATGGAGGAGCGAGTAGTGGGGAATGACGAGGCTCCCGGAGGATGCTTCAGTGAGGAAACACTATACACAATTGTAGCCTTTGCGCATGCCTTTTCTGAGAACGTGTGACGTGTATAAATTATCCACCACTCTCCACATCTGCCACGTCGCAGACACACCCCTACACAAATGCAATTTTACCGTTCCTTTCTATTTATTATAAAGCGCTAATCCATAATGACACTCATTCTTTATAACTAACAAAAGCACCGTTTATTCATGGAAAAATAAGCTAAAAAGCATTATAGTTAAGCATGTGAGCATAATATGATGCTGACGCTTGATTGAGCAAGGATGTTCCAATTGCCTAATGCATGTTGACTCAATTCCTCTATCCTCGTATTTGATCCTTGCATCCTTTCCTCCATTGGGCGGAGCTAAGGAGCGAAGAGAGGATGCAAGAAGTAAAAATAAGCAGTTGGAATGAACCAATAGAAACTGTCCTCCACCCTGTCAGACCCCTGCATCTCCCACCCATTCCCCAGCAGTGACTGGCAGGGCAAACAGCTTCTCCACTTTAGAGCTTTTTTAATGGGAGGCCCAAGCCCCGCCTACATACACAGTCATCTGTGAGCCAAATAGTCTGGCCGTCCATCTTTTCATGTGACGCTACTGATCCCTGGGGTTCATGCCGCAGCTGATATTTCTCTCAAAGTGAAGAAAGTATTCAGACTCTCTATTAGCTGGCAGCTCTTTCTTCACGGTCACAGGGATAATGAAATGGGGTAAGACGGTCGGAATATCACAAAACAGTCTATCACCTTTGTACCATGGTAACCACCAGTAGAACAATTCTGTCAGTGAGTAATTGTTACAATTTCCTGCTAATACCCACAAAAAGCCAGGAAATATGGCCAGAAATCCACCAAGTCTGCGTTGTTCTGTTGGTGGAAGTAGTATCCACCAATCACAGTTGCTGTTATTCTGCACCAAACACAGTTGCTGTTGTTCTGTTGGTGAATAGGCCTGGCAATCAACTCTATCCGTGAAACATTTTCTTTAAGAGGTTAATCAGAACATAACGGGCAAATGAATGTGTCTGCCCCTTAGAGCAGTCTCTCGATTCGAGGGGGGATTGGAGGACAGTGCGACCTGAAGGTCCAGTTCCACTGACAGCCGCTGGCTCATCTTATTTTTGATAAACACCAGAAAGGAGAAAGTCAGATCACACTAAGAGAATGGTATCAGCACCTCAATGACTCATTCCGAAAGGGAAGGATATTCCTGTCTCACCAGCAGGTAAAAGATATCCAAGGGAAGATCACCGTGTTGTAATTTGAGTGTGCGATCCAGGTTTCAAGACAGCAGGTTGTGAGCGTAGGTAATCAGCTTGCTGCTGATGCTGTTGTGAGTGTAGATAAGCTGCCTGATGATGATGATGCTGCTGTGAGCGTAGGTAAGCAGCCTGATGATGATGCTGTTGTGAGCGTAGGTAAGCAGCCTGCTGATGATGCTGCTGTGAGTGTAGGTAAGCAGCCTGCTGATGATGCTGCTGTGAGCGTAGGTAAGCAGCCTGATGATGATGCTGCTGTGCACGTAGGTAAGCAGCCTGATGATCATGATGCCATTGTGGGCGTAGGTAAGCAGCCTGATGATGATGATGATGCTGTTGTGAGAGTAGGTAAGCAGCCTGCTGATTATGATGCTGTTGTGAGTGTAGGTAAGCAGCCTGATGATGATGATGCCGTTGTGGGCGTAGGTAAGCAGCCTGATGATGATGATGATGATGATGATGATGATGCTGTTGTGAGTGTAGGTAAACAGCGTGCTAATGATACTGTTCTGAGCGTAGGTAAGCAGCCTGCTGTTGATGATGCTGTCGTGAGCGTAGGTAAAGCAGCCTGATGATGATGCCATTGTGGGCGTAGGTAAGCAGCCTGATGATGATGATGATGATGCTGTTGTGATATTTGCATAATTTTATGAATATTCATGAGGTTATGAAAAAATATAATTATGCATAAAAAATGTAAATAATATTATTTTTTTATTATGTATTATTATTATTCGGGGTGTTGTGGAGGTTGTTTCAAGGGGGGGATGTATTGGCATTGTGATGATGTTTATTGGGGGTGGTTGTTATATGGGGGGTCTTGATGCTTAGGGGGAAAACATGAGTTGGTATTTTTTTTTATTAGAACAATATCATGAAAAAGTAATGGTATATATAAATGTATAGGTTAGTAGCAATAGTTCTAAGTTTTTAAAAAACAGTTTGTGTTAGCAGAAACATTTTAAAAGAATAAAAGAATTCAAGCAGGTTGTTAAAACGTGACAAATAGCGGTAGGCTATATCGAAAAAGCAAGTTAGTTGTCTGATAGAAAGAAAGCATGCCATTTAAAAAAATGTTTGTTAGAGAAAAACTTAGACAAGTTTTGGAGAGGTCCATGAATGGCTACGTAGAGACAGTAGCCAAGGACTTTTTTTGAGGTCCGGGGGTTGCGTGAAGTCATAAAACTGTATAAAATAGCCAAGTGGTATATTGTGCTGATGCTAAAGGACCACTCCAAGACTCACGTCTGTTACCATACGCTTCTTTACTTCAACAACCGTTCAACAACCACTTCTTCCTCTTACCTTCTCTTACATCCCATCTCGTCCTCTAGCTCCCCCTACCGTCCTCCAAATGCATCAACCCAGGACATCACATATCCCCTTTGCAAAAGATACCATTTACATCACCAACAATACAATCACTGCTGTGCTTATGCTGAACTGTATAAGATATGAACACTCTTACAATAACAACAGAATGCCTTGACCATAAACATTAACAGTTTCCAACAATACTCTTGTTTTAGCTAACCGTCCTCACATAACATACTCCTGTGCCCAAGCGGGCGGCCTCCTGACCCTGACCTCTCGCAGAGGAGGCTGAGCGTGTGGGGGGTCAGGGTGGACTTGGCCAAAGTCTATGTCTGGCCCGCTCTGCTGTGCACTTGCGGGCCAGGCATATGCAGCATCTCCTCGCAATAGGCTCCACCACTGAGGAGTAGTTCGGAATGAACTTTGCGTACCATGAAGTGAGCCCCAGGAAGTAGCGGAGGGCAGAGGCATCCTTGGGTGCAGGTGCATGCAACACTGCCTCCACATGGCAGGGGTCTGGCAGTATCCCCTGGGCTGACACTCTGTGGCCCAGGAATCCAAGCTCTTCCTGCCTGAATTTGCACTTAGCCAGATTCAGTTTCAGTCCCGATTCATTGATGGCCTGGAGCACTGCTCGGAGATGGGCATCATGTTGTTCCCTGGTTTCCCCATGGATGATCATGTCATCCAAGTAGCATTAGCATCCTGGTAAGTCTTTCAGTATGGTCGTCATCAGCTAGGCCCTGAAGCCAGTACATATGGGACACGTTTAAACCTGAAGAGACCCTTGTGTGTGATGAAAGCTGTGAGATTTCTGCTGTCCTCATGGAGCAGCACCTGATGGTATGCACTCTGCAGGTCAGTTGTGGAGAAAACAGTTCCCCCTCTGAGCTCTGAAAACATTTCTTCTCCCACATGTGTGGGAGAGGGTAGCTGTCCTGTCACGATTCCAGCTGTCATGTCACGTTTTATGTTTCATTTGTCTTAGATTTCTTGTAAATGTCACGTATTATGTTTAGTCTAGTCACGCCACGTTTTATGTTTATTTCTTGTTACGTTTCATTTTCATGTCATGTCACGTTTCATGTTTGTTTATTGTTACGATTTATTTTCTAGTCATGTCATGTCACGTTTTATATTTGATTCATGTTACGTTTCCCGTTCATTGTTAGCATACACATTTTCGTGTTTTTCCGCAGCCTTGCGTTCATGCTTTCTCTATCTCTCTTGCTGTCACTCACGCTTCCCTAATTGTTTCATTCTCCTGTGTCTAGTTTACTAATCTACTAACGTTAGATCAGGATTGGGTAATACTAACTCTCTAACCATGTGTTCATGTTTACCTTACGTTTCTCATGCATGTCATTTACTAATTTACTAATGCTAGGTCAGGATAGGTTTATCACTAAGGATTACTAATTACCTTGTCAGCCTTCCACACCTGATTTCCATTCGCATGCTGCTCTCAAGCTAAGTGTCTGCACCTGTCTACACCTGCATTTAAGCTCAGTGTTCATGTCTTGTCTCTGCAAAATTGTTGCCTCCTGTTTGTCAGTGCACTTTTGAGCGTTTTTCCAAGCCTGCCTTTTTGTTACAATCCAAGCCTGTTTATTGACCGTTGTTATTGACCTCTGTTTTGTTAACCACTACCTGCCTGTACCACGAGTTTTTGCCTGCTGTCTTTTGTACTTTTGCCCCACGGAGCGGACTCCGGTCTTGACTCTTGCATTGTCTTCGACCCCGAGCCTGCCTACCGTCTGCCTGTACTTCTGCCCCGCTGACAGCTACTCTGGTTACTGGACTATTGCATGGTGTACCGATTCTGAGACTGCCTTCTCCCTCGGTACTGTACATTGGTTTTGGCTGGACTTTTTGTGTATGAACTTTGCTTGCTTTTTGACTACACTCATTGGACATTCCTTTAATAAAGCCCTGACGGGACTTTATCATTCAACCACTGTTTCTGAGTCGTGCATTTCGGGTCCAACCCTCACGCACCTGTCTCATGTCCACCACTATAGCCTTATTAGGCTCCCTTAAGTCAACACATAACCGAATAGCTCCCTCTTTCTTTGCGGTCACCACGATGGGGGAAACCCACTCTGATGACTCGATAGCCTCTATAATGTCCTGCCTTTGAAGCTTCTCAAGCTCCTGCGTAACTGCACCTCTCACTGCAAAAGGTAGGCGACGCAGTTTTTGCTGAGTTGAGGTCACATCTGTGCGCACTTTGATTTTGTGAACAAATCCTTTCGCATAGCTCCGTGTCTCCCCAGTGCCCTGTTCTGAAATGGATGAAACAGTGTCTGGGTTACGTGTGACTGGGGAGCAGGTCGGAGTTGCAACCTGACCATTCACTAACTGCATATCAAGTCCAGCAAACAAGTCTCTGCCTAGAATGGCTGTGCGCGAGTGTGTAACATATATCTCACTCCTCATACTTTTACTGGCATATGACACAGTGGAATGTAGAGTCCCACTCAGAAATAGGATTGCCTCTGTAACTCACAAGTTTCAGTGTCGGTGTACTCAGTGGGGCGTTTGGGAACCATTGCATTAACATTGCATTGGGAAGGATTGAGACGGCAGAGCCCGTGTCCAGCATAAGTTCCACATTTTGTGTTGTCTGCCCCTCAACAGCCATCTGCACTGTGCACATTATTTTCTTCCCAGTGTGAGCTACAGCGTCTACATTTAATATAGTCACTTCAGGCACAGTGCTCTGTACTTGTTCCACATCATCCGCAATTTCACTTACTCTCTTTGGTCCCCTACACACCTTTGCAAAATGCCCCTGTTTCCTGCAGTTATTACAGTGGGCTGTCCTGGCGGGGCAAGATGGGTAGGAAGCTTTATGGTCGCATGCTCCACATCTGAAGCATGTTGGCCCTTGTGGTGGTACCTGGTGTCTCGTCGCGGCAGTTGTTGACCCCTGCGCCATGTTTTCTCTCGTGAACGCTGGCGGTCCCCTGGTTGTGTCCACTGGCTGCACAGCCACAGCTGCCACGGGTGGCGCTGCAGTGTCAGTTCCCCATGATTTTAGCATTAGATGTGATGGATTCAAATAGTCCAGCAATAGTCACAGCCTTTTCCAGAGTTAGGGGCACCTCCAGCAGCAAACACTCTCTTATGCGATTGGACACGTACTGTGCCACTGATTCTCCATGATGCTGACTCCGTTGTCTAAACTTGTATCTCTCAACCACCACGTTAACAGTAGGAACGAAAAACTTCTTCAGTGCAGCTACCGTTGCAGCATAAGATTCATCTTCGCAAGTCAGTGTGTAAAATAGTCTCTGCCCCTCAGCACCGAGGCTATGGATGAGAAGCGTGCGCATTCTAGCTTGACATTTTCTCCGCCGAAGCTTGCAGATAATTTTCAAAAACACGTAGCCAGCTTGAAAAGGGTATTGAAGGCTCACCCAGAGACATGAGGAAAGGTGGCATTGGGTTCAGATTCACAGCCATCGTCGCCAATATGTGGTGATGCTAAAGGACCACTCCAAGACTCACGTCTGTTACCATACGCTTCTTTACTTCAACAACCGTTCAACAACCACTTCTTCCTCTTACCTTCTCTTACATCCCATCTCGTCCTCTAGCTCCCCCTACCATCCTCCAAATGCATCAACCCAGGATATCACATATATCTAAAAAGCATGTTAGTGTTCTAAAAGAAAGCCTAGGAGGACTCAAAAGAAAGACTAGAAAGAATCAAAAATAAAAGAATAGGCTATGTAACGTTTTACAGAATTGAAACACAAAACCTAAAAAGAACTTAAACTCTGAAAACTCTAAAGAATATTATTAGAACCTATAGCCTGCAGAGATGTTCCCAGCCTGACAGCGACAGCACAAATGGGGCCATTTGCTTTCCGTATGGTATACCTAAAAAGGGGATACGCCCCGTAGTATCTGCTTCCTGTCCCCTATGAAATTGACGGACGTTTAAACGGTCCAATGAGAGCTGGATAGTTTGTGACAAACCGGGGGTCGTAAAGTACTTGATGGTTTAGTAACAGCTGTGGAGAGAGAGAGAGGGGTGCGTGCTTGCGCGACATTAGAGCCGCCCTTGAGTGACTTCAGCAGCTGTAATACTGGCGGGATATTACAGCATAGTTTGAATGTAATGCAAAGTCTATAAAATAACCCACCAGTACGCAAAAGGCCCCAAAAATGTCGTTGAAAAGCCATTGAAAAGGCATCCAAGACACGTTTCCAACACAATGTATCCATCCATGCCCTATAATTGTCAGGATCATGAAACAAAACTTTCAGTATTTGCACAAGGTTATGTAATATGGCAATACTTAGCGTCAGTATGACTGTTTAGTATCGAATGTCTTGGAAAAAGATTGGCCATTCAATTTAACCAGGGTTGAGCTATTATATGTAGCCTACATTGTGTAAGCATAGATATTTTAAAAAGTGTATTTAATTTTTTTCGGAGAACTGCGCATGAGTAGAATTCACAGGGAGGATGTGTGACGTCTGAATGACTTGGAACAGCTGTAATACTGGCGGGATATCCAAGGATAGTTTGAATGTAATGCATATAGAAAATAAACCAGGACGCAAAAGGCCCCAATTTGTCATCGAAAAGCCATTGAAAAGGCATCCAAGACGTGTTTCCAAAAGCAATGTAACCATCTATATACCCTATAATGTTTTTTTCAGTGGTCAGCTTCATGAAACAAACCTTTCGGTATTTTGCACAAGGTTGCAAATACTTCAATATTCATCAATATTAGTGCTTAGTATCGAATGGAATGTAAACCACCTAAAAAGGTGGTTTATTCAATTTAAACAGGATTGAGCTATTATATGTAGCCTCTATTGTGTAAGCATAGCTACTTTAAATGTGTATTTAATTTTCGGAGAACTTCGGATGAATAGAACTCGCTGTGTGACGTGAAAGCACTATTGCAGAAAGCTTTGTAGAACAATTGCTTTATTGACCAGTAGCCTAGGCTACCAATCAGAACACTTTTCGGTCATGAGGTGTAATTTGGCTATTAAAAGTATAGTATTAGTATAAACTACAAAGACATCTTAGAGACATGATGCATATGCTATAGAAAATGTCTTGGACACGTGAAACAAGACCGTTGATCCCATTTTAGCCATGTTAACATTCAATTCCAATAAAGTCTACAGGCAAATGTTGAATATGGACATGTGTGAACCCTCAAAAACTAATAAACTAAACTCTGCGTTGTAATCAGAGGTTGTTGAGTTGTACAGGATAGTAGATATAATTTAGCAATGACAATACTTAGGCTATAATAGCGGTTTAAAACGTGTTTCAAAGATGTTTGTTTATTTATTTATTTAGGAACTACTATGTAGCTATAATACATTTTAACACACATAATCCGTCCGTAACGATATAAACTTGGATACAAGGTAGTAGCCTACTATTACAGGACCTTTTTTATTTTTTTACACAGGCCTAGCTGAACTAGGCTACAGAAAGCTATCCGAGCAAAGCATGTTAAGGGGAGGAACAGGAAAAAGGAGGTTTTATTGCTGGGATAAGGTTCGGTCACAACCGATTGAATTTAACGTTTTCAGTCATCCAGGTGTCGGTATACCGAAGCCTTTTTATTTCATAGGTCTGGTAATGGACTGTTAATTAACTGTTTCGTAATATCTCAATTGATCTCATTCTGTGAGAGATGTTGTAAGTCTAAATTAGCTACACCTCTCGTGCAGACTAGGCTATTACTCTCGGGCAAAACCCAGAACGGTGTTTTTGCTTAGGCTATTAATATTATGACGTTTGTTTAGGATTTAATTAATAATAAAAAAAATAATAGGCCCTAATACCTTCCATTTATATAGCATACCTTCCATTTATATAGCGCCTTTCTCAATGGTCAGAGACTCAAAACGCTTTACAATGATGAAGAGGAAGCCCGCCTCTATGCACAATTATTCGCTGTAGCTGGTGGAGAGACGTATACTATAGGTCTAGATGTGATGTGTGCATGGGACCGGAGAGAGACTGTAGGCAATAATGGTTTGTTAATTTTGTTAATGAAGGACATTACTAATTAATAGGCTAGTGCAGGGTGATGGAAGAGCCGGTGAGGGATAGCCTATTTTGGGGGTGAGGGGGAATGTGTTGCCATTCCCAATAAGGGTCTGGGGAATAGGATCTGATTAGGCTACGTGCCTATATCTATCCTACGCCACACTCCAGCACAGTAGGTGACGGTAATACCCTTTAACATAGGATGTGCTACGAAATTAGACTCGACGTCGTGTAGGCTATTAAAATCACAAGGATACAGTCTACTGGTGTCAGGATCCTGTACATTGTCTGTCTGTTTATTCTGTGTAATTATTTTTCCTGATTTCTTTTGCCTATTTTCCTGACTTCGTGTATTGTTCCATCACTCTAGTTCCCTTGTCAGTCCGCGTTCCATGTTTCCTGAGATTCCACTCCCTGTCTTTATCATTGCACTATTCGGGTGATTTTGGGAACACTCAGGTTTCCTTTGTATTTCGTATCTCGTTTTCTTCCTTCTGGCTTTATTAATATTTTTATAAAATACTAATGTACTAATCATACTAACTGTTAGATTGGATTTAATTCTAACCTGCTAACAATCTAATGTGTATATAATACTAACCAGCTAACCTACTAACATTAGGGTTTCAGAGTTTGCTACTAACATTACTAATTACTAATTCATCTTGAGTTTCTACCTGCAGCTGTCATTTCCCTCCTCGTTATCCTATCCCTGCATCTATCTGTGATTTCTCATTCTCTGCACGTGTCCACTTCCGTGGTCCTCCCCTCAGGCCATTTGTTATCATTGTGTCCTTGTGCATTCCAGTCCGTGTCTTACATTTCCCCTGTTATTGTATTATTGGTCCTTGTTAACCCTCATTGTTCTCACCTGTGAGCAATCTCCCCTCCCCGCCTCTGCACACCTGATTCCCATTATGTCTGTCTCCCTCTGTGTATATAACCCTGTTATCTCAGTCTTTCTTTGTGAGTTTCTCACTGTTGGTTTGCTACTGTGTGCATTCTATTTTTCAGAGTACCTGCCCTAGTTGTCGGTTTGGTTCCTGAGTTTCTGTCTCTGAGTTTTTGTTATCCCTAGTCCTTTTCCTGTTGTTGTTTTAGTTTTGTATTCTGTCTTCCTTTTGTTTTCTTTTTGTTCCTCTTATGCCTCCCTGGTTTGACTGCCTGTGTTTTCGCAACCCTGATTTTTGGATTCTGTTTTTGTGCCTTCCCGGTTCTGACCCCTGCCTGTTCTGTGACTACTCTGTTTTTGTACCATTGCCCTGTCTCCCCGGTTTTTGACCCGGCCTGATGTACTACAGATTGCTGCCTTACCCCTTCATTAAACTTCGGTTTTTGTAATTCCTGCCTGCTACTGGGTCCTGTTTCCACCTACCTTAACAACTTTATGCTCATGGAGAGGTTTGTGTAAAATATCTTGATTTTATTTGGTCTAAAACTTTAATTTGGAAAACCGTTTGCTACCTTGGTATTAACTAGTCTACACGGTCACTGAGAAAGTGGCCTATCGCATAAAGTTATGTAGGCTAATGTATGGCTATGAACGTTTTCAATATTCCAGGTTCTTGTACGAAGCAGGCTAAATGGGTTAATTGGATAATGCCAACAGTGTAGGTAAAACCAAATATTTTAGATTGGGTAACAAGATACAGCTTTCCCCTGTTTTTATTTTTTATTTGTTTATTTATTTTAGATATATGGCCAGATAAGCAACTGGCGCTTTTCCACATTGGATTTTTTTGTCAGCACAAGGGGGAAGTGATCAGGCATGCACAGTAGTGTTTTCAGTTAGCTTAGCAACTAAAGTTACATAATGTAGCCTATGCTTAGAGTGACGCGAATCTACCTGGGGCTAGCCGGATTTTAAGTTGGCTTTCATTGCATAGTCAGTCATAACGGGTTTTAAGCAGTAGTACTGGGTGCTGACAACCTAGGCAAACAAAATATAATAAAGATAAGGGAAACTTGATTTCATCGGTCTGGTAATGAAACGTTAATGAACTGTTGTGATAAATCCATGGATCTCCAGTCATTCTGCGAGAGCCGGTTGTCTGTCTAAGTTACAGCCTCGAAGTTGCAACGCTCATGCGGCCTATTCCGCTCTCGTAAAACCCAGGATGGGTGTTTTTGCTTCATGCTTTTAAGACAGTAGTTTATTCTCAAGACGTTATTTGATATTTTGGTGGTGGTTTGTGGTATGTATCCTGCTAATCAAGTGTTATATTGTATGGAGGACTATTCAACCCAAAATTAAAATGAAAATGAAAACGAAAATGAAAATGAAAACGAAAATGAAAATGAAAATGGAAAATGAAAATGGAGGATTATTCAGCCCAAAATTAAAATGAAAATTAAAATCTTTTCATTTTCGTTTTCATTTTCATTTTCGTTTTCATTTTCATTTTCATTTTCATTTTCATTTTCATTTTCATTTTCGTTTTCGTTTTCATTTTCATTTTCATTTTCATTATCGTTTTCATTTTCATTTTCGAGCTGTACTATATGTAAATGAGGGGGTATGGTCTTCCTATCAATCAAAGCAAGCAGGGTGGGCCTCATACAGGGTTAGTGCAGTAGCACTTAATGAACACTAGGGGGAGCATAGCATAGGGATGGGTAACAGTCTATGCTTGATACTATGCTCTCAGGGCACTCGTAAGTTTTAATGGATGAAATGATGAAGAATCTGAGCAGTGTTATAAAGTATTCTTGTTTTATGAAATAAACTGAGCTAGCTAGCCAGCGCTATGCTGTGTAGGCTATAGGTCAAACCTGCGAGGTGGAAAATCCAGGTTCAGAAAGTGAAAGTCCTCCCCAATCATTTGTTACAATCACCTGGATTTGCTAATTGTCTCAATTCTTCAGCCAAGAGGTAGGAGCTAACTAGGCTCATTAGTGAAATCGTGAGTTCATGGGTGGAAGAAACACGGCAGGACTTTTACTTTCTGACCCCTGGAATTTCCACCTCTGCAAACCTGGTAGTAGCCTACGATAGGCTACATTGTGGCAGGTTAAACGTTGGATTGGATGGTTGTGTTGTAGCTACTGCTGGAAATAAATTAAATCCTCTCTTAAAATAAATGAAAAGACCGCAAATGAGTCACTGGATCGTTTAAACTTTTAACCTGGCTCCGGTACTTTAAGCGAACATTAAGGCATTGCTTCAAAAAGTCTATCGACAGCCAGATTCTATTCTATATGTTATGCAAAATGAGAAATGTCAATGTAGGCTATTTGAAAGTGAGTCGGCTTCGTCATACAAAAAATCCAGGGTTAAATCTTAAATTGAGCTTGCTAGCTGTTTATTATTATCCTAAAATAGCTCTCATAAGTGTTTATGTTACCCATCTATCGTTAATTGTGTTTACTGTATTACACACGTCATGTGTGTGCCATGAGTCACTGGACCGTTTATTTTAACCTGGCTCCGATAGATCTAGCTAGCCTACTTCAAACGAACATTAAGGCATAGCTTCTAAAAGTCTATCGAGACATTAATGTATTTGAAAGTGAGTCGGCTTTGTGATATACAGAAAATCCAGGGTTAAATCTTAAATTGAGCTTGCTAGCTCTTTATTATTATCCTAAAATAGCTCTCATAAGTGTTTATGTTACCCATCTATCGTTAATTGTGTTTACTGTAGGCTATTACACACTTTATGTGTGTGCCATGAGTCACTGGACCGTTTATTTTAACCTGGCTCCGATAGATCTAGCTA